>JAOZGT010000020.1:1309663-2034425 GCA_035578325.1 Coelinius sp. EB29 | reverse complement strand
TACCCAAAGAATTATCAATTATTATACCCCAAGATCTTTGAAATTATCGAATAATTTTACCATTGTTCTGTTGTGTGGCAATCACAGGGATGAGTTGTGCTGATCAAACTCAAAAGCGCACAGCGCAAGGGATTTTTCGGCAAAACTTATCCCAATCGTTACTGCACAGAGAAACATGAGGGAAATTATTTTTCAAAAACCACTCATGCTTAAAAATTGTCATAGATACGATGGAAATTCATAGGACTTGATTTGTAGAGTATGAGATTTTCTACAAAAAAGTCAGCGGTAGCATTTTTCTATCTAGAAGCGTAAAGCTAAAGAAAATACTGATTATTTGCCAATGCCGCAAAGTCTATCTTTTAGCTCTGAAATACTAACGACAAGAAAATAGATTGAGGGAAAAATTCGTAAAATTTCATAAAGTCATTGTTCGATTTTTTTACTTGCCCCGCTTTCATTTTTTTGTTCATTTTGCAACAAAAAAATGCAGTAATTAATTTTTTCTGTTAATTTATGACCGTAAATGGCCCTGATGGAGGAGTTAATCATTATGTTAAATTAAAAACGGTTGAAAATCATCTTTATTGATAAAGCATTCTTCATTGAGTATAGTAATTTCGGAGGTTGAAAATGATTGGTATAAATTTTAATACTGATAAAGTGCTATGTGAAAACATAAATATCTATTCCGAATGTCATTTACATGGCTCAGTGAAAATTAAAAAATAAGTCCGCCTCAAATTTTTACGCAGCATTATTTCATTTCAAACGCAATTTGTTGACCGTTGAATGAATCGTTCCAGAATCATTACAATAAATTATGCAATTCCTGGTTTTGAAAATCATTGATTGACATTACTTTCTCAGGGGAAAATTCCCCCCTTTGCGTGGCCCCTAGTTGTCTCAGTCTCAACAATATATATAATACTATCGCGCCATAAAATCCTCTCCACCTGTCTATAACCACAATGGACGGGCAATAACAAGCCAACCATCTTTTTCTGCTTGTTTATTGTCTTTTCGGCAGTAGGTGGCCAGGGGCACGTTACCAAGTACTCCGAAAAGAGGTCGCACTGGCGCCGTACGCTTCTCAAGTACTTTATGACCTGCTCAGGTTTATTGCTTCTTTCTTGGTAGCTGAGAAGCACAAATTAAATGTCTTGTATTTGTCACTGGAAAATCTATACTATCTTTGCGAGTCAGTGATGAAATAAAATTTGTCTCTTTACAATTTCCATTTGCCATTTTTTCTCCTACCTCCTCCATATTTTATGCCAAAGTGTCCTCGTATCTTTCTGGGCACAAAAATTTGAGGGAAATCCCCGATGAATTTTTAAGCACGAGCGGTTTTTGAAAAATAATTTCCCTCATGTTTCTCTGTGCAGTAACGATTGGGATAAGTTTTGCCGAGAAATCCCTTGCGCTGTGCGCTTTTGAGTTTGATCAGCACAACTCATCCCTGTGATTGCCACACAACAGAACAATGGTAAAATTATTCGATAATTTCAAAGATCTTGGGGTATAATAATTGATAATTCTTTGGGTACTTATAAGTGGTTGCTCAGCGATTCTCATGAGAAATGAATAAATCTCGTGTTATATTGAATGAAATTCCGAGCTAAACATAGTTCTGTAACCCGTGAAAACGTTACAGAAATTTTTTTCCAGAATGAACTTGGTTTTCTATAAGTTCAGTTTAAGGCTATTCAGTCATCAATATCGGATAAAAAATATTCTTCTTCACCTATATATTCAATTATCTCTGTACCCACGTGAAAAAAATATATATCTGGATATAGAGTGGGTATACATATACCCGATAGAAATATTCAACTGTCTAAAATATATTTCAGACGATGATGATAAATGAAAGTACTGAAACGCAGACATGTTGACACTGGAGCGAATTTTTTTCTAAATAATTATTCAATTATCAGGACACCTATTCCGGTTTATGTAAATCGATAAATAAATGGAAAAATCTTATTGTTACCAGCCTTCAGACTGGTGAAAACAAGTTTTATTAATTTATTTATCGATTTATACAAACCGGAAAAGGCGCTCTAGATCATTATCGAATAGTGAAAAATAATTATTTATCATTAATCATATTTTTATGAATTATATACTTATAAATCTTGGACTCGAATAAATGAAGAATTCGGAACCTGGGCGACAAGCTTTGACCATGTATGTCTTGTATGTAAGTAACAAATTCTATCTCGAATATTTATAGCGATTTTCATCATTTTTCCGCTACTTTTCTCAGTAAAAATTGCGATTTCTGCATTCAAACACCAGTCATTGTGCGGGTTATATGGAGAAATGCTAATTTCAATTTAATATGTAATAAAAATTAATAAATAAGCATAACGAGGAAAATGAGGAAATTGGGGTTATTAAGGTGGGGGAAAAAAGGCATTCATAAAAAAAGAAAACAAACACTCTCTCTCTCTCTCTCCCCCTCTTTCTTTTTCCCCCTCTCCCTCTCCCTTAAATCCCCGTACCTTCAAAATACCCCTACATTGTAGTGGATAAAATAAGAGAAGTATTAACAATAAAATCGTCAATATCTTGATAAATAAATGAAATAGATTTTTCAAATTATTTTTCCCTAATTTTTGAGGAAAAATACCTCAGAAATACATGGTCAAAACTTGTCGCCCAGGTTATCGTAATCGTGCCAAAAAAATTCATACAATGTGAATTCGAGGAGAACGTCTATTTACTTGCTTAATAGGCAACCTTACTTATTTTTTCATGGATATCTCTCGCATAGTGGAGAGACATAATACTAAGTTTGCGATCTCTCATGGCTTATTAAATATGGAATAATCTCGAAAGTGAATTTCAGGAGAAAATTTCCGAAGACTTTTTTTCTGCTCTATTTTATTGCATTTGACATTTTCTCCTGAAACTAGGTCTCCTCTAACATCATGTGCTTACGAGTTATTTTCATAATTACTAAAGATTTCTAGTTTTACTTAGTATTTTTTACCAATCATTGGCTACTAAATTATTGCTCTTGATTTTTACCTTCCCGATTTAGCGAGGGAGTTATTGTCATCATCCCGAAAATCCAAAATTGGGTTTTCACCATATCTTCACGTTTTCCAATCGTTTTGAACCATTTTTGGAAAAAATATCCGTATATATATGTGTTACGTCATAATTTCGTAGACTTACTTTTTTGATAACTTCCACAAAATATGATGTATTTGTTGATTACCTTTCTAAGCCTTCCTCTCGGAAATAGCTTGGGATAGATTAGGTGATTTTGCAATTAACATTAGGAATAAAAAGTCAGATTTTCTCCATTTCGACTATAATATGATTTTATATAATTAATTACCAAATTTTGCATAAATATAATATTTTCTTTAACCCCAATTAATTAAAATTAATAACAGTGATTTACTAATTAATTGAATAGATTATTCAAAAATTATTGTCATAGCAATTTAATAGACAAGTGAAATTGAAATTTCTTTGGATTATTTTAGAGAATTTTGTATGAAAATATTAAATTTTATTTAATTATCCTTTCATAAGTTGGTAATTCTCCAATTTTTGCTCGTCAGAATTTTTCTGAGTCAACACACAATTTATAATCATCGAGGATTATGACTCGAAATAAATGAATTCACTTTCAGATAAATGAATTTAATCTTTAATTTATCAATGCTTAACTGAGTCTCAAATTGACTCTCACTTTGAGTAAATTCAAAGATTTTAAAATGAATTTTTCTTTAAATAATCCAAATCAAAGAATAATCATAATTTGATTGAATTTAATAATAATAAAATTATCAGTAGATAATCTATCCATAAACAGGATTTTAGATTATTAATAATTGATTTTTGAGATATATAATTTGACAGTAATCTCTTAATGAAATATTTTTACAAAAATTAAAATGAGAAATTTAATTATTAATTTCATAAATTTCAAGGAGATATAGAGGAGAACAAAAATTAAAAGAAATTCTCCTATTTTGTCAGAGACTAAACTGATTATAAAATTTGAATGATTATTTTTCCCATCCAAATTTCAGCCAATATGATTGCACCATTCGACGTTATTATTTTGTATGATCAACACGGTATTCAACTGATAATTTTCGATAATTTCACTGGTAATTTTTCATGTTGCCTATATATAAAAAACAAAAGACGAGAAATCAAGTTAAATCCCATCCGATCTGACAGATTGAATTTTTAACCGTGAATTTCGTCTCATGGTGCAATCCTATCGGCCGAAATTTGGATGAAAAATTAATCCCCCGAATATCACTCGAGCTCCAAAATGAATCAAGTAATTCCCTCAAGGTTACCTGCAACCAAACGAAGTCGTCAAGTTTTCCAGAAAAATCACTCGTGCTTGGCACTCGTGATTTTTTAACCTGGAAAACTTGACTCCTTCATTTGTTTGCAACGAACCTATCGGGAATTACCCGATAATTTTGGAGCTCTTGTGGTATTACATGCAATAATTAATTTTTGTTGATTGAACAGGTTTAAGACTGGTTGATCTTTGTCCAATTATTCCCATATTAAATAGAAATCCCAAACATTATTATTCGAATTGATTCAAAGATTTTTATTTCTAGGTTGTCTAGGAAATTTTGCACCGTCTTGTTAATTTCACAATGTTCAAAAATTAATTGACAAATAAAATTACTAGTCACAAAAATGATGTCATTGATTAAATTTCTAATGAATTCTAAGAAATTGGCATCGTATTTATCCGCAATCTCGCTAATAAATTCAAAAATCTCAAATTTTATGGCTGAAATTAAATTGTTGATGAATTCTAACATTTAGTTAATTCCTTTTTTTCTTTTTATTCCAATGAATAAGAATCTGTTTCCGTTAGTTAAAAAGGAAAAATTTGGAAAATTATGAGTACTCACTCTGGAAATGATAATGATTATAAATGGTTTGAATGAAATTTGAAGATGACCTTTTCAATTGACCAACGATAAGATGTCCTTTGCATCCTTCAAATTGATTGATTGCCAATGGTACTTCGTATTGTGTGAAGGGAAAGGCTGGTTGATTTAGGGAATATTTTTGTAGATTTGTGGAGTAATTGTATTAGACAAGGGTTAAAATTTCAGTCGCCTAAAAAATAATTTTAATTATTAAATTCCATCGTTGAATTTAATTGTTAAAATTAATTTTTATCATGAAAACTTAAATTAATTAATTTACATAAGTAATCACACACTAATTATTTTCTTGATTTTCAACGCGATTCAATTGAATTTTTAGTTATTTAACTTCTCGAATTGATTTACTGAATTAATTGATGATTAGAATAATTAAATATTTTTTTTTTTTTTTTTTTTAAAGATTTTAGAATAATTGAATTAGGGTGATAGTCAAAAAGGGGAGGAAATATGGTGGGTTGGTGGCTAAGTTACGAGGAGTGTTAGGTAGGAGCGGGGAAGGGAAGGATATGGAGATTTAGCGGATGAGTTGCACGGAGCGTTAGGTAGGAGCAGGGAAGGGAGAGGTATGGTGGATAGTGAGTGAATTGCGTGGAGCATTAGATAGGAGCGGGGAAGGGAGGGGTAGTTCACTTCGAAAATAATTATTTTTTATTTTTAAATCAACTTCACTGTAAAGAATGTTAAAAATAAATTCAGAATAAAAAAATTTTCATAATTGAAATTTAGAAATTTTTAATCAATTGATTGGAAAATAGTACATTGTGTAATTAGTGGGTAAAGTGAAACTTTTTTGTACGTACGTGTTACACATACTATTTTTTGCAAACCTGCCCAAAGTTTGCTTTGAGGGACCGTTTGGAGGCCAAACTGTTTGGTTTGTGCACGGAGTGCGTAAAATTCAAGATCGTGCGTAAAGTGAAATTCGAGTGCGTAAAACAAAGTTTTACGCACGAGATTCACTTTACACACGACCTTTGAATTTTCCACACGCGGTACGGAAAACAAACATTTTACGCACGCAAAACGGTGCCGAAAAGTGAACTTTTACGGCAGGTGTTGCAAAAAAAAATTTTTTTCTTCATTCGCGAATTTTTAAATTTTATTTTATTGGTTAAATTTAAGTTGAACCTTGATTTAATCGATTGAATTTAATTGTCAAAATTAGGTTGAATAATATGGAAAATTAATTAATTCCGATTATTACTGAATTTTAAATTTAACTTTGGAAATTTGAAAATGTTTCATTCTCACTTTTTATTTTAGATACTGAGAGATGTTTTTGTTATGATGGCGCCGGAGCTAAAGCCCTGTCCATGCTTGGACACTTCTTTTAATTCACGTTAGGGTTAATTAGTGTGTGTTAATATGCATACTAATTTTTTTATTGTATGATTGATGAAGTGTGTCACGCGCATACTTATTGATGCGCTTGCACGGTGTTGTCAAGACGTTATTGACAACCAATCGGATTTTTACAATGGTTAAAATTCAAATTTCTTTATTTCTAGTCATTCATTTGGCTAGAAATTATTTTCCCTTAACCTGTAAATTTTCTTTTATTTTTAAAAACAAAATTTTTTCTCTTATCTAGTCTATTTCTCCTAGGAGAAATATGACTCCTGAGACTATGGTGGGGTTTTCGATCCAGACCTCACATGTCGAAATCGATTTTCAACCCGTGCAATAAGCATCCAAATGTGATCAAATATGATTCCTCGAGAATTTTTATTTGATTCTTGTGGAATTTTCATTTGATCCTTTTTTCCCATTACTTCCTGATTTCAATTAATTTAATAATTTTTTTCATATTTTTAATTATATTTATCAAAAAAAAAATATATAGTACGTCATCAGGACGTAACATGTGTGTATTCATATGTATGTGCACAAATTTTTCGTCAACGATTTCTCGCAAACGAATGGTTCGAATCGAATTTGTTTTTCTCTATATGTTGGGAGATGGAACCCGGGAAGTTTTTTGTTGTGAACCTCGATAATTTACTTCTACTTGAACGCACCAAAATTCGGGAGGGAGCTTGTGAGCGACCAATAATCTGGCGTAGACCACCTGCACCCCCAGTTTTAATCCATTTTATATTCAATTCTCTTCTAAATTGTTGAGCCTTCATGATTTCTCGTTGATTAAATTGACATTGTCAGAGCCATTTGAACAATCAAATTGTTAATAATTTTCTAGAGCATTGTTTATTGAAAAAAAAGTAGTATTGAATAGTCACTAACTGGACCTCCGCAAAGCCCGTACGAACTTAGAAATGTTAAACTTTCGCCAAAAATGTTATTGAAGGGAAAATTAAAAAAAAAAAAAAGCTTCAATCATCGTCTTTTAACGAAACTGTTTTTTCGGAACTCTTCATTGCTCCGAGATAATCTTTTTAACGATTTTTAAAAAGATTTAACTTATAAATAATAAAATAATTTTTTTAATCAGTTAAATCAATAAACGATAGTTGAGCCGAAAAAAAACAAATAATTATAAACTGGCCGAACCATTTCGTTTAGAAAATCGTAAAAGGCGGAGAAAACCTCCAAAATTATTGTCTATTCGCAATGATTGAGTAGTTAGAAAAAAAAATTACAGGAAAAATAATGAGTTAATTAATTAATTTTTTTTTTTCATTTCCAATCACCTTATCATTTCAATTATTCCATTCGGATCGTTTCTTCATAAATCATGGGGGGGGGGGCGGAGAGAATTTTGTTTGCTCATCTTTCCAGTTAATTAATATTTAAATTGGATTAATTCTCTGTCGACTTTACATTATTATATGGATAAAAATATTTGTTTTTTTTATTTTCATCACGTCGTGATATGTTTCTGTATTATTCAATTGCATCCTAATGCTCGTGCATCAAAAAACAAATCCAAGGATTCCTAATTATGTATGCATTATTGCGCTATTTGAATAACACATTCCATTGAGTTGACCACCCCTGCTCAACGAGTGTTCATCTCATAATGTAGTAAATACTGCCATCTCTTAACTCTAATTGAATGTAAAAATTTAAATCGATTGCGGATAAAAAGAATTTCATCTCTACTATACCGACCCTGTTTGACCGACAACAACGGTGGTGCACAAACGTGGTGGTGGACAAATGTTTTGGTGTACACTTGAAATGGTGCACAAACGTGCCATCCAGTTTGTCACCAGATGGTGTACAAACGTGGAGGTGTACACTTGTGGAAGTACGAACGAAACTCTCCCACAGCCGCAAGCGGCCGCGTGTGCATGTCGATTCACATGAGAATGTTCATGAGAATTCGCCTGAAATCGCCCATGAGAAGTGCCCATGTCAGCTGTTCAGGAGACCGCCATGACCGTGCTGTCTTTTTTATTATTGGATAGGTGAAGATCATTTCGAATCGCCTTCATAAAAATAAATATAAGGTTTCATTCAATAGGACGAATGTCTAATAATTTTTTCAACATTTGGAATTCGTCCCGGTGAATGAAAAAATTAAATAACGTTTTCCAATAATCCGGCGTGGAGTGAACAAACCTCACAATGAGGTTGCACAGTTTCAAATGATATGGAATGAACACTAGATATCAAATCCGAGTGATTCTCCGATGGTTGTGCAATCAATGGCGTTGACTCAGAAAAATGTCAATAATGAAATATCAAAAATCATTCTTCATTCCGCAACAATTTTCAATCGAAACTCCCGTGAAAAATTTAATCAATCCAATATTTGCAACATTCCAATCGAATTATTCTTCTTATGAAAAACAAATTCATTTGAGAGAAATCAATAGGAGAATTCAATCAAACAAGGAGAAATATCTAAAAAAAATTAAGTGCGTAGAAAGCTACGCGACTGAAGTAAAACTTCGTAGAAGTAGAGTTTCTGGAGATGTGACGAAAATCCCCTCTCCTACCTCGTACGGCCCTCCTCCTTCATATACGGCACTGCCCCCTGCCCGATGGCGTCGATTTTTTTTTCGTTACATATGGACTCTCGTGCATTCGATTTTGGGTGGAAAGATAATAAAATTTGATTGGATAACACCAAAGAAAGTATTAACTACGTTAACAAAATTAACACGTACCTATAGAGATAGGGTTTTAAAATTTATGGAGTGCACAAGTGTGCGTGACGTGGGCCAGTCTTCATATGTCAGCCTGGTGGACAGGAGTAAATTATCGGACGTGGTTACCTATATTTTCCCGCTGCTATCTAACAGGGCTGTTGCACGTCTACAAACCATTATACAGGTGCGCACGCTCACGTGCTACTGTACAGGTGTCAAAATCTACTACCACGTGTTCTCAGTGACGTCAGGCTGCGGTCGGGGAGGAGGCGATCGTTCGACCGTGAAAAATAACAGTGTAGCCCATGATCTTCAGGAGCGATATTTCATGAATTTTCTTATCGCTTCTATTTTTCAAAGTATCTGGATGTATGTAATTACGAAGGGAAATAGAACATTTATTCATAATTTTTGTTCGAAAATTCTGAAGTTCTTATCAGAATAGAACTGCAAATACTGTCATAATTAAATGATGAGGTCAATAAAAATTTAGAAGAAAGTATTTTCCCTTCGATTTTCGAAATTGTGTTGATTACTTTTAGTTTCATGAAGTTACTAATTTTCAGAGCAGATCAAGCTTTGGATCCACTACTTGTCGAACATTCCTCGGCCCTCTTTTGTCAGTATACCGAACCGTTTTCAAATACATAACCTTGGCAACATCTACACTCGAGTACACTCGTTAAGCCTCGTTAAGATTTGTAGCCATTCTGGTTCATCAAAACCCATCGATGATCGTTTTCTTTTTTTTTTGTGAAACTTCTTACTCGAGTTCGGACGAATCTAATGGTTGCGTTACATATTCCACGCCAACAAGGACGGAGAATAGTGAGTGGAGCATAAGGAGAGAGAGGCTCGATCCGTAGACGATTCTCCGAATGCTTTGTGCAGTGAATACTTCCACTCGAAATATCTTGAAAACTATCGAGAAGTTATCGAGACATGCAGTGCACAAAATTCAGATAATTTTATGGCGAATAAAATCATTTTTTATGAATGGCTCTACGACCGATAATTATCGAGATATTAACATTTATCTAAGCACGTTGCTCCACGCGTTCAACTATGAGTATTTCTCTTTCACGCAAAGACTATAGTGTCTCTGTTGCTCTCATAGCGAGCGTATTCACTCTTGATCTCATCGCATAAAATAGTATATTTCGTCACTAGGCCTATTATTATTATTATGATTTCCAACCGTTTCAATAATAAACATCATTAATTCAACTCCCATCTCACGGCCATTAACGGTCATAAATGATCAAAAATTCCATATTTTCAAGTTGCCAACGTTTCGAGCACTATATGTGCTCCTCATCAGGGCAATGTTTATTTCTGTTAAATACAAAAACCAAAATTATATTCGTGAACATCATTGAACTATTATACACTAACAAATGTTGCCAACCAATATGAATTTCTAACAATTGAACAAAACTCTCAATCCATCATAACAAAAATATCAATGATATAATCAATAACCATAATAAATCAACCTAACCTTAAAAATGAACATCAGTAATTGGATGCCAAATAATACGGTTTTCTGATATTAAATCTTAAAAATTTTAACTCACAAGAGAAAAATTAATTTATAAAAAATAACTACAACCAGAAAAGACTTTGAAATTTAAATATCTAAAAAAATATCGATAATAACTACTGAAAAAATATACTTCAATTACCTGTGACAGAAGGTGACAGAACACAACTAAAATGTCATACACATTACATACGAGTCTTAATGCTATAGAGCGCCAAACAGTATCATTTTACATTTCAAAATCAAAATATGGAAAATTAACCTCTGTACAAATTAATCAACTTATCATAAGAATTTCCTAACTTTTTACAGTCATTAATAAAATTCACCGTTCTGTTGCTAAATTTCTTAATGTAAAACATTTCCAGAATATCTAAATTATCTTTTCCACGAGCAGTACCTAAGATTTTTGATTTACTGAAATTAAAATTATGCTGAGTATTTTTTACATAAGCTGATAACCCAGAACGATATGTTTTTGGTTTTCTCTCACTATATTTATGAACTTGCTCTCTATCTTTGAAATATTGAATAGTTTGTCTGACGTACATTTTATCACAATTATTACATGGAATTTGGTATACTACATGGGATTTATCCCTTACATCAGTCTTATCTTTCGTTGACCCAAACTTTTTCTTCAGTTTATTTTGATTCGTCGAAATAATGCTAATATCAAAATCAGAACAACATTTTTTGAGGCTACCAGTCAAAGCAGATGAGAACGGAACTATTAGAGTTTTTTTTATAATTAATTGGATTATCAGTCCTAGATTTAATCCCATCATGAGTTAAAACATGAAGTCTATTTCCTATTACGTCATTAATAAACTTAATCGGATAGTCATTAAAAATCAAGACACTTTTTAACATATGCTAGATTTGAATTCCAAAACCTTCTGTCAGAAATTTTAACAACTCTGTCTACTAAATTTACAACGATGTTCCTTTTTTGATACATTGGATGCATTGAGTTAAAATTTAATAATCTGCCTGAATACGTCGGTTTTTTATACCAGTCAAAAATTAGTCTGTCATTATCTTTAATAATTAAAACATCGAGGAAAGGTAATCTATTATTCTGTTCTAATTCACACGTAAACTGAAGTCTCGGATGATAGTTATTAAATTTAGCCAACGTTTGGGCTATTTTATTTTTTGGTATGCAAGTTACAATATCATCAACATAACGAAAGAAAAACGGTAAAGGAAAATCCAAATTCAACATTACTGATTCTTCAAGTTTAGCCATCACAATATCAGCACATACTGGAGCTAATGGAGAGCCCATTGGAAGCCCAAAAATTTGCTTATAAAATCCTTTGTTGAAAGAGAAATATGTATTATTCATAATAACGTCTATTGCTTTAATAACCTCTGTATATGGTAATTTACTTTTCAATTCATTTCTTCTTTCAATTATAACATCAGCAACTAACTGTAATGGAACATTTGTATACAAAGAGGTAACATCAAAAGAGACTAGAACAAAATCACTAGGAATCACAACTGATTTCATTTTTTCTACAAACTCAAAACTATTTTTAATGCGTGAAATATGCTTCAACTGTAGTGGTGCCAAGATTTTACTAATAAATTTAGCTAAACTATACAACGGACTATTAATAGAGCTAACAATCGGACGAAACATAATTGAGGTTTATGTATTTTAGGTACAATATATAATTTAGGCATCACGGATGTCTTTGCAACTAATTGATCATGAGCTAGTTTACCAATGTACTTCTTTAACAACCAGTTTTCAATCAATCTGTTATTAACCTTCTGCGTTATATCAGTATTATCACACGGAGCTTTAAGATATGTGCTATTATCGTTCAACATGACTATCCGATTAAGATTATTAATGACGTAATAGGAAATAGACTTCATGTTTTAACTCATGATGGGATTAAATCTATAGGACTGATAATCCAATTAATTATAAAAAAACTCTAATAGTTCCGTTCTCATCTGCTTTGACTGGTAGCCTCAAAAAATGTTGTTCTGATTTTGATATTAGCATTATTTCGACGAATCAAAATAAACTGAAGAAAAAGTTTGGGTCAACGAAAGATAAGACTGATGTAAGGGATAAATCCCATGTAGTATACCAAATTCCATGTAATAATTGTGATAAAATGTACATCGGACAAACTATTCAATATTTCAAAGATAGAGAGCAAGTTCATAAATATAGTGAGAGAAAACCAAAAACATATCGTTCTGGGTTATCAGCTCATGTAGAAAATACTCAGCATAATTTTAATTTCAGTAAATCAAAAATCTTAGATACTGCTCGTGGAAAAGATAATTTAGATATTCTGGAAATGTTTTACATTAAGAAATTTAGCAACAGAACGGTGAATTTTATTAATGACTGTAAAAAGTTAGGAAATTCTTATGATAAGTTGATTAATTTGTACAGAGGTTAATTTTTCATATTTTGATTTTGAAATTTAAAATGATACTGTTTGGCGCTCTATAGCATTAAGACTCGTATGTAATGTGTATGACATTTTAGTTGTGTTCTGTCACCTTCTGTCACAGGTAATTGAAGTATATTTTTTCAGTAGTTATTATCGATATTTTTTTAGATATTTAAATTTCAAAGTCTTTTCTGGTTGTAGTTATTTTTTATAAATTAATTTTTCTCTTGTGAGTTAAAATTTTTAAGATTTAATATCAGAAAACCGTATTATTTGGCATCCAATTACTGATGTTCATTTTTAAGGTTAGGTTGATTTATTATGGTTATTGATTATATCATTGATATTTTTGTTATGATGGATTGAGAGTTTTGTTCAATTGTTAGAAATTCATATTGGTTGGCAACATTTGTTAGTGTATAATAGTTCAATGATGTTCACGAATATAATTTTGGTTTTTGTATTTAACAGAAATAAACATTGCCCTGATGAGGAGCACATATAGTGCTCGAAACGTTGGCAACTTGAAAATATGGAATTTTTGATCATTTATGACTGTTAATGGCCGTGAGATGGGAGTTGAATTAATGATGTTCACTAGGCCTATAAAAGTATTTTCGACGAATGTGACTTTCCGAGCCGAAGGCGAGGATTATAATCATATGAGTCGGAAAATACTTTTGTCGCCGTGTGATCAACGAAGTTTTTCGTTACGAGGCCCGAAAACCACGTTTTAACCGAACAAAGTGAGGTTAGAATCGCGGTTTATCGGATTTAGTGACGAAAAAGTAATATGGAAGTGATAAGGGTAATATGAGAGCAACTGCGACGGAACAAAACAAGTCCCTACGCGAAACAAAAACACTCATGGATGAATTTTCAACAACACGCGCAGCAATAAACGGATGTCAATATCTCGATCAATATTAGCCATACGAACCGAAATCAGGAACAATGTCGGGCATCATGAAATTACCGAAATTTCGAGTAGAGTATGCTCGATCAATTTGCAAAAGATTTCGAGATATTTGGAACGTGAGTGATTACTGCAGAAAACACTTATTAATTAATAAATGAAATATGATCTATGATATTTATTTCAATTGCTTACTATTAATTCAATTAAAACTCTCCTTACGGCCATATAGCGATCCCAAAAACCAGTTGATGAATTGAAAATGAATACGAAAGACAATTCATTTTATTAAAAGATGCCAACGTTTCGGACACTATATGTGTCCATCACCAGGGCAATTTTTTATTGTTCTGCGAGAAATTAAACCAAAATTTACAATTCAAGTCTATCAATATAACATTCAGGAAATATTAAAATATAATAAATAATAGAATTTCATAATTTACCTAAGTCCCATCGAATGTTAAGGGAGCAGAACGAAATTAACCAACAATTACACAAGACAGTAAAAATACATGTCATTGGCCTCTTCTAACCTAGAAAATACAATGCATAGACACCAATGATCCAAACAGATAAAGAAAAAATTTATGAGAATGAAATTTATGTTTTTAATGAATGATAATATTATTGTAAACCATAAAAAAACTAACTATATGTTTATTCCAAGTGAAACTATTGAAAATGATGACAAAAATATAAGACAAGTGTACACAACATACCGTCGGTTCAAGTATCAAAAAAAAAAGAGAGTGAAACACTAGAACCATCTAGTGAAACCAATAAAGAATTATGAACTAGAACATTCGATGGGACTTAGGTAAATTATGAAATTCTATTATTTATTTTATTATTTTAATTTTTCCTGAAGGTTATATTGATAGACTTGATTTGTAAATTTTGGTTTAATTTCTCGCAGAACAATAAAAAATTGCCCTGATGATGGACACATATAGTGTCCGAAACGTTGGCATCTTTTAATAAAATGAATTATCTTTCATATTCATTTTCAATACATCAACTGGTTTTTGGGATCGCTATATGGCCGTAAGGAGAGTTTTAATTGAGATATGATCTACATGAAGAGTTTCACATCTGTCGCGCGTAGTTTCTACACGCACAATTTTTTTTTTCTTTGTTCCCATTGATTCTTTTCTTCCTTCCTCCGCTCTATCCTCACCCATGAATCCCCATCACAGGCACGTGTAGGCACCGAAAACCATATACCAATCCAGCGGATGTACGGTGAAATAATTTTTGATCCGTTAACTGCGGGCTATTACGAGGCAAGAGATGGGGGTTCCTTAGAATGACGTTTCAACACTTCTTATAATCTCGGAAATCTTGCGTGATCATCGAAAATTCGATCGCAAACGAGGCAGAAAGAACAGTGTGAAAATGTGATAAATTATAGGGAGATGATAGAAAAAATTGAGATCGATTTTTTCTATTCTCTCAATCGAACAAATGGAATACAGTCAACTCCCTGTAACTCTCACTCCTTCTAGCTCATCAGTCGTCGTTGAGCGGAGGAGAATGTTTCCCCCACTACTCGAGTAACGGCGAGCACGAGACTAAGCATCCCTTCATTGGGAAATTTTCACTTAATAGTCTCGGAGTTTTTTTTATAATATTTTAATTGTAATGTTCACTTAAATGGCGATTGTCTTTGTTTGCATGCTTGAAAAATCAATAAATAAATTATTGATTAAATTACAAGTATTTTTCATTCATAAAGCCTGTCATAAAATAATAACGAGAATGAAAAATATCAAACTGTTCTGACAGTTCATTGAGAGGTTAGGGACGTTTTTGCCGTGCGACAGCGGCTATCGCGTTCTCACTCCGATCGTCGCATTATCTCTCTCGTTAGCACCGCCTCTTGTACCTATGGAGAGGGCAACCTCTAGCTCATAGTTCGTGGAATTCAAACCCCCGAATGCGATGAGTTAGAGGGAGTCGACTGTAATAAAAGGATTGATTTATCAATAACTACGTATTATTGAAATAAAAAAAATTTGATCGTAACAGTTTTGTATGAAAAATGCAACAGTATATCTTATGGATCGAACATTTATCCGATTAATCGCATTTATTCCGAGTGGTTAGCTGACGGAAGTTATCCGATGATGTTCATCCCTCGATGTGGAATACCCCTCCCTCAGAGCCTCATGAATAAAATTGCCACACCTACAGTCTTGATAGAGGTGGTTTTGTTCGGGTTAGAACTAGACTAAAACCACATCAAAATCCAGAATAGATATATAATTACAACGTCAATTCTATCGGATTAAGAATAATAGGCGTGGTGTTCACGCGGCTTCCTCTTTTCACAACCCCCCCCCCCCTCTCTCTCACACTTTTACCTAGACGTACGCGCACTCTACCGGGTAATTAAGTTGTATCGGGTTCGTAACACACCGAAGCGCGGCTGCAAACACATTAAAATCTAATGGTACGTTATTATATTTCAACGAGACTCTAATGAAGTATCTTGGAGATACCTGTGATCTTTCAATCTCTCCTTATAATTTCTCCTCATCTATTCTACGCTTCTCTATTTCTCGTTAACGCCTGATAACTTTATCACCGATACTCTTGACGTCTCATTGATGGTAACGATTGGGTGGAATACTTGACGCCTGATGATTAACGTGTCATGAATGATTTGTAACGAGATTTTCTCGTCACGGTAAAATACACACAGTGAGTGAGTAGAGTTGGGAGAGAGAGAGACAGGAGGTGGCATCTGACGTCAGCCGAACAAGGCTCGACTGACGGTGAATAGATCATGGAGGAGAGGGGATACGCCAGTTCGGGTGGATTGAGCTTCCCACTCTCCAAAGTGACCGTTTTGGTATGCTATCGCTAATTTAGCATTCGTGCAGTTGTGGTTGGGTAGAATAGGGCCGACGTACAGGCTTCCCAACTGTGCGGTGTTAAAGGCTCCGCAGACTTAGCCTAGGGACGGACGGGCAGGTGTAAGAACTGCCGCTTCCCCTTCTCCGAGGAGATTGATGTCGGGCCAATCAGGCTGGTCCACGTCAAGAGAACGTAGCTCGAGTGGTACTGGAATGAGAAGCCTAGACTGGGAAGTTAAGCCCTGGGAGATTTCTGGTTAGTTCAGAACGGGCGCTCGTACAGAGCGGAACATAGAGATGACTGGCGAGTTATCGGAAGGCGTCACCTCGCATCGAGCGGGGAGGCGAGCAGAGGGAGATGCTCCTGCATCTCCCGAGTAGAGAATAGCGCTGGTTTCCGGTCGCGTGGAGTGCTACGTGGCCGGGCTTTGGATCTTCCGGCGAAACGATTGGGTGTTGGAGTGGACGTGTAGGTCGGGAGTTAACAGTGTCTCTGGCTGGGCCTTCGTCGCATTCGCCTCCCAGTCAAAGTAGCTGGGGGAATCTGACTCGCGATGATATTGCTGTTACTGGATGTGGAGGGAAAACCGCGTGAGCGTGTAGATCGGGAGTTAACAGTGTCTCTGGCAGGGTCTTCGCTACACGTGCCTTCACATTCCGGGCCCCGAGGGGTTAGAAGGATTCGCAAATCGGTCAAGGCCACTCACCGTTAGCGATAACGCCGAGTGCGAAAGTCGGCTGATCGGGTAGAAATAACCCCGAGGCGAAGTACACGAGACTATGAGTCGGTTGAGAGAAGAATTCTCTCCGTATTCGCCGTCGGGGACGTGAAAATTGCCTCGATGAGCGAGCGGAAGCACTCCTAACATGGTGGACCTCGCCCCTCTACCGTGAAATACTGATGCTAGCGTGGCATCCGTGGGTCCCGTCCACGAGAAGTCCTCCAGGTGACGAGTTTTCCCTGGAGGCCGGTTTAGTTAGGTTTTCCGGATAAAATCTAGCTGGCGCACAAATCGTAGCGATATGAGGAATGGGTAAAGAGTAGTTTGGGATTATTTCCCCGGTGGAAAACTGGAGGAAAATCCCTTACAGATTTCATTCCAATTTTTCATTGAATATTACAGGTGATTGAATTATCCATTTTAGCATTGATTCCTTCAAAAGAAATGGGATCGGCCCATCATAAAGATTTCATTTATTGAGAATATTATCAATAATTGACGGATTATAGTGAGTATATTCTCGAACTTCGTGTTATTGTTCTCAATGATATTCAAGAAATTTCAGTAATAACCAGATAAAATTGTGGGATCTCGATATTTAATTCCTATAAAATTTCAATTGAATTACAAATTGAATAACCTTTCGAATTTTGTTTATCAATCCATTTAGATCATTTCTTATAATAGGATTGAAGTAAAAAAGAATGTAAATGAGATAAACACAACAAGTCATTCACGTAATCAGAAACTCTTTCTCAATTGACTTACCAAAAATAACAAAGATCAACGATGGTGACAGAGAATACGTCTTCCCATACACGGATTTCTCTATTCCGTTGATGGTATGTCACTGAAGGATAAACAAACTTTTGTATTCACGTACGTCTTATCCACCTCCAGCATATGCTCAATGAAACAAACCCCTGAAAACATAGAAGACAAGAAATGTTGTGAGTGGGAATGTGAAACGAAGAGGCAGACACAAGAAAATCTAACAACAATAGCTAAAAAATACACGCCCCATCTTTTTCAACCCAAGGCAAAATTTTCGTGGATTCTCCAACGTACTTTCAACTTTTTGAATCGATATTCTTTCAATGTTCAATTCTTCCAATGAATTTTCATGGTATTTATAACCAACCTCAACGTAATAACAGGCAGACGGTGAAGATTCCTTCAACCTCCACTCATGAATTCAACCGGATCTCAATGTCCTGAACGATTCCCCCATTCAACCTATATTTAGGCATCTACAACATTCTTATCAAAACACCGAGGTGCTAGGAATAAATTCAAACACCGATTCATAAATGAAATGTTCAATTTTTTTTTTTTTGCTTCCGGATGGAAGCTTTGTTTTCACCAGATTTTCACATTCTCTAATTTTGTGTGAAAATGATCTAGAATAAAGTACAAAGGAGGGTGTGTAAAGATGTGAGGGGGGGGGGGGGGGAAGAAGGTAGAAAAGTCGATATGCACAAATTCTAAAATTTGGCTGGCGAGGATGTCTCGGTAGTTCAGAGGTAAGAGCACTCGCCCGAACTGCGAAAGGCCGTGGGTTCGATTCCCACCCGATTGGTCCGAACGCCTCAATTTTTTAATTTGTGCATTCGATAATTTACATTGTCGTTAGCTGTGAATCTCATCACGGAAACCGCTGGGAGCGAATGGAACAGAATTGTTCCCTCTCTCAGTGTAATGTTTCTACTTTGATGAGATTCAAATACCAGCGCGTAAGAAAATGTTTCTCACTAACATCTGAGTAAAATGACCGCAAAGCCGATTAAAAATTCACTTAGTATATATATCATACGGTCGAATAAATTGGGATATTTAGAATGATCTAGAATGTTATGAAATGCAAAGATATGATGTTTTCAGAAAATGTCAGTGTGTATGTATATAACAGTGTGCAAATTTTTCGTTTTTTTCTGAAATTGTGATGATAAAACGACAAAAGTTATCGATAGAAATCTGAAATTTTGACCCGTGATTGTTATCAGTTATGTCAAATTCCAGGCCAAGTTTCAGCTCGATCAGTCGATTAGTTCTTCAGATATCACTCTTTATCGAAAAATCGTCTTTCTTCAATATCTCGAGAACAATTTGACCGATCTGATTTTTTTTTCTCAAAATGTTCGTCATGAAAATATCTATTGATTTCAATCCAAAAATTCACCCGGACCATGAAGAAATCACATAGTTATTACCCTTTTTCTATTTTTTGGCTCAAATCCTTATACGCATGATAACTTGAGAAACATTGGAGATAAAAACTTTAAACTTGGTATAATTTTAGGCCATATGATGATAAGGGTTGCTATTTAATATGGGCACAATCGGACCATTAGTTTTGAAGATATTCGACTTTATGTGTAAAACTATTTTCTTCAATATCTCAAAAACTACTGAATCGATTTGATTTTTTTTCCTTCAAAATGTTCGTCACGATAATTTCTACCTAGCACAATCAAAATATATATACCCTCCTTTTGAAAGTTTTCGAGATATTGTTGTTTTTCTATTTTCATTCTCTAAACTCGCTCATACGTACTATAATACGACAAGGAGTTGGACTAAAGATCTAAAATTTTGACTAGTACTTGATATTGTCGGGTTCGACTTCTGTGTAAAATTTTAAGTCGATATGTCAATTAGTTCCTGAGATACAGACAATCAATGTATGCACAGAATGAATTGTGGATCCATCCGGAAGCTGACTACCAATAGAATTGGTAGAAAAACAAAGAGAAACATAATATAATAATAGAATAATAATAGTAACGCATTTCTTCCAATCCTTAACACCAGCCGCATGGGAGCGATGGCCTACTTGTTTTTTGAGTAATTTCAATCTACTTTGACTTCTGTTCACACTCTGTAGAATGTGACTGCGTATATATATAAGCCCATCACTGGAACAGGGAGTTAATACGGATCCATTCGGAAGCTTACTACCAATGGAATTGGCAGAATAAAATGAAAAAAAAAAATATACATAAATGCCTGAAGTAATGGTCACACGGCTTGTGTCACATAGAATTTCTACGCCGCTTGTTTTATCACAATTTCAGAAAAAAAATAAAAATTTGCATACTGTTACATATACACACACAGCCATTTTCTAAAAACATTATATCTTTGCGTTCCATAACACTCTACATCATTTTCACACAAAACTAGAGAATGTAAAAATCTGGTAAAAACAAATAAGCTTCCATCCGGAAACAAAAAGCTACAAGTGAAAAACCTCTGAATCGTCATATTTCTCCTAATAATATGAAATAGCTTTTTATGAATTCAATCCAATTTCCGTTATTCTCTTTTTCTTCCTAAGAGATTTAAAATCGTCATTGTGCTCGATAGGTCGGGTCCATTGATTTCACCATTTTTCTCTTGTTGCCTCTCCACTATTTCATTTCCTTTTCACTAAGAAAGATCGAACCCCCGAGTGTGCCATGAAAACTCGGTAAAACGACTCGGTTCCTTAGAGCGCATCATAACTTAGTATAATACTTTAAAGCTTGCAATGAGAAAAGGCCAGAGTCTCGACTCTCCCAACCTCCCATCTCCATATTTTCTCCATGTAATGTCTAGCAATGAGTTGATGTAAGACTCAAATAGCGAGCGATCAGAACGGCAAACACGATCAATATCGATAAATGTAGTTGATGATTAATTAAACCCCACCAGAATCTCTCACCAACATTCTTCCAATCTCTCTTCTACATAGACGATCGTTAGTAACCATCCAATATATCAAAAGGAAGAAAAACGAAGTGAGGGGAAAAAAACATTAAACATAGTCAGAGTATATGCATATCGTAGATTCTACTCGCCCGAAATGTCAACATTAATGGCTCCCGATGACGTTGCGATTTGATTCATATAGTGGACTCCACCGATTTCAATCCAAAAATGAATTGATCGATTGGGCAGGGGAGTCTGATCGAAAATTTGCGAGTCACTTTATGAGCTGATACGGATGACCTAAAAATATAAGTGATAGGAAAAATAACGATGATAACAGAAGGAATATTTGTATTTGTTGTCTATGATAAGAATGAAAAAGTCAATTAGGTCCAGAAGCCAGGGTAAAAAAGACAAGCACCCGAAAAGCCTTCAAGGTTAAAGAATCAAAGTAGCCAGAATAACTGGTTTGGAGTATCGATATGCTCATCATCATCCTTTCTCTCTTTATCGTCTCCACAACGTTGATATTCTGCTAGCTGTGTTACATAAATATTAGTCAGCTTCCTTCGTATGTATTCCATATTTTTTTTTGCTTGCTTGTTTTTCTCTTGCTCTTCTCCACAGAATATTCGGTCGTTGCCACCCACTTAGGGAGATATGAAAAGAATGTCAGCCAACTTCGGGCTTCGGGCCGAACTCCGTATAAGAGATAACATATCAAACGATTCGTGATACCAACGACACTATAGTCAACTATAGTGGCATATGCTGACTGAACTCTTGCAGAGTAACGAATAAACAAATTATGTAATTAGTGGATTAATTATGTCATTGACATTATCGGATTTCTGTGGCAATTGTGACGTATCATTAGAAAATTGATAGGTTATCAGAGACAAAATAATAATAGTATTGAGTCTGTTTTCATGTTGTCAGTGAAATATTTTGTTATTCTGCCTAAAAGCGAACACTAGTGTGAACGGAAATTCAAGACGGTCAGATTTTATTGATTATATTGAGATAATGAATATTGAGACTTTGGAGTTGATACAAAATACGTTTCGAAATTATTGATAGACGCTCCCATTGATTGTGTTTATGTCAATTGTAGAGGTTAATCATGACGGAGATTAAAATGCCTGTTGCTTCTCAGTGATTTCCGAGCTCCGTTGGAGGAGCAAGATTATTCACAGCAGCAGAGCAAAGATGGGTAAGTCAAGGAAAGCATCTCCCCATATGTTTCGCCATAAGTATTATCACTATTTTCACATCATTATTCACCTATTCATAATTATTCTGAATAGCTTCGAATATATTCATTTCTTCTGTCAACGAAGTATCCAATCAATATATCATGCAGAACCATAAAATTTTAAATAAATATTTCTTTCCTCCAATAGACGACAGAGTTTGCCAATCTCTTTTTGCATCTCATCCTGATTCCTCGCTCATAAAACCTATGGAATAGTTAAGAATAAATATTCAAATACGTGTTATAAATTTTATTACAGCTGGATACGTGAGATTCACATTTGCGATAATGTTGTGCATTGCAAATATGATAATCTACGGTCTTAAAGTCAATATATCGACGACAATAATAGGGATGGTGAAAGCGAGGAATAAAACTGACGCTAGTAACGTTGTCCACCCTTGCCCAGAGTTTGAAGATACAGCAAGTACAAATGGTGGTAGTGGACCCGATGTTGAGGGCCCCTATGACTGGTCACCGTTCGACCAAGGACTGGTGGTCAGCCTTTACTTTGCTGGTTACATGCTTGGCATGTTCCCCGCGGGATACTTCGCCGATAGGTTTGTAGGCAGTTCATCAATCTTACCTACCTTTAACGAATGCGAATCAGGGGGTATTATATAACATGTGCATGATCGAGGAATAATTGTATAGAATTCATTAAATCTATTGAATTGATTCGTCGAGGGGATCGAGTGTTCTATATACAATAGAAACAATTGATTCGTCAGTGATTGATGGGTTGATAATGCTTTCTGCTGTTTGTCCGCAGGTTCAATACAAAATATGTGTTGCTTACTTCAGTCTTTTTGAACTCACTATTCACGTTGATGGTACCAATAGCATCAGAGTCCATCGGAATACTTTTCTTCCTGAGATTCATGACTGGTTTGGTGAGTGCAGCTAATCTACCTGTGGTCAATGTACTCGTTGGTAAATGGGTTGTCTATGAGGAAAAAAGCACTTGGGTTGCCATAATCAATGCCGGTACATCTATTGGCACTGTCATTTCCATCTTCAGCTCTGGGCATATCATGGAAGAAATCGGCTGGGAGTATGTCTTCTATATACATGGAGCTCTTCCTCTCATTTGGTGTATTGTGTTTGCTTTTTTTTTCGCTGACAATCCAGAGACACAAAAAGTTATCAGTGAGCCTGAGAGGGATCTCATTGTTAATTCGTATGGTCATCGCAAAGTGCAATTAGAGAAGACTCAGATACCTTGGAAAGAGATGTTTACATCAAGACCATTTTGGGCTCTCATTGCTACCAATACATTTGGTAACTTCAGCTGGTACTTTATGCTGACGCAGTTACCGCTATATATGAATAAAGTGTTGAGATTTGATATTAAAAGTGTGAGTATTTTTTCATTATGTATGAATGTTTAGACAGATTTGCATGAAGGTTTAGACAGATTAGAAGGGAGGAACTTGTTAATGACGACGTTAGCTAGTCAGAGAATTCTTCCACTGAAATCATGAACGAAAACTTTTTGAGATTAGGGACTAGTGAAGATAAAATGATGATTAAGAGGGGTTGTCAATCAACTTATCGACTTCTTATCTCGATGAACGAAAACTCTTAAAAGTAGCAAAAGATTCATTCATTCATTCATTTGCTTTATTTTTCCTAGAATGCTGCCATTAGTTGTTCTCCATACTTAATAAATGCCATAACAAACCCCTTACTGGGCAAACTCCTTGATTGGGGACGAAACAAGGGCTTCTGGTCCCAGACAAACGGAAGGAAAATAGCAGTTGGCGTCAGTGAGTATAAAAATATTCAATTAATATCCAACAACGACTAAATCAATCTGATGGATACATTTGCGTCAAGGCTGCATTCCTCCGAGTATTCTTATGCTCGCGATTGCCTACTCTGGCTGCGAAAAAACTGGAGCAACAATAATGCTAGTGGTCAGCATTGTGATTTGCGGGGCCATATTCGTTGGTCACTTAACGAATCAGAATGACTTGGCGCCAAACTACGCTGGTATTCTAATGGGAATAACAAACACACCAGGGACTATATCTGCGTTTATTCTGCCTGCGCTTGTGGGAGAATTGAACAAAAATGGCGTAAGTGCATCTAATCAATTTCCATTTTCATTTCCAAAGGTTCACTTGGAAAGCCTGGAGTCCGATTTAGCTAACTTGGAGTCTCGAGTTAACTTGACGATAATTTTTAACGACAAGTTAAGTAACTCCACCTCTAAAGTTAGACTGCCGGTTAACTTGGCGAGAGCCATATTTAATTTGACTCGCGAAAATTAACTCGAGTTTAACTTTAGAGATGGAGTTAGTTAACTTAAAAATTATCGTTGAGTTAACTCGAGACTCCAAGTTAGCTTAATCAGACTTTAGACTAACCGAGACTTCTAGAACTGGGCCTAATTATTCATTTATTTCGGTAGCACACTTTTGAAAACTGGAGATACGTCTTCTGGCTGAGTATCGTCTGTCAGTTGGCAGCATTCGTAATTTTCATTGCTTTCGGTTCCGCCAAAATTCAAAAATGGAATTACCCGAAAGGATCCTCAGAAAGAAACGCACTGAGAAATGGCAATGGAGTAGATGGAGCAACATCACGAATGATCTAAAACTCTAATGGCATAATTTCAATCTAGAACGAGAATTTTTAAGTTTCTTGTTCGTCATTCGAGTCAATCAGGACTGTCGAATAGAGGCCCCTTTGAAACTTTTGTTCACCGACGACTTAATTAATCATGAGAGTTTAATGCATTGAGCATCGATAGTAAACAAACATCACAATAACAAAGAGAACGTCCATACTTTTGGCCAATTAAGCACTACTTGGGAGTTCAAATTTCATCTCATCCAATTAGTGATGTCTGTTGATCTCAGTGTTACTTCCTTTGCAAATCTCTGAGCAAAGAGGAGAAATTTCTTAGGGGAGATTCAAAGATCATTCACAGAGTTTGAAATAATACGTTTGGCCTCTATTTATAGATTTAGCATAATCATTGCTCGCTTCATGGCAACTCATTTCCTCTT
Organism: Coelinius sp. EB29; assembly: GCA_035578325.1. Lineage (NCBI taxonomy): Eukaryota > Metazoa > Arthropoda > Insecta > Hymenoptera > Braconidae > Coelinius > Coelinius sp. EB29. The sequence goes on along the minus strand of JAOZGT010000020.1, from coordinate 2,008,979 downwards.
CTCAAACGCAGTTCTAATCATTTTTCATAAATCCATTACATCTGTAACAAGGTACCTCATTTGCATCGTCATGCGTTCACTGATTCATGAGGGAGGCCCATTACTTATAGACAGCCGCAAGCAGAAGCATCATGAATAATGTCCTGGCGTACCCCTTTTCAACCCTTTTAAGAGCAGGTAACCTCGTGGATAAAGTGGATGAGTATCAATCTGCTGCCTTTGGAACTTACTCGATGATCCATAGACGTTTTGCTGCTTTTACCGTGAGAAAGCACCTGCTGCGTCAGATTTCAGTCCATATCCACTTTGTGCTACTGCATTTGCTCTCAATTCGGGCAACGTTTTCCACTCTCCTCCCTCCCTCATCATTCATCTCTGATGCTTCAACATGTAGGGATGCTTTTTTTATCAGAGATCGAGAACAAAAGTCCTGAGAAAAACTAAATGTCGTTCTCGTAGTTTAGTTCTCAGAAACACTCGAAAACCAAAACCTAAACGCGAACAAAAATATCCGAACAGCTGTTGAGAAGAATGAAATAAGAACAAAACTATCGAGAACGTTCGCATGAGAAACAAAATGAGAACAAAAGTTCGAGAACAGTTCTCAGATAAGAATAACATGAGAACAATACTGTCGGGGATTTTACGTGAAGAATAAAAGCAAAAACTCTCCTATAAAGAAAATTTCCTATAGTAAAATTTTTATTTCCTAAAATCTTTTTTATAGGAGACTTTCCTGCTGGGTTTTATAAAACGTTAGAGGACATTCGTCAAAGGGCACCAACAACACTATTTGAAACATAAAAAATACGAAACATATTTTTTAGTTACTAGGAAATTATGCACGCCAGCGCGCGCGACGATCTTCCAGTAAACACATACAACAATTATACATCTTCGGCATAATCGTACACTTTTTATCATTTCTCAACTTTTAAAATAGGAAAATTTGCTATATCTTACTAATAGCTGCCCGGCTACTCAGAACTCACGAGAAAAATGGAAAAAACCCGAATCAAAGAAAATGTCAAAATGGCCATTTTGGCTGGAAGAAGGTTCACCCCTGAAATTGGTCCAGTCAAAATTTTGTCTTTTGGATTCTTTTACGTTTGATATCTCGATAATAGCTGCCCGGCTACTCAGAACTCGCAAAAAATAATGAAAAAAACCCGAATTAGAGAAAATGTCAAAATTGGCCATTTTGGCTGGAAGGTTCACCCCTGAAATTGGCTCGAACAAAATTTTTTTTTTCGATTCTTTCTCGTGCTATACTATTATAATCGCTGCATGGCTACTCAGAACTTGCGAGAAAAGTTGGAAAATGGTGAAAACGTAAAAAAGAAACGGTTATGGTTATGGTTACACGTGAATGGCGCGGAATTCAGTACAAACGAAACAATAACAGCCCCGTAGTCATGGAAATTATTAATTGATATAGCGACCAATCGGAACATGAATAAAAACATGTTAATAATCGCGACAATGTTTCATTGTCAATCAACTTTACAATAAAGGAATAATGAGATATTCGATGAATTTTTTTGTCGCTAGATTAATAAATTCGTCATGAGTTTGTAGAAAATTCATTAAAATTGAATCGCAAATGATTGATCGTTCAATTCCTTAGCGGGAATTGACAGAAAATGGTAGAGGGAATTTTAAGTTGATTTTTTATCCTTTCTCGTTTCCCCGCTATTTTTACATCACTCTTAATCCATTTTTCCAAATGATCTTATGTTAACAAAATCTACTTAAGTGAGAAAAGAAACGAATAAAAATCGATTTTCTATTCAATGCAATTTTCAATCAAGCTTTCTCATTAGTATTCCTTTTTAATGTGGATTTTCCTCAATAAAAGCGTTAAGGGATTGTTAAATCTCCGGAATACCTCCCAACCATCGTAAATAATACAAGTTGAGTTTTCTCAGTTCAACCGATTCATTTATTCTCCGTTCCTTATATATGGCAAGTCATACAAGCACACTTGAGCATAAGAGACATTGCGAGAGCACTCACCAGATCGTACCCGTTATTACTGGTGATAAATCGCCACATTTAATATGAGACCGTATGCGAGAAGACCTTTCCTGGAGAGATTATCTCCAGATAAGGGGTCATATTAATCCCTGAAAATCGAGCAGATGGATTTGAATAAAGATGCTGAATCATAGTTTCAAGAGATTGTAATTGAAAAAATTATTTCACTCACTTTTCATTCTAAAGAATAACCGAAAACTTGGTGAATCTTCCACACTTTTCCATGAAAATCGGATTGACGAACGGAATGAAAATCGTGGAGAAACTTTGGCAGAACTAGGGGTGCGGCCGGTCTACGGAGTATTGTTGGTCGCTCGCAAGCTCGCTCCCGAATTTGGGTACATTCAAGTCGGAGCGAACCATTGAGGTTCACAACTAAAACTTCCCGGTTCTCATCACCCCATATATACATAAAAAAAAAAAAAGCAAAGTAATTTTTTCAATGTTTTTTTGCAAAAACTCGAAAATTACTGGATCGATTCCAGCCATAATCTAATCAGATCTAAGTTACCTGAAGACGTATTGATTGAAAAACAAGTAGGCCATCCCCCATGCGGCTGGTGTTAAGCATTGAAAGAAATGCGTTATGTACTATTATTATTTTATTATTATTTATAATTGTTATATTATGTTTCTCTTTTTTTTCTACCAATTCTATTGGCAGTAAGCTTCCCGACGAACAATTGATTGGTAAATGATGAGCACATTTTTTCTGTGAAATTTCTTGGCCATCAATTTACCATTTCTTTCCTATGATTTTTTTATTTGTTGAAGAAAACACAATATGAAAATTCACAAAATTCATCGAGAACTCCTGTTGGAAAAATCTCCACAAAATATTTGTTGGAGAACAAACTCTGTCGAGAAAAATTGAATACAAATTCGTGAATTTGAAGCAAAAAACAGTTATCAATAGCTGTATCTCAGGAACAAATAGACAGATTCATATAAAATTTTACAAAGGTGTATAAAGTGAGAATGTTAACTACTAGCCCAAAAAAAATCTTGTACGCACGATAACTTTAAAAAAAATGATGTCAGCGAGTTAAAATTTGGTACGATTATAGCTCTCATAATAGCAAAGGTTCGTATTGTGAATAGGCATAATCGACTAAGTGGTTCCTGAGATAATCAACTTTTTGTAAAAATATGTTTTATCAAATATCTCACAAACTACTTAACGGATTTGATTTTTTTTTTTTCAAAATACTCGTCTCAACACTCACTAACTAGATCAATCAAAATATGTATACCTGTTCATAGAAAGTTTTCGAGATATTGCAGTTTTTCCGTTTTTTTGCTTCTTCAATTCTTGCACGCGCCATAACTTGAGAAAAAACGAACATAGGAAGTTGAAATTTGGTCTGATTATAGCTCTCATAATATTGAAGGTTTGTACTTTGGATGAGCTCAAATGACTCAATGGTTCGGGAAATATTCAAGTTTTTATACAAATAAATTTCATCAAAGAGTTGAATATTTCCGAAATATGTGTTCTTCATCTCAATGAATCGAAACAAGTATACTCCTTCATAGAAAGTTTTTGAAGAATTTCAATCTTACTGTTTTTCGTTCAAAATCATTGTACGGATTCCAATTTTCGGAAAAATCAACATACCACCTTGAAATAGAAATCGGTTGAGTAGCTTTTGTGATATTCAAGAAAACGACCATTCGGAAGCTTACTACCAATGGAATTGGTAGAATAAAATGTAAAAAAAAAATATCAACGCGTAAAGTAACGGTCACACGGCTTCTGCCGCATAGGTGTCTACGCTGCTTGATTAGTGGAATAATTCTGAAAAAAAATCGTCACATAATGGCATTTGCACACACATACATACAGACATTTTCCAAAAACATCATATCTTCACGTTTCATAACATTCTCCATCATTTCCAACCAAAATTAGAAAAAGTCAAAAAATGACTGTCGCAATGCTTCCCGTCGGGAAGCAAAAACAGGTAAAAATTGGAAAAAATTATATTGAAAGTTTTTTTTTCATTTCAAATAAGATAAGATTCGAGAAAATTTCGAATTTGCTTTTCATTGTAGGTCACTAGTACTGAGGGGATAATGCAATGATGATAGAAACGGGGTGAGTGTCACTGGACTTTTCTCCCCTTTTAGTGTCGAGCCCTCTAGTACATAATACACATTGTCACGCTTCATTCTTATGTGGCATCTAGTTACGCTTGTGCATGCACAAACTCGTGGTTATTAAAGTCTACGTAATTTGGTGTGGGCACATGGGGTCATTTGTCCATGTTTATACAAAATGTATGGGTGAAAGAATTAATTGATGACCGTTTAATTGATGATTGAGTCTTTCATGAATGGAGCATAAGGTTCATTATTTTCTGCGACTATTTGGAATAAATATATCAATCAAGAGGAATCGATCAAATAAGCAAACATAAAAGAGATAACATTTGTGAAGAGGTAACACATGCCCACACACTTTGCCCCCTAAAATATAAGTCCCGCCACCGTTGGACACCCCTATCCTCCAGATATTTCCTCCCCTCACCCTTCCCTTGGTAGCTGAGAAGAAGATGCCACCAAGAGACGAACCACTAACCTCAACATACCAGCGCAGTCCAGCTGACTTCAAACCAATAGTTCACTGGCCCCCAGAGACGGCAGAGTTGAATGCCGAATAAAAGGAAAAAAGAGAGAAGGACGGACAGAGTATAGAATGGAATATACGAGCCGGACCTGATGCCGCGAGCGCCTATTCTCCCCCATGGATGGCCGCGCGGACGAATATACAGTAGAAAAAGAAAAAGTTGAATGCGGATCGAAAAACTCGCGCGAATATATACGAGTGCGGCTCAGCTGTACATGCTGCCACGCGCGCTCCCCACTCCTGGCTCACCCGAAACTGTACGAGAGAGGCCCAGCCCGAGAAGTGCCGATGATTGGCGGAAAAGAGCCGAGAAATCACTTCGATCACAACCGGCGTGTGGGTAGCACGTGTTTTTGGGAGAATTGGAATTATCCGGCACTAGTTGCGATTAACCAAGATATTATTAATTATTAAAAGAGATACTATTGATGGGAAAATAGAGTATCCAAGTAGAAGCTGTGTCCAGGGAAGAAGCTGGAAAAGAGGCTGTTGCAGCGGAGCTGTGCTGTGGTTATTGTATATTGGACGCGGAAGTCGTCGTCGAGGTGATCGCTGAAGAGAGTACTCAACACATACCCGTGCTCCCATATTATTCCTCCTATTTTGTCCCCCCAACGGTGAACCCACAGCCATATTTGCCCCTCAGTTTGTGTGACATTATTTGTCGAGTCATTAGAGTCATGTTGGTTAATGTAAATTGGTTAAATACACTTTTTGCACCCTGTATATTACAGAACATTTCCCCCCTTGCAACTCAGGAGTATTAGAGTCAGTCCCATTGCGTTTGTATAATTGCTTGGCCTTACCCAATCCCCTGGTTAAAGAGTAAAAGGCATTGAGAAGAGAGATTGTGTGATGAGTCATGTAGAGAATTAGGAAGAGAATATATTTATGGTTTTTTATACAGTATTCCCCTCGTTTGTTCCTGTGTCTTATTTAATTGCCCTGCTGCCTTTTCAGGAATTAGATAGTGACCAAGGTTATAATAGATATTCATGAATGTGAATTGAAATCCTGAAGATCATTCCTCTCAATACGTCCGGCCTCATTCCGACAGGATGATTTCATACTCAGTCAATAATTTCTTATGAATTAAAAAAAAATGTTAGAAACCATTTATTCCAGGTCAAATCATGTTTAATCCCATGTCACGGGCAGTTTACGTTTCAACTATTCAACTTCGATATTTTGATCCGAATTTCGTCGGGTATTCGAACTTTTACCGTGGCTTACTGGGTCTTCAGTGTCTCAGTATACATAAAGTTTAAGTTCAGTTTTATGAATGAGAGTTGGTGGCGATAGAAGCATTCAATTCATTATTATATATTCACTCATTTATTCAAATTGCGGAGAATATTTTGACGTGGACGTGGACTAAATATTTTAGTATTTTCGACAATATTTTAGCTAGTTCTGAGGAGTTCTTGAAAATTCTAGAATGCCCTCGAAAGTTCTACTTTTCTAATTCTGGCACCATGACGTAGACCACTTAGACGTGTCCATGTTAGAAAACCCATCAGATGTATCAGCAACACTAGCTAGTGTCGTGTTAGATGCAGCCACACCAACTTTTTTTCCTAATTTTTTTAAAGTGGCTCATGCTAGTTTGAACATTCACAATTATTTTCAAGGGCATTTTATTCTATTTGTTGAGTAAAACTCAAATGGCAGATTGCGCATGCATAATTCAGAAGCTCTCAAACAAATAATAAAGTTTTCGCATCTTTAATGAGAATAGTCGACACACCACTAGAATTTTTGGGTGTAGCATTTGTAATGTGACATTTCTAGTCGAGTGACTCAATAAAGTTTCCAATTTCATGTTCATTTTTCTTTGCATGATTTATTCTTTTATGGTAAATGTTCCATAGATGCGTATGCTGTAGCTGGTAAGTAAACGTAATACGTCAAGTTAGATACTTTCATTGATTGTGGATTGAACCGTGATCGAGAGGCATGTGATGTCAAAAGATAACAGCATGAGATTTTTTTATGTATTAGTTGGGGAAATTCATCTAACAAGATGGAAAAAATTCACTTTGTTATTACGTTTGTTATTACTATCTGAGCTGAAGTGAATTTTGTGAAGAAATTGATGCTATCATCAATATTTCCATATCTTCGCGTTTTCCATTCCTTCACTGGTAATAATTATGAGAACCAATTCTTCCTATGTTAAAAAAAAAAGAAATTCTTCCTATAAAATTTGACGAAAAGACGGTTGCATCGACAGAATACGATGATTGGTACTCTCTCAATTTTCATATTCTGCAAAACTCTAAGTCTTCTGAATTCATTACCTAGTTGATTACAGAACTCTGCAAGAAAGAATTATCTAAAATAACTTCCAAAATTCTGGAACAACTAGTTTAGGATGTTTTCCGACCGTGGTTCGTATAATTAAAGGGTTGGGTTGTTTCGGCCTCGCGGTCAATAAGTATAGAATTCAGTTTAAATTAAATTTAAACAGAACTCCGTCGACGTTTCGGCTTCAATCGAAAGCCCTCATCAGGACAAAGCTCGTTCAAACATATATTTCTGCAAAAATTATATAAGCCTCAGACACAAATTGTTCACACCGTTTTAAAAATGTTGACATAAATGAATAATACAAATTTATTTAATTTTCATTAATTGCAAAACTACTATTGACAGGTTGAGGTTAAGTTGTATCATTTTCAAACAAATGAACAGAGCATCAAAAATTCATAACCCCAATATTAAAAATTTAAAATTTACATTGTTGAAAATTTTATGTTCCATTCTCTATTATTTGACTCACTATTAACATAATTTGATTGTCACAAAAACAAATATCCACAAATCCATGTGATTTTGTCTACCAAACATCACAAGTCAGTGCCGTGTCAATCTATGCCAGGCCCCACCTTACCTTCAATCCTCCTCCCATAATCAACTTTCAGCGAATCAAATTATCATAGATTTTGCTGAGACCATTCATATCAGATCTGAAATTCACACAACAAGTATGTTTCGTTATGTGGTACATTTCCAGGATATTTCTTTTGTACCAATGCTCTTGATAACCCAAGCATTTCACATTTTTATAGTCAAATCTGCGTCCTTCATCAAATGCATGCTTACTCAGGGCTGTGTTTCTCCGGAGCGAGTTTGATGTTTTCTTTGTGTTCTTTTATTCTAGTTCCTAAATACCTTTTAGTCTGTCCAATGTACATTTGATCACAATCCCCACAAGGAATTAAATATACGCAATTAATCCTGTTTTCGAGCTTGATTTGATCCTTTGTCAACTTTATGAACTTCCCAAGTTTTTGCTTGTTTGATGAAATCAAAGCCATTCCAAATTTCTGCAATGTTCGATTTAAACCTTGGGTAAGTCCTTCTGCATATGGTAGTATTAGAGTTCTATTAAATCCAACAACCTCTTTAGTGATGACAACCGAATCATTCTGCCTGTACCGGTTTCTCAATGTTTTCAATCTTTTATCTATCCAACGATTCACAAAATATACTGGGTAATCATTCCTGACTAACGTAGAAACAATTAGCTCCAGGTTTTCTTTAAGGAGCTTTTCATCCCCGATTTTAAAATCTCGGTCTACCAGCATGAATACAGTTCCTCGTTTTTGTATCATAGGATGATGAGAATAAAAATTGAGGTATCTACCTGACCAATTGTCCTTCCTGTACCAATTAGTAATGATACGATTGCCCTCATGAATAAGCAATACATCTAGGAATAAAATTTTCCCTTCGACTTCCACTTCAAACGTAAATTTCAGCCTTTCATGTTGCTTATTAAAGATGTTGACTACCTCTTCCACTTTCTCCTTCGGTACCGCTGTGATTATATCGTCAACGAATCTTTTATAAAACGGAACGAAAAAATCCAGCTCTTGTATGCATGTCCATTCAAGACCTTGCATAACAATATCCGCCAAAGACGGTGCCAGAAGTGAGCCCATGGGAAGGCCATAAATTTGTTTATATCACTCATTGTCGAATGGAAAAGTAGTCGTTGACAATACCAGTTCAACTGCCTCTATGAAGTTATTAATTGGCATTTTTAAGCTCATTGATTTTTCTCTTCTACGCAAAGCTCTTTTTACTAATTCACGAGGTACATTAGTGAAAAGGGACGAAACATCCAAGGATATGATCACATAATCTTCAGGGATTTCAACATCTCTGATGAATGTACAGAATTCGAAACTGTCTTTAATCGAAGAAAAAAATCCTGAGCTTCCTGCACTAATTATTTTGTGCAAATACGCTGACAATTCATAAGTTGGTCCATCAATGGATGAAACAATCGGTCTGAATGGTGTGTTCGGTTTATGAATTTTGGGAAGAGCGTATAGTCTCGGAGATATTGAGTTTGTTTTTTTCAGCCTTTTTTCAGTCATTTCAGAAATAAATCCCTTGAGTTTCCAATTAGTGATCAGTTTGTTGCTGGTTTTTTCCGTGTCACTGGTGTGGTCATATCGGAGAGGAGCATAAGTTGTTTTATCTGTCAAGAGTTGTCTTACAGCGTTTTTATACTGATCCTCTTGTAGAATAACAATCACATTTCCCTTATCCGCACGAGTGATAATTAGGTCCCTGTGGTTTGCGATGAATTTCCTAAGAGTGACCGAGTCCTCAGCCGGTTTAACATTTCATAATTTCGTTTTGTAATTTGAAATTAAATTCACCAGTTTACCTCTCAGTCGATTTCTGTCATTATCATTAATGCCCGAAATTTTGCATTCAATTCCGCATATGTAATCATCTACTGGAAAATCATTTTTACTGAAATGAATTCCATGCTTATGACCAAGTACTAATAAATGCAAGATATCTTTTGGAATATCCACGCAAGAAAGCTTTCTGATCCATGAGGATCTGTCATTCTCCTTCATTTTCTTACCATTATCAAAATTATGCCACCCAAATATCCACCCCAAGTGAAGTGTGATGATTTTTCATTGGATTTCAGCAATTCAAATTTCTTGATGTATGAGGCCTTCAATTTGACCCCTGAGTTGTTCAAAGATTCCACTTTTCTTCTCACAATGCTCATTAGAACTTCGAAAACAGGATTAATTGTGTATATTTAATGGCATTTAAATGGAAGGGTTAGTTGAGTTCTCTGGTGCACTCCAAAAGCCGCTCAGAGAACATCATCTGTATAATTAATATATAATTTTTTATTTTTTTCTTTGTGGATATTTATTTCTGTGACAATCAAATTATGTTAATAGTGAGTCAAATAATAGAGAATGGAACATAAAATTTTCAACAATGTAAATTTTAAATTTTTAATATTGGGGGTTATGAATTTTTGATGCTTTGTTCATTTGTTTGAAAATGATACAACATAACCTCAACCTGTCAATAGTAGTTTTGCAATTAATGAAAATTAGGTAAATCTGTATTATTCGTTTATGTCAACATTTTTAATACGGTGTGAACAATTTGTGTCTGAGGCTTATATAATTTTTGCAGAAATATATGTTCGAACGAGCTTTGTCCTGATGAGGGCGTTCGATTGAAGCCGAAACGTCGACGGAGTTCTGTTTAAATTTAATTTAAACTGAATTTTATACTTATTGACCGCAAGGCCGAAAAAACCCAACCCTTTAATTCTGGAATAAATAGTGGCATGAAATCCAATGAATTCATTCAATCTCCGTGTGGTTCCCATCAAAAACTTAATGGATCATAATTACATGAGCCTGTATATCCGACAATTTTTCTGCGGGCTCACTCATCGGTTGAAACTTCCGTTTTGTGGGCTAGCGATAACTATATTGCGTGATAAGCTAACGATATTGCGTGACCGCTCGTTTACAGAAGGGAAACAATAGTTTGAAGCATATGTGGTGATTAGAAGAAGCTCTAGTATTGCCGATATAAATGACGACTTATACCGAGAATCACAGAGCCTGTCGGTAGATTTAAAAAAAAATATAAAAAATATAAAATATAAGAGGACGTGTGTGCTAGTGATGGCACAGCTGAACATTGATCGCTAACGTATATAAAATATAAGAAATACAGTCGGAGACACACGCATTAAACTTCGGAAGTTTTGGTGTCCCCCGACTGTATTTTTTTTGCCTTTTTTTAAAATTAATTTTCATTTATCGATTAACTTTTATTTGTTCCTTGATTTTTCCACTTGTTTTTTTCAATTGATCTCACTGTTTTTTATTTCTCCATTTTTCAAATTTCGGGGCTCAATCATTGATTTTGACGTCGGGGGTTTTTAATTTTCAATTTTTTTTTTTTCATCCATTTTTACAGGTCTTTAGGATTCTTGTCGGTCAGGTAGAAACTAGAATGTGTTTGAGGCGCCACCTGAAGAGGAACCTCGTACAAATTCTTGTTCCTGCCGTATCGACAGGAATCTCGAAATTCCCAGATCCTGACATTTCCAATCTGCTTCGATTTTTTTTATCAGTTTTGGTAAATCCAATTTTTTTGAAGTGAAACTTCTTACGGGAGGGTCTTGAAATCCCGATCGGCAACCTTTTCGGTGACGGAAATAGGTGGGGGTAATACGTAGCGTTGAGAGAGTGGGGGCCGTGTCTCACTTGCCTCCGTGTATCGGGGAAGAGGGAGGCGTATGGCCTTCTCTCTCTAGCAGGCCGTAGTTATATTTACTACGCTCAGGCGGCGTGGCGATCGCTGAACACAGCTGTTGGTTTTCAACAGAGCGTCAGCCGAGACATATGTATAACCAACGTAATTATCCTTTCAAATACATCACGGAAAAAAGTAAATACTTGATTCTAGTATATTAGATACTTGATTCAAGTATATAAAAATACTTAATTCAAGTATTTTTTATACTAAATTCAAGTATTTTTTATACTAAATTTAAGTATATTTATACTTGATTCAAGTATATTTTATACTCGAATCAAGTATATTTAAATACTAGAATCAAGTATTTCAATATACTAGAATCAAGTATTTATTTTTCTCCGTGTGCACCCATGAAGTTTCACTTCTGTCGCGTGTCTTCACAACACACCATATTTTTTTTCGACTCCGGTTTTCGATTTCTATTTTTCTGTGTTTCCCAGTAGTTTTCATTATTTTTTGCATCTCAAATGATTCAATTCAGAATTTTTTCCGACAAAGGTATATAATTTATAATTTTCAATTAAAAATTTTTTGGTTGGGAAAATTAGTGCTCTCCGACATTCACGTTGTCGGATTTAGTTTTCCTCAATTGAAATTTTGCCGCACTAGATGCCATGAAATAAAAGTGAAGAACCAGTAGCGCCAACACATTTTTAATTTCGTCTCATAGTGGGGATTTTACGTTTTATTCACTAGATCTCGTAAAATCATTTTCTTTAACGAATCTCCTAAATAATAAGGATGATTACATGTTACGTAACTGTGCCCGGGACAATCCTTGAAGATTTATATTTCTTTTGATTACAAAAAAAATATTTTTGGTCAACTTAAAATGAAGATATTTATACACAGACGTCTAGGGACGCGAGGTTGAGTGTAGTCAAACGCATATACCCCGTCTCACGGGCTCGTCGGGGGTAAAAAGTTACGGGGTTAAATTTCAATGACTCTTCAACGATGAAAAAAGCTTGCAAAATGAAACGTAAGAAATACAATAATCATTTCCGTTGAGATTTTCCACCATCTTTATTTCAAGCCCTCAGCTCCAGAGTTTTAATTTTCATAATGAAATTTTATACATGGCTCATCCGAAATGCCTCTCTGCTTTCAGTCGTGACGTGTAATTGCAGCTGAGTGGCTTTTCCTCAGCCATGTAATTATATGTCTACCTCCGTGAGCAGTAACAGTGAACATGTAGCGCTATTATTCACTACCAATAGATGTGGATATAATTGAGCGATGTCATGCGTCAAACGAGTACATTTCCACTGAAGTATTTTAACAGGCATCTCTCGAATTTATCTTAATTTCCCAACTTTCTAGCTTGATGGTATGAATGCAATGCATCATATACAGGTCAAAAAGGATCAGGGTATATGTGACGTTTTTGCTTGCATTGGTAAATGATAAGATTGAATTATATACAGTAATATCAATAATATTATGTCAATGTCGCCCATAAACGCTGATACGCGTTACAAGAATATTGATATACACACATTGCATTTCGAAAATAAATTTATGTCACTTGAGCCCGCCCTAACCTCGTTCTTTCCAGCCCTAGGGCGATAGGTAGCAGTTAGCGGCCCTAGGGCTGTTACCTATCGCCCTCGGGCTTCGAGGGCGCTAACTGCTACCTATCGCCCTCGGGCTTCTCAGAACTCGGTTGGACGGGCCTCGTAACATAAAATAGCGTATGTTACACGGCCCGATAAGTATTTTTACAACAAATGAGATCAAATGAGCCTTCGGCGCGGATTATGACATATTTGTCGCAAAAATACTTATCGGCCCTTGTAACATAATCTACTATTTCGTCACTGAGGCCCGATAAGTGGCACCTATCGTCCTGTTTTGCGGGCGATAGGTAGCGGTTTTCTGCCCTGGTAGAGGAGGCATGGTAACTAACAGTTAACAGCCCTAGGGCCGATAAAGCGCTACATGATACTAAATTATGTTACAAGGCCAATAAAGTATTCATTGGCGAATGTGGCTTTATAATCCGAGCCGAAGGTGAGGATTATAATCACATTTTTTAATGAATACTTTATTATTGGCCGTTGAACATATACAATTTTTTGTTACGAGGCCCAAAAACCGCGTTCTAACCGAATGAAGTGAGGTTAGAAACGTGGTTTATCGGGCCTAGTGACAAGAAGTGAGGCGATAGTCCCCACTTTCCGAAGTGTATAGTCTAGTTTACTAGACTATAAAGCGTACAGCGCCGATGACGGCCTTGTCGGTAACCCAACCACAAAGAGGCTATTCTCGAGTTGAAATCATCTGCAGATGCTCGCATGAATTGTCAGCGCGCACGCGCCGTCGTATGCGCTAGCAATTCATGCAAGCGGATGATTTCAATTCGAGAATAGCCTCCAAGACGCCTCTCTGATATCTCTCAGTTTCAATTCACTAATTTCTCCCAGTTTCATTGAACCCTCTGCTCCAATTATAAACCCAAATGAAAAAAAAAATTACCACAGAACCGATGAGAATACAGTATATTCGTAATTTCACTAAAGAAATATTTGTCACATAATATTTACCTTTGTTGCGAGAAATTCATCATCTGAAGCTAATCTCACAAATATTTGAACATAATTTAATTTGACGTATTCTTTTTTTTTGGCTCTCTTTTAATCATTTTCCTCATTATTAATTTTGAATTTTTGATTTTTTTTCTTTTGATATATTTTTTCCGACAGTGGGGAAGGGGGGCAACCCCTCACTAGGGCTCCGCCCTTCGACCCCACCGGGGGGGCTGCGCCTCTCTGGACCCTCCCCCCTGCTCCACATACGCTTCGCCGACCCTACTCTCTCTTCGGGCTTACGTGACGAAAAATAGTATGTGTCATTCGGGCAATAGCGTTGCTTTCCGAGTCGTGTGAGTTTGCAACACTCGGCATGGTATAGTCACAAACTCGGGCTGCATTCGGCGGCCCTCGTCTCCGACTATACCGCGCCTCGTGCTACAAACGAAGGGTGCTTCACACTCCTCGAAAACCGCCGCCTATTGCCCTAATGACACAATGTATTATAATTTCCCGGGATATGGGAGTTATTGTAATCACCCTGAAAATCGGAAATTGATTTTTCATCATATCTCCACGTTTCAAGGTCTCCACAATACTCCCCGATAATTTTCAAGATGATGTGTGTGTGTGTGTTTGTTTTTTTTCTCTCGAGGTCTTAAGGCGAAATGTTCCTGACCGCGCGATAGTGGATAGCAACAAGACGGTTACTATCACACCCTGTGTGGGGCCCTCACCCACTAAAATCACTTGACCTCGGAAATTCTCTGACCATACTTTCCCTCGCAAAACCACCGTTAAGTATTACTTTGCGAGGGAGGTCTCAGCTTATTGCTTTTCCTCATCATGCACCTAATATACGTCCCTCTACCCTAGCTCGACGAGCCTCCTATGTTCGGCATCGGCCGTAATAAGGTTGCTCTAATGAGCGACGCTTTGGCACCCACGTGGTCTGCCTGCTGCTCGAAGTTGAGTCATGTATCAATCATCATTCCCAGATACCGAAGAAATGGCTGAGATGTGATTTCATGTGCTCCAACTTGCAATGTGATGGTCTCAACCTGCTTCTTACTAGTGATGAGTATCGCCTCAGTTTTGAGCTCTGCTAATTTCAGGCCAACTGTGCCCATCCACTGGTTGATTTTCTCAAAGGTGGTGTCAAAAACGAAATTTATCTCTTCGAGATGCTTTGCGGCGATCACTACGGCCACGTCATCTGCATATGCCACGAGTTTGGCTTCCCTTCTCTCTATATAATAACAAAATAGGGGGCTCTTTTATTAAGGGGATCAAAAAAAAAAATGAGTGCGTAGAAACTACCCACGGCAGAAGTGAAACTTCCCGAGTTTTAAGGATGTTTATAATAAACTCACAAGTATTCAAAAATAAATTGATTTTTTTTTAACTGATAAAGGAAGTTATAGTTCCTTCATGTTGATAAAAAATTTAACCCACCAACCCAAGTTTATTATTGATAAATAAAATAGCCAAAATGCATCGAATGCATGCGTTAATATGGGATTATATGGGGTTGAATTCTTTGAATAACTCCATTATTTGCCTGGATCCCCAAAATTTTTCTTTGGCCATTGGATTTGGTATATTATTCCGCATTAATGTCTATTTTTTTTCTATTTTTAGTGTCTTTTAGTAGATGAATTATCAATTTGGCAATGAATCCCATAAGAGCCCGTGTATAAGGAAAAATTTGTTTATTTTATTTTGTCAAAGGTATTGCGACTAATTTTTTTTTATCAGCAGAAAAGATGGTTTTTCATGTTCCTTCATCAGCAAAAAAAAAATCGGAATTTTTCTTGACCATGAAAAAATTCGTTTTCCGTAAACATTATAAGCATCCTTAAATGTAAATTGCGCGCCGACTTACTCTACCACCGAGCGAGGAGTATAAGGAGTGGGGCAGACAGCCAGTGCTCTCTCCCTTACTCACCCCCTCTACCTGAACCCATTCCCCTCTCAGCGTTTCACTATTTTTGTGACCTATGGCGCGCCTAGTTGTCAACTTACCCTACCGGGCCTAAAGAAGTTTCACTTCAAAAACAAGGGGAAGCGCGATCGCCGAGGTTCGGCAGCACGACTGCCGTTCCCGGGCCAAGTCTCGCCCATTGTTAATCCCCTCAATTTTCTGATCCCCTTAATAAAAGAGCCCCTATTTTTTAATTATATACAGAGATATAGAGAGATTTACAATAGGCCAGACTTGGCTCGGGAACGGCGGCCGTGCTGCCGAACCTCGGCGAACGCGCGTCAGCCAAGACCGCGCCGAACTTAGTTGAATCCTGGTATGATAACAGTGGGCCAAGCTTGGCTGCAGATCATGGCCAAGGGATGTTCCCAGTCAATGCTCAGGTTCAATTAATATCGGTTGTAGCTCGTTGACCAAGCCCCGGGTCATTCCTGGCCGGATCTTGGTTTCCGAGCTCTGGCATGCCAGTGCTCGGTTCAACGCTGGACCAGATCTGTCTGCCAGGGGTCGGTGGCTCGTCTTTCACGTCACACTTAAGCCGTCCCGATTGCTCAGCTCTTGGATCAGTCATTCATTACTGGATACTCAACTAACCAAATAATATCAAATGAAAAATGAAATGGAATGAGGAGAGATAAAAGAACACGAGTGGTCAGCACGATAGTCGTGGAGCTAGAGAGAGAGTTCACGCTCACGTAGCGACTCCTCCTACCCACGTCGTGGTCTTTAGATGGATGTTGAATCCCTCCCCCCCGGGTTTACTTTTCGCTTGATGCGATATTTAGATATTACACCTACAGATTCCTCTTTTATATATGGTCGATAAATTTATCATTACAGATGTAATAGAAATATCATTATTCACCCTGACCATCTCAACAGTAACAATCCTAACTAATCCGGGAATCCAATGTCACTAGATAACCCAGGTTAAGCCACTGAAATATAAGTATACTGGAAGGTGTACTGCCCGGCTGAATGCGTGAGTGGAATGATTTTGTGAGATAGCCTATTAACGTGAGGCCGCCTGTCCTCTTCTATCTCACTGCGCATGCGCTCTGAAGCGTAAACCACGTGATGGATCATCTAAATCAAAAGTTTCAACCTCTTTCTGCCCACAGTGTTTGACTTGGCTAGTTGTGATGGTGTCTAACGTTTACTACGCATAAATTGTTACAAATAAATCCGGATAATTAGAGAGTATACTTATATTTCAGTGGGTTAAGCGGGCGAGAGGTTGGGTTAGGTTTGTCGCTGAGCCAAAATTGTCGCCGAGTCGCTGAGTCGTCGTACATCGATACAGGCCTAAATCTAAGAGCGAGATTCCAAGTTTGAAAATGTTCATTCAATTATAATAATTAATCAATTGATTATCGATCAATTAGTAGAAGTGTGAGAAAAATTTCTATTGTGTTTTTGTTATTGATGATTCCTCCAAGCTATTGATAATGTTCACCTACATGCTGTTTGAATCGGAAATGGGAATCACGAAATTTCGGAGCAATAAACAACAACGCTGGTTAAATCTTCAAACTATCTTCTTCTAAATGCGATCATTTGAATCGATTATGAGTAATTTGATTGACGTGCAGGATCGGAAAGGAGTAATCGCTTACAGACATCACTGTTAAAAAAGATTGTAATTTTAGTACACATTTCGAGTACATTAGTACTAGAAAATTACAAGCATTGTAGAAAATTATCAATTTGCTGGAGTATTAGTTATATGTTTCCAATTTTTTCATCAGTCCCATGAAATTAGAGGAAATTCTGTCAAAATTACAGCGCATATAAGGAGAACCCTAATTTATGGCAATTTTACAATATTTCCCCAGCGATTTTCCTATACATACTGCAATTATGTCGTGAATATGCCATACTGAATTATGAATTTCCAATCGGTTTCGAATAATACATTTATTCTATCAATTTTTAGATACACTGTTTGAAAAAATGGTAAATTTGTCACACTTTAAACATACATTTGTCTGAGAAAATTACAATCTTTGAATTGTAAACCAGAGACAAGGAAAATTCCAGAAATATTATCATTTTGTTTCGAAAGTGCGTGGGAATATTATGATTTCCTTTCGAAATTTAGTAAAACTCCTATAAATTTACAGTGGATGTTATTATGGGTTCTTTTGTGTTCTGAAGAATTGCGAATTATCACGAATCATAGGTTCATGTGCAATTCAGTGTGTTTATATGAGAAAAATTTTCATATTTATTAGACAGTCGATACTCAAATTATGCTAGGTCATTTCGAAAAGAATTTATTACTCATTGAGAACAGCTCTGAAATTGTCGAATAAGTTCCAAATGGCCCGCATTACTTCAACAGAATCTTGTCTCTGATTAAGGGGTCTGCATAAGCTTGGGGCACCAAAAACAGATTGATTTTCGATTTCTTTTCGTAACATGAGTATTGCCATGATGAGGTTGAATTTTTTACACAGTGAATAGACACTCTTGCGGAGCCTGATTTTTTTATTTTAATGGAAAATAAATATTTATAAACAATAGTTATTATTATTCAAACGCAGGGCCTCCGCCCGCTCGGTGGAGGGTTTTACAACCACTAGGGATGATCTGGAAAAAAGAAAAAATTATACTTCCAGTACGATGATAGAACTTCCGTATGGCCCGATAATTTTTTGTTATGTTCATTCATTTGTTAATAACAAATGTTTCAAGTAATTTTTTTCGGTTGAAAATGGATTTTTTTCCAAAGCCTGCCATTCTTGTAATTTTCAAAATTTTGAAAAATCATCGGGCCATACGGAAGTTCTGTCATTGTACTGGAAGTATAATTTTGTTTTTTTTTTTCAGATCACCCCTAGTGGTTGTAACACCCTCCACCGAGCGGCCGTGCCGCGACGGAGGCCCTGCGTTTGAATAATAATAACTATTGTTTATACATATTTTTTTTCCATTAAAATAAAAAAATCCAGCTCTACAAGAGTGTCTGTTTACTGTGTAAAAAATTCAACCTCATCATGGCAATACTCTCGTTGCGAAAAGAAATCGAAAATCAATCTGTTTTTGGGGCCCCAAGCTTAAGCAGACCCCTTAAGAAAATTGTAGAATTTTTGTAACTTCTGTTTCAATAGGGAATCATTCAGTAATTGGAGTTGAACAATTTAATCTAATTATGTAAAATCATCACTTGTGAAAAATACGAAGTTATAATTCATATAGACGATACGAACCACTGGCTATAAGAATAGCGTGCGATGGCTCCGTGAAGGTAAAGCGTTAGGTTGCGAGTGCGTATCACTGTTAAAAAAGTTTGTAAAATTACTACACTTTTGCTGCATCAATGTGTGGTAAAATTACAAATTCGATAGTAGCATTGGTATTTACTACATTTTTCTATGAATATTGCAGCAAATATATGGAATTTTACTACAATGTATAGAAATATTACTACATCGGATTGTAAAATTACTATTCTCGTGTATGAATAAATTTGTGGTCGAATTTTCTAATACAATTATTAGAAAAATTATACATTTCCAATATTTTTGTCACATAAAGGTATAGTAAAATTACAATTGTTCTTCCAAATTTACTATACCAAATTGAAAATTCATTCTGAACTCAAAATTTCGAGTACGGGCTTGAAAATTATTATACTTTTTCGATATTTCTAGGGCATTGTCTTTCAATTTTAGAATTCTAAGGGTATATCTATTTGCTCTACAAATCGAGAAATACACCTCGATGATGTTCTATATGTACACGTGCGCTTTAAACACATGTTTCTGTGGAAATTCTTATTTATCACAAATATGAAATTTTTTTTGTGAGAAAAATATGCTATTCATGTTATCCATTTTCTGGTCTCTTTACTATTTTTCCACTTCTTTGTTTCCTTTGGGGCCGGAAAATAGCAATGAGGATTAATTCGCCACGAGTAAGCTCGGTAATATTTCGTTACACATGAAAAAGTCCTCTAAATTTATTAAGAGAACATTTTTATTCAATCGCAACTTGAGGCAACGATATTTTTTTCCTCAAAGTCGTTGAGATAAACATGCGAGCGGATCAACGGCGTCGAAACCGAAGAGATCAAACTAAACAAATGACGAATCAACGCCTGAGATCCTTACGATCAAATCTAAGTAATTGACGAACTTCACTTTGTCCTCAGCCGTGGACAAGTAATGTGCTCGCATTTCAAAGTATATTAGTTCATTTATATTTATATCCTTATAGCTGTAATAATCGTATCAATTGCTCTCCAGATAAAGTGGAATATCTAAGCGACCACCGCGGTGAACAGTTCATCATCATAGACTTCCTATGGATTTTCGCGAATTATTTAATTTCGTGAGTGGGACCATTGGAAAGATCAGAATTATTATATATACTGGAAGCTATACCGGAACAACGCAGGTAAATAAAAATTGTCTTTATCATTCAGGTAAAAATATTAAAATAAAATATTTTCTCAAATAGTTCTCAACCCATTCTTCTTCGAAATCCAAATGGTTCATTGACACAGTCCTTAATTCTCTTGAACATTTATAAAGGATATTTCATAGTTTCTCATTCATCACAAGACTGTCCTAATCCCTTCATTGAAACTAAACTTTATATATTTCAATTGTTTTATAGCTCCTTCCCCGACCAAGCCATGTTTTCCAAACCAATCACTACGTCTCCTTTGTTCTTTTATTGCACTCGATCCTCTATAATCCCTTAACCGCTCCTTTTTCAGACATCCTCAATTGGAGAACGGGCCCAACGCGCGCCAAACCTCCCTCTCTACGTCATTTATGATCTCCTGAATGTTATAACGCTCTCTTCCAATCAGGACTTCGACTACCATTTTCCAACTTGTCACTAAGTTCATTTTGTAAATCAGTATCAACTAAACCCTCAGAGAAGAAACACCCAACGGAGGCATCTCCATTTGTTTCATTTATAAAATCTGTGTTAAATATCTATTGAATTGAAGGGGTACGTGTGAGTGACTATTCAAAGTTTTGTTAAAGGGGGCCTAGGACCAGCGTTGCCATCCCTACCGCTTTAGCGGTAGATCTACCATTTTTCGACAAAATCTCACGCTTTACTGCTTTCATCCAGAAATCTCCTGTTTTCGAGGGATTTCTACTGCTTTTTTCATGAGAACGTATTATTCTCCTATGAATAAAATTTATAAACGTAAAATTCCCTTTTTTTGCTTCCGAATGGAAGCATTGTAATCGTTCCATTTTGACATTTTCCAATTTTGCCTGGAAACGTTCTAGAATGATCTGAAACGTAAAAATACGAAGTTTGGCGAAAATGTCTGTATGTGGTCATGCTGACCAGTGATCACTTTTTCGTAAATTAAACGATTAAACGGGTAAATGTGTTCCGAAAAATCTAAAATTTTGTGAGATAGTTGGAATTAGATGGGGCTAGTTCTGTGCGAAATTTCCCTCATGGAAAGAACATATATCTCGGACATATATCTCGCATATATCTGGCATACTACATTTTTCGCCGAAAATATATCCGAGATATATTTTGGATATATGTCAAATATTTTCATCGAGATATATGTGCACGCTTATATATAACATATATCTGGCATATGTCATTTTTCGCCGAACATATAAGTGATATAACTGAGATATATGTTCGCATATATGTTCTTTCCATGAGGGTTCAGCTCGATCGATCGATTAGTTCCTGAGATATTACTATGTATCGAAAATTCGTCTTCCTTCAATATCTTGAAAATGACTGGATCGATTTATTTTTTATTTTTTTCAAAATTTTCGTCTCGATGTCCTCTATCTCAATCAACCAAAATATATATACCCGTTGGTAGAAAGTTTTCGAGATATGGCTAGTTTTCCGTTTTTCATTGAAAATCCTTGTAAACACGCTAACTTTTGAAAGAAACGATATATCAACTTCAAATTAGGCATGAAGGTATCTCTTATAATTGCAATGTTTGGTATTGAAAATCAGCTCAATCGGATGGTTAGTTCCGGAGATATTTAACCTTGCATGAAAATCGATTTTATTCGATATCTCGAAAACGACCCAATCAATTAATTTTTTTTTTTTTTCAAAATTTTTGTCTCGACGTCCTCTATCTTAATCAATAAAAATATATATACCCGTTGGTAGAAAGTTTTCGAGATATGGCTGATTTTCCGTTTTTCATCGAAAATTCTTGTAAACACGCTAACTTTGGAAAAAAACGAGATATCAACTTCAAATTTGGCATGAAGGTATCTCTTATGATTGTAATGTTTGGTATTTAAAATCAGCTCAATCGGACAAGTCGTTTCGGAGATATTCAACTTTCGAGATATGAAATGCAAAACATTTACTACACGGAGAAAAAAATTCAGTAAAAATTCCGTGTCTTTTTCGTAATCGTGGGGCGACCTTGAAATGTGGGAAAAATTACGTGAAGTTCCGTAATTTTTTACTTAAAATCACGGAAAGACTACGTTCACTTGAAGTAAAAATTACTGAAAGTCACGTAATTTTTCCCACATTTCAAGGTCGCCCCACGATTACGAAAATGACACGGAATTTTTACTGAATTTTTTTCTCCGTGTATAATAATACGCGAAAAGGATCGAAAGGACCATTCGAAAGCGCTCCATCAATTGATTGATGGCGAATAAAAAACGCACACGTAAAATTAACAAGCTCCACAACCGCAAATCTGTAGTTACGAATCTATAGCCACATGTCGCTGCCGCCTACTTGTTTTAATTACAATTGTGATTTTTCAACTTTCGCGCGCTATGCAGTGCACAGTGGTGCCACCGCGACGACAAGCAATGAGCACAAATTTTGTGGACACAAGCATATCCCTCTTCGTTGTCTAACCTAAGGCTCATTTTGGGTTCAAAACCTATTTCGGAGCAATATATTTTCTCAACTCGATCCGTAGGTCTCGCAGTAAATTAGAAAATTGATTAATTGAAATCCTTATCATCTACACTATCATTTCTCTAAATAATCAGATATGTAATATTTGATACAATCAATTGACAAATGGACAAAAAATTGATATTTCTTATTCTCTTCAGAATAAACAAAGATCTGCTCAAGGTCAATTCCTACTCCGGACACTTTTCTCAACTAATTTCAGTGGCAATGGATGAATCAGACGAGGAGAATAATCAAATCGAGTTCAGCAGCCCAGTCAGCAAAAAACGAAAAGCCAAAACATCAACTGTTATCAAATATGATCAGAAGTATCTTAGATCATGAGAAACAATTCCTGATTATAAGAACTGGATTTCATCGAGTCAACGAGGCCAGTTTTATGCGTATTGCACAACACGTAGAGATAAGATCAGAATCAAATAAGGAAAAGTGGCACTTGATCGTCATTTGAATACTATCAAATACAAGAACAACATCAGTTATTTACTAAAACAGCCGACACTGTCTTCGTTAACGTCTGTCGCTGCTACTTCACAATTGATGATCAATGCAAAAAATGGAGAGATACGCATGGCAGCATACATTGTTGAACATGATGCACCATTTTCATCAGCAGATCATCTGACACCTCTCATCAAGTCAATATGTTCTGACTCGGAAATTGAAAAAAAATTGTCGTGTGCTAGGACAAAAGCCACAGCAATTGTTAAAAATGTTCTGGGAAAGGAAGCTGAGACCATTTTAGTAGAGGAAATGAAGAGAAAACCATTTAGTATCATTATTGATGAGTCGAAGGACAGATCAGACACAGAAAACGTGGTTATAGTAGTCATAATAGCATCTGATGACTTCAATAAGGTTAATGATCAGCATTTTGCTTTACTCCCAATAGTTGATGCATCTGCGACTGGAATTTTCACTGTAATCACCAGCGAGCTGAATTGACATGATATTCCCTGGAAGAAGAACCTGATTGGGTTGGCAGCAGATGGTGCTAATGCAATGATGGGAAAAAATCATTCTGTATCTGCTTTATTCCTGAAAGTAATATCATTTCTCTTTGTCATGAAGTATATTTACCACAGTTTTGTACTCTGCGCTTCAGCTGCAGCTATAAAACTTCCACGAACTCCAGAGAGTTTGGTTCGTAACATTTATAACTATTTTAGTAACTCACCAAAGCGACAACATCTCTTCAAAGAGTTTCAAGAATTTCTCGACATGAAGCCTCACAAAATGCTCTACCCTGCAGCGACACGATGGCTCTCAGTTCATCAGGTTGTGACTCGTGTCAATCAGAAATGGGCTGCTTTGAATTTTTTTTCATTGACGCTATGACTACCGACAACAGTGTAAAGACGCCAGAACAAATCGTACATGATATGAACAATCCGATAAATAGAATGTTCTTAAACTTTCTGGAATTCGTGCTCCCATTTTTTAATAATCTGAATCTTCTGATGCAGTCAGAAGAACTACAGATTTGTAATTTATATGGAGCTTTTAAACAAACGTTGAAGGCCATCTTAGAATTCTATATTAAACCTGATGTTCTGAAGAATTGCCCCGTAACAAAAGTGGAATACAAGAATCCCAGAAATTTTCGACCATTGGGGGAGATTACTGTGGTGCCAGAGCAGCAGTGACAATCGCCAATAATCCAGCATACGATCCTCAAATTATCACTGATTTTCGTAAGACATGTTTGGAACTTTATATCGAGGCTGTGACGCAGATTTCAAAAAGAGTACCACTAGAGAATGCTATCTTCAATGAATTGAGTTTCCTCATACCAAAGAAAGTAAAAGAATTTGACACGATTGCACCTGTAGTATCAAAGTTTACAAACATTATTAGTGCAGATCAGCTGCAGGCTTTGGGCACTGAATGGCGAAGTCTACGTACCTCCACGACAGTTCATTTCGATGATCCGAGAATTTCTAAGTTCTAGGCAGGAGTTGCAAAAGACACATATATATATACATATATATATACGTATATATTTGTATAGGGTTGATGAAAACATAGATATAAATTTCATCTGGCATACATATATCAATTAGATAATCACTTAATTTCAACATATATAATACATGTATTACTGAATATATAATATCGGCCGAAGATGTGGTATTTTGTATATATCTCAGATATATGTACGATGAATGCACATATAAGTTAATTATATGTGTTATATAATTATGATAGTTTTATGCATATATCATGCATATGTGCCACATATATATTTTTTCATGCGGGTTGATTCAGAATTGTCTTTTATAGCCGAATCGAGTGAAAAAAAAAAACAAAAGGAGAGCGTAGAAGCTACGCGACAGAAGTGAAACTTCATGGAAGAAATTTCCATCAAAGGCATGGTGAACACGATTTTACCGACGATTCTATTCGTTGCGTTGTGCGCCAATTCTGCATATTGCCCTCTTTCCTACAGAGCGTGTGACGGATTCTCGGCGTCGCTCTCCTTCGCCTGTATTTTCAATTCACACCCAACGCACCTAGAGAAGTTTTACTTCAATAAAAATCACATGGTCTGTTTTGCTCAAAAGGTCCGTTTTGCCTCACGGTTCGTTTTGCCCGCCTGGTCCCTCCCGCCCGACCCTCCCCTATTTTTTGATGGTCTGAGGGTTCAAGTCGAAATAGCTCTATCAACGAAGAAGAGCGAGAGAGTTAACTCGAATTGTCTCTTCAAATGTGAAAGACAAGTTGAGGAAATTGGAGAAATAAGTGGCTGCAGAAGATGAAACAATGCATGCAAAGAACTCACGCAAATTTGAATGAAATTCATTAATGAGTTCGAATAAATTCATAAACGGGCTGTTATGCTCTAAAATAAGGCATTAATTTCACAACTGATTCGGACTTTATGAGAACACGAAAGTGGCACATAAACCCCGAAACAAAACATTATATTATGAATCGTAAGAATTATTTAATAAAGCGAGTTAGTGGGACGCTGATCCAGCGCATTCCATAGCTCGCCTTCACAACTCACCCGCGCGATGTCACAAGACACCATGCAGGTGTGAGCCACACGACCAAGTGACATACGAAACCGCGACTATAATAAATACTCGCGAGTTCGTTGTCTCTGGGCCAGTAATTCGACGACTCTTTGTCACTTATGTTCACCTGTTACTTTCTGTAACAGACTGAACTTTTAATTATTAATAACTTGTCAAATAATCGTTTAAAATCAATTTCAATAAATATGATTATCTTCGATCCATCTCCGAAAGATTTAATCCAACTAAGAACCCGGCCGCTCGGGTGCATAACAGGGCAGCTGCAATCAATTTATGGCTCTCCTGTGAAATTTGTATTTTTCGACTTGAACCGTTTTACCAATTTGCTACTGAATTGAAAAGTGCATGAGGAAGAAGAAATTGATCAACTCCGCTTTATTTATCCTCAGTAATTGTGAAACCTGTTAAAAACTCCAAAACTCAGTCATTCTTCAACTTTCCGTATTCACAAACTCTCAAAGCTCAAATGATTTTTCATCGGAAACTGACGCCACGATGAAATTGACTCAACAATTCACTACTGAATTACAGTTACCATTATAATTTATATCCTTTTTCATCTACAATGGATTATTAATAAAAATTGTTAAATTGTTCATGACTTCGTATTATTCTTACGAATAATGTTTACATAAAATTCTTGGGTTTACAACATTTGTTTATCGTGGATGAATACCATATCCAAATTGCTTCGTACATTTTCATCTTATTTTTTAACGGAATACTGTGATTTGAGTATTGTGATTAATATTTCTGTTATTGACATTGATATGAGGAAGCAATTTTGAAGTGAATTTCGCCGCGCGGTTTGGAGAACGACAACGTACATGAAAATAAACCATTTTACCTTAGGTTTGGCCCAACGACAAAAGTGTAAAGAAAACGCTCGCTTAACCTGGGTTATCTAATAACCTTGCGGGAATCCTAAGTTAAGGCTTGTAATTTTCAATCTCGATCATTTGGTATCGCGTGTCTCGGTAAGAGAATCTCATGCAACACTAGTATTATGATTGTGCGATTGAACCAAATGATCTCGCTGTAGTTCTGGGGTCCAGTTCTAGTTTGTATTTTCTAGGTAAAACCAAAAGTTATAGTTATTCTGAAGATTGGTGAATTGGCCAATCAGAGAGTCGAAATCAGCGCGGTAATAAAATTATCGTTATTGGGAAGTCTAACGTGGGCGGGGCCTACGGTCTGACGGGGTTCTGGACCTACTTGCACGGGTTCACATTTCAACCACTTGACACTAGTGTCGCGGATCCCGCGGATAATAAAAAAATAAGATGTAGTTAAATGTTAAAAACCCACGAAAAGGGGATGTGACGTCCGTCGAAAAATTTTCTTAAATAATTTTTCCTCTTTGTTTTAAATAAAATGAATAATATTCTTTCGAGGAATTGAGATATTTTTCCAAGTGTTCGGCGTCTTGTTGCCCGAGGCAAAATAAATATTTAAGGGAGAGAAACTACTTATCAGCCCTCCCAAGAACGGATGTTATAAATTAGATGGGAAATGCATCCGACGCCCTTTGAACAGTGGACACTCGGTGTCCAAAACGCAGCAAGACAATTTGTAGTTTATGTTTCCCAGATTCCTTCCAGATGGCTGGATAAGTGGAGTACATGTTGTCGCCCCAAAAACTATCAAAGTTCAAATAAACCCGAAATTCCTAACGGAAAAGGGACAGTTATGAGTGCAACCACATGTCAGCTATCAGGACAAATAAACGCATTTTTTTTAAATGATTAAATTTTTTTCATTATTTATACATAAAAATAATTTCATTTAAAAGAGGAAATTCTCGCGAACATGCCCATATAAAAATTTCCTCGATATTCAACTCCGAACCGGAAATAATGGGGGAATATTGAAATTCTCTCGAATTATTTTGAAATCACGAAAATATTAAAATTCTATTTGATTGAATCAAATAAGAAGAACATTTTCAGAAGTCTGAAAATTTTCTTTTTATTTTTATCATAACGAAAATCTCATTTCACAAATTATTTTTCTTCAATTAATAAAAATAATAATTTTAAATAAATAAGAATACTGAAATGATTCTTTTTCAATTATAAAAAGAACCATTTCATCTTATAGATTATTTTTCAATAAATAAGAATAATTAATTATAAAAAAAATAGATTATTTCAAGTCGGAAATTGTGGAGGGAAAATCTAAACTCCTGAAGCAAATTCTGATTGGTAGTTGGGGGTGGAAAAGTCCGCCCACACCCCAACATTTCAAGAGTAGCAGAATGTGGAAGGGATGGAGAAAACCCCGAAACATCTAGCTAGTGAACTGGGAGAGGGAAATTCTGGGCCAGAGGTCATGCCTCATTGGTCCCCGAATTCCCTTCCGCTTTTCCAGAGGTTACACCCTCAGTGCGAGGATACAAAAGTACTTGCACGCCACTTTTTGCTTGAGTGCACCCAGTTCACCCAACTCCCTTTTTTTTTTTTTTACAAATCTTTGATTTGATCATACCAACCTTTTTACGGGGGTTTTTACTTTGAAGTTTTTACTTCATTTTTCTTGTAAAGTCTTTTGAGACTTATTTGAATTTCACCTTGAAGTTTCTACTTCATTTTTTTCTCGTGAAGTCTTTCATGACTTATTTGAGTTTTATTAACAGTTGTGCAAGTAGTTGTCACTTCTCGTTGTTTTATATAGATTCAATATTCGATTATTAATCATTTAACCAATTAAATATTTCCAACTAAATTCAGTGCGGCAATATTTTTAATTAAATTTAATTTGTACAATCTCGAAAGCGTGTTCGAGAGAATCATCATAACTTTGTAAAATCTCGAAAGTGTTCGAGAGAATCATCGTAAATTTGTAAGTCCAACCTTATTTTATTTTGTAAACTCAACTTTGATTTCTTTTTTGTTAAAATATAGACTCGGAAGAGTCAGTTTAAAATTTTATCAGTGAATTATTTTTCATTTATTTACCAACGCCTTAATTCAAAATTATTTCCCGTCCGTGCTATTGGTTGAAAGATACCAGGCTAAAAAGGGAACGAGTTAAAATTTATGGGTTTAATTTTTCAATTTAATTATCTTCCCTTTTTCAATTATTAATGGGGAGAAATTTAGAATCAATTCATTCAGACTCTCAAAAATCTATTACAAGTGTTTTGGGGAATTTTACTCTCAACTTTCAGATCATGATTTTGATTGATTCATTTATTCATTTGAGGAGTTCTTACCTCAGTTTTTAGAAATCCTTTTAGATTTCTCTTTTATTCCAATCAATTTTATTTTTATTATTTAGTTATTGTCAAAGTGACCCATCCTTGACATAACAGGGAGAATAAATGCAACGTCACGGGTTGTATTGAGTATGGTGAAAACCTCTAACCGACTCTCAAGTGTATGGACAAGATAGAAGGGATCGCGAGAGAGAGAAAGACAGGGATACATTGGGAACCACCTGCCCAGGTTACTTCTCCTTATTTCACTCTATTTTTAAACATTCAGAAGGTACGGCGATTTCTGATCTCTCGACTAGAGAAGGACGGAAGAAATCATGAGGGTAGATGATAATTGATGAATAGAATGGAACCAACAAACTCTGTCTGAGCCTTGGAAACGAAGCAATTTTTTCGTGAGACAGAAAAGAAGAAAAGAGCACTCAGAGTTTAGTATGATGGATAATAATCTGACGCATCATCCATTATTTGTTTTGCATATAGAATTACCTCAGAATTAAAGATATGTCAAAGATACGATCATCGAAAAGCTAAAATGAGAGACACGTGACTGGCAATTTGAAGATTGTGAAAATGAATTTGGAAACTGAGCATTAGGTGATCACTCATTTCCTTTTGTCGGATGTCATCTCTAGCTTATGAGTTCGAGACGAAAGTTCGTTACAATCCTTGAAACTTGGAACACCTACCTAAGATCAATCGAGATTGGAGGCCAAACTGTAAGAAATGACTTAACTAAAGCCACCCGCGTCCATCCCCGAAGCTAGTAAGCTGAACATTTCATGAGGGAAAAATAGCCGTTAGAGGGTACCAAGAATATAAAAAGAGGACGCATCCCTTCTCAGGATCTCAGTGTTACACCGAATTTCTAACCGTGCAGTTCCAGTCAGTGAAAATCGCCAAGTCCAGCAGTTCTCAGAAGTCTGAGTCAGTACTTGTCATAAATCAATACTCTACATCTCTTGTCATAAAGAGTCCAGTACCGAATCGTTGAATTCTGCATCTCTTATTATAGAAGAGTCTGGTACTTACTACGAGGTTTCACAGGAGTCATTCGCTCAATTAAGATTTCGACCTGTTTCGAAGATCTTCGTCTCTTATTGAAAGAGTCTTGTACCCGCGGTCTACGAGGAATTCACGCAGTCGATTTCCTCTTCGAGTACTTCAACCAGCATTCGGATCGCATTTAGAATTCATGCGAATCCTGTTTACTATTGTCCTGGTCTATGCAGCGATCTGGTTTTACCTAAAAATCCAGTGCGAACTGCGAATCCTCAAAGCTATTGAACTTGGGTCCCAACGCAAACACCAGCACCAGTAATACTTCTACGAGATCATCTACCAGCCTGAGTCGGTGTCCTGCCGACATTTCCGAATCCTATCGGAATTCTACCAGCCTGAGCCGCTGTCCTGCCGACACGTTCGAATTCTCTCGGAATTCTCCCAAATTGACATCTCATCGCCACCGAGTCCAGCCGTCAAGTCTACTCAACAACGTTCAAGGGTTCAACCTCCACCAGATTCGTCTTGCCTGAGTGATTTATCCTCCTTCTAATCGTTTAACAACTGTAAGTAGTTTTAAGAATTCAAGTGAACATATCTTTATTTTCCTGTAAACACCTTTCCTTTTTCCTTTTGGTTTTATCTTGAACCCAGTGTAATTTGATTTAGTCTGTGGAATAAATTAGTCTCATAAAAGGGGTGTTTTCTCAACTTTTCTACCTGTGTAATCTTTCTCTTTCGACTCTTGCATTATATCAACATTTTCGTACTTTAGTACCTAATCCCATGCAATCAGATCCCACCTAGTGAAGAGAATCTTTCCCCAATTCCTTCGATTTTTCTTCCTGTTGTGACTAGTTACGGTCCGATTGACTCTGAGGTCCCCTTAAACTCGATCAAATCATATAAAATATTCAGTGAAAACCGTAACACTAGCTCATTGAGAGACATAGAACTCACAACCTACTTACACAGGTTCCTATCCTGCCCGATAGATAGAGTATTCAAGTGCTAGACTTCCCAATAGTAACATTGTTTTTAACAATCTCCAGAATCACATTTCAACTCTAAGTTCTGGTCTTAGAGGAAACATAAACCGGAGTTGATCCCCTGAATACATAAAGAGTGGATGACATCTTTAATAATTTTTTACAATCATTTATTCCTTCTAATTTTCAGAGCAAGAAAATCCAATTCACCTCCGTTGTTTTGACACTCATTTCCCCATAAATTTACGCATGAGCAACGTATCGCGCCGCTCTGGGGAGAAAATAACTGTTTGAAGTTGGCTGATTAAACGTCCAACGTATTGGGATTCGGCCGGGATAGACTCTCCTCATTTCCCTTCTAACATTTACAGGGAGTGACGTGGTGACTCCTGCATCTGATACAGAGAACGAAGAAGGGAGGGGGGTGCTTCGCGAGGATGAACTCAACGTAAGTTGATGCGAGAAAGAGAGCAGATTTTTTGTGGATGGTAAGAGGGTGGATAAAAGGGTGGAAGAGGGGGATAAAGGATGAGCTCTTTGAATGTCGAGACGCAATCTTGTGGTCTTCATTTGTCATTCAACGAGTCGAAGAGGAGATGCAGGGGCAATCCTGCTTCACACTATCGCTTGCCCTCCCATTTTTTTCCCTACTCATATTTTTCACCCCCTACCCACTCATATGTGAAAGACCATTCCCTCAAGTGAATTTCGCTTCGGGAGTGTTGGATTTCATGAAAAGAAATATTATTCAGAAACCAATCTCTTTATACCTCGAGTATTTATCATATTAGAACGTTGAGTTATTTGAATTAAGATTCATTTATTAAAGTTTATGTTTCGTGGCGACCCAATGGCGGTCAACCACAACTAGTATAAACAGAAGATGGAATAAAAAATAAGAAGAATATTAGTCATGAGTGGTAAACAGTATTGGCCTTGTGATTTTTGTTGTTAGTCTCCGTGTACCGGAGGTAGAGTAAAGATCAGATGCGTCTTCCAAGTGCGACTCAATAAAGAGTTCAAGAGTAATTTAATTCACCGATTTTATCCACAATCCCAATAGAGAGCATATGACTTTCTTTGTTGTGCTCTTCTTTGGTACTTTGAATATTTCATATTCGAATAATACTTTATTGCTTTATCTTCCGTTAGAATTGTCGAAGAATTTATACAAAAGAAATATTGAATCAAACTCAAACCCTCCTTTATTTTCTTCTTTTATATGCCAAGTATTCAAGTACATGAGTGCAAAAATAAAGATGCACTCACCATACGAAAGTGGAAAGAAATCAAGAAAACAAGCACGGATAAGAAAAGTTGAGTAGAAATTACGAATATGCTCGCTAATCATGGGGTGACCTTGAGGTACGGGGAAAATAGACATGGCTTTACGTAATTTTTCCGTGATTTCTGTGGCTCGATCCATGAAAACATTGTAACGAGATTTTCTCGTCACGTTAAATACACCTTGGAATGAATGAGTGAGTAGAGTTTGGGAGTGAGAGTGACCGGAGGAGGCATCTGACGTCAGCCGAACGAGGCTCGACTGAAGGTGAAGAGATCATGGAGGAGAGGGGATACGCCAGTTCAGGCGGATTGAGCTTCCCACTCTCCGAAGTGACCGCTTTGGTATGCTATCACTAATTTAGCATCTGTGCAGTTGTGGTTGGGTAGAATCGGGCCGACGTATAGGCTTCCCAACTGTGCGGTGTTAAAGGCTCCGCAGACTTAGCTTAGGGACGAACAGGCAGGTGTAAGAACTGCCGCTTCCCCTTCTCCGAGAAGATTGATGTCGGGCCAATCAGGCTGGTCCACGTCGAGAGAACGTAGCTCGAGTGGTACTGGAGTGAGAAGCCTAGACTGGAAAGTTAAGCCCTGGGAGATTTCCGGTTAGTTCAGAACGGGCGCTCGTACAGAGCGGAACAGTAGAGATGACTGGCGAATTATCGAGTAGGCGTCACCTCGCAGATAGCGGGGAGGTGAGCAGAGGGAGATGCTCCTGCATCTCCCGAGAAAAGCATAGCGCTGGTTTTCTGTCGCGTGAAATGCTACGTGGCAGGGCTTCGGATCTTCCGGTGAAACGATTGGGTGTTGGAGTGGGCTTGTAGGTCGGGAGTTAACAGTGTCTCTGGCTGGGCCTTCGTCGCATTCGCCTCCCAGTCAAAGTAGTCGAGGGATTTGTTTCACGATGATATTGCTGTTACCGGATGTGAAGGGAAACCCGCGTGGGCGTGTAGATCGGGAGTTAACATGGTCTCTAGCGGGGTCTTCACTACACGTACCTCTACATTCCGGGCTCTGAGGGGTTAGAAGGATTCGCAAATCAGTCAAGGCCACTCGCCGTTAGTGATAACGCCGAGTGCAAAAGTCCGCTGATCGGATAGAAATAACCCGAAGGCGAAGTACACGAGACTATTCGTCGGTTGAGTGAAGACTTCCTCCCGCATTCGTTGTCGGGAGAGTGCAAAATCCCCGATGATCGAGCGGAAGCACTCCTAACATGGTGAACCTCGCCCCTTTACCGTGAAATACTGATGCTAGCGTGGTATCTGTGGTTCCCATCCACGAGAAGTTCTCCAGGTGACGAGTTTTTCCTGGAGGCCGGTTTAATTAGGTTTTCCGGATAAAATCTAGCTGACGCCCAATCATAGCGATATGAGGGATGGGTTAAAGAGTAGTTTGGGATTATTTTCTCGGTGGAGAACTGGGGAAACATCCCTTACAACATATATCTTGTAAGGGATTTTTCCCCAGTTTTCCACCGAGGAAATAATACCGAGCCATTTTGTAAGCCATTCCTCATTTCGCTACAATTGGGCGCCAGCTAGATTTTGTCCGGAAAACCTTACTAAACCGGCCTCAGGGAAAACTCGTCACTTGGAGAACTTCTCGTGGACGGGAACCACGGATGCCACTCCAGCATCAGCATTTCACGTAGAGGGGTGAGGTCCACCATGTTAGGAGTGCTTCCATTCGATAATCGGTGCCCTTTCAAACCCACGACAATGCATACGGAGATAATTCTTTGATCGACGGACGAATAGTCTCGTGTACACCGCCTTCGGGTTATTTCTACCCGACCAACGGACTCTCACGCTCGGCGTTATCACTAACGGCGAGTGGCCTTGACTGATTTGCGAATCCTCCTAAAACCTTGGGGCCCAGAATGTGGAAGCGCATGTGGCAATGACTCAGCCAGAAAAATTGTTAACTCTCGACATACACGTCCACTCCAACACCCAATCTGTTCACCTGAAGGTGCAAGGTCCTGCCACAGCAGTTCTTACACCCG
This sequence comes from Coelinius sp. EB29, assembly GCA_035578325.1. NCBI lineage: Eukaryota > Metazoa > Arthropoda > Insecta > Hymenoptera > Braconidae > Coelinius > Coelinius sp. EB29. The sequence continues at coordinate 1,974,730 of JAOZGT010000020.1, read as the reverse complement.
CCCGTCTGCCCCTAGGCTAAGTCTGCAGAGCCTTTAAGGGGTCTCCTCAGTAAAATTGTCATGTTAATGACCAGGTACCACGAACATAATATTTGCACGATAAGTTCTTGAAAAGTAATTTTTCATCTACGTGAATCTGAGTAATCACTGATTAAATAATTCTGATTAACATGGGCCTTATGGACGCTGATTTTTCTCTTACCCCTCGTACTGTTGACAAGGTTACAGCCAGTGAAAGAAACGATAGTTATCTATATAAAATCTTCAAGACTACGGGCTAGAAGTTTAATCTGTCCCTATCATAAATTTTATCGACAAACTGACGATAGAAAAATGCTGCGCGATAACTGTCATTCTCCAACATATGCCATGTTGATGTTCAATCTCTGTCGAAAATAACCTCATCAATAACTAAACCATTTCACGCTCTACTCGCCTGGGGGCCTATTCTCGACGAGATCCGCCATCGATTTTCACGCGAACGTCGCTTCGTGGCGGATCTTGGGAGCGAATGAGTGTTAACGTGAACGATTGCGAGTTACACGCGAATTGAATTTGTGTTCTTGGTCATTTCACATTCACTTGTGAAAAATATCCGCACGTGAACACTTAACCTCCAATAATATCCACATTACTGAAAAAATACATAATTTTCGGAGGTATTTCTATCTCGAAATGACCGACACACAAATTTAATTCGCGCGTAACTCAAGATCATTCACGTGAACACTCCTTTCGCTCCTAAAATCCGCCACGGAACCACGTTCACGTGAAAATCGATGGCGGATCTCTTCGAGAATAGGCCCCCTGCTTGCCTATCCCCACTCGCACCAACTACAGAGACCCCTTAACACCGCACAGTTGAGAAGTCTGTACATCGGCCCTATTCTCCCAACCACAACTGCGCAAATGCCGAATTGGCGATAGCATGACAAAACGGTCATTTTAGACAGTGGGGAGCTCAGTCCACCAGAACTGGCCTATCCCCTCTCCTCCATGATCTATTCACCTTCAGTCGAGCTTCTTTAGGCTGACGTCAGATGCCTCCTTCGGTCTCTCTTACTCTCCAAAACTCCACTCATTCATTTGCAAGATGTTTCAATACGTGACAAGAAACTCTCGTTACAATCTTCATACGTGAGAATTTTCAATGAATATGTAATCAGTTTAATAATCCAAGAAATCCACCCTCATTCCTCTCTCATATTTTCTAACAAAATGAGTAATATTAGTAGTTGGTGTAGGCCGTCGCTAGCCCAACGATTTTTGAGGAAGTGGTCGAAGGGTCCTCCGCGAGTGGGTGGGTGGTGGATCAATTCGCGGTTTAATTCGCGGTTAATTCGCGTTTAATTCGCGGTTTAATTCGCGGATTTAATTCGCGGGTTTTTTGGTTCAACTTGTGGGCATCATTCGCGGGGTTTGATTCAGGGACTTGATTCGCGGATTAATCCGCGGTTTAATTCGCGGTTTTATTGGCAGGTTTAATTCGCGGTTTTTTCTGTTCAACTTATGGGCATCATTCGCGGGTTCGATTCAGGGACTTGATTCGCGACTTTAATTCGCGAGTTTAATTCGCGGTTTAATTCGCGGTTTAATTCGCGGGTTTAATTCGCGGTTTTTTCTGTTCAACTTAGGGCATCATTCGCGGGTTCGATTCAGGGACTTGATTCGCGAGTTGGATTACCGAGTTTTCTTCGCGGGGCCCCGCTATGATTTTAATTCGCGGTTTCGACATCAATTTTTGATTCGCGGGATCGCAATTTCGATTGACATAATGCAATTAGCCACGCTCCTTTTCCGAACCTGTTTGAACCTGTCTGAGGGAAAGTGTTTGTGGGTGACTCACCCCCAAACAATTCGATTCTTTTTCCCTTTTTGAGGAATTGGTAACTTCATGATTTATGAGACCCAATAAAAATGTTCAATATACCTGGAAGGGTAAGGGATTGTCCTTGACCACATTCTTCTAATATACTCTATACATTCATACAGGATATTGTTTATAACAATGAATGAGTCATCCAAAAAAAAATGTTCACTATTACTGATGAAAAGGGATTGTCCTTGACCACATTCTTTTGATATTAGTCATCCACCCTTCGTGACACCACTTGAGATGTTTCACAGGGTGAGGTCGAGAATTTGACCGCTTTCATATTTTCACATTGTTGTCAATAAGATTTTTGTAGATAAATAATCGATAAGCATCGAGTAGAGGTGGGGGAAGTCTGCCTATAACGCATGGAAATTCGAGTATGAGCATCAGTTCCTCCCGAAATTTTTCATGAAGAACAGTCTGAAACAACAAGAACTGAAGAAACGTTTGAATCTTCTGTTAAAGAATATTCAAGAAGTCAAACAAGTTATACAATTCAGAAGCGACATCAGAGTACTTTGTACAAATCTTCAGAAAACGAGTATTGGAGATAGATCAACAACTCAATAAGAAAAGAGAACATCATGGACTTCACTAAAATCAACGCTGTTGGTGAATTCGAACAACTTCCCGTGATGAAGCTTTCCAGCCTGCCAACAGGCCGCTTGTTCAGAATCACAGCTGCTAGAAAAGTTGATACAAAACATGGTCAAGGTGTTGTTTTTGAGATATCAACTCATTCCATTTATGTGAATAAGAGATTGGCTGTATATTTCAATGCAAATCCTAAGGAATTCGAGCACTTCCAGAAACATGTTGAGAATGGTGCTCCCAAGTTGGAATACATTGGTGGAAAATTCAATAGCATTCGCTTGCATCCAGATCCGAGCATAATAACCGAAGACCAGGGGGCTAAAGCAAATTTCCACAAAATCAACGCTGTAGCAGATATCGAAGAACGTCCTCTTGTAAAACTATCATCATTGAGGTCGGACTACCTGTACACAATCACGGCAGCTCGCAAGGCCAACACGAAATATGGAGTGGCTATCGTTTTCAATTTAGACAACGTTCAATCTGTTTTTCTGAATAGAAGAATGGCTAAATTTTTTGATGAGAATCCAAGTCAATTGGAAAATTTACAACATGAAATTGCCACAGGGTCACCAAAGTTACAGTACTTGGGTGGAGAACACAACAGACTTCGCCTGCATTCTGATAAGGAATTAAATTTGTTGGAATAAAATGAAGTAAATAGATGAAAATTTTTCGATATATATTCTTTTATTTAATTTTCATAATTTACAAATGTAATAGTATCTAGAAAATATATGAATAAATGAATTTTACTGAATACATTTTTTGTTTTTTTTTTTTTGTTTTTTCACACTTTACATTTCACACAATTCTTAATCATAGGAGGTGGTCCATCAAGAGCATCACCATCTATAGATTCATGATGTATCAAACAACGTTTACATCTAATGATCTCCTGATTTCTTCTCATCTCATCAGTTAATTTACCCCATGCATCATGTACATCCAATTCAGCGAATGTACTTATAAATGATATGTAGGAGAGCAATATCTTCAGAATCCATGAATGGTAAATTTTTCAACTCAAGATACAAATTTAAAGATCGATCTTCAGATCTTACTTTCTTAGTATCCATCCATTCTCTAAGTAAAAGGACATTTTTAAGAGCACAAGTTATTTTTGGCATATTACAATGAAATGGACATTTATCAGAAGATAATTCCCTAAATTTCAAGATTGAGGGTGCTCCTTCAAAATGCTCATCGATATCAATCACTGGTGCACCATGGAATGTCTGTTTCAACCAAACCTTCTTCTCATAACCTTTCACAAAAATCACCTCAGCGCGCATCAAGCCACGTAATATCTGCTCTAGTTGATCGTATGGTAGAGTACCATAATCCCATGCTAAGCCATGATAATTACGCTGAAGCCACATATTTGTACATCTAGTTTTTGCAGGTACAACATGATGTTCATATGGGGGGTAGAAAAACTTGACTGTTGGTTGTGCGTCTTGAGCATCCAATGAGACATAGGATAATTCTTTGACGATAAATTCGTTGTTAACACCTTGGAATCCCTGAATATCTAGAAGCAGCTCCATCGTGACTGATCCTCCGCCGAGCTCAACGTCAGCATTTATAAGCTCACCCCCGCCACCAAATTTTTAAACTATCTTCTTAACACCTCCACTTATCGGTTGGTATTCTACGATGCGGTCGTGTAGGATGAGACAATAAGCGGCGGTCTCTACGGGGAAACTTTCTTTTATTTCCATCTCTAAACGAACATCTACTGGCCCGAATTTCAATGATTCATTCTGTTTAGAGCAATCAATAATGATCAGAGGTGCATGATTTGCGAATTGCATCTTCGTTAATAATGGATTAATGGTTTGCTGCTCATAATATGATAACTGAAGTTCGCATACATATCATAGAGTATCGAAAATTGATTCTGAGCCATATCAATATTCAAGTGACCATATGGGAAACATTGAGAATTCAAGAATAATTTCACATCAGCAATATTACAATGATCAAAGTTGCTCGCATTCTTTCGCTTCTTATTTTTCCGAGCTGTCTGGAAACCCAAAATAACATAACGTGGTTTTTCAAGTTGATTTGCTGTTTTCACAGTCCACACATGTTTTGTGGTTTGTGGAAGCAATGGATATTCATATAGTTCCCATGATCTGAAGCTCATAGATATTGTTGGATCTCTCTGAATGAACTTGAGCAACTCTACTCTTTTATTATCCGATAATGTAACATATGGAATCAACCATTCAATCTTACTAATGTTGATTTTCACATCCTCATCAGCCGTTTGCGAGAACGGACTCATTATTCATATTCGATGATGTTGCTTGTGAAAAACAGAATAATATAAAAGCCTATTTCTGTATGGGAAGACATAAAAATGTTGACAGTTTCTACCTGTGTCAATCATATGCTCGCATACCAAAACATCTTGTGCGTGATAATATGAATTTCCTTGTATTATTCAAACAAGATGAAATGAATTTGAGACACATATACAACGATCATGTAAATACAGATATGCCATTCGAAAAGTTTAAGGAATTATGTTCAGCTTGTTGGAAGGATAATTATACGTTTTTGGTTATTGATAAAGATAGTGATATAGATGTGGGGAGATATAGAAAGAATTTTGACTGTTTCATTCGAATAAATGATGGTTGTGTGGGGGCCAAATGAACAGTTGTTGGCTAGAACTCATTGAGTCAACATGCCTTTGTCCAAGGATGAGTTGTCTAGGCAACAGGAAATTTTGCGTCAGATTTCTGCAGCGCGTAAAGCTATTCAACGAAAGCATAAATTATTGAAATTGGGTAGAGATAATGTTGATGATGCAATGAATGAAGTTTTCAAACCCATAATCAAACCTCTCCAACAATTAACAGCCAGAAATGTTGGATTATCCGATAGACAAAATGTGGACTTGTCTGATGATATGCAATTATCTAATGATGGGCGGAGAATCGTTACGATGAGTGTAAATGAGTCACCAATAGCACAACTACCGCTACCTGCAACACCACAACACCAGTTGGGTCACTCGAGTACCCCAATAGCCCAAGTACCGGTACCTGCAATACCACAACACCAGAGGGGTCACCTAAGTACCTTAAAGCGATCATTAAGAGAAAATGAGGATATGGATAGCTTCGTCTCTGCAGCTGAAGATTCGTTCAACGATAAAACATTGAGTCAGAGAATATTTTCATCATCATTGAAAGACTCTCACAATGATCCTCATAATGCAAGTGCAATGTCATTTGGAAATATTTCTTATGGTGATCTTGATGAAGATAGTTTTGTTTGGAAATATTTAACAGAAATCAACACGAAAAAATGGGATAAATCGTATGGGGTTCGTAGACTAACCCGTAATTTTATGATTGGAAATTCACCCATATACTTTGAAGATGGTTTTATCAAAGTTAAAGGAGTGAAATATTCATGTACTGCGGGTTTACTAGAATTACTCATTATGAAGAACCCTAATGAAGAGTTGATCAGTGACAGTGATATAGAAGCATATAGAAAAATCATATTATCAACTAATGGACATGAGAAAAATTATAAACAACGTGGTGGTATACGAGATAACAAGAGTGAAAAATATAAGAACTATATTTCAAAGTTTGTCAAGACCAAATACAGTGGAACGGGCCTTCTACCTACATTTATGAGGGCTCGAAGACCCAACACAGTCGATTATGTTTATTGGGATGATCCCAATGAGCTTGTGGATCATCTCCGCCTACTCATCGCTTCACAAACAGCTGGAAATCCGAGTCATGATAACGAAATCATCTCAATTATTGAGGAACTCCGTGAAGCCAAAATTATATATTAGAGTGTGATGATCTCAATACAGCATCATTCGAAAAATGAGTGTTGACGTGTTCGGTCGTCACTTGAGTTCTGATACTAGAGGATCCCCCAATCGTGGCCCACCTGGCATTGGATTTCAGTTGACTGTGGATGGCCATTATGATCTTCAAGACAAAAAACTGTGTAATCTTGCGAAACCTGAGAATCTGCAGGATGCTGTTACATTAGAGACATTGTATGAAAACATTGCTGAATCACAACGGAATTTCAACCTCAGATTGGCAGATCTATTCAAAGGAATGAATGAATTCAAGGTTCAAGAAACAAAACGACTGCATGACGTGAATAAAAAAATTATTGACTTGCATGAGGATATGATGTTGAGGTTCACCATTGTTCATAGAGAACTTGAGAAATTGAAACAAAAAATTGGAATCAAATAGTTTCAAAAAATGATGGATAATAAAGTAGATGTTGTAACAGAACTGCATAAACCAGCACGTAGAAATTATCCTCGACGGCGTGTTAATATACGTGACTTGGATGAGACATGGCAAGCAGACTTGGTTGATATGACTGCTTATGCAAGAACGAATAATGGAAATAAATTTTTGCTCACTGTAATTGATATTTTTTCCAAATTTGCTTGGGCTGTACCAATAAAGAGAAAGAATGCTCATGATGTTACATTAGCAATGAGTTCAATTCTCAAACAAGGACGTGTCCCTAAACATTTACATGTTGATAGGGGGAAAGAATTTTATAACTCCGAATTTCAAGCATTAATGAAAAAATATAATATTAATATGTATTCCACATTCAGTAATTTGAAAGCGTCGATATGTGAGCGATTCAATCGGACGCTGAAGAGTAAAATGTGGTTTCAGTTCAGTTTGCGTGGAAGTTATCAATGGATTGATATGTTGCCGAAGCTTCTGAATGACTATAATAATAGTAAACATCGGACTATTCGCATGAAACCTATCGATGTGACGAAAGAAAATGCAAAGAAATTACAGCTCATCTATGCTGATTTCAGGGTGAATAATAGACGACCAAAATTCCAAGTGGGTGATAAAGTACGCATAAGCAAAGCAAAACATGTGTTTGAAAAAGGTTATACACCTAACTGGACCACTGAATTATTCACTATCAGAGCTATCAATAATACTAATCCAGTAACATATAAATTGAAGGATTATAAAGATGAGTTGATTGGTGGTAGTTTTTATGAAGAGGAATTATTGAAAGCGAAACATCCTGATGTATACCTCGTTGAGAAAGTTTTGAAAAAAGTTGGAAACAGACATTTCGTTAAGTGGTTAGGGTTTGACAACACACATAATAGTTGGATAAATACTGATCAATAAGGAAATAATGTAAGACTGCTGAGATTGAAGGAAACTCTTATGTATTTGCTAATTGGTTCAATAAAACAAACATTTTTTTTCTTTACATCATACATTTATTTTTTCCATTTTTTTTCAACCAATATTTACATTACTATTTTTGAAACCATAGGGTAGCGTATCTGTCGTGCCTGGAAGGATGATCCGTTTATCATCATGCCAACTTAATGCCAATTTCTTTTGATTAATAGTGTATACATTATGTTTAATGGATCTAATCATATTTTGATAACTTACAACATTTGTATGCTCCAACAAACATGCTTTATAGTCGCTGAATGTGATACGTTTCAATGTTGATTTTTTTACACCTTTAGCACGTGATTTTTCACAATCTTCTGGTTTTTCACTCAAAACTTTCAAAGTATACATTTTTGCTCGAAGTCCCACAAATTCTGTCATTATCTTACCATTATTTTCATCCTTCATCAAACCTAATTTTTTCTTATTGACCAACGGCATATTGTATACGTTATTCACCGGATAATCTGAAGTATCGAATTTATGTATATCTTTCTTCATGATCTCATAAATATCATCAACTTCAAAATGATAAATCAGACTGTCTGTGTCTGTATACAACAATTTCGCCGCCTTATCATCGAAGGTACTTTTTATATAATTATAATGAAAATCATAAATATATGTCTTGGAAATATCAAGAATACTGAACCCGGCATATATTGGTTTGTTGAATCGAATTTGTGTGCGACGCATTTGAATTATCACCAAGTCTTTATCGAAGATAATGCTACTGTGGAAGTTCGGTTTACTTATCCAATTCTCTGCACCCCATCGACCCTCCCATTTTGTAATCAATTTCACGTCTAGCTGTTTCCTAACATTCTCCATTGTTTTTCCAAATACTGCGTTATTCATGAGTTTATAGAAATTTTTTTCAAATTCATTTCGAGAATTTTTTCGGAGATCTGTATTGAGATCAATATATTTCTTCAACCATGGACTTTGAGAGAATTTTAAAACTCTATGGATTTTCGTTATTTTCAGACCTAAACTGCAGTATTGTTTTAGATTCTTGTAATGGATGATATAGTTCTTCTTTGCGTTGAGAGTGGTCAATAACTTTGGTAACTTGGCTTCTCCATTAGGTGGTACAATGTGTTCTGGACACAACGGTAAATCCTTATGTTGCTCATGTAAATTCTCAGGATATTCCAGATCAACTTCCAATATGTAACCAACAGTTGAATCATCAGGAAGGGTCTGAATGTTCGGTATATTACACTCATCCATCCAGCTGAAGTTTCCGTGCGGTAAATACTGACTCATTGCTGCTCCATATAAGTTGTTGACATCAAAATACATCAAGTATGATTCTTTTTCTTGCTCGTCATAATCAGCCCCCATGTATCGATTATTCGCCACCCCATATCTGTTTGAGCACTGTGACAGTCCCCCCCCTGATACCTTTTTCAATAAAAAGGAGCATTTCTGCATCTTCGAATAATTCCAACTGCACTCCAGTCATTTTTAACATTGCATCAAAAGCTAGACCAGGTGCAGTGCAATAATGAAGAGGATCCAAGTTGTATGACTTGAAGCAACTCTCTCGGAAGTTCTCAAAAATATCTGCCAGCAGCAATACATCGGTTTTCAAATATAAATCTGAATATTCGCCGAGAGTATTGACATCGAAATTTCTCCAAACATCGCATGCATGACTGTACTCTTGATCTGATATGTCTTGATCATTAAGATGAGAGTAAAAATTTGTCTTCGATGGTAGTTGTCGTTCATCTAATTTTTCCCAGCTATCCATATATTCATATGGGAAAACTCCTTTCTGTGTAACAAGCTCGAACTGTCGTTTACTTGGATAGTGATGAGCTGTGATGTGTTTCTTTTCATCATCCAAATATGAAGCCAATTTATCGAGGCTACTAGCCATGAATCGGAATGAGTCAATGAATCTCAAGTGAACTTTGGTTGAGGTCACTGATTTGGTAAAGGAAATATATTTTTCTTTATTGATGGGGAGTAATCTCACTGCACCATCGAATTGCTTGGCTAGGGCTTTGATAAAGAAGTGTGAATCATAGCCTGATAAATTATGGAACACCACAGGAACTACACATGATTCTGTGTAATTGAGATTGCAGCCAGGGTGCGCAGCGCCTCTGTATCTACCTGTAAAATGACAGTGGTCACGATGTTTCACAGCTTTTTCAGTAAATGGTCTACCACAGATGTGACAATTTTTAGCTGCATTATAGGATCGCTCCATCTCAGTAGTCAAGTTCATCGGTTGATTGCGCCTCAATTCAGCATCAACTTTCACCGCTAATGTGTGTAATTGATCCATGAACCACTCGATACAGTCTCGTCCTCTATAAACACGCAGTTGAGACTTTGAATCATCATAATTGCATTTAACATAAAATGCTACACTGAAGGGTGTGTGTTTTTGATATTTTTTTGTATTTTGATCACTATTGTCAGAGACTTTTTCCAATAAACATTCAGTATCAGCATATACGACGTAAGGCACAGGCAGTTGATGTTTGAAATTTTGAAATTTTAGAATTTTCTCTGCACCATGGGGTAAAATCATTCGACACTTGTTAATAGATAGACAATCCAGCCGGTGTTTGGTGTATGATTCTTTTCTCCGGAAGTGACAGAGACATCTATCACACATGAGTGCTCTATGCTGGGATTTCGAAATCTGTGAGCTGACTAAACGAGACAAATTCGAGATGTACGCATAATGATGAATTCTCTCTTGGCAATTTTCTGTGCTGTCTTGTTGTTCGATCATAAGGAGATGGATTGTTTCTCGTTCATCCTGAAGATTTTTACTCAGATATAATGGTACAATCCACTTTTTATCTGATTCCTCATCACTGTCAATTCCATAGACATTGATTGATAAATCATTCATTTTCTCGAACTTTGGAATATCTTTCAATGCCATGGGATAGTTGAACATACCGAAATTCTTGATGATGGTGTTGAAAGGTGGGTAGGAGTTTGGTCGCACTTTATTATCAACATTGCAGCGAGCGGCAACAAGCTGAACATAATTCCTTAAACTTTTCGAATGGCATATCTGTATTTACATGATCGTTGTAAATGTGTCTCAAATTCATTTCATCTTGTTTGAATAATACAAGGAAATTCATATTATCACGCACAAGATGTTTTGGTATGCGAGCATATGATTGACACAGGTAGAAACTATCAACATTTTTATGTCTTCCCATACAGAAATAGGCTTTTATATTATTCTGTTTTTCACTTGCTCATTATGAGATTCATGCACATCAGCCATATTCTTCGGTAGGGCTTGATAATAGTGATGAGATTCGAATTGTCGTGCAAAATCAAGACCTGTGTGTTCTACCGAGCAGGAGTACCCTACACATTACGGGGAAATTGCTCAAAACAGACAATAATGTTGCAACAACTACGAAGTTGGTGAATAACGCCATTTGCCATTTGTTTCAAGAAATACGCTATGAAATTAATGCGATTGAGGTAGACAAAGTTAAGAATGTGGGTATTACCACTCTTATGAAGAGTCTCATCTCACTGAACCCAAATTAAAGCATATGGATGGAGAATGCTGGACAAACGGCTGATGAGGATGTGAAAATCAACATTAGTAAGATTGAATGGTTGATTCCATATGTTACATTATCGGATAATAAAAGAGTAGAGTTGCTCAAGTTCATTCAGAGAGATCCAACAATATCTATGAGCTTCAGATCATGGGAACTATATGAATATCCATTGCTTCCACAAACCACAAAACATGTGTGGACTGTGAAAACAGCAAATCAACTTGAAAAACCACGTTATGTTATTTTGGGTTTCCAGACAGCTCGGAAAAATAAGAAGCGAAAGAATGCGAGCAACTTTGATCATTGTAATATTGCTGATGTGAAATTATTCTTGAATTCTCAATGTTTCCCATATGGTCACTTGAATATTGATATGGCTCAGAATCAATTTTCGATACTCTATGATATGTATGCGAACTTTCAGTTATCATATTATGAGCAGCAAACCATTAATCCATTATTAACGAAGATGCAATTTGCAAATCATGCACCTCTGATCATTATTGATTGCTCTAAACAGAATGAATCATTGAAATTCGGGCCAGTAGATGTCCGTTTCGAGATTGAAACAAAAGAAAGTTTCCCATTAGAGACCGCTGCTTATTGTCTCATCCTACACGATCGCATCGTAGAATACCAACCAATAAGTGGGGGTGTTAAGAAGATAGTTTGAAAATTTTGTTGGGGGCTGAGCTTATAAATGCCGACGTTGAGCTCGGCGGAGGATCAGTCACGATGGAGCTGCTTCTAGATATTCAGGGATTCCAAGGTGTTAACAACGAATTCATCGTCAAAGAATTATCCTATATCTCATTGGATGCTCGAGACACACAACCGACAGTAAAGTTTTTCTACCCCCCATATGAACATCATGTTGTACCTGCAAAAACTAGATGTGCAAATATGTGGCTTCAGCGTAATTATCATGGCTTATCATGGGATTATGGTACTCTACCATACGATCAACTAGAGCAGATATTACGTGACTTGATGCGTGCTGAGGTAATTTTTGTGAAAGGTCGTGAAAAGAAGGCTTGGTTTAAACAGACATTCCATGATGCTCCAGTGATTGATATCGATGAGCATTTTGATGGAGCACCCTCAATCTTGAAATTCAGGGAATCATCTTCTGATAAATGTCCATTTCATTGTAATATGACAAAAATAACTTGTGCACTTAAAAATGTTCTTTTACTAAGAGAGTGGATGGATACTAAGATAGTACGATCTAAAGATCGATCTTTAGATTTGTATTGTGAGTTGAAAAATTTAGCACGCATGGATTCTGAAGATATTGCTCTTCTATCAATATCATTTATAAGTACATTTGCTGAATTGGATGTACATGATGCATGGGGTAAATTAACTGATGAGATGAGAACAAATCAGGAAATCATTAGATGTAGACGTTGTTTGATACATTATGAATCTATAGGTGGTGATGCTCTTGATGGACCACCTCCTATGATCAAGAATTGTGTGAAATGTAATGTGGGAAAAAACAAAAAAACAAAATGTAATCGGTAAAATTCATTTATTCATATATTTTCTAGATACTATTACATTTGTAAATTATGAGAATTAAATAAAAGGATATATATCGAAAAATTTTCATTTATTTACTTCATTTTATTCCAACAAATTTAATTCCTTATCAGAATGCAGGCGAAGTCTGTTGTGTTCTCCACCCAAGTACTGTAACTTTGGTGACCCTGTGGCAATTTCATGTTGTAAATTTTCCAATTGACTTGGATTCTCATCAAAAAATTTAGCCATTCTTCTATTCAGAAAAACAGATTGAACGTTGTCTAAATTGAAAACGATAGCCACTCCATATTTCGTGTTGGCCTTGCGAGCTGCCGTGATTGTGTACAGGTAGTCCGACCGCAATGATGATAGTTTTACAAGAGGACGTTCTTCGATATCTGCTACAGCGTTGATTTTGTGGAAATTTGTTTTAGCCCCCTGGTCTTCGGTTATTATGCTTGGATCTGGATGCAAGCGAATGCTATTGAATTTTCCACCAATGTATTCCAACTTGGGAGCACCATTCTCAACATGTTTCTGGAAGTGTTCGAATTCCTCAGGATTTGCGTTGAAATATAGAGCCAACCTCTTATTCACATAAATGGAATGAGTTGATATCTCAAAAAACAACACGTTGACCATATCTTGTATCAACTTTTCTAGCAGCAGTGATTCTGAACAAGCGGCCTGTTGGTAGGCTGGAAAGCTTCATCACGGGAAGTGGTTCGAATTCACCAACAGCGTTGATTTTACTGAAGTCCATGATGTTCTCTTTTCTTATTGAGTTGTTGATCTATTTCCAATACTCGTTTTCTGAAGATTTGTACAAAGTACTCTGATGTCGCTCCTGAATTGTATAACTTGTTTGACTTCTTGAATATTCTTTAACAGAAGATTCAAACGTTTCTTCAATTCTTGTTGTTTCAGACTGTTCTTCATGAAAAATTTCGGAAGGAACTGATGATCATACTCGAATTTCCATGCATTATATACAGACTTCCCCACCTCTACTCGATGCTTATTTATTGTTCATCTACAAAGATCTTATTGACAACAATGTGAAAATGTGAAAGCGGTCAAATTCTCGACCTCCCCCTGTGAAACATCTCAAGTGGTGTCACGAAGGGCAGATGACTAATATCAAAAGAATGTGGTCAAGGACAATCCCTTTTCACCAGTAATATTGAACATTTTTTTTGGATGACTCATTCATTGTTATAAACAATATCCCATATGAATGTATAGAGTACATGCAAGTTATGTAACAGGGTGGATGACTAATATTAGAAGAATGTGGTCAAGGACAATCCCTTACCCTTCCAGGTATATTGAACATTTTTATTGGGTCTCATAAGTCATGAAGTTACCAATTCCTCAAAAAGGGAAAAAGAATCGAATTGTTTGGGGGTGAGTCACCCACAAACACTTTCCCTCAGACAGGTTCAAACAGGTTCGGAAAAGGAGCGTGGCTAATTGCATTATGTCAATCGAAATTGCGATCCCGCGAATCAAAAATTGATGTCGAAACCGCGAATTAAAATCATAGCGGGGCCCCGCGAAGAAAACTCGGTAATCCAACTCGCGAATCAAGTCCCTGAATCGAACCCGCGAATGATGCCCTAAGTTGAACAGAAAAAACCGCGAATTAAACCCGCGAATTAAACCGTGAATTAAACCGCGAATTAAACTCGCGAATTAATGTCGCGAATCAAGTCCCTGAATCGAACCCGCGAATGATGCCCATAAGTTGAACAGAAAAAACCGCGAATTAAACCTGCCAATAAAACCGCGAATTAAACCGCGGATTAATCCGCGAATCAAGTCCCTGAATCAAACCCCCGCGAATGATGCCCATAAGTTGAACCAAAAAACCCGCGAATTAAATCCGCGAATTAAACCGCGAATTAAACGCGAATTAACCGCGAATTAAACCGCGAATTGATCCACCACCCACCCACTCGCGGAGGACCCTTCGACCACTTCCTCAAAAATCGTTGGGCTAGCGACGGCCTGCACCAACTACTAATATTTCAGAAGATTAATGATATTCAACCGAAGATCGCCACGAAGACCCACAGTTTGAAAATCACTCTGAATATTCAACAGAGAATAAAGTATTAGCGAGAACTGGGTGAGTGATAGAAGAGGTCCGTACCCCAAGGCAGAATCATCAGTCTCCTATTATACTAGCGCCATCGCGGTATGTTGACGCCGTTTTCATGAAACTCCCATGAAAATGTCCCATGTCAGCGCTTTGATTAATCAAATCGATACTCTCCATAGCATTCGCCATGCTCAATTATATGAGCAGCTGTTTTTTGAGTTAGAGACTAGCATTAGGTTAGTGCGCGCCTCGCACGCCTGCGCCTTCATTTGTTTACCGGATATGCGTCATCATCAATATCGATATTATTTACCCTTCGACGTTTGAGTTTTTTTCGATAATTTCGATTTCGATACGATTTTATCGTATCATCTCCTTTTATAATATGGACTAGCATATGTTTTCTGAGTTTAGTGCGCGCTTCGCGCGCCTGCGCCTTCATTTATTTGCTGGATGTACGTCATCATCAATATCGATATTATTTACCATTCGACTTTCGAGTTTTTTTCGATAATTTCGATTTCGATACGATTTTACCGTAACATCTCCTTTTATAGTATGGATTAGCACAAGCACTGTAAGGTTAGTGCGCGCTTTGCGTGTCTGCGCCTTCATTCATTTACCGGATGTACACACAATTTTTTTCGGTGTGTGCACTAAAGCTTATAGTTGATTCTCAGAGACATTTTCAATAGACATGATTTTTGTCTACAATTCTTCCATGTATCACAATCACAATGACATATTCTTAACACGAAACATCATTACAATCGAATCATTGCCCTTTACGATTCACGGGTTCAAATTTCATCAATTATTGCCTATAAAAAAAGATCAAACATCAGTACAATGGTGAATTGCAAAGCGCTGCACGGAGAGGAAAGTTGAGTAAAAATTACGAGTCTGTTCGGTAATCGTCGGTTGACCGTGAGGTGTGGGGAGAAATTACGTGGCTTTCCGTAATTTTTCACTTGAAATCACGGAAAAATAACGTTCATTGCGAAGTCGCGTAATTCTTGCTAACACCTCAAGGTCTCCCCAGGATTACCGAACAGACTTGTAATTTTTACTCAACTTTTCTTTCCGTGCGGGTTTCACAAGGAAAGAGAGGTAGTGGAAAAGTTGACAATAATGGTACAATATTACATATCTTGATGAATAGGAGGGATCGGGAATAAAGTGAATAAAAGACACTAACGAGTAACAAAGTGTGACACTTTTTCCCTAATCTCTTAAAACGTATCTAAATTCATGAACAAGTATCACACTTCGTTCTTACTCTCGGAATTCCTCGAAACTCTAAAACCATAAAACGGGACCGGAACTAGATTCCAGGATGACCTTAAGCTCATCCTACCTTAAATAATTTTTCTGGGCGCCAGCTGAATTTTGGGGGACGCGGATCCAACAAACCGCAACCATATCTTAACCATAAAAATCGAAACAATCACCCCGGAATCAAATGAAACAAAACTCAAAAATGGGAGGAAAATCAAGGATAAGGGTACGGAAGGCTCGGGTTGCTCAGGATGTGGGTCGTGGAGAGAGGGGTGGATTCGGTGATATGCAAAAGAAAAACCAAAGAGCAGAAAATATAGCCGACGAGAGAATTACCGACCAGGGAATCTTAAAAAGAGCTGAAAAGAGGGCGGAAAATATTCAGGAAATGGTACAATAGCTTTTTACTCTCAATCAAACTATTTATTCCAGACTATTTACCAAAGAATAGTACAACTATTCGATTAACATAGATCTTATTACAGACAACTCGGGATAATTGATTTTATAATCTTTTATAAACTCGGTGAGGTCCACGGTAGCATTGGAGTCCTTTTTCTTAGCTCATGAATCTGAGAGAGAGCGTCTATGGCGGTAGCGTGTGAGTGTGAGAGAGAGAGACGGTAACTACGCGGCATGGCGTGGGCTGAGGTTTTACTACGTAACTTGGGGGAAAAATCCGGGTTTTATCCATGGGTATTCTTAACCCGATATATTCGGGGGGTTTTCCCGATATTTTCCAGGGTCCAGAGCATTAATTTGGGGACTAAACACGAGGATCTTTCTCCAGAGCTCCGTCTATACGGGTATAACCTCTGGGGTACCATACGAGAGCGTGATTTTGGGGTATTTTCCCCAGGAGCATTTACCCGGTATTATTTCTATTGTCGAGAGCATTAACCGGTAGCGTATTTACCAGAGCATTTGTTCACCAAAGCAATCTTTCCACGGGGTGGATGAGGGTTAATAATAATTTAATAAATTATAATTATTTAAAATTATAATTTCCATAATTAAACTTCTCCGTAATAAACTATACAACGTAACTCGGGGTAAGTCGAGAGCTTGGGTGGTCGAGAGCGATGGTGAGACTCCATGGCGTCGAATTACGACGTAGCGAGACGCCATGGGTTTTCTCAGGTGGTTAAAGGGTAAAGTTTATTCACTGAGGGGCCACCGTAGCACTAAAACACTGAGAATAAACAGTAGTACTCACCATTATCCTCTTATTTCCCTCCTGGTAGCTTCTGCAACCGGGAAACAACTGTTTTTACTCACTCTCTGAGACAACGATGCGTAGTGTATCGTGGTTACACACAGACTGCCAGCACGTGGCGTGACCATGCGGGCAACTTGTTGCCGGCCGGCGGCGTGTGGCTACCACTGTGTTATCGACTCCAGTGGTTTGGGCGATAGCGCGCGAATAAATTTTAAATTTGAATCCGAGGATTCTTGATATTGGGGAGTTTTTAAAGGGAACAAAGCGGAATTCTTCAACCAAACGGTAGCTACGTTGGAGGGTGAATGTTTACCCTCGTCTACGACCGGGAATCGGAGAGTTTATCGCCGGAGTACACTCTCCGGTGAGGAATCACGAACCATACGAACAAAATTGAATTTCTAATCCGAAAGCCCTGGCGATCCATATGAGAAAAGGGGCTAGTTTTTCCCACATGGCCTTCCATCCGTACTAAACTGTATGGAACTTAACCCTCACACAACTAAGGGAGCGCAAGCATCTCAACTTGACCTCTGTATTATCTCCATTGACGTAGCCAAAAAGGGGTTGTGGAGATACATGGGGTGGCACAATGTTTCGGCCCTGATCCTCCATGACCTCGGTCCCTTTAACCCTATCACGTAGACCGTAGCATGTACCATAACCAAAAATTTACGGAAATGAAGCTAAAAATCTAACGAAATTGACTAATCCGGGGTTTTACCCAGGTAATAAATTGAAAGGTAATTGAACAAAAGTATCGGTAGCTGTTCTAGAGTCGATTCACGTGATTACAGAGCTTCGTCAGGGTTTTTCCTGAACATGGGGATTTTATACAGAGCTGGGGCATTATTCCAGAGCTGGGGGAATATTTCTCCAGAGCTGGGGCATTACGGGCTTTACATCTGACGAATACCCGTTTTGGCTAGTTCTCTCTCTCTCGATCGGTCTCACTTACTCTCTTCCTCTCTCTATAGTTACCCTCCCATTATCAGGACATGGCGGATTCGCTGGGAATTCCGTCACAAAAGGTAAGTATATGAAGATGACGTACAGAGGGTGAGGGGGACAAGAGCAGGCCGGTGGAGGACTACATATTGGTTCGTCCTCTCCACCTCCTTCTCCTATCCCACTGCCCCTGTTTTCCACTCCGTTACCCTTATCCACATCGTCCAAAACTTCAATTTTTGTGTCAATACCATCCGACTCTGCTATCATTTTTCGTACTTTCGAAGGCACCTTTGTTCCCTATCGAAACTACTCAGACAGTTCCTCCGGATGCAATGCTGCACTTTTCCGACCTTGTATGTGTCCCCGATATCAAACTATTCAACCCATCTCTGTTCTCATCCTCGGAGCTTACAATATATTTTCTTTTTTCAATTTTACCATCCCAAGATAAATCTTAAAGCCTGAACCCTCATTATTGCTCCCATTGATTTTTATGGCATTGAGAGCGAATTGCATGGGAAAATCTAAAAAAAAAGAGAACTTTTATCGGTATATTTGCCATGAAATTCGTTTGATCTCCCGTTTGATTATCTTTTTCTAAACCCTCCTATGAATGATGAGAATAAAAACGATGGGTGCGGCAGATGTGTGACCTTTTACGGGTCACGCCAATAACATCGTGATCAATCCTCTTTTTCCAATTTCATGTTTGAATACTTTTCAAAAATATACAGAAATTGAAATATTCACGGTATTATGATGAACCCGGGAACCAGTTTTTCTGTTTTGAAATTTTTCATGTTTTGAAGATTTTTATAGACATTTTAAATTTCAAAATTTTATTTACTTTTTTTTCATCGACCGTTGGAACTTTATTGATAAAACTCAAATATTTTATCGATTAAGTTTTCTCCGTCAATCTTAAGAGGCCGCGGGAGTAAAAAAATACTACTAAAATGCGGGGAAAACTTTGCTCCCTATATTCTCCGCCAAAAGGGCATGGAAAATTATGAAACATACCTTAAAAAATTCGTTAATTTTTTCCTCACCGGGTGAAACGAGATGAGGATGCTTTGAAGAGGATAAACATGTTTTATAAATGTTTAAACATCCGAGGTGACTGGGAGGTCCTCGCGCCGCCATCTTGCTCGGATAGCCCCTCCCTTCACTTCAAAATGGCGGCGCGAGGACCTGTCAGTCACCTCGGATGTTTAAACATTTATAAAAAATATTTATCCTCTTCGGAGCATCCTCATCTCGTTTCACCCGGTGAGGAAAAAATTAACGAATTTTTAAAGATATGTTTCATAATTTTTCATGCCCTTTTGGTGGAGAATTTAGGAAGCAAAGTTTTCCCTGCATTTTAGCAGTTTTTTTTTACTCCCGCGGCCTCTTAAAACTCATTATTTCTTCGATTTTCAGGTGGATTTCCAAATAGAATTAATCGATTGCCAAAAATGTAGTATGCCAGATATATTCTCGCTATAAGTGTACGGATATATGTTCTTTCTATAAGGGCATGTATTTCGAATATCTTAGGGTGCAAAATATATGTGCATTTATATATGAGTCAGATGTAGGATATATGCCAAATATATTCGATATTTATTTTATGATGTACGTCTTATATATCTAGGGTGAATATAAGTGAAATATATGTGAAATATATATTCATCATATATGTAACCTACATTTAAAATAAGTAGTCTACATAGACGTAAGATATATGCAACAAATAAACTGCATATATGTTTCATATATCCATTGTATGTATTCAACATATATTGACTTGTACTATATATGCGACTTGTATATGTGGCCAATATTCTGCATATATGCTGTGTATACGCGTACATTTTATTCGCAAAAATTGGAAATTCCAGGAGAGAAATGTTCTCAGGTTCAAGCCTCCTTCTGGGATCCTTCCTTCTCCAGGAAAAATATCAATTCATAATGGAAATTTTGTAATTATAGAAATTTCGAGTTGGTATCCATCGCTTTCCGATGAAATGGATATTTTCGTATTTTATACATCATAGAAAAAAAAAGAAGGGACTGTGAATACATGAAAGACTGCACGATAGAAATAAAACTTCTCAAGAGATGATTGATACAATTAAAATAAAAAAAGTAAGAAATGTGTGCGTGGTGGCCACGCACGACAGAAGTGAAACTTATCTAAGCTTTAAATGTGAAAGGAGCAAAAGGAACAATAAGTGGAAAATTCTCGTGATATTCATGAAAAATAAAAATTAGATTTTATTCAACAATTTCCATTTCCATAATGACACGAGACTAACTGAGAGTGCATGAATTGTAGATTATAATTTCGCGACGATTCACGCATCAGCTGAAACAGCCCAACTTTTTACGCTGGTTCCGGGTGCGATTAGGAGGTGGCACCTCCAACGCGAGGAATGTGCAGTCTTTTCATAGCATATAATACGTATGTCTATGAGTGTTCTCACTATGCACCGTAAGCGGAGTAGTACTAGAGCCGTGTTGGTGTGCTCCACACCCTCACTCCCCGACTCTCACGACTTCCCACTTTTCATTACAGTCCGACTCCCCGCTTTTCGTAATGGTCCGACATCCCTCCTTTCGTTACAGTCCACACTGTAGTTGTCGATTCGCTCTACCGTACCTAAAGAAGTTTCACTTCAAATATAAAAGAAAAAACGAAACGCAGCCTCAAATCCGGGCACATCGTATATGTCAAAATGCACATAGTTGGAGAAATTTCCGCATATAAAACGTTTCGAAATAGTTTATAATCGCTTGCCAGTCGACTCCCATAAGTACGGTTTCTCGTATGAAAATTAATCAGCTGCACTTGAGGACATACTGGTTACTGGCTCAAATAAAAATTGTTGGTTTTTTTTTGAAAATCAAATCTGCTAAATTGTTATTAACAATTGAATTATTCAAATCGCCAGCACAGAAAACTTTACTCATCAAAGAATGTTTACAATTTGATAAAGGATAATTATTATATCTTGGAAATTTTTCGTATCTTACTTATGTATTGAGATATGACGAGAAATTGCCATACGCGCCTCGGCACAGCACGAGAGATTGAGAACGCGATGCCATGTATTGAGGTAAATAGCACGGAATCTCATATTGTGTTTTCATTTCGAGAGTGAAACTACTACTTTTACTTCTACTACAGGAAATCTAAAAAAATTGACAGGAGACAAAAATGATCTCTTATTAAATTCTAAACATTATTTGATGAGTGAATTTTTTTCTATCTCAGATAGTTTGGCTATTGTGGCGATTTAAATAACTAAATTATTAATAACAATTCAGGAGATTCGATATGGGAAGAATGACCAACAATTTCACAATCAGCGACCCAAAAAAACAGATTTCACCCAAGTTCTTTCACGGACCCCAAAACTTATACAGGATGAGCATGGACGTAAGGACTAGAAGTACAATACTTTTATCACTTCTATTTCAATACAAAATTATTCAGAAATGGAAACTGAACTATTTAATTCACTTAAAACTCTCCTACGGCCATATAGCGATCACAAAAACCAGTTAAAGAATTGAAAATGAATATTAAAGACAATTCATTTCATTGAAAGATGCCAACGTTTCGGACACTATATGTGTCCATCATCAGGGCAATATTTTATTGTTCTGCGAAAAATTAACAAAAAATTATAATTATTTTACAACTCAAGTTCTGCTCCCTTTACATTCAATGGGATTTAGGTAAATTATGAAATTCTGTCGTTTATTTTGTTATTTTAATTTTTTTCAGAATGATATATAGATAGACTTGAGACAGAATGATATATAGATAGACTGCGAATCTGTATGTTCTAGGTTCGAATCCCGCCGATAGGAGAATTTTGATTCGGATTGATAGGTTAATTAGGTAGGAATATGGCAGTAATAAGCAGAGGAAGACTAGTTAAGTTAATAAAGGCAATGGTTCATTAAATAATCAACTTTTCATTAGTCATACCCAACAAATATTTCATATATGTCTAATATATGACGGTATATGACTCATATATTCTGCCATATATGTCACATGTATCACATATATATATATATGTGTATATATATATTATGGAATGTTTGGAATAAATGAATAATCCCTCCTCTGTCCTTTGAAGTATGCATGGAGTGACAATTTGAATGAGATATATGTTATGGTTAAGAACTGTCGTTATGTCTGTTATTAGCTGGACTTGACTCGTTTCCTGTTGTCATCAATAAACCACACCCTTTTAATCAATAAACTCTCTTATTTACTACAATTGGTGTCATAAGTGTTTCGGATTATCAGTGCCTTAATTTGTTATCTGACTGATAAAAAAAAAAAAAAAAAGAAGGGTGCAGTGTTATTTAGTAGCACGTGTGGACTGATTTTTCATGTAAACATATATCACGTCGGATTCCGGTGGTAATGATTCTCAAGAAGAATCTTCAAATGTTCTAAGAGGTCCTCTCCGTCGTGGTTTCCGACCTTTCAGTGCCCCAATCAGACCCAACGATTCCACTGAAATTAATCAACGGTTGGACAGCATGGAAACTGCTTTTAATCGACGTTTTGAGGAAATGCAACGAAGAACAGATGAGAGAATTCAACGATCAGAGGAAGATATCGAGACAAGGCTTCAGAATGGATTTCGCCAGAGCCTGGAATAACACAGCGGCACTCTCAACACCGAGTTTTAATCAACTCTGAGGAGTTTTCTCCAGGAATTGAGACCACCCACAGTAGCACAAAGTACAGCTAACTCTTCCAATAATAATTCTCATACTAGAAATCATCCTGTAGATGCTAATATAATAATTGATAATCCTCCAACTAATACAATTCCTAACCCCAACAAAATAAAATTGGATTATTATGATGGCTCAATTTCTTGGATCCACTACGAGACTCATCTCAACATCCTTGCAGAGAGTAATCAGTGATCCGACGTTTGGAAAGCTCGTCATTTAATTGCTTGGCTTCGTGGAAAAGCGCTGAAAGTTTTGGAATGCCTTCCACAAACAGAATTGAAGAATTATAACATGATTGTCCAACTTTTGAATGAAGAATTCAGTGAGACTCATTTCGCTCGCATGAATTACAACACATTAGAGTATGGAACGAGAAAACCTGAAGAAACTTTTGCCGTTTTTGAAGAAGAAATCAAAAAATTAGCAGGACTTGGTTACCCCGACTGTGAATTCAAAGCCCGTGATTGCATGGCCTGTAAACAATTCATTCGAGGCCTAAATAATCGAAAAATCGCTTTTATCCTACGCGCAGAGAGAATTGACTCTCTCCGTGTAGCTTTGGAACGAGCTACTGAACTAGACGTCATTAACACAACTGTCCCTGAGGATTATAATGATTCTGTGAAAAACAACAAAAGACCCCACTCGAATGGAGGTGATCAGGGTCATTCTTCATCTTTTCATCACAAAAGTTTTGACAACTCTCACTCAAATAAGAGACCAAGGATTCAATGCAAAATTTGCCATCGATTTGGACATTTTACAAATGAATGTCGACAAAATTTTAATAATAATCTTCCCGGACACTCCGTTCCCTCAACTTCCTGGAATAATAACAATCCATTCAACCGAAATTTTAATGGGAATGGCCAACAGTTCAACCAGAATCAGAACGGTCATAACAACAATTTTCATTTCACCAAAAAATACAGTAACGGACATGGAAATAAATGGCAACATAACACTAACAGAAATCAACATTGCAGACAAACTCGAAATGATAGTCAAAACCCTAGAGAAAGATCCAACTCGAACCAGAACCAAAATGACAACGACAACGTCCAACAAGGAAACCTGGGAAACTAGGTAGAGTCAATCCGGCGGGGGACGGATTGACTCATGTATCACAAGTTTTTAGCCAAATTTATCAATCAATCGTTGATAACAGATTGACCAATTTGAATTTGACCTTGATTGGACAGATTAATCATCAGAATTGCCAAATGCTCATCGACACAGCTTCTGATATTTCCAGTCTTAACCCCAAATTTTATGACAAACATTCTTCAGCTTTCAGCAAAATCAACCAATCGTTAAACATTCTCACAGTGGCGAAGACGAACTTCATATATCACTCAATCCAAAATACTGTAATCTACATTGGAGGACTTTCAATCAACTTGAATTTAGTTTTAGTTGATATCTCTGAAGACTGCATTTTGGGTTTAAACTTTTTATACGAATGTGGAGTCCTGAAAAATTTTGAGGATATTCTGAGGAATAAATTCGGAGACTCGTCTGTGGATAGATTCGTATCAGTGAGGGAAATAACTGTGAAAAAATCAAGTACACCAAGAAACCTAAAAAAATTACCTGAATTCTTAGAAAAAGTGTATGAAAAATCTACCAAATACCTCAGTCAGTTACAAAAACTGGAATTAGAAAAATTTCTGATCAAATTTTTACATGTTTTCTCCAAAAATGATAACGATTTAGGACGTTACGAAACAATTAAGCACAAAATTATTATTGAGAATTCTGGACCGATTTAGCAGACTCCACGACGAGTACCACTACAGTATCGTGACAAAATCTACGATTTGATTGGTCCAATGTTGGAACAAAATGTCATTGAACTAAGTACTATCTAGCCCATGGTTATCACCAGTTACTTTGGCTCCTAAAAAAGATGATTGAATAAGATTTTGTGCAGATTATCGTGAGGTAAATAATGTCACAAAAAAGGATGCAACTCCTTTACTTCGTACAGAAGACATTTTCAACGCAACGGCTGGATCTCAATGGTTTTCTACAATCGATTTGAAGAGTGTTTACTGGTAAGTAGAAATGGAACCTGCTGATCGCGAAATCACAGCGTTTGCCATCGGCAGTAAATTATGGCAGTTCACAATCATGCCTTTTGGACTCTGTAATACCCCTGCCACATTCATTCGCATGATGAACGAAGTGTTAAAAGGTCTTCTATGGAAAATTTGTCTAGTATTTTTAGACGACATTATTGTTTTCGGAAGAAACGAGCAAGATCACTTCAATAACTTGCAACTAGTTCTTTCTAGATTAACCCAAGCAAATTTAAAAATCAACCCCAAGAAATGTATCTTCTTCCAACCTGAGGTACCATATCTCGGACACATCGTTACTGGGAAAGGAATCAAAAGCAATCCTGAGAAAAACACTCAGATTGTAACGTGGCCAATACCAAAAACCAAAACCAAACTTCAGAATTTCTTGGGATTATGCTCATACTACCGAAAATATGTCAAGGATTTTGCAATGATCGCTAAACCTTTACATCATCTAACTGAAAAAAGAGAGTGCACCCGGGCCACACAACAGAAGTGAAACTTCTCGAAAGATCCTTGCATATTGCAAAAACTAGATCGATAAAACAGGACCGCCTCAGATAGATAAAATAGGGCCGTCACGGTTGAGCAATATTCGTGGCGCGCTCAGGCATTTCTCAGGGGTTAGTCACTCCTCATTCGGGTCGCTTAGTGATTTCCAAGATTACTGATTTCTCTTGATTTCTGATATGATTTCAGCGATTTCTTAATCAATTTGGTAATTGCGATTTCCTCATGGTTTCGGATGATTTCCGTGATTTCTAATAAATTCTGATGATTTCTAAATTGAAAGAAATCATTATTTTTGGGATTAAAAAAATGAATTAATTTATAATAAATGCTAACGATTATTAATTAGACAATTTGTTGCATGAATCAATTGGAATACCAATAAATGAGGGTCAATAGTATAGGGTGGAGGCTGAGAGGTCAATTCAACGGTCAAACGGTCGGGAGAAGAGGCTTGGAGGTTGATTCAAGAGTCAAATTGTCTAGGGTGGAGACTTGAAGGTCAATTCAAAGGTCAAACGGGCTAGAGTGGAGGCTGAGAGGTCGATTCAAAGATCAAATAGTTTAGGGGGGAGGCTGAGAGGTCAATTAAAGTTCAAACGGTCTAGACAGGGACTAGAAAGTTGATTCAAGGGTCAGACGGTTCAGACAGAAGGTTTAAAAATCGAATCAGTGAGCCAAACGGTCTAGAAAGAAGGTTAAAAATCAAGGGTCGATTCAAGGGGCTAAATGTATCAATATATAAGGCTCTTCTCGAAAATATTTGACCTCTGAATTGACCTGTCTGCCTCCACCCTAGACAATTTGACTCTTGAATCAATCTCCAAGCCTCCTCTCTAGACCGTTTGACCTTTGAATCGACTTCTCAGACTTCATCCTACATCCTTTGACCGTTGAATCGATCTCCAAGCCTCCAGCCTAGACTGTTCGACTCCGAAATTGACTGACAAGCTTTTCCTCTAAACTCTTCGACTCTTTAATTGACCTCCAAGCTTCACTACCCCCGCTAAAGAAGTTTCACTTCAAAAATATATAGATTCACTTCCTTTTGAAGTGAAACTTCTTTAGGCCCGGTAGGGTAAGTTGACAACTAGGCGCGCCATAGGTCACAAAAATAGTGAAACGCTGAGAGGGAAATAGATTCAGGTGGAGGGGGCGAATAAGGGAGAGAGCACTGGCTGTCTGCCCCACCCCTTATACCCCTCGCTCGGTAGTATTAGAGTAAGTCGGCGCGCTATTTACATTTAAAACTCGGGAAGTTTCACTTCTGTCGTGGGTAGTTTCTACGCACTATTTTTTTTTTATTCTCTCTTTACACATGTAAATAAACTGCGACACTCCGACGGGCATGTGATAGCCTCTCCAATCGACGTTAACTGGCGCGCTCTGGTGGTTCACTAAGGAGCTGCCATGTCAGATCGATAAAACAGGACCGCGTCAGGTAGATAAAACAGGGCCGTCACGCTTGAGCAACGTTTGTGACGCGCTCAGGCATTTCACTCCCAAGAGCAGAAAGAAATGTCTGATGAAAGAAAGGGAATAGGAGAGAGAGAGAGAGGGATCAATACATCCGTCTTGTTGATTGCGTCACTTCCGTCCCCAATTTTCGTGACGATTTTTTATTTCACTACCCCTGTTAAAGAAGTTTCACTTCATAAAGAAAAACCATTCATTTGGGATCAGAACTGCCAAGATGCTTTTGAAAAATTGAAGGAACTTACTACTGCTCCAATTTTGACAGTTGCTGTTCCTGATCTTCCTTACATTCTAGATACTGACGCGTTACAATTTGCAATTGGTGCAACACTTTCACAAATCCAAGATGGTGAGGAAAGAGTCGTAGCGTACTATAGCCGATGCTGGAACAATGCAGAAAAAAACTACTGTGTTACTCGCAAAGAGTTAATAGCAGTAGTCTACTCTGTGAAAAACTTCCACCAGTATCTAGTAGGCCGCAAATTTTTGATACGCATCGATCACGCTGCCCTGAAATGGCTCCTTCCCTTTAAGAATCCAGAGGGACAAATGTCACGGTGGCTTGAAGATTTATTTGTTTATAATTTTGAAATCACCCATCGAGCAGGACGACAACATGAGAATGCTTTATCCAGGAGACCCTGTGACTGCAAGAAGTGCGACAAAGCCAACACTAAAAATCAAGAACTTCCCTCACGAGTTTATCCTACAGTTTGCCAACCTAATGACGAATTGAATTGGAGATAATTACACCTTGAAGATCCTGTTTTATCTATTATCATCAGGTGCAAAGAAAACCAACGTCGTCCAGAGTGGAAGGAAATCTCACACTTGTGTATAGAAACAAAGTTATACCTTCTCTATTGGGACTCGCTAGAACTCATTGAAAACAAATTGCATCGACGTTGGAAATCAACAAATCACACTTCTACTCGATTACAATTGATAGTTCCAAGGAACCAAGTTGACCGAATTCTCGAAATCGCCCATAATTCTCCAACCAGCGGACATTTTGGAATAAACAAGACATTGGCTAAAATCCAAGAAAACTTCTATTTCTATTGGATGACTTGCAAAGCAGATGTAGAGAATTGATGCAAGAAATGTCCCATTGTAGGGATTGAGGTTGTTGAGATTAGGGAAGAATCAATCCACTACGCGAGGCAAGATATTTGCTAAACTGGTTATTAGTTTATTGTCGGTATGAATATATATACAGGTGATTGAGTCGGATGAATATATGTATATATGATGAGGTGGAGATGTCCACCGAATGGCGGGAGCCAGACGACTGGTATTCGGGAGTATTGCGACACCTGAGGTGTCCGTGTAGTCCTCAGGTGTGAGTGTATGAGAGCGCTGTAATATGTGTCTCTCGATAGATGTAGCGAGGCGCTACTTGTTTCATCAAGAATGGCCCAAAACGACGAGGAAAGGCTGAACTCCAAGTATACAACGTTGGAAGTCCATTTGAGAGAATCGCTGTCGATATCCTAGGTCCTCTACCGAAATCAGTTGAGGGAAATCGTTACGTACTTGTTGTAACTGACTATTTCACACGATGGCCAGAAGCGATCCCAGTTCTCAATCACCAGACTACAACAGTCGCTGAAGCTCTAGTAACTCATATTTTCTCGCGTTTTGGTATACCTTTGGAGATACATTCTGATCAAGGTAGGAACTTTGAATCTAATATCTTTCAAGAAGTAATGAGGTTACTCAGGGTCAGAAAGACGAGAACAACACCATTGAGACCTCAGTCGAACGGTATGGTCGGAAGATTGAATCGTACTCTCCTGAATTATCTGGCAAAGTTTGTCACTGATAACCAGAGGGGTTGGGATAGATGGATTGCGTTGTTTTTATTGGCATACCGTTCTGCCAAACACCAAACTACAGAGTATTCACCAGCAATGTTGATGTTGGGACGCGAACTCACCTTACCATTAGATCTCATCAGAGGTTCCGTCCCAAATCCTGATGAATCTATAGTCAATAACATTCCAGAGTTTGTAACCGAATTGAGAGAGAAACTCAATCACGTCCATGACATAGTTAGAAAGAATTTAATACTTAAAAGTCAAAAAATGAAAAATAATTATGACGATAAAGCTCGTATGCTTGCTTTCAATGTTGGTGAAAAAGTTTGGCTCTTTTACCCCCAAGAACAAAAGGTAAATCACCAAAACTACAGAAAGATTGGGATGGACCGTACATAATTAGAACAAAAATTAATGATGTTGTTTATCAAATACAGAAATTGCCACGTGGTAAACTCAAAGTTATTCATGTCAAAGACATTCGTCTGGAGAATTGATTATGATTCTCTGTATTATTCAAAATATTTCATGACCAAAGGAACTCCATCTGCCTACAATTTGAAATAATCAGGTTTAATAAATCAGAGTTGAAAGATGTATATCCTTTGCAAATTTCAAAGAAGATCCTGTTAACAATGGTCAGGAATGTCTTCGAGATTTAGTTTCTCGGGACGCTGAGGAGGTAGTCTCTCGGAACGCCGAGAGTAAAAAACAAGCAGGCGGCAGTGACATGCGGCTATAGATTAGTAACTTCAGATTTGCGGTTGTGGAATTTGCTAATTTTACGTGTGCATTTTTTTTTCGCCATCAATTGATGGAGCGCTTCCGAATGGTCCTTTCAATCCTTTTTGCGTATTATTATAGTAAATGTTTTGCATCCCATATATCGAAAGTTAAATATCTCCGGAACTAATCGTCCGATTGAGCTCATTTCAAATACCAAATATTATAATCATAAGAGACACCTTCATGCCAAATTTCAAGTTGATATCTTCATTTTTTCAAAAGTTAGCGTGTTTACAAGGATTTTCAGTGGAAAACAGAAAAATAGCCATATCTCGAAATTTTTGTATCAACGGGTATACATATTTTGATTGATTAAAATGAAAGACATCGAGACGAAGGTTTTGAAAAAAAAAAAAATTAATCGATTGAGTCGTTTTCGAGATATTCGAGAAAATCGATTTACATACAAAGTTAAATATCTCCGGAACTACCTGTCCGATTGAGCTGATTTTAAATACCAAGCATGACAATCATGAGAGTCATTTTCATGCCAAATTTCAAGTTGATATCTTCATTTTTTCAAAAGTTAGCGTGTTTACAAGGATTTTCAGTGGAAAACAGAAAAATAGCCATATCTCGCAATTTTTCTATCAACGGGTATACATATTTTGATTGATTAAGATGAAAGACATCGAGACAAAGGTTTTGAAAAAAAAAAAAAATTAATCGATTGAGTCGTTTTCGAGATATTCGAGAAAATCGATTTACATACAACGTTGAATATCTCCGGAACCGCTTGTTCGATTGAGCTCATTTTTAAAATCAAACATGACAATCATGAGAGTCACCTTCATGCCAAATTTCAAGTTGATATCTCCATTTTTTCAAAAGTTAGCGTGTTTATAAGAATTTTCCGCAAAAAACAGAAAATTGGCCATACCTCTAAAACCTTGCATTGACCGTGTTGTGGATAACATCTTATTGATTATCGATAAGTAGGAGCGCGTGTTTAATGATGTGCATATTAATTCATATGATGAGCGCTGTATTCAATTTTATAATTGTACACGTCACTCAACGTATTCTTACTTTTATATTCAAGTGCACAACGTGTATATTGAGTCTTGTTATATTCATGCTAACGCCATTGTTACTGTTTATCATTTACACTCAAGTTTATTATAAATAAATACTTTGCATTGATATCTACAAGCCTACAGTGTTGCTGATTGAAACCTGCTCTAGTTGATTTAATTTATCAACGAAATATCCAACAGATTATGGGCCCAGCCCTGTACTGGTTTTGGTGGTATCAGAAAGTATTGTAAGGTTTTTGACGAATAATTTGCCGTGTCACAACGAGTAAGGTATTTGCTTGTTTCGGAAATTAATTCATGTCAGGTAGTGAAGAGGAATTTTATGAGAGTGATTCTAGAACATTGAGTGGAGGAAGGAAAGGTAATAGACTTAAAAATACGGTAATAATCACACGTGATTTTGGAGTCCAAGTTAAAATGGCGGATTCAAGGATTTATCAGATACATAGATTTAATGGTCAGAATTATCATCTATGGAAAAAAACAAATGATGATATATATGAATGAAAATAAATTAAAAGGATATGTACTTGGTACAGAAGTGCGAACAGAGGCAAATGCTGCTCAGTGGGATGATAAAGATGCTGAAACACAAGCGTTTTCGATGCGAGGCCTTGAATTGGAGCAGTTGAGGTATTTATCCGATTGTGACACTGCAGCTCAGATGTGGTCTGAATTACAAACAGCGCACTCTCAGAAAAGTGCTCAATCAGTTAATGTTCTTTTGGATCAATTTATTAATTACAAATACAAACAAGGGAATAAAATGAAGGATCATGTGGCTGATATAGTAGCTCTTGGACGTAGATTGAAGGACATGGATATGGAACAAAAGGAGCCAGTTGTGATTGCTAGAATTCTTGGTAGTTTACCATCTAAGTATGATCATGTGAGGACTGCTTGGTATGCTGTACCAAAGTCAGATCAGAAAATTGGGAAATTAATGGAGCATTTGGTTAATGAAGAGGCACTGGTGGATAAAGAGTTAAATGATTCAACTGGAGATGAAACTAATTCTGCATTGTTTGCTAAAGGCAGATTCACTCAGCACTCTAGACGTCGAGGTCAAGGTCGAGGACGAGGTCAAGGTCGAGGTCAAGGTTTTGCTCAGAGAAGTGAGTATCAACCTGGAAGTTCTAATAATTCTAATGGTAATCAGGGTCAATTTCAACGTTGGAGACCAGGAAAGTGTAGTGTCTCTAAGCAACCAGGGCACTGGGCACGTGAGTGTGAAGCTCGACTCAATGGAGATCAAACACACACTCAGGGAAGAAGTAATCAAATTTTTGTAGCACAGTCAAATTCAAATTCTAGTTCTCAACAACCAAATATATCTGGTTGGAATGCAGGTAATATGAACTCTGAATGTACACAATCAGATAGAGCTTGTTTGCTGTCTGTTGTTGGAGCAGGTTGTTTTCATGTTGCAAGTCGAGATGTCTGGTATGCTGATTCTGGAGCGACAGATCATATGTCATATAAGAGAGAGTGGTTTAAAAATTTCAAACCTTTTGCTGAAAATAATTTTACTGTACATATTGGAGATGGATCGAGAATCTTTGCAGTTGGAAGAGGTGATATTGATGTATGCATCAGAGGTTCTGATGGATCAGAAAGAATTTTGACAATTATGAATGTTCTTTATGTACCAAAAATTGATAAGAATTTATTGTCAATTACGAAAGTGACTGAAAAAGGTGTCAGAGTTATTGAAGTGAAACTTCTAATGGGAGTTCGGGAAAGGTTGCGTTAAACGTTTAACGCTACAGTGGTGGGGGTGAATGACGCATCCACTAGTGAGCAACGGCACGGTTGCGTTGAGCGTTTAACGCCACTGGTAATGGAAGGAGAAAGAGAAAGAAAGAGAGAGAGAGAGAGAGAGAGAGAGAGAGAGAGAAAGGGTCCCACAGGCATATCATTCAGGCGCATGCGCGTGCTATGCTAGTTACGCAGCAAGTGTTGATGCCTTAGTGAGTGAAGCATCACATGGTTTTCAATGCGAGTGTTTTAATTGTGTTGATTTTTGTAATAAATTCAGTTTTAGAATCAGTTTGTTAATTTTAAATCTTAATTTGATATTTCATACGAAATATTTCGGAGTGTAATAATAGTGTGTGGTGATTTTGTGATTTGAATATAATTAAAATGAGTGAAAAGGAGGCTACAGGGGACGCAGTGGAGTCGAGGTTATGTGAAGGTACGTTACTGTTGATTCGGGGATTGTTTGTTACGTGTTTAAAT
This sequence comes from Coelinius sp. EB29, assembly GCA_035578325.1. Lineage (NCBI taxonomy): Eukaryota > Metazoa > Arthropoda > Insecta > Hymenoptera > Braconidae > Coelinius > Coelinius sp. EB29. Next base: position 1,941,672 of record JAOZGT010000020.1, on the reverse strand, counting down.
TTACAATTTCGCGGAAAACACATTTTCATGCTCCACAATAATAACAATAATTTTAAATCAATTTTGAAGGGAGAGATGAGGTAGCGATCCCCAGAACTTCTACTGGTTCCAGAGGATCAAGAGGGAAAACAGCTCAATATTATCGTGATTAAAGAGCACGAAAGCGAGCAAAGATGGAAAAAGAGTTATCAAATACGGTAACTAGTAATTATTTTAGCTATCATAATCCACTTGTAAATATTATTAATATGGATACAGCGCCCGCTGAAAGTGAGAATTAAATTGAAAAAATTTTTTTGTCGAAAAATAATAAAAATTTGTGTTTGCCAAAAATATTGTGTTACAATAACATTGATTTCAATCCTTTCATGTTTCCAATTTGCCATCATGAAGTTTCACTTCTTCCGCGCGAAATGACTCCACGCACTTTTTTTTTTTTTATGGAAGGAGGTCAAAAGGTATTACTGATTAAAGAAGGTTCTTTGCTGGCTGGTGGTTTTAAAGAACGGAATTTATATAGATTAAATTTTCAACCTTTGAATTGTGAGGTTGCTGATGTTAATATTGCTACGAGTGAGACTGATGACGTGGCACGAAAGAATGGGACACGTGAATTTCAAGACTCTCAGAGAAATGGTACAACGTGGTGTTGTTGATGATTTACGGATTACGGAGTTATCAAATGAGAATCCGTTTTGTAAATGTTGTGTTTATGGTAAACAACATCGCACAAGTTTTCTTAAGGATGAAACAGTGAGGTCTGATAAACCTGGAGAAATTTTTCATGTCGATTTGTGTGGAAAAATGTCAAATCGATCGATTGGTGGAGCAAATTATTTCATGCTGTTGAAAGATGATTGTACAAGATATTGTTTTATTTATTTTCTAAAAGAAAAAACTGATGTTTTGGAATTTTTGCAGCAATTTTATGCAGATGTTCGAGCAGATGGTCATGAAGTTAAAAGGCTGAGATCAGATTGTGGTCTGGAGTTTCTGAATGCTGATGTGAAACGGTTTTTACTTTCGAAAGGTATTAAGCATGAATTATCAACTCCCAGAGCTCCTGAACAAAATGGATACATTGAGAGACAGAATAGAACTGTTGTCGAGGCTGCTAAATCGATGTTACATGCACGAAATCTACCAGAATATCTTTGGGCTGAGGCTGCTGGTGCAGCAGTATATGTTAAGAATCGAACAGCATCTCGTACACTTGGTGGTAAAACTCCTTTTGAAGGATGGTTTGGATCAAAACCATCTGTATCTCATCTTCGTATTTTTGGTAGTGAATGTTATGTTCATGTACCCAAGGAGCAACGAACAAAATGGGAGATCAATTCAAATAAATGTCAGCTTGTTGGCTATAGTGAAGGAAACAAAGCTTATCGTGTTTATGATTCTGTTAAAAGGAAGGTTTATATAAGGAGGGATGTAATTTTTAACGAAAAATCAGGCGGATGTTCGTCTCATACAGTGATTGAATCAAGAGGGAGAAATGGTCAAGATGGTGATTCAAGGTCAACTGGAGTAGAGGGAGATGAAAAATTGTCTGATGAAGTTTTTGAAGAGAAGAAGAAGTGGAAAAATCCACGATTGCCAATCCCAAGAGATCCATATCCAAAACGAAGTACGAGTTCAAGGTCTTCTAGGAATGATTCAAGTGAAGAAGAGGTGGTAATAGCAGAGGCTATGTTAAATGAGATTGAATTTCGGAGTCTCGAAGAATTAATGGAGGGTGATGAAGCCAATTATTGGATGGAAGCTATAAATGATGAATTAAACTCCTTGAAAGAGAATTCTACTTGGATTCTGGTGCCAAGGCCGAAGGGGCAGCACGTAATTGCAAATCGCTGGGTTTTTCGACAGAAATACAAAGCAAATGATGAGATTGACAAATATAAGGCTAGACTTGTAGCCAAAGGATGTTCACAAAAGTATGGGATTGACTATGAGGAGACATTTGCACCTGTGGTGAAGTTTAATTCAGTTCGAGTCTTGTTGGCTATCTCAGCAGCTAAAAATCTTCAGATATACCAGTTTGATGTCAAGACGGCGTTCTTGCATGGTGAGCTTGAGGAAGAAATCTTTATGGAGCAGCCCTATGGTTTTGCTGAGGATGACAGGGTATGTTTACTCAAAAAGAGCTTGTATGGACTGAAGCAGGCACCGCGTCAATGGAATAAGAAAATTGTGAATTTTCTGTGTAACTTTGGTCTAACACAATCAAGGTCAGATCCATGCATTTTCTCATATTTATCAAATCGAATTGAAGAATGTTTATATCTTGCTTTGTACGTTGATGATGGGTTGTTATGTGGCAATAATGTTAAATTGATGAAAAGTTTATTGGAAGAGTTGCATGATAAATTTAAAATAACTTATTCAAATGCCGAGTTTTTTGTTGGTATCCAAATTGAGAGAGATCGAGATGCTGGTATTGTTAAATTACATCAGGGTGCTTATTGTAAGAAGATTCTTGAGAGATTTAATTTTATTGATTCCTCACCGGCGTCAACAACTGCAGAACCTGGTATGAAGTTTACTTGCGTAGGTACTGAGAAATTTGAAAAATTCAGAAAATATTATGGTATCTGCTGAATGAGATAGAGTATAAGATGAGAGGGAGTGTTGTGGATAACATCTTATTGATTATCGATAAGTAGGAGCGCGTGTTTAATGATGTGCATATTAATTCATATGATGAGCGCTGTATTCAATTTTATAATTGTACACGTCACCCAACGTATTCTTACTTTTATATTCAAGTGCACAACGTGCTATTGAGTCTTGTTATATTCATGCTAACGCCATTGTTACTGTTTATCATTTACACTCAAGTTTATTATAAATAAATACTTTGCATTGATATCTACAAGCCTACAGCGTTGCTGATTGAAACCTGCTCTAGTTGATTTAATTTATCAACGAAATATCCAACAGACCGGTATATATATCCTGGTTGATTCAGACAGTAGACAACGAGACGAAGATTTTGAAAAAAAAAGCCAATAGGTTAGGTCATTTCTGAGATATTCACAAAAAACGATTTACAAACAAATCACTATTCCTCAAAAACTACTCAATCGATCCAGCTGAAATTTAGCACAGAATTAGCTCCAACTAATACCAACAATCTGACAAAATTTCAGATTTTTCGGAAATGATTTTCTCAATTAATTGGTCAATTTAAGGAAAAGTGACCCCCGAGTGGACACGCGAACAGATGGACATTGGCTCCAAACTTCGTATTTTTATGTTTCAGACCATTCTACATCATTTCCAACCAAAATTAAAAAATGTAAAAATAGGTCGATGACAATGCTTCCATTCGGAAACAAAAAAGTTGATTATTAATTCGGAGTTCTGGAATTGTAGTACAGGTGTTACCACGTGACATTCTGTTGATTGAGCTCATGTTGCATATTATATTGCTGTATTTAGAAATATTACGCTCTGTTGTTTGCTTTATTGTAGTTAAGTTCGTAGTATTGCTTTAAGAAGTGCTTCTACTAACCTCAACGCTCTTAACTCTTGTTTGAACAAATACTGGTGTTTTATTTTCTTTCTGTTTAGGAGTTCTCCCTTAGAAAATTATTCAGAAGATGTTGGGAGAGAAAATATGACAGAATATGCTCAAACGTTCCGGAAACTCAAGAACAAATCTTACAATTTTGTTCTCAATTGATTGCCGGAAAATTTATGTCTGAAACGATGAGTATGTGTGAGACTTCTGAGAATGTATTGGATAATTGTTAAACCTCTTCCAATTGTAATTTTTCGTCAGGGTTTTGTGTTGGAAGAGTGTACTTAGAGCCCCTGATAACTGAGGGTTTTGGAGACGAAGAATTGTCTGAAACCTTGAGTTGCTTTGGTAAGGTGTTGTCGGGGTGGCAACTTAAAAAAAAAAAAGAGAGGAAGTAGTATTACGGAGTGTTTGGTATAAATGAATGATCCCTCCTCAGTCCCTTAAAGTATGCATGGAGTGACAATTTGAATGAGATATATGTTATGGTTAAGAAATGTCGTTATGTCTGTAATTAGCTGAACCTAACTCTTTTCCTGTTATCATCAATAAACCACCCCTTTTTAATTAATAAACTCTCTTATTTACTACAATATACAGGGTGTCCCATTTAAAACAGTACAGCTGAATAACTATGATGGAAGCAAGATACAGAAAAAAAGTTCATACAAAAGTTGAATGGTTCAAAGGAGGAACCCCGATTTTGATGAGATCTCGATTCCGTGAGGTCATGTGCTTATGCTGCAAGCATAGAGTCATTTTTCTTAAATGGCAACAATATTTTTGATCGTATGGAAGTTGTGCATCTTGACGAGATGAATTCAACCATACCATATTTCATGATGACGTCATCGATTTTTCATGAAATATCGTGCAAAAATGAAATGAAAGGGAAATATCTTTATTTAGCTTACCTGGAAGATTCTGGTCTACATATCGCGTATATATCTTCGTCGTAGTATCGTGAACAGTTATTGCAGAAGATGTTTGATGTTACCGCCGTTAACAGCAAGACACAACTTCAGCCGGCGTCGGAAATTTTGAACAACTGATCGAAGGACTTCGGGTGAAATGTTCGTGATTGCATCTCTGATGCGTCTTAGCAAATCTGCGGGAGTTGTTGGTCGATTGGTGTACACAATATCTTTTACGTAACCCCACAAGGAAAAATCGAGTGGTATAAGATCAGGAGATCGAGCTGGCCACTGGACGAAACCTCCTCGACCAATCCAACGATTGGTGAAAACAATATTCAGGTGATCCCTAACAAATCGACTGAAGTGCGCTGCCTAGTTATTAACTGCATATCTTCCATGAGAACTGGTAATTCATTCTGCAAGAATTGCAGGTATCTCAAGCCATTAACAGTTCCCTCGAAGAAATAGGATCTAATCACTTGACCATCAACAATACCGCACCACACGTTCACACTCCACCTATGCTGGTGATCAATGCTTTGAGTCCAATGAGGATTTTGGGCCGACCAATAGTGACAATTGTGACGATTCAAAGAGCCAGTGCTCTGGAATGTTGCTTCATTACTGAACATAACGTATCGAAAGAAATCTGGATCTTCGTTCAATCTGGTTAAAGCCTAGCGACAGAAGTTGACGCGGTTTTCCATATCTTGAGGAGATAATGCTTACGTCAGTGTGATATGGTAGGGATGATATCGAATGGATCTCAAAATTCTGTGGGCCGTGCTACATGGTACTCTTAAATTGTGTTCAATATCCCGTAAGCTAATGTGAGGATTCAAGTGGATCATTGCTAAAATAGCGATGCTGCGAGGATCGTTACAATTGGAACCTTGCTGGCGTCGTCGTTACCAAATTCTTCCCTGCCGATAATTCCGCTCAATTTGGCGAATGACTGCAGCAGAAGGATGTCGTTGTCGATTCGGAAACCGCTGTGCATACAATCGTGTCGTCATTCTGTATACTCCTCGAGATTCACCGAATGTGAGTAAAATATCAACACATTCACTAGCTGAATAAACCATTGTGAATCACACCAGATCTTCACAGAAAACCATTTGAACTCGATAATAAATGTATTCATACTAAAGGAAATCGAAGAATAACATCTAACTATTACAACGTCCCTTACTCACCTCAGTCATCTTTTGTTCACATCGTACACTCACGAAATAGTAAATAAATAACATTCATAACTAGGGCCGTGCAGTTCCGTTTCGGTTTTGCTTAAGCTCAAGTTATCTACATGACATGCAGACAGACAGACACACATACATACATAAGCTGAAGTTATCTGCATGACATAAAGGCAGACAGACATACATACATAGACAGATAACTTCAGCTTAAGGCCCCACATACACTTAGATGGGTGGAAAAAATCGATTTTTCAAAAATATTTTTTTTCACTTGTATTGTCTTAAAAAAATATTCTCTGAAAATCTCGAAAATTGACAAAGATACAGCGATCAATAGCTGACCGGGTCAGTTTGACCTGTGGCGGCAGGTGTCCCGTTGCGTAGGACTGAATGGGCCCGTACTGTTGAGGTCGTTTACGATCCCTTCTGCCACCACCCCTGTCTTCCGCTTACTGCCTTCATGCAAATTCCCTATCACCTTCATGTACACTTGCCACTCTATTTTTATTTACGTTATCTGCGATTAATGGGGGGTAATTACGGATAGTTGAAGTAATCATTGCTGAAGGAAAATAAGCATATTCTGAGTGGGTGTATCCTTCACGGTTTCAGGTTCTTACCGTTATTTTGTTATTCATAGATTTCATTTGTGCATTTACACATTTTCGTTTTTCTACCTGTTGATAATGACGGCAATTATCGAGAGTTCTTGCACTTTTAGCTACGTGCAAAAACCATTATCCTCAGTTGCCTATTCGAAGGAATCAGGAACAGTACGCATTAGACACTTCATTGAGCTATTCCCTTTCCGTCAAAAGTTGAGAAAATTCTGAATTACAATAAATCGATAGCTTTTGTGAAAAAAATGGGTGGTGCTTCAAAAGTTACTAGAGAAAAGCGTAAAGCTTGTGGTGCAAGGAAATATTTGTCCAAGAAAAGGAAACCCCCATGCAATCAATATCAAGCAGAGCGAGAAGACCTCAGTATCAGTAGATCGGCCAAGAAATTGAAGACGGCGGACGATGTACCAGCCCCTGAAGTCGGATTGACTAGTTACAAAATTTTGAACTTTTTTACTGTGTTTTCTTTGATATCTGAGTCTATAAAGTGTAAAAAATGTGACGGTAATGTGGAATTCAAGTGCGACAGTATACGTGGACTTGGTTTCAAGATAAATATTGAGTGCGCGGAATGTAAACCCATTTCTGTTCCATCATGTCCGTACATTGGGAGTGCATATGAAATAAATCGAAGATTTCATTTTGCATTTCGCATGTTGGGAATTGGTCTAAACGGAGCGAAAAAATTCTGCGGTATCATGGATCTACCGAAACCCGTGGCACAAACGACGTATGATCTGCTCGTATCGCACATTCATACGGCAGCATCTTCTGTTTGCACTGCTTTATTCAGAAAAGCTGTCATGGAAGAACGAAAAGCAACTAAAGATGCTGGTGGGACTGACACTGAGCTTACAGCTTCCGGTGATGGTACATGGTTAACACGTGGCTTCAAATCATTCTTCGGTGTGGTAGCACTTATTGGATGGCAAACAGGAAAAGTCCTCGACATATTAGCGAAGTCCGCATATTGCAAATCATGTGAATATTGGTCCACACGTAAAGATACCGACGGATATGAAGAATGGAAAAAAGAACACGAGGATTCGTGTTCAATGAACCATAAGGCTTCAGCTGGACAAATGGAAGGAGATGGCATCGTGGAAATGTTTGCTAGATCAATAGATCGTTTCGGTGTAATGTACACTAATTATATTGGGGATGGCGACACAAAAACTTTTCAACGAGTAGCTATTTCTAAACCTTATGGCGATAAAAAAACCCTCATGAAGAAAGAGTGTATTGGACACGTTCAAAAGCGAATGGGTAAATACCTTCGTGAGCTAATTAGACTAAATAAAACTCTGGCAGGACGTAAGAAATTGACAGCGAGGATGATGAAGAAGTTACAACTCTACTATGGATTAGCAATTCGGAGAAATACAGATTCAGCGGAAAACATGAAGAAAGCAATATGGGCGACATTCTATCATTACTCCTCAACCGATGCAAAACCTCAGCATGACAATTGTCCAGAGGGTGGTGATTCGTGGTGTTCATGGCAGCGAGAGAAAGCGAATAATAACTTGGAAGATTATAAACATGATTATGACACTCTTTCTACGGAGATATTAGAGGCCATCAAACCAATATATGAAAAGCTCACGAAGGATGAATTGTTAGAACGTTGTGTAGGAGGATATACCCAAAATAGCAATGAAAGTTTACATAATTTAATTTGGAAAATATCTCCAAAAACAGTGAATGGCAGTAAAACGATAGTGGAAATCGCTGCTTATATCGCAGCTTGTGTATTCAATGACGGGGCTGGGTCTTTATTGAAAATAATGGATGCTATGGGCATTTCCCCAGGAACACATGCCCATGATTGGGCCATGTCGGAAAATGAAAGACGGATCATGACGGCCGAGCGAGAAGCACAAAACGCAACAAAGGAAGCGAGGAAAAAAAGGCAACACCAGAGATCCTTAGAAACAAAAGATGATGGTTCCTATGGGGCAGGGATTGATGACAGCGTGTAAGTATTCATTTATGAAAATCGCATTACCCCTTAGAAAGGATAGTAACGTTTGAGAATGCATCCGATCTAAAAAAATAATAATTTCTTACATTTTCAATTATTTATTCATTTTTCTTCTATCGAGACGTTTCGAACATGACTAAAAAAAAAAAATTATTCATCTCGATTGGGAAATCAAACATGAGAGGGACGAACGTTTGACACAGAAGGCTGGTACGTCTACGTTCATGCTATGCGGGCACAGCACTCGAAAAACTTTGACCGCCGTTTACTCGGAATTAGATTTTCCGGGGTGGTGCCAATGATATCTGCAATACTAGTCGACCGATTTTTATAAAATTTATCACAATGAATTCATTATAGTATTTCCTTGCCGATATCGACCGATTTTTTTTGTTTTTCATAAAAAAATTCAATTATATCATGGAACAACCCTTACCGTTTTGAGCCGAAATAGCACCGAAAAATTCATAAGTGTTTGCTATTCGTAAAAAATAATTAAAAAATTTTATGACATCGTCATCGGCAAGTTTAATTTATGTTATTTAATGGATGTCTTCCATTTTTTTATTTCAGATGAAAAAAATATTGTTTATTGTTGGCACGACGAAAAGTGAGGCTCTTCTTCAGCAGCTTGTAATATTGATATATTAAATAAAAATATATATATTTTTGTATTGTAGATATACTTCAAAAAATCAACTTTCAAATACATTGAAAATTGTAATGATAAATAAATAATATCTTTGTTAAAAATATTCTTGAAAACCGACCTGTTTGAGCGCCCTCTAGGTGTATGTGGGGCCTTAAGCAAAACCGAAACGGAACTGCACGGCCCTATTCATAACATTCAAGTGTGGCAAAAAAGGCTAAACAAAGATATTTCCCTTTCATTTCATTTTTGCACGATATTTCATGAAAAATCGATACGTCATCATGAAATGTGATATGGTTGAATTCTTCTCGTCAAGACGCATAACTTCCATAAGATCAAAAATACTGTTGCCATTTAAGAAAAATGACTCTATGCTTGCAGCATAAGCACATAACCTATCGGAATCGAGATCTCATCAAAATCGAGTTTCCCCCTGTGAACCATTCAAATTTTGAATGAACTTTTTTTTTGTATCTTGCTTCCATCAAAAGTTATTCAGCCGTATTGCTTCTAATGGGACACCCTGTATGTACCATGAATGCACATATAAGTTAATTATATGTGTCACATAATTATGATAGATTAATGCGTATATGTCCCACATATATATTTTTCCATGCGGGCGATGCGTCTATATTTTCACTTTGAGGGTGTTTTGTTGAAAATTTCTTATATCTTATTGCCATCTATCGGCGTTCTCTGAATATCGGTAAATTATCCATATTTCCACTGATACATAAGTGAAAATTATTGATTGCATTAGCACGGGTAACATACAGATTTTTGATTGATATACTCACATCTGAATAACATACGTCGTGAACACACAATGTTAACTGATTGCACGAATACATTGCGTTTCCGTGTCAGGATTTTGTTATTTTAACATGGATTATCTATAGTTTCATTATGACGTGGATACAGTTATGGGTTTATTTTGAGGGTGATTTTCTGGAAGTACACCATGCCCTAGCGCCACATACCGGTGTTCTAAAACATTCTAGAAGGTTCTCAAATATTCTGCAGAGTTCTAGAAAATTCTAGATTGTTTAAGAGATTTCTGGAATATTCTAGGAGATTCTTAAGACTGCTAGGGCCTGCGCGCAACCAAAAAATAGAAAGAATAAGGAACTAATATAAGGAACAGCGTGAGCTCCGGGTACGTTTCGTTTTTCAAGGACACGTACGGAGCTCATACTATATCTAATATTTGTTCCTTATTTCTCATATTTTTCGGTTGTACGCAGGACCTTAGGGTTCCAGGGAGTTCTCGAATGTTCTCCAGTGTAGTTGTCTCTTTTTACCGTGTAATAGGTTGACAAGTCAGCCGAGCGGATTAGATTGAAAGACGAGAGCAGCGTGAAAATATCAGTCCAGGTGCTTGTCCGTGCCAGTGAAAACACATCAGAGAGATGGTTGGATGAGAGAACGAGAGAGTGAATATCGTATATATTAACGCTAGGACTTCTCGTTCTGCACTGAGAAGACCAACCGCTCGATATTTGTACGATCAAACGAACTTACGTGTAAGTGAAGTTCGATCGTGATTATATGAAGAGCCTCGTCGAGAGATTTAAATAACTTGTAGTAGCCCGCCTGCGGCTAGATGGACCCACACGCCTTCAGAGACCAGAGAAAAAGGCGACCGTGGTACCTCAGTGACGAGGTTCCGCCATGTTGTCATTAGTTTAAAGCTAAGCAAGAGAAAAAATTGGAGAGGGATCGGGTAAGTTGATAGGGAGGGAATCAATCTCTCGACGAGGCTCTTCATATAATCACGATCGAACTTCACTTACACGTAAGTTCGTTTGATCGTACAATTATATTCGAGCCTCGTCTTCGAAATTTAAATAACTTGTAGATGTTTAGAGAGATCATCCATTTTTTTTTTTTTTTTTAAAGCCAGCATTCATTTTCAACATGATAAATGGGGGGAATAATAATTGATATGATAAACTTTCAAAAGAAACAAGTTCAATAGAATAATCAAACATTCAACACAGCCCTGGCAAATGCGTTCTGATCAGGCGCGACGGGGCGGTTATAAAAACGTACAAAAACATTAGATCTGGCAGACCAATCGGCAGTACTCCTAATTGTATCGAGGCTTAGTCCTTTTCGTGCAGCTGCTGAAGTAGCTGCGTGTTTAGCACTGTATGCAGAAAATCGACTTGTATCGACTCCAGATTTAAAGAGACATGATTCAATCCAACGAGCTAATGTTTGTGGTGATGCCGGGCCATAAGGCTCTCTAGATGTAATGAACAGCTTTGAAACATCTTTTCTAAGTTCCTGAGTTCTTGATATGTAACAAAGAACTGCATTGGCTACACAAATCTGTTGTCTTTCCTCGAGGAAAGGGAGAATCAAGAGAGGTTGAGGACCTCCTGGACGTGAAGTTTTTATCCGTCTCGGAATCGTGATCTCAAGATTTGACGAATTCTGCAGGATATTATCAAGTTCTATGAGGGAGAACGTTTGAAGCCTATGAGCAGTACATAATGCCAGAAGAGTAATCGTTTTTTCCCCAAGTTGGCGAATCGTCAGATCCGAGTTGGCTGAAAGGGACTCCAAGTAAGTCAGAACACACTCAGGATTCCAGGTGTGAGTGTATCGTGGCTTACTGGGGCGCAATTTGAATACCCCTTTGAAAAAACGCTGAATTGCGGGATCTTTTCCAATTTCCCTTTCTGAAATAGCAGCAATTGCTGATCTGGTGGAGTTTAACGAGCCATATGCAGCTCCTTCATTAAATTCTTCAGTTAAAAATTCTAAAATCAGTGAGGACGAAGTGCGAAAACAATTAATTCCTTTTTTGTAACAAAAAAGCCACCATTTCCTGAGGCCCGAGTTATACTGCTTATGTGTAGATTCTGTAATTGACTGTGTCATGATCTCTACAGTTGGCGCTGAGTATCCCCTCTTGATGTTGGCTTGCCTGATAAGACTCCTGTCACCAGAGTAAGCTGGTGAGCTAGAGGATGGACCACTGATCTACAAGGTGAAAGTAAAAGGTCCTTTGAGGGTTTAAATTCGATTGGTTCCCTGATTAGAGTGGATAGGAATAGGGGATACCAGGGTTGGGCTGTCCATTTTGGAACGACCAAAATACCAGTGGCCTCGTCTGTCAGAATTTTACGAATCGCTGGTAGAATCAGAGAAAATGGTGGAAAAGCGTAGAAAAAATTTTGAGACCAATCGAGAGTGAAGGCATCAATCGAAGCAGCGAAGGGATCTCTATGCCAGGAGCAATAGAGATTACATTTCGTGTTGATACGAGATGCAAAGAGGTCCATTTCAGGGTTGCCGAAGCATCTCACTATGCACTTGAAAGCATAATTCGCCAATTCCCACTCTGTATCAATGTTATTGATTCGTGATTCACGATTGGCCTCAGTGTTTTCCTTTGAAGGAATATATGATGCAGACAACCACAGGTCCTTGGCCTCACACCATTGCCAAATCTCTCGGGCCAAGTTGTTGAGATGAGGGAATCTCGTACCCCCTAATCTATTTATATAGGAAATGGCTGTAGTGTTATCTACTCGAAGTAAAATCTCACATTTCGTCAAACTGTGTGCAAAACACCGGAGTGCAAGGAAAATCGCTAATAACTCCAAGTAGTTGATACTATTAAGTCTTTCTTCTGCTGTCCAGGGACCACCAGTTGTTTTACCATCACAAGCTGCACCCCAGCCTGTGAGAGATGCATCCGAAAAAATTGTGGCACTTATTTGCTTGGTTCTGATAGGATTGGTGCAAGACATGATATGGGAACTCCACCAGTTGATGTCTGAGTGAGGGGAGTGAGGGATCGACATATAGGAATCAAAATCTCCATCATTAATAATCAAACTTGCTTGTTTAATTCTTTCTAACTCTTTTGTATAGAGCATGCCATAAGCTGTAGCAGGACAAATAGAGATCAAAGAGCCTATGAACCGAGAAAAAAGTCTGATGGAACAGGTTGTTCCAGGCTGAAGACGATTATTAATGGCTATTCGTTTGGTAAATGGTATATCAAGACAGAAATTCTCAGAGTCAACGATGAAACCAAGGTATTCACAACGGTGAGAGAGGATTAGGGAACTTTTTTCCCTATTTATGATAAAGCCTAAAGAAGATAACAACCTAATGGTTTCTCTTGCATTGGAGTTGCATTCATCAGCAGACGGAGCAATGCAGAGAATGTCATCTAAATAAATGGATGAAATGAATCCCCTAGAGCGAAGATGACTCATGACTGATTTCATGACCTTGGTAAATGCATGGGGACTAGTCGATAGCCCGAAAGGAAGGCAAGTGAATTGATATAATTTATCATAAACGGAGAAACGAAGGAATTTTTTATGTTCTGTAGGTATGGGAACTAAAAAATAAGCGTCTTTTAGGTCAATTTTGGTCATGAAAGCATCACGGGAGATGAGTTGCATGACGGTTCTCATGTCCTCTAATTTAAAATGAGGAGGGGTAATGAATTTATCCAATTTTTTGGGGTTGAGAATAAATGGTTTTTGACCATTTGACTTGTCGACTAAAAAATATGATGAGACGAATTGTCTATTGCAGGGGACACAGGTTTCAATTGCTCCAATACTCAACAATCTGTCTAGTTCAACCTTAAGGACAGCCCCCTCTAGTTTAGAGATATTAGGTTCTGGAGGAAATTTGGATTGGACAGGGATAGAATTGAAAGGAATTTTATAACCTTTCACACACTCCAGGACAAAGACATCAGAGCAGATTGATTTCCATTCGGAAAGGAAGTGTTTGAGATTGCCTGCTAAAGTTCTTACCACTATTTCTTGATCTCCTGAGGGTTGGACGAGTCTGTTGACGTCGACTGAGGATTGGAAGAACGCCTGGGGACTTGCCTTCGATTGTTGAAGCTGCTGTTCGACTTGAATTGATTTCGAGGCTTTGGGCCCGTCTGACGTTTCGTGAACCTCACAAACGGGCCCTTAGGGTTTAAATAATGTGGTTTCTTTGGAGCTTGTGGAGTGATCTTAAGCTCTTGACTCAATTTAGACATCGTTTTAACCTCTTTTACTTTTTCAGAGAGGTTAGACCCATACAGCAGCTGGTCTGGTGACGTACCCTCCAAGGCATCACGGACTTGTTTGTTCAGGCTAGGAGATATGAATGCTCTTTTAGGTGTAGAAAACCCCCGATGAATCTGGGTCATCATTTTACCTGCATCGCAAAGCTTCTGCAAGAGGTCTAGCCTGTCCACTTCCTCGTCTGAGAGGAGCGACGAAATAGCCGCCCCCAGGGCGACTAGAACAGAGCCTGATAGGTTTTGAGAAGTGCAAAACTTTTTATCTCTTTGGACAAGAGAATCAGTGGAGATAGAAGCAATTTCTGGATTCAGCTTAGGGGCTTCAAACAGACATTTAGTGGAAGTACGTGGATATTTTTCTACCACTTTGTCTAACTCCTCCTTTTCTAACTGAGTGGCTAGCCAGAAACTCCAACGAGATTCAAGTTCACTCTGGAGTGAAATCCTAGACTTCTGAGATTTTGATGGGTCTGCGCCCAGCACCTCCAACACATCTGGATCAAGATCCTTTGTCACCGTGTTTTCCAGATCAACAACTACGGGAGAAATTTCCTCCTGAGTAGTGACTGGTGTGATTATTGTTGGAGATTGTGTAGGTTGCACTAAAGCGTCTTGCGCAGCTGTGTTTGGCACATTAGGTTCTGAGGAATCCTTAGACTCATCTTGAAGGAGAGCTGATTTGGTAGAACCATCAGACAACTCCACAGAATTCCCATTTTTATTCTCCTTGTCGTCAGACTTGTCTAAAAAACAAGAGAACAGGGAAAAAAGGTTAGGCTTTGAGTCGTTCCACAAGGGATAAGCTCTGCCATCAAAAAAGACCTCGGACATCGGTGGTTTTGTCTCTAGGATCGAACCAAACTGTCCAAAAAGGCCGAAAAGCAATATAAACTTACCTTGAGTTGTGTTTGTGGGGTTAGAAATAAGAAGTTCAACTTGTTCACTTAGTTTTTGTATTTTACGAAGAATTTCTTCTCTCTCCTTACGATCTTCACGTTTTCTCTTATGTTTACCCATTATTTGACAAGAATGAGGTGAAAACCAGAATAAAATATAGATAAAATCACTGGAAACTCTGAAAACGCGTGCGATCTGTTCGCGCACACGCAAAATAATGACAACATGGCGGGACCTCGTCACTGAGGTACCACGGTCGCCTTTTTCTCTGGTCTCTGAAAGCGTGTGGGTCCATCTAGCCGCAGGCGGGCTACTACAAGTTATTTAAATCTCGAAGATGAGGCTCGAATATAATTCACCATCATCGCTATTCAAACCTATTACCGAGAATAAAGAATAACGACGCGACCTTTGCACAAACGCACAAAGAAGCCGCACCGTCAGCGCGACCCTGCTTTGTACTTGTTTTAAGTTTCTCCTATTTGATGAAAAAAATATGGCAAGGGGGAGGTGAAACTAAGGAGTATCCTTTTAACGTTTCTCCCTCGAATGGTCGTCACTCAAGGCAGACTCCGCCTCTGCAACGCACTTTGCCTAACAAAAGTTGGTTGTAATACATGAGTCGAGTCCAGTATAAAATATCCGCCAATTGCTGAATTTCCTGGAGAATGAGATATTTTCCATTGAATGTCAAGAGCTTAAGCCAATTTGGTGATGGAAAAGATACGAAGGTTGCATTTTGTATTCATCTTTATTCTGAGATTCCATTCCGATCCCTCCAATTTTTAATTGGAAGTCACCAATAGTTAGCCATCACGATACAGTAGACACCGTAACTCATCTGAATTTGATATTCAAAGGATGTCGACCAATCTGGAGTACCCAAGAGCCTTCGAAGACCCACCAACTAAAAGAAAGAGTCATAGTAAGAGAGTATAAAGCATTAGCATGCTCAACACTCAGCTTCTTCTCACGGTTATCAATACTAGATTGCTGCCAACGTGTTCTGACTCCCAACATTTTTTGTTTATTAAGGGCAGAAATGCCCCTTGAATTCAAACAGCCGAACATACCTTACTTTATTGCAAGACAAATTGAAAAGATAATTCATTAATTGTTGATTCATTATTGTCTCATTATTATTCAGACTAAATCTTCAGGATTCAATCAGTTGTCCTCTGTTCATCATTATCCCTTGGTTGGTCACTCTGTGAGTGCCGCGCCGCCCTTCCCCGTTTTTATTTTTTCCCCTTACTGAGGAGATGCTTCAAGATTATGTGCTGATTAATTTCAATAAAATGATTAAATGACAAAAAAATTAAAAATTAAAAACCCCCGACATTGGAATTGTAAAAAGAACAATAATTGAATATTGAATATTGGAAGAGAGAAAAATAAAAAATCATGAAATAGAAAGAATGAAAAGCAGACAGCAGTCGGGGGACACCACGGTTTTCATGACTTTATGTGTCATATTAATTAACCATATTAATTTACTTTGAGATATTCAACAACTAATTCAAGTTAATTTCAATTAATTTTCAACTCTAAAATTCAGTTAATTATCAATTATTAATTCAATCTTTTCAACTTTCAACTCAGTGTAATAACTTTCGTAAACGAGTGGGTCAATTCCACGAATAAATTATTATAAATTTAACAGTACATCAACCAGTATCTTTTAATCAATTCCCAGCTCTTTATCCTAATAACACCACCTCAAATCCAGCATCAAATTAAGTCTCTCAGCAAACATGATCCTTGAGCGATTATCTTCATTTTAGGCCTAAAAACATAATTAACAGCATATTTATAGAGAAGTGAGGGCTGGAATAACGCACAAAAACATGGACCTGCTTTCAGTCAAACGCATATACCCCTGTGGCAGTGCCGTCGGGGGTAAAAATGCGGGAAAAGGTTTCTCCTAAAAGTTCAACTATGTCATCATCCAGCGAAAATATCAAATGTAAACGTTCAAGTGCAGGTAGTAATGCCTTTAAACGATCTCCTTCAGTACAGAGATTGATAACTCCCATTGGGAGTTAACTCCTTGACTATGTTCATTTTATGTAGGTTAAGACCCCGAATTGAACCTGAAAGATGATGCTGCGCTCCGTTTTCAGGTCATTCTCAGAGGCACTAAACCCTGGGTACTTCGAGAATGATACTTTATGTCACGTTGTCAATTACATCGCCATTCCATTTAATCGAAAAATTCAACGAAAGTAAATTCCTCGTTTCTTTTTATCATGATAAGGGGTTAAAGAGAGCTAGGGAAGTTGTTTTAAATTCCAATGCGGAAAGTTGTAAAATAGATGAACAATACTAGAATGGTGGTGAACGCTCAGATGTAAAACAAAGATGGTACCGATAGGAGGCGAAAAACGACCCTTAAAAACACCGTAAAACTACAGTATACAGATGCAATGGTGGATCTTACCACTAGTGGTGATACGATTTTTCGCAGCTGTAAATAACGCATGTGAGCGCATATATCGTCACCGAAAGGGGTTGAAGAATAGGTAAACGCCGGAATGGGGATGATTGAAGTAGACTGCTAGGATGAAAAAATGAGAAAAGAACTCGTGGAAAAAGAAAGGAGGGGGTGAGGGTGAGGAGGGGGGGGGGGGGGGTAAATTCATCTGCAAGCAGACGTATTTCGTTTTCGAAGTGGGTAAACGGAAAACACACATGATAGAGAGAATGAAGGAGATGGTGAACCGGGGTTCTCGAACCGTCTATACAAGGTGAATATGCATTTAAAAAAAAACATCCGAGTTTTAGTGCTTTTTCAGATTTCAGTGGGAATGAAATCATTCGAAAGAGATCATATTTGTTATGTGAAGTGTGATTATGTTCGTTATTCTTGAGTTGGAGGATTGAAGGGTTGAGAATGGATTAGCTGAATAGCAAGGGACATCGGGGAAACTGTGAATTATGTTAAGAACACATTCTAATCTAATAAAACTGTCTTTGCTATATCTCTTGAAATTGTGCGCTGATACGGGTTTACAAGAATGGAAACTTCCCTAGCTCTTGGATACATTTACTTTCATCCTGACAATCACAAAATCTTCCTGATAAAATTTTGTCATCGATGAACACATAAATAGTTCCGAAGGGTATTTTTCTTCCTTCAAGTATGTGGATGTTTTGTTTATGATAATTTCATATAATGAGAAGAAAAAGGAAGAAGATTAGATCAAAATAAAAGTTGATTCCAGCATTTGAAGTCAACTTTTGTTGAGTCAAATACCCAGGGGCCAGACCATAGAGATCGAATGGGCGCTAATTAAAATCTATCGAGTATCAACCCACCGTCTCCCTGCGCGTCGATTCCGGGGCTATCAATTACTCTTAATTCGGGGGCCGTTGCTGCCCAGCCGAAAAAAAAAATCGCGTTTCCGTATGTGAGTGGCAGAAAGAGATTGAATAGTGGTATATGTAGAGCAATGGGGATGCAGGGGGATATGAATATCACCCCCAGGAATCGTTTTTAAAATTTCATGGGTGGGACTTAATCTACTAAGGGCTGAGGTGCTTTGTTAACTTAGGACTTTGATAGAGATATATTGACCATGAAAAGAAAAAAATCACTCCATTATCTCGAGCTCCTTTCGCTATCAAATGATTCCCTAATTTGGCAACTTTTTCATCTCATGATGGTGAGTTCTCCCGGACTGATGGAATAGAAACGTTATTGAGGTTCAAGTTGAGAGTGAAATTGAAATACTGCAGAACTATATGGGTTCTCATAGTGCTTCGGAATGAAACCTCTGGAACACCAAAACATCGCAGAAGTTTACCAACTTAGATCAACGGCCAGAGGAGCTCTGATGCCCACGAGATGGACGGTTGTTTCGAAACCTCGAATGCAGTTAGGTTTCATTCACAAGTTGCCAACCAGTTTCATGTAAATCTGCCAACTCTGTGTCCAATAATAGTTTGATAGTCAGAGTTCAATATAGTAAATAAATACTATCATTATAAAAAAAAATCAATTTCTCAAATATTTTTAAATTTCATGCTGTGTCGAATCATTATTTGAAAATATGAAAAAATTTTATTGACGTTCCAAATTTTTTCCAAAACAATTGGAAGAACAAACACGTTGAAATAGTTCATAGAAACAAAGAAAAAATGCACTAATCATAAGTTATATTACCCCATTGAATAGAGCTGATTTTCAGGGTATCATGAACTGAAATAAATACGAGCACCCAGTTCGATGAACGTTGGAAGTAAAGGTGGGGAAAATAAATTTAGTAGAAACAATGAATTGGCCGGCATCAGCTGAGGGACGAGAATGAAAGTAGGAGGGATAAGCGAGGGTGTTTGGAGCACAAATCTTCGGAATGCCTTGAGGATAAGACCTCGTTCATTCAATGTAATCACTTTTCACTGTTTCCACACGATAAACAAGGTCATTTTCCGACAAAATGATCGATTTCTTGAGATATGTAAGTGAACTATGAAACTCATGAAATTCTAATCGATTTTTTTACAGATATCTCTACAAGATTTAATCGTATGTTACTAATGTATTGATTGTCACCTTGCAGGGACTGTTTGAGCCCTAAAATTCATTTTACGGCGAGGCTCCCACTCCTCTCAACGACTGACCAACCACATTCTCTGAATCCTCCCATGCAATACGTAAAATTTATTTTATGTACAGTTGAGAGGAGTGGGGGGCTTGAGTCGTAAAATGCGAGCTTACACAATAGTATGAAAAAACTTTTGTTCTGCCCATGAGTCGATCAACTCGAATGGAAAGAAGCATTTGATTTTCTGTCGGAAGAAAAAGTTTTTTTTAACTACAAAAATAAATGTGGGAAACGATTCGAAAAAAAATCATTTTAATGCTCTACAAATAATTCGAGGACCACTGAGGCTTTCTCTCTAAAGTTTCATTAGATGGAAGGTACATAGAGATGTATGAATCGCATGAGATATTACATGGACGGAATTGCTTCTCCAGGAAAAAATATGGCATATATAAAAAACCGGTAAACGGAGCATACAGCTGCTCCAGTGAAAAGCAATAAATTCCTTATTTAATTTAATTCCCTATATAATTCTAAGTACAATCCGGCAAATTTTGAGTGTCGGTCTCGTTAGTTCGAGATTATTATTAAAAATAATCGAATTGAATAATTAATTGAAATTTCACTATTAATAAAATTTTTTTTACTAATTAATAATTAATAAACAAGAAATAGGGGTACTTTAGCCGGCTTAATCAGCAAAGATAGAGACATCAAAAAATGATTTTAGAGGATTTTTATAATATTGCGAGGAGTGATGAATCACTCATCGATTTCTTAAGGGAAAGAGGGGTCATAAAATCTTCGGTTAGATGTTCAAAGTGTAACAATGAAATGTACACAGACATCAAGGCCAAACTCTTCAGGTGTCAGAAGACACAAATAATTATTGATTCGCACCGTAAACGGAGGAAAATAAAATGTAATAATTCACTAAGCATTTTCGAAGGCTCTTGGTTTTCGGGATTTAAGTCCGGTTATCGAAGTATTTTTATTATTATTTTTCTTTATATTCATAATGATACCTACACACAGAAATTTCTAGCCCAGGGGAGTAGGACGATTACAGGTCAAAATATTACTAATTAATAATATTACAGTCAAAAATATTACGGTAAAAAATGTTATGCCAAAATATTACGGTTAATATTATTACGATCAAAAATATTATAATATTTATTATTATGATCTGAAATATTACTGAAAATGTTATTTTTATTCATTGTTTTCAATTTTACAAAAGTACATTATTATTTCTTCATTTTCATATCCTTCTTACATCGATGTTTTACAATTGTTCACTAACTTCCCAATCATCTCTCAGCATTATGGACAAATGGAGTAAAAACGGCTAATACTATGAGCAATTCCACGTAAATACATATGTTTATAGTCCGATCACTTTGATGACTCTGGGAATTTTTATGTGTACGTAATTTACTTTACCCCTAACCCCGGGATCATAACGACAGGTGCAGCTTATCATCAAAATGTGTGTTGTCCCCCCCCCGCCCTCCCGCTCCGGCGGCCCCCCCCCAAACGTATACATATTACGAATGACATGACATTTCATGACATTTTTTGTATCAGTTTGAACGTGAAAATATGTGACAGTAGGTAAAACAGATTAGATTCAGCCAGATGGCACTAGAGGATAGGATCAAGTAAAAAGAGAACAAGATGGCAGTTATCAATGTACATGCGACATGCACAGATGTGCTCAATGTGACTATGTAATAAATCTAAAATTTACGTTGAATAAACATAATTAAATATCAACTAGAAGTTCTTACATGGTGTCAGAAGTAAAGACAGTGTCTCACCGAAACAAGGGAGACTGAAATTGTGAATGAATAACCAAGAAGGAATCGTACAAAATTCTGAGAATACGACGAACACAGGTGTATCGTCACAACAGTCAAGCGAAACAGCAGTGAATGGTGAACGAGAAATAATGGCAAAGTATGTGCTAGATGGGTCACTAAGACCACCACCACCAGTAGATTTGAAGGGAGCTAATGATTTGCACATGATTTGGAAAAACTGGAAAGGCAGTTTTGAAAATTATCTGGAAGCAGCAGGACTGAATGAGAGCGGAGTGTCAGACAAGAGGCGAGTAGCCATTTTAATCAACTTGTTGGGAGAAGATGCGATGGAAATCTTCAAGACATTTGTATTTGCTGACAACGAGAAAGAAGATGTTTTGAGTGACGTATTGATGAAATTGGAAGGTTACTGTTTGCCAAAAACGAATCAAACGATGGAGAGATTCAATTTTTCCCAGATTACTCAAAAAGAAGGGGAAAATTTTGATACGTTCTTGACGACGCTGAGAACGGCGGCAACGACCTGTGGATTTGAAGAACAGAAAGACAGTTTGATTCGTGATCGAGTGATTTGTGGAATTAGAGACAGAGCGCTACAGAGACGACTACTGAGAGAAAGTGAGATTACGCTGGTGCGAGCTATTGAAATGTGCACAGTCAGTGAGATCAGTGACAAATAGATAAAAGTATTACAAGAACCAGTAGGGGAGGTAAATGCACTGAGGAAGAAACAAGAAAACTATAAAAATAAGAATGAAGAAGTGCCAGTTACACTACAACAGAAAATGCAGTGTGGATTTTGTGGGTATATGCATTTACCAAGAAAGTGTCCTGCATATGGTCAATCGTGCCTGAAGTGTCAAGGAAAGAATCATTTTGCCAAAGTATGCAAGAAGTCGTCTGTTAATGAAGTATTACAAGAAAAAGCAGAGTCCACTGTTGATGATGAATTTGATATTGAGAATTACTTTGTTGGAGAAGTAGTAACGAAAAATGGAAAAGAAGAGAGAGTCTGGAATGTTGATCTGAAAGTTAATGGGAGATATGTAAAGTTCAAAATGGACACAGGTGCAGAAGTGAATGTAATATCCAAGAAACTGATAGAGGGGTTGAGAGTCGAGATAAGAAAGACAAAATTGATACTAACATCGTATGGAAATTTCACCATGCAGCCCATCGGTGAAGTTGATTTGCTAGTTGCTCGAGAGTCAGGTTTAAAGAGAGAGTTGAGTTTCACAGTGGTTGACGTGAATTCAGTACCATTGTTGGGCTTACCAGGTTGTATAGCGCTGGATTTAGTGAGAAGAATTGATACAGTAGAGGTGGATCAGTTACAAAAATCAATTGAGAAGGAGTTTGCAGAAGTTTTTACTGGAATTGGAACGTTGCCATTTGAGTATAACATCAAATTGAAGCCAGGTGCGAAACCTGTAGTTCATGCACCTAGAAAAGTTCCATTTGCGATACAAGCAAAGTTGAAGAATACACTGGATGGTTTGGAGAAACAAAATGTTATTAGTAAAGTGGACAAACCGACTGAATGGGTGAATAGTTTAGTGATAGTTGAAAAGAAAAATGAGTCACTTCGACTATGCCTAGATCCTAGTGATTTGAACGAAGTTGTCATGAGAGAGCACTTCAAGATGCCTACAGCAGACGATGTGGCAGTTAATATGAATGGAATGAAGGTGTTTTCGGTATTAGATATGAGAGATGAATTTTTGGCAAGTGAAACTCGATGACGAAAGTTCAGATTTATGCACGTTCAATACTCCGTTTGGACGGTACAAGTTTCTGAGGTTACCATTTGGATTGTGCTCATCACCAGAGGTGTTCCAGAAGCGAGTATTACAGACTTTTGGGGATATTCCTGGGGTGTTTATTGTTGTTGATGATCTGATCATTGTTGCAGCAACGGTTGAGAGACACGATCAAATTCTGAGAAAGGTATTTCAACGAGCCAAAGAGAGTAATGTGAAGTTTAACAAGAATAAAATGAAGCTGAGAATGAGTGAAGTTACATACGTTGGTCATGTAATCTCTAAGGATGGTTTAAAAATAGATCCAGAGAAAGTTAAATCTGTTGTTTGCATGGATGAACCTTATTCCAAAGAAAAGTTACGAAGATTTTTGGGTATGGTAAATTACTTGTCAAGATATATTCCCAACATGTCAGTAGTGAATGCACCGTTGAGGAAATTACTCAAGGATGATGTGGAGTGGACTTGGGGTCAAGAACAGAGAGATTCAGTGAATATACTGAAGGAAAAACTATCGACAGCACCAGTATTAGCATTCTATGATCCTGACAAACCAATTATTGTGTAAACTGATGCATCAAAGTATGGGCTAGGAGCTGCTTTGGTTCAGGACTCACATCCCATTGCATATGCCTCAAGATCACTCACAGAGACAGAACAGAGATATGCACCAATTGAGAAGGAGCTTTTAGCGATTGTTTTTGGATTGGGGCACTTCCATCAATACGTTTATGGGAGGCCAGTGACGGTTCATACTGATCACAAGCCATTGGTGACAATCTCCAAGAAAGACATCAACAAGGTATCGGGAAGGATGCAACTGATGCTCTTGAAATTATTGAGATATCATCCTACGGTGCAATACGTTCCAGGAAAACAAATGTATTTAGCGGACACACTTTCCAGAGCCTTTTTGAAGAGTCCCGTAAGAGAAGATCCGGAGATGAATGCGGTGGTCCATTCAATAAGCAAGCACTTAGCGGTGAGTCCACAGAAGAGAAGAGCCTTACAAGAGGCCACGTGTCAAGATAACATCCTACAAAAGATCATCCAATATCATCGAGATGGATGGCCTGAATATATTCAGAATATAGTAATGGAGGTACGACCATACTGGAACCATCGTCATGACATATCAGTGGATAGTGGTCTGGTGTTTGTGGATGACAGACTAGTGGTACCCATATCAATGAGAGCTAAAATGCTGAAGCTTCTTCATGAAGGTCATTTGGGGGAAGAGAAGTGTAAGAGAAATGCAAGAAGTCTCATGTTCTGGCCAGGTCTTGTGAAACAGATAGAGAGGATGGTATCTGGTTGTACAATCTGTCAGAAATTCAGACACATTACTGGACGAGAGCCTATGATTCCTCACGAAATACCTTCAAGACCATGGGTGAAAATTGCTATGGATATTCTGGAGTTTGAAGGGATATCGTACCTGGTAGTTATTGACTATTATTCAAAGTGGTTGAAACTGTTACAAATGGCAAGGAAGACAGCACATGAGGTTGTAAAGAAGCTCAAAGAGGTGTTCTCTAGGTTGGGAGTACCGGAAGAGATAGTATCTGATAACATGCCTTTCAGTAGTGAAGAGTTCAAAGCGTTTGCCAGAGAGTGGGACATTGTACTCACTACATCAAGCCCGAGGTACCCTCAGTCGAATGGGATGGCTGAGAGAGCGGTGCAGATAGCTAAAAATATTTTGAGAAGAGCATCCACTGGTCAGGCCGAGGTGTGTACGATGCTTCTGGATTATCGAAATACCCCTGTGAAAGGAATGAGTATGAGTCCGGCACAGTTGAGTGCAGGTCGAAGATTACGAACAAAAATACCAGTGATATCTAGCAAATTGGTTTCCAAAGTACCCACTGGTATCAAGCAAGAATTGAAGCAGAAACAGGCCACTCAAAAATGGTATTATGATAGAACAACAAGAGCCCTGCCTGAGTTGAAGGTTGGAGACAAAGTATTGCTGAAGAACAGCAATACTCTGGAACCTGCCAGGGTAATAGTGAAACATCCAGCTCCAAGGTCATTCATTGTGACTACAGCTGACGGTGGAGAATACAGGCGAAACCGCAATCAGCTGCTCAAACCTAAATACGAGCCAGATGAACTAGATGAGATGTGTAACGAACAAAACAAGCCAAGTAGATTCCAGAACTTTATCATGGACGATAAATAAATAATGGATTATTATTAATTAGAAAAAAGAAAGGATGTGACAGTAGGTAAAACAGATTAGATTCAGCCAGATGGCACTAGAGGATAGGATCAAGTAAAAAGAGAACAAGATGGCAGTTATCAATGTACATGCGACATGCACAGATGTGCTCAATGTGACTATGTAATAAATCTAAAATTTACGTTGAATAAACATAATTAAATATCAACTAGAAGTTCTTACAAATATTTACTGTGAGATTATCAATTGTAATAATATTGACCGTAATATTATCGATTATAATAATACTTATCGTAATATTATCGATTATAATAATATTTACCGTATTATTTTGGCGTAATATTTTTAATCGTAATATTTTGACCGGCTACCGACTAGTATATCTACAGTCCGAAAAGTTTTATAGTGTAAACAGTGTGTTAGACCAGTGGGCTGCAGATTGCGCCAGGGATAAGATTGGGGGGAGAGGTGTGGTGGTTGAGGTTGACGAATTGTATTGGGGAGGGGGGGGGGGGGGCGGAAGAAATTAAGACTAGGACGTCCCGTGAGTAAAAAGCAATGGGTGTTAGGCTTACGGGAAAGGATATCAGGGCGATTAGTCGTCGTCGTGGTACCTAACCGGACGGCTCAAACGCTTATCTCCAAAAATCAGCCAATACGTAAAAAAACGGCTCAGTGATCAGCACGGACTGTTGGTCAGGTTACGTGGGTTTGGCGCTGAGTGGTTACCAACACATCAGGGTCAACCACCGGTTTTACCACATCAACAGGACCAATGGTGCTCACATCCAAGGTGTTGAGAGAGCCTGGCGTGAACTCCGACGTCTAGTGCCGAGATATGGGGAAGGACGAAGCGGAGTAGGATCTAAACTGAGTAAATTTTTATTCACTTACGCGAATCCTCGACCTGATCGGGTATTTACTTTCTTCGGGAACATCTTAGCCAACTGCCATAACCCCGAATAATCTACAAAAATCGTGCGAATTCTAACTTGTAATTAGTTATTAACTGAAATTTGTCTCATTTGAAAAGGGTTGGAGGGGGGGGGGAGAATTGAATTATGCGAATATTCTTGGAACTTAACATCAACTCGCAGATCGTGGTTTAATTGAGATTTTTTTAATTTAATTCAACACCGAAAAAATGAAAAATTGTAGCTGGGTTACGGGCAGTGGGGTATGGTAGCAAAGGCTATCCTCTTCCACCACTACACGTGTAGGGGTGACAGTCAGTGTAGACACCCGGGTCAAGCTGGGACCCATGGGTTGATTGACCTTCGCCTAGGACTATCGCGACAATTGTTTCATTTAAATAAAAATTAAATTTTACGTATCTGCTTGTGCTCCAAGAGTTCACCACCATTAAATTATTTAATATTTTTTTACTCATATTCATTTATTCTTGATAATTTTAATAATTATCCCAAGGAGGGGGAAGGAGGAATTCGCAGATCCTACTCTTCAATCTGCGTCCCAGGTCTCGCGATGTTTAGGGTGTTGTGTGGGTTATTCTTCGGGACCGATGCATCACCACTTCCACGTAGTGGTCCTGGATAGCGCCAAGAGTGATGCAAATTCGAGTTAGCGACGAAAGTCTGAGATTAGAGGTTTTCAAGGTTATTGTTGAAATATTCTGGCTCGAAACCTGATTGATCGTTGGTACAACTTCCGCTTTGTTGGTTTGGACACGTTTTTGGTTGTTAAATCGGAAATTTTAAAAACTTTGATTTGGAGTAGTTATATTGGCTATTTACCAAAAAACCTCATTTTCGTGTTTTTTACATGTTTTAATCGACTTGCTACAAGACTGCTAGGGCAATCATGTTCAAAATTTTATCAACTCAAAGTTGACTGAAAACGCTTCGATTGAAAAAAAAGTTCAAATTGCATCATTGGTTCAGGAGATATCATGGGCCAAACATTTTTTCACATACGGACGCATATACACGCCTACACACACGGGCCATTCTCTGAAAATATTACAGGAGGGTTCCGGAGGTCATGAAACATGAAGATATCTCGAAAATTTCACTTTTAATTTTTGGGATGAATACCACAATTTTCTCAATAAATCGGGAAGTTAGAATTAAGTGAGGTGATACTTGAACCATATTATTTATAATAATGTTGATTAATCTTCCCAGAGTTAACTCTGGGAAATTTCCATCATCCCAGAGCTAAGTCTGTGACGAAATTCCTGGCGAATTTTCCACACTCATTAGTAGTAGGGTAAATATGTACATACCCAGGCGCGAAATGACAACTGGTTCAACCTCGGATCAAGATTGGCTCAGTCTCTGATTAATTTAATAGTAAAACAGTAGAATCTGTGGATTTTTGCTTCATTGTATACTTTAAGATTGCTATAGTATTTTTTGTACTCAGATTGCGGGGTACAGAATTTGTTTAAGCATGTTCTTATACATTTTCTCTCAAATAATCGTAATATTTCCATTTGTCTGTTATTAATTGTAAACCAAATTGGACATCCATAACAAATAACTCATAATATTCCGCATTAGAATACAATCGGTATCTATCATATTTCAGCCTTCAATATTTAATTCGGTAGATATCACAAATATAAAACTACCTCATATATCTTTCACGTATAACAACTATAACAAGAAAATTTTATGAAATTATTACAACAGGGCGCCTATTCCGGTTTATATAAATGGATAAATAAATGAGATGTATTCATTTATTTAACGATATACATGGACTGGAATAGGCGCCCAGAAATACGAGCACCTCTATACATAACATATTGATCCAAAAATTAAATGACAACTGAAAACTTTATAATTCACAATTTTTTCTCAATTGCAACATTTTTTTCTTTGCTTCCTCTTGCGCCTGGTTCATAAACTTAGCCAGGAAGTGCTCTCGTATAGTAACATAAAGATAAACGATCCTCTTGGTGAGATTAACAGAATTTATATTTTGTATACTCAGATGAAAATTTCATGATCTGGCAATGAGATGGATTGACTTTAATTACTGCAAAAGAGCTTCGTTCGAATCATGGAGAAAACTTTTGGAACAATTTCATGATATGGACTTTTTTCATTTGGAAAGATTGATCTGGAAGACTTCTCACGTTATTTAATTGAAAATTTTCGTAAAAATAATTTTTGATTTACCCATTTCTAATCTAACTCAGACAAAAGTCATCAACAAGATTGAAGATCCAGTAATTAGAAATATTCCAAGCGACGTGTATCAATTATTAATTTATTTTTATTATAATCTTTGGGGTAGGAAAAACGAGTACCGGTCAGTTTCAACAAAGGAAAAGAAAAAAGGGCAATAAAATAATAAAGATTGAGTTTTCACCGGGCAATTGACCATCCGCATTGGAGAAAGATAGTTGGTTTGATTCTTCTCTCTCGCACGCACGCGTAAACCCATTGCTTTGAGGCGGAGTGTCCCTTGGGTGAATAAGGGGAGGGATGGAGAAAAACACAAGTTTAAAAATAATTCCAAGTTTGTTCTTTCACCTTGGTCTTGAAATTTTTCATACATATTCGTTGCATAAATGCTCTTTGAATGTTCAGTTACATGTATGTGGTAGAAATTTCATGTCGGGGAATTACTACACGAAAAATCTCATCCGGATACGTTGCATGAAAAGAATAAATTCTATTGATCTTTCTCTATAAACATATTAGTCATTATAGTTCGATTCAAAAACTGCGCCAGGAGAACTACGAAATGTTCAATACAATTAGCCAAAAACTAACAGAATTTTCAATAGAAATCTGATAGAATTTTCTAGCGAAGGATTCTCTATCGAATTTGTTCATATGCGTTGTACATATGCTTGGATAAATGGATAGAAATATGTATTTCAATAGAAAATTTTCATTGTTTTTCATAGATGTAAAATGAATTTAAATTTTTATTCGTTTTCCATTATTAATCGTCATCATTCAACTCCCATCTCAAGGCCATTAACGGTCATAAATTAGCAAAAATTCTACATTTTAAAGTTGCCAACGTTTCGAGCACTATATGTGCTCCTCATCAGGGCAATGTTTATTTCTGTTAAATACAAAAATCAAAATTATAATCCAGAAGCTTATTAAACTATTTTAAATTAACAAATGTAGTAAATTAATATGAATTTTAACAGAATGAAAAAACTATCAATCAATAGTAACAAAAATACCAATATAAAATCAATAACCATGAATCTAACCTCAAAAATGAATACCAGTAATTGGACACTAATAAATTCGGTTTTCCAATATTAAATTTCGAAAAATTATTATGTAACAAGAGAAAGATTAATCCATAAAAAATAATAACTATAACCAGAGAAAACTTTAAAGTTTAAATATCCAGAAATATCAACAATTAATTACAGAAAAATACTCCAATTACCTGTGACAGAAGGTGTCAGAACACAACTGAAATGACATTAACCTTACTATAGGAATATGCCCAAAGCCACAAGGCGCCAAACTATATCCATTTTTAAGTTTAAAACCAAAATGTGAAAAATTAACCTTTGTACAAATTAATCAACTTATCGTAAGAATTTCCTATCTTTTTACAATCATTAATAAAATTCACAGTTCTGTTATTAAATTTCTTAATGTAAAAAATTTCAAGAATATCTAAGTCATCTTTTCCATGAGCAGTCCCTAAAATTTTTGATTATTAATCGTAAAACAATTCATTCTCCCAATTTTGAACATCTCGTACGATTACGTTGTCAATAGCTTAACGATTATCCACAATTTGTAGGAACCCGTGGTTCTAGAATCTACGGACCAGGAAATCCTTGAATTGAGTGACTTTTGCTTCCGAATGGAAGCATTGTAATCCTCAAAATTTAAGTTTCGGATTTTTTGTGTTAGGTTGACTAATTAAGGTCTATGTAGTCGAAAAATGTGATTTTTAGACCATGTCCGTATGTATGTATGTAGTATGTGATTAGACCCTGCAAGGGTTTCATTGAAAATTTCTCCATGAAGAATGCTTCGAATTCCATGATTTTTTTTGTTAAACGTACACATTTGTAAGCGCTGTTCAACAACACCAATTGAAACTTGATCCATGATGTAGTTTTTTGAATATTGGATATTTTTTAAAAATCGATGTTTCGACGATAGCTCAAAAATTAATCATTTTAATCGATCCAATAACGGATCAAAATATTCCTTTCGATGTCCTCTTGACCGAGTTCGAAGATGGTGGGGTTAGTGTATTTCGTTCTTGAATTATTCAGTTATGGCTCCAAGTAAACTCCGAAAAATTCATTGAAATCGGGGCTTAATTTGAATATAATGACGGTTTAGTTGGAATTTAATCGGGACTTGGTGCATTATAGTTTTGGACCCTTCAAGTTTTGAACCTCAAAGTTTTGAAAATCAAATTTTCGACGATAATTCAACAATTAATTATTTTAATCTTTTGGATAATTATCAATTTTCAATTTAGTTTGTTTTTGAATGAAATTAACTTTCTTCTACGATTAAAAATAACGAACTATATTTTTAATCAATACAACTCGAGTGCGAACCAATTTCAGAGCGCAATTAAGTTTTTATTCCAAATAAAAAAAGAAGGTATCAAAGAAGATAAAATTGGAAATTTCACTATCTTAGTATTCATTTAATTCATCTTAGCATTCAATTTATTGATGAGAATTCATTCAATTTAGATTAAATAACTGCAGATATCAAAGAAAACGCCCTTCGAGAATAAACAAGAGAAAAACATTAATGGAATATGATGCAAAAACTCAGATTCATCAAAAAATTCATTGACATTGAGACTTAATCGGCACTTGGTTGATTCCATCAAGAGTTAATCAAGATTCTTTATTTATTAATCATTAAATCGAGAGGAAAAAACATCTTTGATTCGATGCTGTCCCATGGAATACCCGACAATGTTAATTACATCATAAAAAACTAAGAATCACTAAAAAAGATCAAATTGTTCATGACTTTTCAAAAAAATAGACTGAGAATGATTCATTAGTTGATGGCTTATCTCAAATTCGTAATTCATATTCTATTTATGAATAAAATTGATAAATTCTTCTGCCAATTAACACCATAGAGCAAGTCCATTCGGAAGCAAATCGCTAATTTATTAGCAAAACTAACTATGCTCAGGAGATGAATAAAGCAATATCCCACTTGTTTCATTTATTTTAAGGATATTTCCCTAAAAACAAAGGAAAAAACTACACTTCAGAATGCATTTCACTTGAATTAAGTGAAAAATTACTTAATTTAAATGAAAAGTCATTTAATTCGAGTGAAATATGTTCTAAAATGCAGTTTTTTTCCTCTATTTGCAGGGAGATATCCTTAGAATAAGTGAAAAAGTCATTTCGAGGATTTCCTGGTCCCCAGATTCCAGAACCATGGGTTCCTACAAACAAGTGAATTTCCCTTAAAACAAGAATTTTTTTTCTCTGTGGACATGATGGGAATGATTTAACGCCAAATTTAGAATAATGGATTGGAAGACAGAAAGAACTGTAACCAAATGATATAAAAGTAGGAAAAGAAGATGATTCTTATTAGGAACCTTCAATATTCCAGTGACAATGATCTTTCTAGAATATAAAAAGGCATAAAAAACCACCGTTTAAGAGTTGAGGTTTGCGTAAACAGTTTGGAAAGTAACAGAACCACTATATAATTTCTATTAATGAGAGAAATTCCTTTCAATCACCAATTTCATCTCGTCGTTGAATTTTTTTTTTCTGGGAGCTGATTCCGAATGATATAATATATGCCTTTACTTAATTTCTCAAACAATATGTGCCCATATAGAACAGCCGCATCCCACCCGTGAAGGTCATATCATGTAACAGCATTCCCGGTTAAACAACCGGGAAAGTCACCCCTAGTGACTCCAAGTGACTGAAATTATCCCTAAACGGAACTACAGATTTTCTAGTCATGAAATTTTACCCCCTCTACCGTCCGTTAGCACTCCTAGTCTCTAGTCTCCATGAGTATCACGCTCGAGCGCCGTCATTACAGACCGCATGGGGAGTATTCATTGTGCAAGCAAGCGAGTTACGTCGCACGAAAATTCTCCGTGCCATACCCAGTTATACAGCACGTGAAACCCGTATTTTCTCGGTGAAAACCACAGCCAAATCATTGCAAACAGTATAGTAAGTACTAGGGTTCTCTTTCAGGGTAATTAAACATGTGTTTTCAGTGTTTTATTGTGGAAAACTCAGTGAAAACTTATGGCGTCATGTTCTCTTACTCGAAATGACGCCGCCCGATATGGCTGCGATGTGGAAGAATTCTCGCCAAGCCAATGGGGAATTCTCTACCCAAAAGGATACCGAGGAACTCACCAGCTCTCTATCACCATTGAATACCTCCAGTGAGCTCCCTGAGAGTGAAATTATGCGCGAAATAATAATTCATGCCCCGTGGGTATCGCCTAACTCTGTCTAAATGCTCCTCGTGCCTCCGAGTCGAGCAACATACTCTCTCCTGCTCTCTCTCTCTCTTTCACCTTAAATATCCATTTGAAGCCTGGGAATCCCTTCATCAGCTCCTACCTCTGTATAAACATGCAATAATTATGGGAGACTTGAACATTGATTTAGGTGTAGACACGACAGATGATTATACCCATCTTATACAAACCTGTGAAGATTTGGGTCTTTCCATAGTACCTTTCAATCCCACTCACCACACAGGAGACTCTCACACATGGATTGATGTGATGTTAACACCGAATTTGGATTTTGTTATCAATTCCTATCAAAAAGATGTAGTTCTCTCTCATCATGATCTCATTGCTGTTGAATTGAAAATCGATATCCCTAAACCTAAGCCAAGGACATTTTCTTATCGTGACTTATCAAAATTCAATCATACAGACTTTCTTCAGGAACTGTCCATATGCAACTGGAACAGTATCTATGTGGCTGATAACATTGATACTAAGGTAAAACAGTTCAGTCACTACATACTTGATACTTTTAATAAACATGCTCCATTTAAGACGGTCACGGTGAGAAGAGCCCCGGCTGGATGGCTTAATAACGATATTAAAATGATAATGAAACAGAGAGATTCGCTTCGTGCGAAGGCTAGAAGAACAAAATCACATGAGGATGAGATGATCTACAGAGAATATCGGGACATAGTTTACAAAGAAGTAAAAAGAGCACAGGCCAAATATAATTCAGAGAGGATTGGGGGTGCTGATAGTTCACGTGGACTCTGGGGGAAATTACGTGATTTTGGTGTTGTTAAATCTAAAACTATGGATAAAAAACTCGCAGTAAATATCGAGGAGCTGTCAGCATTCTTTGGCTCTGCTGGCCTGAATAATTCGGGATCAAATCAGAATAATCAAAATGACTGTGTACCTGAGGAATTATGTAGACAGATTAGACTTGATGAATCAAGACTCGAAAATAATATATCACCTCTCAAACTTCATACTATAAATTCACGGGAGCTATCTGTTTGCCTCTCATTTCCTAACTCAAAATCACTTGGACCTGATGAAATAAACGGTGAAATGGTTAAACTTGCTCTCTCGATCTGTGGAGACCACTTACTACATATTGTAAATTTCTCTATCATAGAATCTGTATTCCCCCTTGCTTGGGGAGAAGCTCTGATATGTCCAATACCAAAATGTAATGACCCCACCTCATGTAATGACTATCGACCCATTGCACTAACCTGTTTTCCTGCAAAAGTACTTGAAAAAGTGGTCTCCAGACAAATTATGCAACATCTTGAACAAAATAAATTGCTTGATCCATACCAGTCTGGTTTTAGAAGGAATATGAGCACCCAAACCTCCCTTTTAAATATTCTGGAAGATGCAAAATGGGCAGTTGATTCACGGGAAGTAACCTTATTGGTCTTATTTGATTTCTCAAAAGCATTCGATCGAGTGGATCACAAGATTCTACTGAACAAATTGTATTCACTTAAATTTTCGAGCTCAGCTTGTAATTGGATATCTTCGTACCTCGATCACCGACGTCAATGCGTGCTGGGGGATGATAATGCCAGGTCTGGGTTCAATGAAATTGGGTGTGGGGTACCACAGGGTACAATACTAGGTCCACTGTTATTTATATGTTACACGAACGACCTACACAAAAATTTGCGTCAAACCAAACACGGTCAATATGTGGATGACCTTCAAATCTATCTACATGTTAAGCCTAATGATATCAACTCCGGTCTTGCCAGATTAAATGATGATATTGTGGAAGTTGTCCGCTGGAGTGAAGAAAATAGACTCTCGCTGAATCAAAAGAAAACGCAATTTATTATACTAGGCTCCACGAAATTTATTAATAAAATTTACAGCAATGATTCGATAAAAATCAAAGTAGGTGAATCTGAAATAGGATTATCTGTCAATGTTAAAAATCTTGGAATTTTTATAGATAATAAGTTAACTTGGAAAACTCAACTGAATAATATAACTAAGAAAATCTGTGGAGTACTATATCAATTGAAATTCGCTAAACAGTGTCTTAGCCGAGATCTGAGAACCTATCTTGTAAAGGCGTTGGTCATCCCACATATCGATTACTGTTGTCTACTGCTTACTGGATGTTCAGATGAAACTGATATCAAACTCAAGAGACTCATTAATAGGAGCATTAGATTCATCTTTGACCTACGTAGAGATGCCTCGATTAGCCATTTTTATCTGAAGCTGGGATGGCTAACGCCGAATTCTCGTAGACAATTTTTTCTATGTAAGCTGGTGTATAAACTACTGAAGACTCTAACCCCAGAATACCTTGCTGAACGCCTTATACTCCTGTCGACAATGAATATAAGATCCAATCATAATTCTCCACTAGACCTTAAGATTGACAATCATCGTACTAACTCTGGTAGGGGGTCTTTCAAAGTATCATCAGCCTATGCATGGAATTCCATCCCCTCTGTAATCCGCAACATAGACAATTTCGAATTATTTGGCATAAGTTTATACAATTTCTTGCTAGAAAAACAAGGGAATGAATTAACACAAGACTTGTAAAATATGGACTAGATTGAAACCTGAAAAGTAAGCTGATTTAAAAATATGATTATGAAGAAAAAAAAAAAAAATAAATAAATAAATAAATAAATAAATAAATAAATAAATAAACACAAACACCTATCAACGATTATAAATAAGTAATTGAATGAATAATAATAATGAATAGAAAAATGACAATGACAATGATACTAGTACTCGTATAAATATGAATGTAAATGATAATAACAATAAACAAAAGCCATGTCGGTGAAAATTAATCGTATTTGTAGCCATGTATGTAAATGAAAGGAATATTGTGTGATTTATAATTGAAGATGTAATATGAAATATATTTTTAGGTGTTGAACTGACTAATGAATATGTTGAAAATTTTAAATGTTTGTAATCTGATGTGATGATCAATAATGATGAAAATGAATCTATATTGTTATAAATATGTAAAACAACTGTATAATTATCTGAAAACTATGTATATGTAAAATTTGGTTTGCCCTTAGGGTATATTCACATACCAGGGCATAATAAAGTCGCTTCTATCTATCTATCTATCTCTTTTCGATGCTTTATACCTTTGCTTGATACCTCTGCTCTTTTCCCGACCTTCTTCCCTCCGGAAGCAGGGAGCCTGGGCTCACAGCATCCTTGCTTTTGCAAATTCTCGCTGCCTTCTAGGTTTGTATGGCTACCTGAGATGTTATAGAGTCCGGTTGGGCACGGGGAAATTCATTACTAGGAGAAGAGAGGGTATTACCGGACACTTAAGCAGAACTCCTCATATTATTTATTGATAATTTTTCTCGAAACTTAAAAAAATCACTAATTGAAGTTCATTCATTCTACTTCAATCGTGTATAAAAAAAAAATAATAAATCCAATTGATTTTTTATAATTATTTTTTTTTGAAAAAGTCGATTTGTCCGGTCTTACTCTCCAAGTCGAGTAATACCGGACACCATAAAATACTACCTTCGTATTTATTCAAAATTATACATTTTCAATGTAAAATTAACACATAATGTTTTCTCGGATGCAAAATTTGAATACCAAAATCATTCATAGAATAAATATAATTTCGATATGAAGAAATAAAAAAAGAAAAAATGTTCATTTGAATACAGCCATTTCTTAGATGCTAATAGCCTCAAAATTTCAATATTTTTTTTCTAATTGTCATGACAAAATTATATTAGCAAAACATCCAAAATTACATAAGGACAATAGGTTTGACTTCATCAAATTGTTACAGAAAAAAAATTATCATCCATTTTTTTAGATACTAGCGCCACCGCGGCCGCAAGCGGCCGCGTTGTTGATCACCGATTGACATGAAAATTTGAATGATTGACATAATGAAAATTAACGTCGAAATTTTCATTTCATAATGACGACAACCATTAATCGAATGAGCAAGTGATATATGATATATAATCATTGTACTTTCTGAGATAAAATCAAATGAAATTTTGGCTGCCAAATAAAAAAATCTAGATTAAATTCACAGCTGAATAAAAGAGTAATAAAAACAATAAAAGAATAACAACGCGTGAGTTTTGTGAGAAAATATTGCAAGAATGAGAGTGAGAAATCTCAGATTCTTATTCCCATATTCACTCCTAATTGCTTGAATTGGATTTTCAACATGAGTTATTGCAAACCAATGGATTTTAAGAATTCCCCTACGGTTGATTATCACACGCAAATGATCCCTATCAGTTTACCCCACATTCGACGGACGTATTTCATCCACCAGATTCTTTTAAACTCTCCTAGGGGCCTATTCTGGTTTGTATAAATGGATAAATAAATGAATAAATGTCATTTTTACCGGTCTGGGGGCCTATTCTGGTTCGTATAAATTGATAAATAAATGAATAAATCTTGATTTTGCCAGTCTTCAGACCGGTAAAAATGACATTTATTTATTTATTTATCCATTTATACAAACCAGAATAGGCCCCCTGAAGACTGGCAAAATCAAGATTTATTCATTTATTTATCAATTTATACGAACCAGAATAGGCCCCCTTATTTAGAAAAAAGAAATGCAAAATAATGTTCAATCATTTTTTTGATTTTATTTTTTATTATAAAATTAAATAAAAATATAAAAAAATAATAAATTGAAAATTATAGTTCACTTGCAATTTGTAATTTGCATATTGTTTATATTTTTCAAATTCCTCGACCCATTGACCTTCAGACACTGGTATTTTTCACCCAAAAGTTTCCATGTTACCATGGATAAACCAGACTCTGTCAATCTCGTTATTCCACCTGAATCATCACAAAGATTTTTTAAAATCAATTAAATCCATGATCATTGGTTTAACTTATTTAATTCATAAATAATTCACATTAATTGTTCATTTTTTAAATTGGTTATAGATCGAATTGAATTATCATCTGAATAATTAAACTAATAAGTAATTAATAAGCAATTCACTTTTAAATAAATATTTGTCCTTTTCCCTGATTTTTATAAATTTACAACTGAAACTTTTCATTCATTTTCCCCAATAGAGCTGATTTTTCTCGTAATATCCTCAAAAAATCATGTGGTCTTTTCTGTATTGGACTGTAAAATATCCTCTGATTCGAGAGAAATATATTTGAGGATGAGGGCTTTGGTATTGTCCTCGTGCATAATCTTGAGGTACTCAACATCCTGAAAAAAAGAAATTTATGGGGAAATTATTTTTTTCTGATTTTTTTTTGGAATTTTTGAGAAAAAAAAATTCTAAAGTGAAATAATTTTTTTAAATTTCATTTATTCATTACAGGGGTCTGATTCTGGTTCGTGTTTTGTGTAAAAAAATAAAAGTTATGGTTTCGAGGTGATTCTGGGGGCCTATTTTAGTTCGTATATATTGATAAATAAATGAATAAATGTCATTTTTACCGGTCTGAAGACTGGCAAAATCAAGATTTATTCATTTATTTATCAATTTATACGAACCAGAATAGACCCCCTGGTGTTGTTTGAATAAATGTTTCAGCATCAATGTCAAATGTTTTCTTGAATAATCGATTATTCAATTAATTATCGACTGTCAAATGTTATGAAAAAAAATGAATTATTCTTCGGAACATTTGAAATTTCTTCTAAAACATTTATTCAAACACAACTCCAGAATCACCTAGAAACTATAACTTTTAGTTTTACACACGAAACACAAACCAGAATCAGACCCCTGATTCAAATATCATGAATTGAAGTAATTCAATATTACTAATAAATAATATCAATGATTTAGAGTCAATTAAATTAAATAATTAAATGATCAAATAATGAAAAAACCATCAATTTACCCGACGTTTTTGGTGTTTAACCTAACTTTTTCGTTTCAGTATTAAAAAATTCACAGAAAAATTGTTAATCCATCTGCAAGTACTCATTAACAGTAATTAATGGTTCACTGATCTTTATCATTTATTATTTATTACCGGTAATTATCCATTAATTACATCACATGGCAACATCGACTCGAAATTATGGGAATGCGAAGAATTCCCCAGTGATTGATTTATGGCAATAAATCGTTATTATTACAGAAAATTATTGTTCTCTGATTTTTTTGGGAGTTTATGGAGCTATTTGTACGCAAAACCGACGATAATTGATAATCATTAGAGCACAATTAACGAAAATCACGGAGGTGTAAATTGTTGAAGCTCTTCACATGTAAAAAATCACGGAGAGATCCTTTCGCGCCATCTACCGTATGAAACTGTTACTCTTTCATCCAATGCTCAGTCACCATTCGATTAATCGAATCGATTCTCCCCATAGCATCCGCCATGTTCGATTACATGAGCATGTCTTTTATAGTTAAGGATCAGAGTGTCCGGTATTACCCGCTGTCCGGTAATACCCTCTCTTCCCCTAGTTTATCAGAAAATGATCATAGTTGGACTCCTAACTCACAATTCAAACTCCAGTACTCCCAGCTAATTCCCGCTCTCCTTCGACACGCATCGGCCTAAATTCGACATCTTGTGGCAGATACGCCACGTGCTCTATTTTCAAAATCTGGAAGCCACACGATTTCGCACCTCCAAGTGCTCCAGATCAAGGCGAGACGCTCCCTTTCGCGAAGTTCAAGGCTCACGGTCGAATTCTACTTCTTAAGAGCTCCCTACTGACTTCAACCCGCGGTCGAATCAACGTTATGCTCTCTACTCTATTAGTGAATGAAAATCATGCAAAATTAGTCGGAAAATCATCGGGCTAGAAATGATTATCAGCTGCGTTGCTGCCCCACTCCTTCTCACTCTCACGCTACGCTCCCTCAATTTGTCTCTCATAGTTTGACGTGCCAACGCCCAAACTTCTGCTGCTCCCTTTTCTCTCATATTTCAGGTCAATTTCTGGTCTTTCTCGTTCCCGAGTCCTGACGAGTGATTGCAGATTCTATTATTGTTATTTGTCATTTATCCAGAACAATGGCGAGTCCTTTATGTATTATCTCTACGTGAAAAATAGTTATTTGTGCCTGAAAATGTTCAATAGAGAAACATGTAAAGCCACCCCCATGCTTCCTGATTGATTCTCAACCCTAACCTCTTTTCAGCTTAATTTCAGATTCAGGTTTAGTCTCTTCGCAAGATAATAGATATTTGGTAATCGATGTTCTGTCCCGACAAATCCACCTCTCTCTCCACGACCTGCACACTGAGCAATCGAGTAAATCCGTACCCTCATATTTTCCATTTTTCTGCGTTGATTTCTGGGTTTAAGTTTCAGGGTAATGAGTATAAGGTTATTAAGTTATGGTTACGGTTGCAGTACATTGATTCCACCTAGCTAAAAATCACCTGGTGCCCTAAACAATCGAAGTAAGTATGTATCGAGCTGCTGATTACTTCTGGAATTTGGTTCTGTTGATTAAGGTTTTATCGTTGCAGAAATGATGAATTATGAGAACGAAGGTAATGATCCGCCGACTTTTACGTTCTCGTTGACGATGAATTATGGGAATTGCGATTCAGTTAAGTTATTAGGCGAAAAATCATTACAAGTCTGGGATTGATCGATGAGGAAAATTCCAAATTTTTTCATAATAATTAAATTTCAAGCTCTTTCTTTTGATTTAATTAATCCTATGTTCGGCTGAAATTCTTCCATGAAAGAGTGCCTATCTCAAAATTATTTTCAAACTTTATTGAGGAAAACCGTGAAGGATTCGCTCGTTTTCAGTGAGTTTTTAGTTTTTCAACGATACTAGATAAGTATGCGTGCTTTGCGCATGTATGTATGTATGTGTGTACATATGTACATTTGTATGTGATCACGCCATTTAAGGGTTTCATTGAAAATTTCTCCATGACGAATGTGTCGAATTCCATGATTTTTTTTGTTGAACGTACACATTCATAGGCGCTATTTAACAACACCAATTGAAACTTGATCCATAATGTAGTTTTTTAAATATTGGAATTTTTGTGAAAAATAGATTTTTTGACGATAGCTAAAAAATGAATCATTTTAATCGATTCAATAACGGATCAAAATATTCCTTTCGATGTCCACTTGACCGAGTTCGAAGATGGTAGCATTAGTGTATTTCGTTCTTGAATTATTCAGTTATAGCTTTAAATAAACTTCAAAAATTTCATTGAAATTGACGCTTAGCTGGAATATAATGAATGTTCAGTTGGGATTTAATCGGCATCTAGTTGAGACTTAATTGGGATTTAGTCGGGGTCTAATCAAGGCTTAATTGGAATTTAATCGGGACTTAGTCCGTTGGAATTTTTGACCCTTAAAGTTGTAGGCCTCAGAATTTTGGAAATCCAATTTTTGACAATAGCTCAAACATAAATTAATCTAATTCATTCCATGGCGCTTCAAAACATTCCTCTTAACCCGCCAGTGGTCACGCTATGAGAGTTTCTTAAACAAAAATTTTCGAGGTATATGAAAAGTATATTTAAAAAGCTTTGAGGTACATGATAATTTTTGTATGCCTCAAATAACTCTTCTAGTGAATTTCTGAGATGATAAGAACTATTTATACGTTGGCATTTCAGAGAAAAAA
This sequence comes from Coelinius sp. EB29, assembly GCA_035578325.1. Taxonomy (NCBI): domain Eukaryota; kingdom Metazoa; phylum Arthropoda; class Insecta; order Hymenoptera; family Braconidae; genus Coelinius; species Coelinius sp. EB29. The sequence goes on along the minus strand of JAOZGT010000020.1, from coordinate 1,900,436 downwards.
AAGAGAGCGTAGAAGCTACGCAACAGAAGTGAAACTTCATGGAAGACGGTGGCCCCCGTTGAGTGGGGGGCATCATTGCGATGTGCGCACACCAATTCACGGCGCTGCCCCCTCCCCGATGGTGTCGGTTACTTCCGTTGCATACGGATTTTCGTGTATTTCATTCACACCCAACGCGCCTATAGAAGTTTCACTTCAAAGAAATATTTTTTTTGACCCGGCCAAAATTTTACGAGTTAAACTCGACTGGTCCGTGCCACAGACCCCGGATCAGTGCCGCCAGTGGCGAAATTCAGCGGCATTCTAACGTGAAAATGATGAGAAATTCTCTCATCGTGCGGCTAGAGAACGATGGCGAGTTGGCGCGACCGCTGACGGGTAAATATCTTCCCGTCTGAGCTTGAAGATGATGGGATCAGTGGTATCACGTTGTTACATTGTTCGGATATAGCTTCAAAAGAAATTAAAAAAATTCATTGAGATCGAAGCTTTGTTAAAATTGGCCTTTTTATATACATAGTACTGTTGGCTACTGACGGAGGTCAGCCCAACCACTATTTATTTCCGAAATTCCTCTCCTACGACTTACCGTTTCCTGCGCAGGGGAGAATTTCTATGGATCCCTACCTTTGAATTGCTGGGTAAATCCACTACTCCTGATCACCCGATCCACTCAAGTCGACTCGTGTCAAATGCATTATGTAGTTTATTAGATTTTACACGCAACGTGAATAGAGAAGACAATAGTTCCATTGAAAAATTTATTGAGACAGTATAGGAATAATACAAATCTCGTAGCCCCAAAATTTAATTGAACCCGTATTATCTTAACAAATTAATAAAATATAGTGTAGAATGCGTGAGCGAGAGTATCGAAGCGCACAATTTTTGATAATAAACTGGACAATTTTGGGCGATTCAACTCTGCAAGAGGAATACGATCTTATCGATCATTCTAGAAAATTTTGTATTAGGCTCACCCTAGTGTTTCTTTCTTTACAATTTTGTTTCGGTGGAAAATAATGACTCTTCCTCGACGGGACGGCGACCAAGAGATCCTCCACGAGGCGAATCACAAATGCAGGTTTTATCGCACGGTGTTCCGTTCGTGATTCTCAATTTAAGAGTAAACTATTTCACTACGTTCCACAACCATTTCCGGAAATGTGTATGAATTATTTCACTATGTTCCACAACCAACTTCCAAAGATGCAATAAAACTTATTTCACTATGTTCCACTAACTAACTTCCAAAGATGTAATAAAACTTATTTCACTATTTCCCACTAACTATGCTGGAAGCGTCAATTTCAGCTTACACTGAAATTTTCACTTATAAACTTATTTCCATGAGTCCAACCAGTGACAACGAGTGTTTAGCATGCTCCAACTTCCGACTACGATGATGTGCGTAATTGTCGTGACTAACTATGAATTACTGTAAATATCTCCTGAATCACTTTACACGGTTTACCGCACGGTTATGCCCAAAATCAAGGGAAACGTACAGGCGTTGGTAAGGGTGAGGAGAGACTACAGGAGCCAGGTGCGATATTGTTCACTATTTAGCCGTGACTGGTTGGAAATAAGTTTATTCCTCGAGTCTGAACGTCGCCACTCAGGTGCTGATTTCAGCACCTAGAGCACACGTGCAAATCGGTGAGCCCAGTTGACGAGTGTGGGTAGAAGAATTTGCTGATACTTCACTCATCAACTGCGCTTCTCCGGCTGCGATGGGTTGCATATACAATTTCTCACGGAATAAAATATTTGTTCGAATCACGAACGGAAAAATTTATATGAAATTCTGTATATAACAGTACATAGTACATAGTACATAGAACTAACTTCAACCAATACCAACTATCTGACAAAATTTCAGATGCTTTAGAACAGTTTTCCTCAAACAATTATTCAATTTACGAGAAAGTGACATGTGCACAAGCGGGGATGGGCTACAAACTTCGTATTTTCACGTTTCAGACCATTATCCATCGATTCCAGCTAAAATTAGAAAATGGGAAAATGGAACGGCTGCAATGCTTCCATTTGCGAGCAAAAATAGACAAAAAATATAACTCAGAAATTTTATAGAATGAGTCTGAACAGAATAAATTGTTGATGCATCCGAAGGCTCACCACCAATAGAATCGGTAGAGAAAAGAAGAGGAACAAAATATAATAATAGAATGATAATAGTAACGTATTTCTTCCAATGCTTAACATCAGCCGCATGGAAGCCATGGCTCACTTGTCGATTGTTTTTTTATTTCAAAAATCATAGATCCTAAAGGAAATAATGAATAACTTATTTGTAGCTGATAATGTTAAAAAAAAAACATTTCCTGGTATTTTCCTAGAAATCACTCATGATGATGATAATTGGATATTTAACAATACGTAGAAAATCGAATTGCCATACGTCTGACAATTTTGTGACATAATCTCATGCCTTGAGTCTTTGCGTTACACTAAAAAAACGAGTAGTGATGGTGTGACCCTTTGCGGGTCGAACCGATAACTTCCCGACCAATACCCTCTTCAGTTTAGATTCAACGCGAAAAACCATAAAATCTGAGAAATTCGTGCAAGTAAATAAACAACTGCTGAAATAATTTTGCCTATCACCCAATCAGAATCATGAAAGAGAAGAAAAACATTCATTTGCAAAACTCAATTTCTGTAATTTCCAATGTTTTCAATATTTAGAATTCACGAAATTTCAAATTAGGAAAAAAAATGTGATGATTTTTGAAAAATTGCTATATTTGACCGATTGGGTCGGTGGCGAAGAGGAGGGGGGGAAGATTATGTGATTGAATCGATCGAACAAAAAAAATTGTATATTTGTATATCAATTATAAAAAATTGATAATTTGTTGACATTCAAAAGATTGCATTTTATAAATAACTCAATAACCGCTGAGACAATTTTTTTCAAATTCCACTCAATTTTGAGTTACTCAAAGACGCATCGATTGCAATAAAAAACACTTGAATTCCATTGTTTTTCGCGCAGAAATCGTCGATTTCGTAAAAAAACGTCATTTTTTACGATTTTTTTACAAGTTTTATTGAAATAACTCAAAAACCGCTGAGACGATCATGTTCATAATTTAATCAGGTCTAAGCTACATAAAAACACATCGATTGAAATCACACACACACACACACACACACACACACACACACACACACACACACACACACACACACACACACACACACACACACACACACACACACACACACACACACACACACACACACACACACACACACGCACACACACGCACACACACACACACACACACACACGCACACACACACACACACACACACACACACACACACACACAGACAAACACACACACACACACACACACACACAGACAAACATCTCTCCCAAAATGTCATGAAATGTTTCTAGGGGTCATAAAACGTGGAGATCAGGTGAAATTTCCATTTTTGATTTTCGGACCCATTACAATAACTTCCCTCTAGGATCGGGAAGTTAAAAATTATAATTCCAAAAGATTCTGTCGTTGTTGTGATCATAGATCGATTATTACATTCTTTCCTCGATGATCACGATTGGTTCAGAACTTTACTCCTCATTCCCGGTTCAGCTCTCCATTATTGGACGTTGTAGAGCGACGAGTTTTGCATAATCAGGAGTCACTTCAATAATGCTAACGAGTAGATGCGAGATCGTATGCTGAGTGTGGATCGAGTTTCGTAATTTTTTTTCCATTTTCTTTCACTCCCATTTCTCCTTCTCCTCCTTCAACCTCACTCTTTTCTGCACTTTGTGTTGCATGTACCCCTGGCTCTCATTACATCATGACTCTCCACGGAAGTGTACACATTCCTTCCAAACTGTTACATTTTTTGTCATCACTGTTTTTTGTTATATTCATTTTCATGTGACAGTAGAGAGACCGTAACAGAACAATCGCGTCATCTAGTGTGACTGCGAAATATTGTCTGTTGGAGAGACAGGTAATGCACAAGTGGCCCACTAAATACTGTGTGGCTTTTCAGGAATGATTTTTTTCGAGTTTTTCAAGTGATTTCCTGGGAATGCTGAGTTCAGTCAATGGACAATCATTCAAATTATCCCATTATCCTTTTGATAATTATTAAGGTGCAATGAAACGTTTCTCTCGAGCAATATACAATGTCGAGAAACAGTCAACGCAACAGCGGGAGTGAATCTATAAATCCGGGAATTTGTTCTCATTCAGATTTTTTCGTACTATTGAGCCGGTTATTCTGCCCTATAGACGTGTTAAACAGAGCTCATAAGGTGCATGTGACGAATCATTATTATCTCAGAAATGGATGAATCTAATGAGAAGTTTGATAGCCTTCTCAGAAATAACCTTCATCAATCAAATGTTTAAATGAAAGGGAAATGTTTCAGGTCAATGAATTTTAGAACCTAATTGATTGGAGGTTAATTAATAAACGATTCATGCGATTCCACAAATACCTACTAATAACTAAACGCATTCTCTTTTCAGCCTAACCTTGAGCGCAATAGCATGGACGAGAAGATAATTTCAATAGGATGCATGAGGGTTTAATTAATTGAAAAGATAACTGAAGTTACTTTCTATATTTTTGATAGAATGACATGAGTTTATACTAATAATTATAGTTGTTAACTTACGCGACCAATTTCATTCCAGTTCTCAAAATTCGGAAAAATTTGAATTTATAAGAAAAATCACGGAACTTGAAAATGAATTTCCCGGAGCAAACCGTAAAATTTACGACTCGTGTCTTATTTTCTCCGCGACTTTTCAATCAAATTTCGCTGAAATCACATTTCAGCCCACGATTACGGGACTTATTTTTCTGAATTTTTTTCTCCATATACTACATATTGCTCAAACTACGATTTTGACATGAAATTTTTGCTACAGTATCGAGTTACATAGGTATTCATAGAAAATTTGGGGTCGTTCAAACCGACATGTCCGGAGACATTGCAATTCAGTAGTGAAGTGGTAAAGGGTAATAATTCAACTTAACCCGTCCTTGACTTTTCAAGGAATATCTTTGAATCTAAGAGAGATAGCAACATTTTTATTGAGAGCTTTTTTGTAGAGCAAAATGCGATCTACATAAAAGGTCTGTTTGAAACGCGATGTGACGTCCGTCGAAAAATTATTTTCAATAATTTTTCCTTTCATTTTTGATAAAATAAATAATATTCTCTTCGAGGAATTTAAGTATTTTCCTAGCTGTTCGGGGTCTAATTGTCCAAGGCCAAATATACATTTACGGAGGATAAATTATCTCCAAAACTCTCTCAAGTAAAATCTAACGGGAAATAGAAAATCGAACATAGTAGAAGAGATAATCCCTGTTGCATTCAACGCCCTTTATGCGTTGGGCGCCTATTGTTAAACACGTAGAAAGACAAATGCGAATTTTATGGTTTTAGATAACTGAGACAAATAAACTGCTCATTTCCGTCCAAGGATAGAGTAATATCAATAAACCCGAAATTCCTAAAGGAAAAAGGGACACACCTAAATTCCAGTTATCTGAACAAATAAATCTATTTTCGAATAAATAAATTTATTTCATTATTTATTCGTAAATTCAATTTCATTAAAAAGAGGAAATTCTCACGAATATGCCCATCTAAAAATTTCCTCGATATTCAACTCCAACTCGAAAATAATGGGGAATTACCAAAATTCACTCAAATTATTTTTAATTCACGGAAATTAAGATTCAATTCACGAACTACTTTTGATAAACGAATAAATAAAGGAAAGAATTCCATTTGCATTCCAAATCTTTAAACGAAAAATGGAACTAATAATTAAATGATCAATTAATTAAATGAATCAAATAATTCTATTGATTAAATAAAATTAAGAGGAACATTTTCGGAAGTCTGAAAATTTTTTTTTATTTTTACCGTAACGGAAAAATTTCATTTCGCAATTATTATTCTCTTTAACTGATAAAAATAATAATTTTTAAATAAATGAAAATACTGAAATGATTCTTTTTCAATTATAAAAAGAACCAGTTCATCCTAGAGGTTATGTTTTAATAAATAATAATAATTAATTATAAATAAAAATAAATAATTTCAAATCGGAAATTGTAGAGGGAAAATCTAAACTCCTGAAACAAATTCTGATTGGTAGTTGGGGGTGGAAAAGTCCGCCCACACCCCAACATTTTGAGAGTAGCAGAATGTAAAAGGGATGGAGAAAACCCTGAAACATCCAGCTAGTGAACTAGGAGAGGGAAATTTTGGGCCAGAGCTCATGCCTCATTGGTCCCCGAATTTTCTTCCAATTTTCCTGAGGTTACACCCTCAGAACGAATATACAAAAGTACTTGCATGGAGCATTTTGCTTCAGTGTTCAGAGTGTGGAGTGTGGAGTGTACCCAGTTCAGTCAAATTTCCTTTTGCAAATCTTTGATTTGATCTTACCAACCTCTCAAGGTGGTTTTCACAATGAAGTTTTACTTCATTTTTATTTTGAAGTCTTTCATCACTTGTTATTTTTGTTTTTATTAACAATTGTACAAGTAGTTGTCACTTCTTCTTGTTTTATATAGATTCAACATTTAAAAATTATTAATTCATCAATTTAAATATTTCCAACTAAATTCAGTGCGGCAATATTTTTGTTTAAAATAAATTTGTAAAATCTCGAGAGTGTGTTCGAGAGGATTATCATAAAATTGTAGATCTCGAAATCGTGTTGGAGAAAAATATCATCAATTTGTAAGTCCAATAATTTTTATTGTGTAAACTCAACTTTAATTTCTTTTGTTAAAATATAGACTCAGAAGAGTCAGTTTAAAATTGAATTAGTGAATTCTTTTTCATTTATTTACCAACGCCTTATTTCAAAATTATTTCCCGTCCGTGCTATTGGTTGAAAGATACTAGGCTAAAAAGGGAACGAGTTAAAATTAAAAATTTATGGGTTTGATTTTTCAATTTAATTTTCTTCTCTTCTTCAATTATTAATGAGGGAGAAATTTAGAATCAATTCATTTAGACTCTCAAAGATCTATTACAAGTATTTTTAGGGAAAATCTACTACTAGTAAATCTACTCGTGATTTTAGGATCATGAACTTGATTGATTTATTTATTCATTTGAGGAGTTGTAACCTCAGTTTTAAAAATCCATGCAGGTTTATCTTTTATTCCAATTAATTTTATTTTTATTATCTAGTTATCGTCAAAGTTACCCATCCTTGACATAACAGCAACTATTTTTCTATCAATTTAATAAGTCCGATCGAGTAAATTCGTGAAATATCGAGGCCCTTCGGGTCAACAGTCAGTTCAGAAGAAAATCGCCCCATTCTAAAATGTCGTCGTCAGCTAGCCTTCGGGCAAGCAAGTAGTCTCGATTTAGCACTCAACATGTAGTCAACTAATAGCCTTCGAGCAAGCAACAAGTCTCGAGTTAATACTCATAGAGTCGTCATGTAGACATCACCGTGTATTCATCAATTTAGAGTCTCGTTCTAGCGCTCAGCGAGCATGTATTAAATAGTTTTAGAGTCCTAACATTTTCATCATGTAATCGAATAATCGGACTTTAGTAATTCTCGTGCCTTCGGGTACTCTAATTGCAACTCACCGCGTAAATAATTAAGTTAAACATCGAGTCAGTGTAATCACGTTAATCAAATCGTAATTCAACAATTAAACATCGAAATGTGTAACAATGTAATATTTATCAATATCTTACTCAGTTCTCAAATGAGTTATAAAATAACTAAATTCTCAAATCAAGTTTTTATCGATTATCAACGGTTCAAGGACATGTCTTAATTTAAGTCCAGTTTAATAACACAGTAAAATCCTCAATTTATTCTTCAATGATGTAGTTTATCATGAGTGAATTAATTAAGACAATTCTCAGTACAATTACTAATTAAATGTAATTTATCAGATTTATTATCAACAAATAGACTCCATTGGAATGTATCGACTTTCAGCTTCAAATAAAACAGTTTAGCTTCAAAATTCAGTACTAAACGCAATAGACATCCTTCAATTATTTATCAAGTTTAGATCAATTTGTCAATCAGTAATTATTCAAGTTTATCAGTGAAATTAATCAAGATATTAGAAATCATCGATCATGTAAATAGTGTATAATAATCATAACCTGCGGTTCAATACCGTTAATAAATTCAGTGTTAGTGATTTTAACAAGTGTTATCAATAATTGACTCACAACTTTAAAACTTCCCTCACACCACCCACATCCACGGCAAAAACTAGTATCCATCTCAAACACGGTCTTTATAAAAATTCCGCCATCTCTCTTAGATTCAAAGATATTTCTCGAAAAATCAAGGATGGTTTGAGTCGACTTCTTACCTTCTACCTCTTCCGTACTGAATTAACTTCCCGGGCTAGGGAAGTTATTGTAATCACCCCGAAAATCGAAATAGTACATTTCATGCCCGAGTCTTGGAAAACAGATCATCCTCCCCCACGTGCAAGATTGCCTTCCGAGCCGAAGGCGAGGATGGCAAGCACGTGGGGGAGGGTGATATGTGTTCCATGACGAGGCGTGAACATTATTTTTCGTGTCGTGGGACCGGGGAATTGCCATTTTCGTGTCGTCGGACCTGAAAACGGGGTTTTTCAGGTCCGACGACACGAAAATTGACTTTCCAGCATATCTTCACGTTTCGAGGCCTCGAAAATGTTTTTTGACCATTTTCAACAAAATGTGTGTGTGTGTGTGTGCGTGTGTGTGTGTGTGTGTGTGTGTGTGTGTGTGTGTGTGTGTGTGTGTGTGTGTGTGTGTGTGTGTGTGCGCGTGTGTGTTAATATATATATGATAAAATTTTTTGACAACATTCTCTCCTGAACCAATGGATGGCAACGAGGGCATATATGGCATAATCAAAGCATCTTTGCATAACTTAAGAAAACTTTCAGACTCTTTTCGAAACCTTCTTTCGGACTGAATTTTCTATTTATTTCCTCCCGAACTGGGAAGTTTTTTGTGTGTCCTGAATGGGTCACACCCACCACGGAAGCGAGCCTGCGAGCGACCAATAACGCACCACTAGTTACATCCAACATTAACCTCCTGAGCACATATTTCTGTACAGATAGAGATAATTTCCCACTTCGAGTTTCACTTTTGTATTTACATAACTTTGGCTATAAAGAAAGTTCATCAATAAAGTTCATAAATAATGTATATTACAATTGAAAATAAATTTTGTTTTGTTGTGTACATATATGAATTCTTCATGTGTGATATGGGAATATGTCGAACGATATGAGAAGAATACGAACAATAATACGGGAATGTGAGTAACATGGGACGTTTCCCAGGTAGGAAATGCCGATGCTTGGGAAATGGGCCGAGTCTGGCACAGGCCTGGGTTTGCTCAGCCTTGGTGCCCAAGCTTGGTCGAAGGATGGGCCAGGGCTTCGGACCAAGGCTTGAGTCTGGCGGGAGGGGCGACCAGCCGACCTTTGGCAAGCAGATCTGGTGGAGCACTGGACCGAGCATTGGCATGCCAGAGTTTGGAAAACAAGACCCGGCCAGTAATGGCCCAGGGCTTGGTCAACGAGCTCCAGCCGATATTTCAAGCTTATAAGAGGGGGGGGGGGAGGGGAGCATAGATTTAAAGGTGAAATCGTAAGGGTAGTTCTAATTAGATAATTATCATGTTTGTTGGTTTGGTAATGAGGATTAAATATTAATCTTTTATTATTTTTCCAGTTATGCTGATGAATTAATAATTAATTAGCGATCCTGATGATAGTAGTATTCATGAAGAAGTTAAGTCAATGAATAGAGGAAATATGGATTTTGTAAAACTATGGCGCGGAATTCATATGGACAATTCGAATCATCTCTATAAGAATTGCGCGGTGGTCTAGTGGTTAGAGCGTAGGATTAGTAATCGTTAGGTTCCGGGTTCGATCCCAGTATAGGTAGAATATTTTAAGTTAACTAATTAGGCTTTTTCAGGGATTAATACGTTAAGAGTTGATAGATGAAAGATAATTAGTAGTGAAAAACGATTAAATTTTTTTTTTTCATCATTATTTGTAATAACTATAGGCAGTTCGGCAGTACTCGTAGCGCGGTAAGCCTATTTTTTTTTTATTCAGTGAGCTATCGGATATAATATGCCCATGAGTGATATCTAATCACTCCGGATTTGACGGTTCATATCGAATTAATTTAATTAAACAAAAATTAATTGACCCTGGGCATCGACTGGGCACAACCCTTGGCCATGGTCTGCAGCCAAGCTTGGCCCACTGTTATCATCCCAGGGTTCAACCAAGTTCGGCGCGGTCTTGGCTAAGGCACGGGCCCCGAAGTTCGGTAGCACGACCGCCATTCCCGGGCCAAGCTTAGCCCATTATTAATTTCCTACCTGGGTTGGAAGCATTTTACCAATAAAATTGGTAGCATTGAAATACGAAAGTCGGAATGACCGCGGTGCTAGGACCGCCTCGCCCGTACCGCTTTGCTAGATCCGCGTGCTCATTTTTTCATAGCGTGGAAGAGAAAATTTTCCAGGGATTATTTTCAGAAAAACTGTTTCGGGGCAAAAAATTCCTAGAACTAATATTTTTTCATGGCTCCCGCCAATCAAATCGACATCAGATTGTCAGGGAAGAATAAATAGAGTATTCTTCATCACTGATAAGAATTTTATCAAATCAATAGGAACAGAACAAAATCGATTCACATGACTACAGTAGTCATGTGATGCCGTCGAGACTTAGACGAGAATTTGTTTGAGAGATCATCACAGTTTGAAAAAACATCAGAAGTTTTGGAATTGTTGCAATCTCGAAAGACATTGGATGGTTGCATCTGGTCGCGATTTTGTAAGAATCCATCACCTCTGAGTCTCCGTATGTTTTGTTTTTTCAAATGTTAGTCTCGATATTGTCTCGTCTCGTCTCGTGTACATAAAAGGCTGAAAAAGTCGAAACCCGGGAAAGATAAATCTTCCCAGAATCGTGTCGAGATGCGACGACCCAATATCTTTCGAGATTGCAACGATTCCAAAACTTCCGATGTTTTTTCAAACCGTGATGATCTCTCAAACAAATTCTCGTCTAAGTCTCAACGGCATCACTACGACTACTACCTTGAAATTGAACATTCAATGGGAAAGGTGTAATTACGTTCGTTATTATTACTAAAACATTGTTAATTAACATAATTTTGATAACGAATTTTCAGCTTTTACATATACGAGTTCTACACAAGTGTTTTTTAATCAAGAACTCGGGAACCCAAAAATCAATGCATACCTACTATAGTATCACATCCTCGTTGTTCCCATATATACCCCGCCGTATGATTTATCACTCTCGTATGCACTTCAATCCCACATACCTGCTACCTACAGAGCCAGGAGTCTGGAAAAGAAAAGAGATAATATTGTATTAAAAACATAAAAATATGCAGAGTATTAATTTATTCTGGATGAACTTTGATTAACAAAGAGAATTTTCGTATTCCTGAAAGCGAAGATTATTGAAATATGAATAATCATTGTTCAGAAATCATATCATCCTATTTGTTATGTCGTAACACTTGAACGAGGTTGAAGCCGTTTCCACATGTGAGCGACTATTGGGGGGCAGCACTTTCCAGTGCAGTGATTTTTGGGTTTATGCACGTGCGTCAACGGCCAACCTCACACTTGTTGGCTATCTCTCGTGTAACAACAACGTTTATTGCGTCGTGCATCAAAACTATCATTTATCATATCAAATAAATCCATAAATATCTATCAAATCATAAGTAACCGACAAGATCGTGATTACCCATCGTTTAGTTCACTAATTACGTGTTTATTTTAATTGAGTATTAAGATAAATAAGCAGGCGTAGAGGCCATGCGATTGAGGCTTAGTGTGTAAGCCACCTAGCACTAAGGCTATCTGCTGAGCAAAAACCTACTTCCCGCGATCCCAGCATAATGGACATGTGGCGAGCATGCTCACTGGAATGGCATTGCAACCCGTGCAAACGCAGCTTGCCGATGCGACTAAGGCTATGCAGCTGTAGATATGCGTTGCTTCCTTGCCATCAATAAATTGATGGTGAGCTTCCGGATGGTTTTTTAAATTGAACTGGTTCAGCTAACCGAATAGTGAGAGGACACGTTACAATGAAAAAAATTCAATTTCGCGATTTGAAGGACGTCGTTGCTTCTTCGTTTATATCTTGTTTGAAGGTGGGAACGTTTTTTTACTCGATTTCTTGATTGGAGATCTATCGGAGGGTTATGGGGAAGTATTAGGAATTTTTACAGAATTTTGGAACTGGTTCAATTATTGGAAAAATGAGGGCGTACTGGTGACAAAATCACACAAATGGCAATGCTGTTAACATCTTCAATCATCTAACTTCGTTCCCACAGGTTGTGACGAGGCGCGCGCTTTTTTCATCGCTGTCGATAAACAGAGTCACGCAGGATTGAGTGACCCATATTTGACACGGGTGGCGACATCGATCGTCACCCGAATAAATTATTTCGACATGGAAATCGACCATCGCTATGGTTTTGGGCACCGGCCATGGGGATTCGCGGCATGGCTCCCGAGGAGTGAACACGTGTTCTGCCAGCATTTCGACCGCTACTCGAGTAGTGAGAAGAGTTAAATCCAACCATAAAACAAAGAAGATATAATAATAAATTGGTGATTAAATTAGTGTGAGGATTGAGACGAAGTGACAACGTCCACGAGTGCTTTCCGAGAGGTTTTGGAGAGTGATCCGGAGGCAAGAGGTTAGAGTAACCAAGCCGGGAGGAATACAAGGTACAGATTTGATTTTATTATTTGTAACGCCAAATTCCCAGAGGACACTCGAGTGACAATTGAAGAAGAGTTTAATAAACTCATTAAAACGGAGAAGAGTTTAATAAACTCAGTATTATTAAGTAAGGGCAGCTAGCCAGTGTATTGAATAAATTGCATATCGTTACCAAATTGAAACCGAGTCAATAGTTATTTGAAATTCTTCCCAATCTCATTCCCTACTGCACCCATTGGTTAAGAAATGAATTAATTAAGGAAAATAGTTTTAAAAGAAACAGTAAGTACAAGTTAAAGTCATTCTCCAAAGCAGTAAAAAATAATCTTGCGACCTGCCTTCAAACCCTCAGAAGGTAGTTCGTCACAAGGTACAGATTACAATAATTTCCAGTAAAAAATAGAAAAATGGCCATATCTGGAAAACTACATGAATGAATATACATAGTTTGTTATTATCGTAATTCCCGAACGAATATCTCTGGAACTGGCCGTCCGATTGAGCTGATTTTCAATACCAAACATGACAATCATAAGAGTCACCTACATGCCAAATTTCAAGATGATATCTTGATTTCTTCGAAAGTTAGAGCAATTACAATTATTTCCGGTGAAAAACAGAAAAGTGGCCATAGCTCGAAAAATTTGTAACGACGGGTATATATATTTTGGTTTTTGAAGATAGATAATATCGAGACGAAGATTTTGAAAAAAAAAAATCAAATCGGTGCAGTCGTTTTCGAGATATTGACGTCAAAAGATTTACAAACAAATCACTATTTCTCAAAAATTACTTGACTGATCAAGCTGAAATTTGGCACAGAACTAGCTTCAACTGATACCAACAATCTATCAAAATTTCAGATTTTTTGGGAATGATTTTTCCACTTAATTGTTAAATTTACGAAAAAGTGACCACCGAGTGGACACCCGCACATACGGACATTGGCTCCAAACTTCGTATTTTTACGTTTTAGACCATTCTACATCATTTCCAGCCATAATTAGAAAATGTGAAAATGGAACGATTACAAGGCTTTCATCCGGAAGCAAAATCATCTAAATCGAACGAACAATATCGCCAAGAAACATAACCGTTCCGCGTCACCACGTGGCACTGTAGCCACGAGATCGATCGTTAATATAAGATTAGTGTGTATTAAATATTGTATTAATCATAGCATTACCAAGTAAACAGGATAAGTGTATGTGTGTGAGTGTGCTGGTGGTTGTGAATCATCATTCGTAGTCATCTAATCTCTTTCGTGTATTTCAATAAATCTGGGTTTTTTGTGCCAACGGCTTTTTCCCATAAATTTATCGTGTTAGTATATTACGTTGCAAAGACGGGAACTCAGCGAATACACTCTCGCGCGCGTAGCGTAGCGCGCGAGAGTGTATATCGCTGAGTTACCGACCGAGCGATGTACACTTTTTTTCTTTGTGAGTGTGTGTAAAACAGCGTCGCGTTCTACTGGGTGAAGTGTAATCGCGCGTTTACTTGCGGCGCGCAGTGCCGCAAGTAATTGGTGCGATGACGCTTCAGTCGGTAGAGCGGCAACGCTGTGTTTACACGCACGTGCAATGTATAGTACATTTCATGCCCGAGTCTTGGAAAACAGATCATCCTCCCCCACGTGCAAGATTGCCTTCCGAGCCGAAGGCAAGGATGGCAAGCACGTGGGGGAGGGTGATATGTGTTCCATGACGAGGCGTGAACATTATTTTTCGTGTCGTGGGACCGGGAAAACGCCATTTTTGTGGCGCGCAGTGCCACGAAAACGGGGTTTTGCAGGTCCGACGACACGAAAATATTATTTTTCTCCTGACATACATTTTTTTTTGTTTTTTTTTCAATACAACTATCATACCACCTAGGGTATGATAGTCATCAATGATATTTCACTATTCTTTATGAGAACATACAGCAACTATTAGAGGACTAGGATCCGCCATTACACGAATAGCTCTTTTGGGTTTCCTCGTACCTTCCTCTGCCCTACACTTGAGCTTCTAATCGAGTTTTAGGAGATGCCAGTAAATTGCAATAAAAAAGTCATTCTCAGCGATGGGTTCCGAAGTTTACGCGGGCATCAACATCATCAAAGTTTGATTATCAAACTTTGATATGAATACTGATTTATTAATAGTTCGGTTCTTTTTCTAAGAACATCCACAGAGACTACATTATGAGATTATAATCCCAATTGATCTACCACTTAGCCGTCTCTATCCACTCCCAAGTGATTCGAAAGAAATTATTCACCTTTCAATCGGATTTTGTTTCTCCTTTTTCTCCTTCATTTATTCTTATTCATTCATTCGCTGTTACATCACTCAATTTTTGGGTCACTTGTGACGTATGTCGGGGAATGAATTTCATTGGATTGGAGAATAAAAATAGGAACCACTGAAATTGCTCCCAAAATAACTCGTTCAATTCCCAACAAATTGCTAAATCCCGCTGAACCAATTCTAATAGCCATTGATAATACCTACAATAATCAATCTCGATTCTTTCTTTGATCAGTTTAATGACGGAATCACTTGGGCGTACCAAGTGGATTTCTTCTTCTCGGAGTATGAGGGTGAAACCATTATCCTAATTGGTCGACAAACAGTTTCCGATATCTCAACAAGTATGCCTCCATTTTCTCAATCTATCTCTCATTCTTTTTCTCCGGGTCTCCCAGATCGTTTGAGGAGTGTTTCTCCTTTCAGGCGTACATAAAACAAGACAGGAAGTAAAGAAAACTGCAGGCAGCGATGCAACGAGATGTACCTTATCTACTATTCGCTCAATTTTAATTCAAAGGGGACCTGAAAATGTTCCATCCGAAAACAATTGACTTGAGCACTATGAAATATTGAACCTAGTTCCAATTGAAATGCAAACATATTTTTAATCCCAAATTTTCTTCAAATTAGATTAAATACAACAGAAAAGAGAGATGATTTACAGTCAAATATTGATAATGTCTATAAATTCACCTGAACTGAGAGAGAGAAAAAAAAATCTAGAACAAGAAAGCGATAAAAAACAACTAAAGAGCCTTCAGTACATTTATCTCTTCGTGTGACAGTAGATAGTACTGCGGAGGTGGCCAGATTTTTGTTACTGCGATGCAATAGTTGAAATTACACATTGCACGACACCATCTCGGGTACTGGATTTATCTCCCTCATTCGGTTTTACACCCCCCCCCCCCCTCCTCCCCACCCACCCGCCAACCAACGGGATATGTGCTGTTTTGCTTTGTAATTAGAATTTTTTCCCTCATGATTTCTGCAGACTCACATACGAATTTACAATTTTTTATTCATAGTGGAGATTTCCAGAAGAACGTACGAGTTAAGTGGGTTAACCGAGCCAAGCTTAATTGACTCACCCACACAACGGAGTACGATAATTTTACTGGTACTAGGACTATTAAGAATAGTTATTTGTTTGTATTGGATATGGGATATAAATGAATGTTAAATGCTGTGGGTTATACTGTAACTTGTAACTTTTATTTAATTATATGTACGAGGAAGAAACGTCTGTACTCTACGGATCTCTCGAGGAGACTAAAGACTAATCATAAAGACCAAAAGAATATTAGTCACCTAAAGAAAGACTCTCTCTGTTCTCTCTGTTCTTTTTCCTTATGAAATCATTGTTTATGTTTATGTAAGCTCTCAGGCGACTCTCTGGTGCCCTCCACGTCGAATAGTTTTTGTAACTGACACCTTCTAATTAAATTGATTCTTGAAATTACTATATCATCCAACAGTTTGGGGCAAAATTATTAAGTCATTTTTGAGTCGTTTGTGAATACAAGAACATTCTCTCCTCCACTTCGAAGAAGCTGTACATCCCTCCTTTGACCAAATAGAGAAATTTGAATATTCTCTTGACCTATACCTTTTGACCGCCAGCGTATGGACTATAACAAGTAATCTTGGAAATAGTAATTGATGGGGTTAAACTGAATTATTTATTTTTGATTATTCCATTTCTAACGAGTGATATGATTCTTGGAAATAATTTGTTAAGATCACGGAAGGCGGTGATAGATTATGATAATCATACAATGAGTTTGTCGTGGCGTGATCTGTCTAGGGGGATTATGTCCTTCGGGCGGGGGTCGTCTAAGGTGGGAAGGGCTCACCCTGATCACACCAGCATACACGGAGAAAAAAATACAGGAAAAATTCTAGTGCTAGCACCAGAATTTGGGTGCAAACGCATGAGTCACCAAGGATTTACCGTGAAGAATAGAAACTAGGGGTGCGGCCGGTCTACGCAATTTTGGTGGTCGCTCGCAAGCTCGCTCCCAAATTTGGATGCGTTGAATTGGGAGCGAACCATTGAGGTTCACAGAAAAAACTTCCCGGTGTTCATACCCCAATATTTGATAAAAATGATTAGAAAAAAAAATTTGCAATTTTCGTTTTTTATGTTATTCGGAAAGAAATTAAAAATTACTGGATTGATTCCATCCAAAATTTAATCAGGTCGGTATTACATGAAGACGCATCGATTGAGAAAGAAAAAAGTCAAATCGGCCCATACGCTCGTGAAAAATCATTGATTAGCTTTTTTCGTGATATTTGGTCATGATATTTTTAAAAAAAAAACGAAAACCACCGAATTGATTCAATCCAAAATCTAATCAGGTCTAAGTTACATGAAAACGCATCGATCAAAAAAAAAAATCAAATCCGACCATTTGTTTGCGAGAAAGCGTTAACGAAAAATAGTGTGCACATATAGACACACTCACACACATACACACACACACATACAGACATTTTTAAAAAAATAGTCTAGAACGATTCGGGATGCCTTAAAACGTTGAGATCTGGTGAAAAATCGATTTTCGATTTTTGGGGTGATTACAATAACTTCCCTGCCCGGGAAGTTAAAAATTACCCTTCCTACATTATTTTTTCATTAAAATGTAATAATTTTTATGAAAAATTTCACTAAAATTTCCGGTGCAGCACAGTAAAATGAGGGTGCATTCCAATTTTTGGAGTAATTTAATGAAAAATTATCTTTGGCATAGTATTTAATACTAATTTTGTTTGAAATTTTACTCGATATGAAAGAATATTTACTGTACTGGGAGATTAAATTTTCGGGTGCTCCACCAGAAGCTGAATAGAATCCGAATTGGAATCGGGGAGTTTCGGGGGTTTTCGGCTGTCGTCTTGAGGAACCAGCTAGTGCGTCATTCATCTATCATATATTCGACAGATGATTTATCGTATCGTCGTCATTTATTTCGAGAAGTGTATTGCGGCTCCGGAATTTTTACTGTGCGGCACCGGAATTTTTCGGGTGCCAGTCAATTGCACCCATTTTCTGGTACGGCACCTGAATTTTTCCCTACATTTACAGGGAAAAATTCCTATATTTTTCTTTCCGTGTAGGGATTTAAGTCGTCACCGTGATATTAAACGACGAATTGATTGACTCAGACCATTCAAAAATAAGTAAATATAAAAGTCATGAGTCACCCGAGCTATAGTCCAAAATAAAATAGTAAAAATCGATGACAAACCGACCCAATCATCTTACGATGAGGGAAATACGTTTAAAAATCAATCTGAACTAATCATTGGAGGGATTAAGTAATTACCCGAGTGGAAAATCTCGGTTCGAGGCGTTACACGCCTGATCAGGTATCAGAGTAAGGTCCTGTTCCGAGACTGATCGTAGCCTTACCACAATTTCCACACGGGTGTGAGGTTGATTGAGAGAGGGATTTCACAAGTGTCCTGGTAGCTCAGATGGTAAGAGCACCCGGCGCGATACTGGGAGGTCCCGGGTTCTATTCCCGGCTAGGAACGGTTAAAATTTTTCTTTAAAAATTTTAATTCAATTAAACTCTCCTTATGGCCATATAGCGATCATAAAATCCAGTTGATAAATTGAAAATGAATATGAAAGACAATTCATTTCATTAAATAATGCCAACGTTTCGGACACTATATGTGTCCATCATCAGGGCAATTTTTTATTGTTCTGCGAGAAATTAAACAAAAATTTACAAATTAAGTCTATCAATATAACATTCAGGAAAAATTAAAATAATAAAATAAATAATAGAATTTCATAATTTACCTAAGTCCCATTGAATGTTAAGGGAGCAGAACGAATTTAACCAACAATTACATAAGACAGTAAATATACATGTCATTGGCCTCTTCTAACCTAGAAAATACAATGCATAGACACCAATGATCCAAACAGATAAAGAAAAAATTTTTTAGAATAAAATTTATGTTTTGAATGAATGGTAATATTATTGTAAACTATAAAAAACTAACTATACAGGGTGTCCCATAACTACTGTCATTCCTGTGGGGTAGTGAAAGGGGGTGGTATTTGAAGTGGAAAGTTCCTCTTCGGTTTTCGGATCGAACCACTTTTTTTTTTGATTTAATTTTTTAAATGTCTGACTAGTCTTTTTTTTTTAATTTATACTACTTGATAGGATTTTTTTTTTCAATATCTTCATCCTTTTGGCACAGTTTATCACCACATAGTAACCATAGTCCACTCATCGCGCCCTCTAGCGCCGGGAATGATTTAAAAAAAAGAGTTAGAATAAATTATTCACTTTGTTTTTTAACCGTGTTCTCAAATAGGCCTGTATCCACCGATCACCATGAAAACTCCCAATTCTCGCCCCCTCCCGCCACGAATCATTTCCCAAAAACAAAGAAGGGAAATCAAAAACGGAATGTGATTGTTATTTTTTGTTTCGTTCTGTTTTCAGATTATTTTAAAAAAAAATTTTTCCAATGATACAATCGGCTGATCACTGATCACCTACCCACCCACCCATCAAAACTGAAACTCTCCCCTATCACACCCTCGACCTCTGAATTATTTTCAAAAATCAAAGGAGGGAATCAGAAAACGAAATATTATTTTTTTTTCATTTTTTAGATTTTTTTTTTGTTGATTCAATCGGCTGAAGACCTACCAACCCACCCATCAGAACTAAAACTCTCCCCTATCACTCCCTCGACCTCTGAATTATTTTCAAAAATCAAAGGAGGGAATTAAAAAATGGAATATTATTTTTTTAACTTCCCGGGATAGGGAAATTATTGTAATCACCCCGAAACTCGAAAATCGAATTTTCATCCTATCTCCACGTTTCAAGGTCACTACAACACTCCCCGAAAAATTTTGAGTTGATGTATGTATGTATGTATGTGTGTGTGTGTGTGTGTGTGTGTGTGTGTGTGTGTGTGTGTATGTGGTGTGTATGTGGCCAAAAATTCTGTCCAACGATATCTTATGAACGGATGATGCGATCGAGGTCTTCAATGACGCCATCGAAGCGTCTTCCTTCAACTTAGATCGGAAAAGATTTTGGAGAAAATCGGTCCAGTCGTTCTCCAGTTTTTCCAAAAAAACATGGAATGGAATTTTTTTTTCGTTTTTGTTTTTTTTGTTTGTTTTTCGTTTTTTTTTTTTTTTTTATACTTACGTCCACATCTGCGTACGAGCCGAATCAATTAGAGAGGGAAAAGGGGGTAAATGCTAGGGAACATTTAAAAAAAATCACCACACACAAACAAAAATAACACAAACAAAAATAACATACTAAAATAACTCAAACAAAAATAACACAAACAAAAATAACACAAACCAAAATAACACAAACCAAAATAACACAAACAAAAAGAACATAAACATGAATAACTCGGGATAATAACATATATTTGAACTTAAGGATGTTCTGCCTTGATTGCAATGGGGGGAGGGGTGAGCTGTAGGGGAAAGGTAGGATTTTCTGGGGAATTCCAACCCCTGAACACGAAAAAATGAAATTTTGAGTTACCCCATTGAGGTTATATTTGGTCACTTTTACAGTGCCATTATATTCCTCATGACTCTTTTTCCTAATAAATATTCATAGGATCGATCAAAAAATTTCCAACAATCAATTTAATAATTTTTGAAAAAAATAAAAATCTGGTCGTTAACAGCGGCAACGTTGGGAACTAGAGAAATTTGGTAACACGGGCTGGTACCATTGGCTGACTAGGGCTACACTCGGCTGTAAACGTTTATTCATCCCCCAGATACCCCAGATTTGTATTTTGCGCGCTGCCCTCTCTCTTTGAATGTGTTGCGACGTTGTCGTACTTTCCAGCTGCGCGCGCAAGAAAGGTAAATTTTCGCTTATTTTGGCATTTTTTATAACTAATTATTAGTCTGAGGGATGCGTAAGAATATAACGTTTTTTCTTGACGTAACGATTGACCTATAGCCGGAGTTTCATTACGCTAAACCCATTTTTCATCGTTTTCACCAACTTTTCGTGAATTTTCGATAAGAACACGTGATAAATTGATATTTTTAAAAAAATCATAACTTGACGTTTAAATTCAATCGAAATGAATTACTTTAATAAATTTTTTCCTCAGTGCCAATTACTATTAGTATTATCCTTATCTGTGTTATTTATGTTTATGATATTTTTGGCTGTGTTATTTATGTTTGTGATATTTTTGTTTGTGTTATTTTTGCTTGTGTTATTTTTGTATGTTATTTTTGTTTGTGTTGTGGTGACGTGTTACCATAAGAATTTTCCGCAAAAAATAGAAAATTGGCCATATCTCTAAAACCTTGCATCGACCGGTATATATATCCTGGGTGATTCAGATAGTAGACGACGAGACAAAGATTTTGAAAAAAAAGCCAATAGTTTCGGTCATTTCTGAGATATTCACAAAAAACGATTTACAAATAAATCACTATTTCTCAAAAACTACTCAATCGATCGAGCTGAAATTTGGCACAGAATTAGCTCCACCTAATATCAACAATCAAGCAAAATTTCAGATTTTTCGGAAATGATTTTCTCAATTAATTGGCCAATTTAAGGGAAAGGGACACCCGAGTGGACACGCTAACAGACGGACATTGGCTCCAAACTTCGTATTTTTACGTTTCAGACCATTCTACATCATTCCCAGCAAAAATTAGAAAATGTAACTAGTGGTGCGTTATTGGTCGCTCGCAAGCTCGCTCCCATGGGTGAATGCGTTGCAATATTAGTGTGACCCGTTTAGCGGGTTGCAACAATAACTTTCCGGTTTCTCCCTCATTATTGTAAGTGGAGAGAAGCTAAGAAAAATTTGAAAAGAGGAATCTCTGTTTCTGGAAGTGAATGAAATACAAATCGTCATCATTGAAAATTCAAAGTAGATAAATCAACTAGAAATTCGATGATAATTCAGTTTTCCATCAAATTTTTTGTCCTGATGTAGATTTTTTTCTTTTATTCTCATATTTCCCAATCTCATTTCATGAGATTGTGATGAAAATTTTATAACTTCAAGTGTTAACCATTTTCTTGAATTTTTTTATGATTTAGACAGGATTTGCTTGTGATCATGGTCAAGGACATGTAGGTAATTATGAGAATGTGAAACCTTAGGACAAAACGACGCATCAAATGCATGAAGAAAATTTCAGATTGCATCATTTATTAAGAAGAATAGAGGAATTTGTGAAAAAGCCGTATTTTTGACGTTTTTTCGCATATTTTTGAAAATAATTCAGAGGTCGAGGGAGTGATAGGGGAGAGTTTTAGTTCTGATGGGTGGGTTGGTAGGTCTTCAGCTGATTGAATCAACAAAAAAAAAAAATCGAAAAAATGAAAAAAAATAATATTCTATTTTTTAATTCCCTCTTTGATTTTTGAAAATAATTCAGAGGTCGAGGTAGTGATAGGGGAACGTTTTAGTTCTGATGGGTGGGTTGGTAGGTCTTCAGCCGATTGAATCAACAAAAAAAAAAATCAAAAAAATGAAAAAAAAAAAAATGTGTGCGTGGTGGCCACGCGCGATAGAAGTGAAACTTCTGTAGGCTTCAAATGTCAAGAGATGATTGTTGTATGAAAATCTCGATATCCTATCAATCTATAATTCTCTCTGTTGAAATTCGAGAGGAAGGAGCAAAAAGGAGCAATAAGTGAAGAATACTCGTAGTATTAATGATAAATATAAATTTGATTTTGTTCGACAATTTAGATTTCCTTGCGATTTGAAAATATTCACGATATTCTCTGTTTCGTTCCGCTGCGGTCTTCGGTTTTTTAAAAATTATTATTCGATGTTTGTCACGCCACGCTCTGCTGCATCCCGTACTCGTTATTGGCATGATTATTCTGCGAATAAACAAATCCTCCAATTTATCAGTACGAACTAAACACATTTCAATAATTGATTAAAAATCCTGTAATTCTGAAAGAACACTTACCTGATGCTTTCCAATTTTTTCAACAATTTTTAAACACGATGATAGATAAAATAAATAATTAATTCAGTACGATAATAACACGAGACTAACTGACAGTGCATGAATTGTAGGTTGTAATTTCGCGACGATTCACGCATCAGCTGAAATAGCCCGAATCTTTATGCTGGTTCTACGTACGATTCCCTATTCAGAAGGTGGCGCCTCCAACGCGAGAAATGTGCAGTATTCTCATAGCATATAATACGTATGATATGAGTGTTCTCACTATGCACCGTAAGCGGAGTAGTACTAGAGCCGTGCTGGTGTGTTCCACTCCCACCACTTTTCGTCACAGCCGACTCCCCGCTTTTCGTTGCAGTCCGACACCCCTCCTTTCGTTACACTCCACGCTGTAGTTGTCAACTCGCTCTACCGTGCCTAAAAAAGTTTCACTTCAATAATATTCCATTTTTTAATTCCCTCCTTTGATTTTTGAAAATAATTCAGAGGTCGAGGGAGTGATAGGGGAGAGTTTTAGTTCTGATGGGTGGGTTGGTAGGTCTTCAGCTGATTGAATCAACATAAAAAAAATCGAAAAAATGAAAAAAAAATAATATTCCATTTTTTAATTCCCTCCTTTGATTTTTGAAAATAATTCAGAAGTCGAGGGAGTGATAGGGGAGAGTTTTAGTTTTGATGGGTGGGTTGGTAGGTCTTCAGCCGATTGAATCAACAAAAGAAAAAATCGAAAAAATGAAAAAAAAATCATATTTCATTTTTTAATTCCCTCTTTTGATTTTTGAAAATAATTCAGAGGTCGAGGGTGTGATAGGGGAGAGTTTCAGTTTTGATGGGTGGGTGGGTAGGTGATCAGTGATCAGCCGATTGTATCATTGGAAAAATTTTTTTTAAAAATAATCTGAAAACAGAACGAAACAAAAAATAACAATCACATTCCGTTTTTGATTTCCCTTCTTTGTTTTTGGGAAATGATTCGCGGCGGAAGGGGGCGAGAATTGGGAGTTTTCATGGTGATCGGTGGATACAGGCCTATTTGAGAACACGGTTAAAAAAAAAAATGAATAATTTATTCTAACTCTTTTTTTTTAAATCATTCCCGGCGCTAGAGGGCGAGATGAGTGGACTACGGTTACTATGTGGTGATAAACTGTGCCAAAAAGATGAAGATATTGAAAAAAAAAATCCTATCAAGTAGTATAAATTTAAAAAAAAGACTAGTCAGACATTTAAAAAATTAAATCAAAAAAAAGTGGTCCGATCCGAAAACCGAAGAGGAACTTTCCACTTCAAATACCACCCCCTTTCACTACCCCACAGGAATGACAGTAGTTATGGGACACCCTGTATATCTATTCCCAGTGAAACTATTAAAAATGATGACAAAAATATAAGATCAGTGTAAACAACATACCGTCGGTTCAAGTGTCAAAAAGGGAAGAGAGTGAAACACTAGAGCCATCTAGTGAAACCAATAAAGAACTGTGAACTAGAATTATCAATTCAATATTTGGATCATTAGATAAATATGCATTATATTGCACAAGTTTTCAAATTAATTGAAAATATTAAAAAAAAAAAAAAATTAAAAATTCATGAAAATGTCAAGTTAAAAAATTAATTACGTCGATAAAGTCAGTCAGTACGTAAATATTAACCATACATAGAAATTACTGTATCGTTAATTTCTTTTGCATCCTAATTAATCCATCATAAGAGTTGCCAAGATTTTTACAATCATTAACAAAATTGACTGTTCTACCTTGATGTTTTTTTATATTAAACATTTCCATAATATTTAACGCAACTCCAGGATTAGCTGAACCTAGTATGGTTGAACGATCAAAATTAAATGTATGATGTCTATTCTCTACATGAGCTGAAAGTCCCGAACGATATTTTTTAGGATCCTTTTCACTTCTTTTGTGCTCATCAAGTCTGTCTTTAAAAAACCTAGGAGTTTGTCCAATATATACCATTGGACAGTTACTACAAGGAATTCTATATACTACATTTGATTTCAAGTTTATTGGAACTGGATCTTTAGTTGTTTTGAATAAATTCCCTAACTTGTAAGTAATTGTCGAGATTACTTTCAAGTCAAACCTAGTACAACAGTTCTCAAAATTTTAATTTATAATTATTTGCCTATGATGGAGGCGGTGAAACCCGAGTGGAAAATCTCGGTCCGAGGCGTTACACGCCTGATCAGGTATCAGAGTAAGGTTCTGATCCGAGACTGATCGTACCCGTGTGGAAATTGTCGTAGCCTTACCACAATTTCCACACGGGTACTTGTTTAGGTAAAGAAGGGGATATTAACAATATAAACAATAAAATATATTGTTTGATGGTAATTTACGTAAAAATAATAATACCTGTATAACTGAAATGATTCGTGTCAACATGATGTTAGTTAATTATTGTAAAATGTGCTATGATAATTAAGTACAGGACAATGATTTTTGTAATGAATGTCGAATTTATTACATTAATAGTTTAAGAGACAATGATGAAATCATAGAGCTGGTTGGTTCGGTCGAGCATCACTCACGGGAAGATCATTTCCGCGCGGTCGCGCATATGCTGACGTCTAACGAATCTTGTTGAAAAATATCATAACTTATTCCCCGAAAAACCCGGGTGTACGATTCAAAATGGAGTGAATCGTGAATGTACAAATATATACGAACACGAAATAAAATTGGAACTCAAAAATATTATATCAAATTCTTTCTAACAACTCTAGATTTAACCCACGGTTACTGGCAAGTACCACCAAAGAAGAATTCGCGGTAGTATACTGCATTTTTGTTCGACGGGGTACTTTTTCGGTTCACATGAATACCGTTTGTACTGAAAGCCGCGGGAGCTGGGATTATGAGAGCAATTAGAATGGTGATAGGTTATGATTGTGATGAATTTTTAATATGTTATGATGACGATCTCTGGGTCGCAACCGGAACATTCAAAAAACATTTGCAGAGCCTCGAGAAAATTTTTAGCAAATTATTGAAATTCAATTCTACTTTGAGAATTGATACAGCACTTTTCTGCCAACCGGAAGGAAATTTTTTAGATTATATATTGAGCCCTCAGGGAGTGGAACCTAAAGCAGAAAAGTTGACAAAAATATTGAATTTCGAAGAATCGAAGAATAGAGCTACTTTACAAAAATTTCTGGGTGTTTGCAACTATTACCGGTAGTTTTCTATGAATCACGGCAAATAATACCTGGGAATTGAATGACAGCTATTCCAGGGCTTTGATCGAATTAAAAGAAAATTTTGCTCACATTATTCAATTATCACATTACGATGTAGATACAACATTAAGGGTCTAATGAATGAATCAGATATGAGTATTTGCGGCGTATTGTACGGAGTTGATGATCAAAAAAATCATCTAGTCATTTCCATTGAGAACAGGTGTCTCATACCAGCCGGAAAAAAATTATACGACGATGGAAATCGAACTACATTAGGGATTCCTTACTTTTCCCGACTCAGGAGGTATCCTTGAGCGAATTTCATTGGGAACAGCATTTAAGGAATCACCCGACTAGAAATTTGGATACGGGTTTGATCCGGGCCGGACGTGTTTGGCCGGACTCCGTACGTCAGTTCCGGATCTGGTCAACTGATCCGGCCGTAGTCAAGAATGTAACGCGTTTTGTCATCCGGGCCTGATCAAGCAGCCTTACGCTTGCCTTTTTTCCATTAAATATTGGAAAATTAATAAATAATCAATTCAGAATGATAAATATATGTTAATATAACATATTTATGTTCTCCATTAATACGAATACGAAAAAAAAGAAAAAATAATAAAAAAGTGCGTGGAGTCCTTCCGCGCGGAAGAAGTGAAATTTCATGATGGCAAATTGGAAACATGAAAGGATTGAAATCAATGTTATTGTAACACAATATTTTTGGCAAACACAAATTTTTATTATTTTTTGACAAAAAATTTTTTTCAATTTAATTCTCACTTTCAGCGGGCGCTGTATCCATATTAATAATATTTACAAGTGAATTATGATAGCTCAGATAAGATCTAAAATGTTTAATTTCTATTTTATCAAAAAATTATTGTTATCATTGTGGAGCATGAAAATATGTTTTCCGCGAAATTGTAAATGTAAACACGTAAGAAACAATCCCCGAATCAACAGTAACGTACCTTCACATAACCTCGACTCAACTGCGTCCCCTGTAGCCTCCTTTTCACTCATCTTAATTATATTCAAATCACAAAATTACCACACACTATTATTACACTCCGAAATATTCCGTATGAAATATCAAATTAAGATTTAAAATTAACAAACTGATTCTAAAACTGAATTAATTACAAAAATCAACACAATTAAAACACTCGCATTGAAAACCATGTGATGCTTCACTCACTAAGGCATCAACACTTGCTGCGTAGCTAGTATAGCACGCGCATGCGCCTGAATGTTATGCCTGTGGGACCCTTTCTCTCTCTCTCTCTCTCTCTCTTTATCACAGAAATAGTACCCATTCAAAAAATCCAAAATACGATAAAAATTGATGAATTCAGACCAATAAATATGCTCCCGCAATATGAAAAAATCCTTGAAAAAATTGTTGCCAAACAATTAATGGAATATTTCGAAAAAAATGATTTATTAGTTGAAGAACAGTATGGATTTAGAAAAGGCAAGTCATGTGAAAATGCAGTTCAGCAAGTGATATCAGACTGGAAAAAACATATCGGTGAAGGTAGTATTGTTGGGGCCATATTTATCGATCTGAAGCGAGCATTTGAAACTGTTGACAGAATAATATTATTAGAAAAAATGAAAAAATATGGTATTGTAGGAAAAGTATGGGATTGGTTCCATTCGTACCTATCGAATCGTACTCAGACAACATATTATCGAGGCAGTGAATCGGAAAGAATTGAAGTTAAAATTGGAGTTCCCCAAGGTTCTGTGCTTGGTCCATTATTATTTCTAATATACATTAATGATATAATTGAAAAAAGTTGTATTGATTGCGAAATAAGATTATTTGCAGATGACATGGTCATCTTTACATATGGACAAAGCTCTGAGGAAATCGAAAAAAGATTGAATCCTTGTCTGCATAAAATAGAAAATTATCTGGAGAATAATAAATTGAAAATAAATATAAATAAAACAAAATTTATGGTAATATGTCACCAAAGACAAAAAAGAGGTAAAATGGCAATTGTAAAAAGCAAAAATGGTGTGGAATTAGAAAGAGTAAGTGAAATAAAATATTTGGGGGTAATTATTGATTCCCATCTGACATTTAAGCAATATCAAGAATATATAGTCAAAAAAGTTGGTAAAAAAGTGGGAATGTTGAATAGAATCGGAAATGAAGTGAGTATGATGACAAGGAAAGTAATATATGATAGTATAATTTCACCACATTTCGAATACTGTAGTACTATTTTGTATACCATGAATGAAACAAGTCTGACAATTCTACAAAAGATGCAGAATAGAGCCATGCGTGCCATTCTCCACTGTAATAAGCGTACTAAAATAAGTGATATGTTAGAAGCATTAGGACTAATGAGCATTGAACAAAGGATAAAATTAAACGTACTCAAATATATACATAACATGTTGAAGACAAGGGACAGAAATGATAATGATAATGGAGAAACCCGAGTAACAAGACAGTGTAAAGATATACAACCATGTAACGTAAAAATGAGCTTTAGTCAAAACGATGTGATGTACAAAGGGCTGCAATTATATAACAAATTGCCAAGTGAGCTAAAAACTATGAATGATAATGGTTTTCGACGAGAGGTTATAAAATACCTGAAAGAGAATGTAGAATAAAACGACTGTAGCGAGAAATTCGCAGAAAACTTAAATGTAGCATATTGCAAAATAAAAACCAATCAATCAATCTCTCTCTCTCTCTCTCTCTCTCTCTCTCTCTCTCTCTCTCTCTCTCTCTCTCTCTCTCTCTCTCTCTCTCTCTCTCTCTCTCCTCTCTCTCTCTCTCTCTCTCTCTCTCTCTCTCTCTCTCTCTCTCTCTCTCTCTCTCTCTCTCTCTCTCTCCCTCTCTCTCTCTCTTAATTGCAAAAAAAACGTTCTTGTGTAAATGGTGGTGATTGTGTGGTGCCTGGCTTTGGTAAGCGCATTCTCATGGATTCTGGTGATGAGTACATAAAAAGGGGATAACCTGAAGCGAATCTGAGAACTGCATCTGTCTCTGCAAAAATCGCAGTGTATATTTCACCCAATATAGTTTTCTTCATCAATTAATTAGAAACATTGGTTAAAATAATATCTCATCAGCCATAGACTGAAAGTGTACAGAGTTGAACAAGTGGTGGTTAGCAATTGTGAACAGAGCCTCCTGTCTTCTTGTTGTCTAAGTGGGGAGGATCCAGTGTAGCTGATAAATCAGTTATCCATAATATTGGCATTGTGAGAATTATAAGTCGTGACACCTGGTGTTGTCTTCGCTCGACAGGTGGTGAGAAAAGTCAGTGGTGAATATCGTCATTGGAATTGGAGTGGGGATAGTCGTGATCAGCTGGATGGCACTGAGTGTTTACGATGGAGGGAGAAGGAAAAACTGGGCGTACGCTCGATGATGTCTTTGCATTGATTGAGAAGCAAGTGACAACTCTAAATGAAGTTAGCAATAATGTCAAAATTTGTAGGGACAAACTCGAGGGGCACGACAAAAGAATTAAAGCTCTAGAAAACAAATCGACGGTCAACACCCGAGAGATTAACAAAGTTATTGAGGCTAATAATGTACTTCAAACGCAAGTAAACGAACTCAGAGGATCTATTGAGCAACTGAAACAAAAGCAGTTGACAAACTTCATTGACATCCTGGGGATTCCTCTCTGTTCTGGAGAAAATCTTAATGAAATTGTGCTAAAAATTGCCTCAGTAATTGGAGTGCAAGTTGAAACTCGAGACATTATCAATTGTTATCGACAGTCGAGAGCGGGAAATCATGACAGTAGTGGTAATGTTTTTCACCCAATAATTGTGGTAGAATTATCAGACACTAGTGTCAAAACTTCTCTTCTGCAAGGCCTCAAGGCTAGGAAAAAACCACTCACAACTTCAGACTTGGGGCTTGGCTTCAAAGAGACTTCCAACATCTTTGTGAATGAAAAACTCACTCCACATCTCCAACGTGTCTTCCTCGAGGCGAGGAAAGCTAAAAAGGACAAGTTTATCAAATATGCCTGGACCAAGCATGGGAAAATATTGGGTCGGGTGGAGGATGGAGCCACTACCCTGGTATTTCATAACGTTGAGGATGTAGAGTCAGTCATAGTGAATGCAATGGAGATGGATGCTGCTGGTGAAGATTCATCGCCGGTGATAGCTGATAAATCTGATGGTAAACGTAAACATAAAGGCGAGAACAAATTTCCACAGAGCAAAAGAGTCAATTCAGGTGATACTCGAGTCACAAGACAAAATAAGAATGCAGTATAGCAATCAACAGATGAGAAATCTACTCACGTAGATCTCTCATCTCAGAATCTTAGAATAGGGCACGTGAACTGCCAATCTCTCTTTGGGAATTTTGAGGAGGTTAGCTTATTAATTAATGAACACAAAATTGATATTTTAGGGATATCTGAATCGTTCCTAAAGGAGCATATGCTTGATAATTGTGTAAAAATTGATGGTTTTAATTTGTACAGGAACGACAGGTATGGAGTAGAGTGTGGGGGAGTAGCAATCTATGTACGACGAGATATCTCTGTGAGAATACTCGATCGTTCTCCTAATGTATACTCGGGCAATCCGGAGTTTCTTATTGTTGAGGTTAAACCAATTAATAGATCTGGATCTCTAGTAGGGTTAGTTTACAGACCTCCCAAGGCACCCTATCCTTTTGATTTTTGGAGTGCTGTAGAAAAACTCTCGCCTCTGTACACCAACATCATACTCATGGGTGATACTAACATTGATTTTGATAAGAAAAATAGTGATGATTCTAAACATCTGAAGAGAACACTCTATGATCTTGGTCTACACATGGTTCCCTTCGAACCCACCCACCACTGCACTACTGCTGATACATGGATTGATCATATTTATATAAATAATATTGATATTATAACTTCTAAAAATCAGATATGGAGAACAGCTCAGAGGCATGATCTCATCATGATAGAAACCAGAATCTCTCTCCCTAAACTGAAGCCTAGAACCTTCTCTTTTAGAAATTTAAAAGCAATCAACAAACAGTCTCTTAGTGATGAAATTGGTAAACATGACTGGGACAGACTCTACATGACGGACTTGATAGACGTTAAAGTTGAACTATTGAATGACTACATATGTAAAAGTTATGACAAGGTTGCTCCCTACAAGCTAGTGACCTTGAAGAAGCAGAGAGCTGAGTGGCTCTCTGATGAGATCAGGGAACTGATGAGGAAAAGGGACGCTATTAGAGCCAAATATCGAAAGACACATAGAGCTGCTATCAAAGAGGAGTTCATGTTTTTGAGGAAACTTGTCAAACAAGTAACTCGTGAGGCTAGAAACAAACATTCCAATGATAAATTAAAGGGTTCAAAGGACTCCAAGGAGCTATGGACACGGTTGAGAGAGCTTGGCATTGCCAAGGAGAATATCAATAATAAAGAAAACTCCTCTATAGATCTTAATCAGCTTTCTGAGTTTTTCGGAAGGGTGGGGAAAACAGGTACTGCCGGGGGGGGGGGGTGGTAGTAGATGAACAGTTGGTGGGTGGCCTAGAAGGTGAGGAGGTGGGTAAGCAATTCTCTTTTACAAAGATAACTATTAAAGACCTGAAAAAATTCATCAACTTCTCCAGATCAAGAGCTATGGGACCTGATGGGATTTCTGCTAAAATGATTGACCTCTGTTTTCAGTCTTGTGCCAAGCCAATTATTCACATCTTTAATTGTTCGATTGATAGGGGAATTTTCCCTGATGCCTGGAAAAGGGCTCATATTCTTCCTATTCCAAAAATCTCATCTCCCAAAGAATGTAGCGACTATAGACCAATTGCGTTAACCTGTTTTCTCTCTAAACTCCTTGAAAAAATATTATCGCAGCAAATGATCAACTTTCTTGAGTCTCGCAACAAATTCGATCCCCTACAGTCTGGTTATCGTGCGGGTATGAGTACTCAGACCGCTTTGTTAAATGTCATTGAAGATGTTAAATGGGCAGCAGATAAGAGAATGGTCACCATACTGTTATTATTTGACCTTAGTAAAGCATTTGATACTGTTAATCACAATTTATTACTGCTAAAGTTGAAAAAATCAAACTTCTCTGCTGCCACATGCAAATGGATTAGCTCCTACCTCTCAGATCGGAGGCAAACAGTGCTGGGTAATACGGTGAATGGGGTAACGGATAAATCAGATTGGGTCAATATGGAGAGGGGGGTACCTCAGGGCACCATCTTCGGTCCTCTGTTTTTCTTGTGTTTCACTGGGGACATCAAAAATGCCCTTAAAACTACCTGCCCTTAAAACTATCATGCAATGTTTGCTGATAATCTGGGTGTGTATTTGCATGTATTACCTAGTAAGATAGAGGAAGGAATATCAATAATGAATCAGGAGACTCTAGCTATTGAAAATTGGGCTAAAAATAATCAATTGATACTCAATGCAAAAAAAACTCAAGCTATTGTCATGGGGAGCTGTAAATATATAAATAAAATTTACTCTTCAGAAACTGCAAGTATCACTGTAGGGGGATCTGTTGTAAAGTTCATGGATGAAGTTAAATATCTTGGAGTGACCTTGGATTCAAAATTATCTTGGTGTGGACAGGTTAGAAACACAGCCTCATTAGTTCATGGAGCAATGTATAGATTAAAAAAGTCCAAGGACTAACTCAATACTAGCCTAAGAAAATACCTTGTGAAATGTCTAGTGTATCCGTACATCGACTATGGTAGTGTACTGCTCACAGGGTGTAGCCGAGAGGTAGATACTAGACTCAAAAAACTGATAAACGTGGGAATAAGGTTTATATATGATTTGAAAAGACATACTCCAATTTCAGAATTCTATACTCAGTTAGAATGGCTCATACCATCCTTCCGTAGGCAATTTCTTCTAGGTAAACTAACGTATAAAATCCTAGTGAATAAAAGACCTAGTTATTTATTTGAAAGATTAACTCTAAAGTCTGAAGTAGCAAAAAGGGCCAATCATGGAACTGAACTAGACCTTTTTATTCCAAATAAGAGAACCAACTTTGGTCTCTCTACCTTCTCCACCGCTTCTAGTAGTTTCTGGAATTCCATTCCCATTGACATCAGGAATGCTAAATCTATAGAGTCTTTCAGCAATCAATTACGTTATCACCTTCTTGCCACACAGAAAATGTTTATCGAAAAGATGAGAAATTGAAAAATTGAAAAACCATGAGAAATTGAAAAATCATCAAATTCTTGTAGCAGTGAGAAAAGGAAAAAAAAAAAAAAAACAAAATTTTAATGAGCAAATAAATGAATAATTAATTATATTAATCAATTATTAATACATAAGAAACCGCATTCTCTCTCTCTCTCTCTCTCTCTCTCTCTCTCTCTCTCTCTCTCTCTCTCTCTCTCTCTCTCTCTCTCTCTCTCTCTCTCTCTCTCTCTCTCTCTCCCTTTCTTTCTCTTTCTCCTTCCATTACCAGTGGCGTTAAACGCTCAACGCAACCGTGCCGTTGCTTACTAGTGGATGCGTCATACACCCCCACCACTGTAGCGTTAAACGTTTAACGCAACCTTTCCCGAACTCCCATTAGAAGTTTCACTTCAAAAAATAGTTCCTACGGGGGCTCGAACGCCTCCCGGTCACTCATCCAGTTACTGACCACGCTCGATGTTGCTTAACACTGATGATCGCTGGTTTCTCGAGTGTCCTGGAATTATTATTTATTTATTTATTTATTTGTTAATGCTTTTGAGGAGTCCTAAGTTGCTCCTATAGCATGGGGGTTTACAGAGCTTGATTATTACACCAACATGCTATTAGTACATTTTCATGAGGCGAGAAAGATAAAAAATAAAAATAAAAGAAAGATAAGTCCTCATTAAATAGAAATAATCCTTAAATAAGTACAAGAATAGCGACAAACTCAAAATCTCAAAATCTTAAAAGGCGGCAAGAGATCCAACAATAGATAACAATAGGTCTGATTTTTTCTTTCTCTTTGCAGCTCCGTGATGTTTTAAGCTTGAACAAAAATAACAAATAGAATAAGATAGAACAATAGACATTTTTCAGAACACAAACCAAAAGTACAAGAGTAATAAATAACGAGATTGTGCGATTTAGTCATAGACAGTTCGTTTTCGTAGAGAGAAACATTGCGTTGCAAAATAAAAAATAGCTTTGAGGCATCTTGGGTCTGTTGTGCTGAGAAGGACCAGTAAAGTTCCGTTGCCAGGACCGGAGGGAAGATAGGGGGATATATAATGGTCTCGGAGAGGAGAATAGAGGGGGCAATCCAGGAGAATATGGGAGATAGTTTTGTAGGTATAACTATGGAGGGAAGTACAGTAGAGGCATAGCTGGGAAGGATGGATTTTTGTGGAGCCATTCTTGAAGGAAAATGAACAGAAAAAGTTGTTGGCAAGTCGGAGTCGCGAAATGGTGCGTTTCAATGGCAATGGGAGATGGAGGGTTAGGTAGCGGGGGGGAGGGTCTCTCAAGGATCTAGGTATCAGTAGTTGTGAGGAAGTGGAGACGCTGGACCTGGCGAGATCATCCTGTCGTAGTTGAATATCGTAAGTGGAGAATATCTCATCAGTCCGAGAGATCCAGATGTCAGGGTCCTGGGTGTTCAATAGATCATCAGCGTTCACTGACTTCAGAAAGTCTCTAAAATAAGTCATCCAATTGTAGCTTGAGGTATTACAAATGTTCCTCGATAGCTCCCAGAGCCGTAGCATACAAATTCGAGGGTTTCGGTGGTGGTCCATCTTAAGAATCCTGATAAACCACTTCCAAATGATTTTCATAGCCCTCAAAGCTAGCTTGACAGTTCCAGTTTCAAAACTCACTGCCCAGTTTGCGGTGTTTTGTGGAAGTCTCAGGAGCCGTTGGTAGAAGTTAGTTTGGATGACTTCAATGTCGTCAAGACTACCAATACCCCAAGCCGGAATGGCATAAAAAAGTGTAGAGGTGACCAAGCTCTCAAAAAGACGTGTATAAGAGTCCCAGTTATCGCATTTAGATCTATACAGGAGTGCCAGAGTACTCAAGGAGGCTGTTCTTGCTTTTCCTATGGAGGCTTGGGTAGGTACATTGAAGCATGCTGTGTTTGAGACGAGGACCCCCAAGTAGGTGTACGAGTGCACTGATTGTAGCGGCGTACCACCATACATCGTAAACCGCGGTTCTAGCGTCTTAGGACGTCCAGTGGCCTTGAATGTTAGGATTTGCGTTTTAGAGGTGTTGACTGCTAGACCTTTGAGCTCACAGTACTCGTAGAGAGTGTTGAGGATAGCTCTCAGCTTAATGTGCGTATCCGCAAGGAGAACAGTGTCGTCAGCGAAAAGCTGCATCAAAATATCAGTATTTCCATCAATATTCAAGCCAATGTGCCCTCTCTCACGAAAGTATTTTTCGAAGTCTGCCACATACAAGAGAAACAAAAGGGGGCTAAGCGTTTCACCTTGTAGGACACCCTCTGTAACTTGAAAGATATCAGAGAGAGATCCTTGACTAC
This sequence comes from Coelinius sp. EB29, assembly GCA_035578325.1. Classification (NCBI taxonomy): domain Eukaryota; kingdom Metazoa; phylum Arthropoda; class Insecta; order Hymenoptera; family Braconidae; genus Coelinius; species Coelinius sp. EB29. The sequence goes on along the minus strand of JAOZGT010000020.1, from coordinate 1,864,621 downwards.
GCACCTGGATGCTGGCTTGAGAGTATAATGAGATCAGGATGTTGATAAGCTTGGAGCTAACACCGATGTCTTTGAGAACTTGCCAGAGTTTGTGGTGAGGGATGCTGTCGAATGCTCGTCGAAAATCAACAAAGATGGCATAGACTTCTCTTTTTGGTAATCTAAGTTGCAGGTGGACTGCTGAAAGCAAGCAGAAAACTGCATCGGGGCAGCTGCGATCTCTTCTAAATCCATGTTGGGATTCAGGGAGACTCGAGTGTTCGTCAGCCCAGCGTTCAAGTCTTTTCCTCATGATCTCCGTAATCAGTTTAGTTGTAGTGTTTACAAGCGCAATACCACGGTAATTCGCAGGGTCATCTCGATCACCCTTCTTAAATAGCATTGAGAGAACTACCTCAGCCCAACTTTGGGGGACTTCTTCTCTTGTAAGGACATTGTTAAAGAGGGTAAGGAGATGGTCTTTCCACTGTGGAGTAAGGGCTTGAAAAGCTTCATTTGATATACCATCCAGGCCAGGAGATTTGGAACTTTTCAAACGACGAATGCAAGAGTCCAGTTCGAGCGATATTATTTGCCTATCAAGTTCAGGGCAATTTGACTGAGGAGGCATGGGAGCTGATAGCACTCTCGGCGGGTAGAGATCTTGATAGAATGCGTTCCAAGCTTCCACTGGGAGTCCTCTATCTCTGGGACCCATGAAGGGTTTACAATGTCTAACAGCTGACCAGAAGCCTTTGATATCTTTGATATCTTTGATATGAGCAAAAGAGTCAACAATTTGCTTATCATGGAGCTTCCTTTTGTTCTCGGTAACGAATCTATAGGATTTCTTGAGCTTTGTTAGGTTGGAGTTGTCATTTTCGTCAAATCCAGAGGCAAAACAAGCCTTGAGCGCTCCTTTAACTTCATTTTTCAGCATGTAGCAGTCCGAGTCAAACCATGGCTTCTGTCGGCGGTAATCCAGTCTGTGAACGTTAGAGCCCATGAGTTTCGGATGCGTAACCAAGCCAGCTGCATTAGCTGCTTCCCAGATAACTGTTACCAGCTTGAGTTGATCTGCTTGGAGATCGTCAGTGTCAGAAGGACTAGGTGGACCTGGAAGTATCTGCAGGGAGTGCTTGAAGTTAAGGAGGTTATTACTGTTCAGGGATAGTTTGGGAGTGGGTATAGAGATTCTTGGTGAAGGTTCTGGATGAGGAGTAGTGATGGGACAGCTAAAATCGCACCACAGATCGAGGAGCAGGGGGAAGTGGTCAGAGGAGAAAAGGTCAGAGGAGACTTTGAGGTCCTTGATCAAGTCAAGGTTAAATGATGAGCACCATATCGTGTCGTTAAGAGATTGTCCGCGATCAGAGTAAGTAAAGGAGGCTGGATGGTCTCTTAGCGTACGTCCATTGATGATGGTCATTCCAAGGTATGACATGAGGTTAAGCGTAGGAGTGCACCTGTCATTTACTTCAAGGTCCAGAGAATCCATATTGGATTTAAGGCAAGTGCCTTCAAATATAGAGTCGTCAATTTCTGGTACTATGCCTACACGTGCATTTGAGGGGTGCTATCATGGCAGCAAACTGAGTGGTCGTGTTTTTGTTCTGCTGTTTGGTTTTCTTTTTAAAAGTGGTTTTTCATGTTTTTTCGTGCTTCATTTTAAAGAATCTGCTTTGCTGTTGAGGAGAGCTTCATTTTGAGTTGATAAACATTGCGAGTGAGCGTGTCAGAGGCATTTTATTGTTGAGTTTTATATGAGTTTTTCCTGAATGAGGTTATACGGTTCAGCGGGAGTTGGACCAGCCCAGGTTGATGTTGAAGACAACTAGTGTATCTCTGCCCCTAAACTAGCACTAAAACCATCCAGAACCGTCGCAAGCGGTAATACAGTTCCTGTCACTCTGGCTGGATTGTCTCAGCCCCTTATCCCACACACTACACCCTCCAGAAAATCGGGAACACCGAGAGGTAGTGGAACACTGAGAGGAAGACCACCTATGGCTAAAAACTGGAATAAAACAACTTCCCCGTCTACTCCTACGTTGGACGAATTCCTAGACTCAAATAAAACTAAAAGGAAAAGACCAGATGTAAATAAATCCTCATTTTCTCCAGAGCCCCCAAGATCTGTCAAAAACCCGAAAATCTTGCTTCCTCTCTCATCTTTCCCTAAATCCCCGGAGTCACCCCTCGACGATTCCGTTCCTTCATTCGATAATCTAGACACCTCCTCACATCCAGAATTTTCTTCCACCATCATCCACAAAGATCCACCAAGTATGGAGGCTATTATGGCGAAGCTCGAAGCTATGGAAGCTAAGGCTGAAAAGGGCCAAGAGGGTTTATCTAAACTGATCTCTAAAACTGCACGAAAACAGGAAATAAAATTCGAGGAATTCAAGTCCGAAGTTGAAGGAGAAATTACCAAGGTCAAGACTGAATTGGACGGGAAGTATACATTGCTGAAGGAGGAAGTGGTCAAACTAAAACAGCAAGCAAGTGAAGGCTTGGCGCCTATCCGTGAAGATCTCGAAGCGATGATTCAGAAGGCTGTATCCACAAAAGTGGAGGAATTACTAACCCCAATTGCCCAGAGTACCATGCAGACCATTTCTGTTCGATTGGAGGAGAGGATGGAGGAACTAGAAAAACTGGCTCGAAGAAATAACATCATCATCTCAGGTTTTAATCCATCTGGTAATGTCAAAAGCTCACTAAAGTCTTTCTTGTTGAGCGCCCTCGAAGTTAACGTCAAAGCACGCTCAGCCAAGATTCTTTCAAAGAAAGATGGTAAGAGCCTTATTCAAGTTGAACTTGACTCGTTTGACTCCAAACTGGCTATCTGGGAAGCCAAGAAAACTCACCCTCTAAACAACGTGTACATTAATAGTGATCTGACGCGTAACGAACGTCAAATAGATAAATCCATTCGTGGCACAGCTAAAGATCTCAAGCTCAAAGGTCATAACACCAAAATTGGATACCAACATTTGGACGTCGATGGAGTCAGGTTTGTCTGGAGCAAGAAGAAAGGGTCACTGATTAAACTCTCTTCACCTGGCACGACTCTCTCCACCTCTCCTTCTCAAATAACCCCACTACCTCAGTCCACTACGAGCCTTCAATCCAATCACCAAAATTTTGGAATCATGGGGAGCGCTGGTATTCAAAAAATGTAAGCAATCCCCATAGTTAACACCCCACACCCTCTGCCACTATCAATAGGCACTCGATTGTCTTCTGGAATGCGAAGGGCTTCACGCATGTCAGCGATTTAATAGAGCTAGACCTCGCTGACATTCTGTGTATCTCAGAAACAATGAAACTGAATCCACCAAATCCGATGCCCTCATATCTAAAAAACTACACTTGCTATTGGTCTGATGCAGTGAGAGACAAGGACTGTGGCAGGAGCAGTGGTGGGCTTCTCATAGCCGTGAAGAATCACCTCTCCTCTGCGGTCTCTATCCTCGAGGAAACACCTTGGTGGATGTTCATCAAAGTAAACTACAATGACACAAGCATTATTCTGGGTCTGGTCTACTTTCGCTCTGATAGACACTTTGATTTCTCCCATTCCATTGCCATGTTACAGGAGTCCATCGAGGATTTAATGCTTGCGGAAGACACCATTAATAATTGGAGGTGATTGGAATGCACGTGTATGCTGGAATTATTGAAAAGATATCTTTCCATGTCACATTAGACTGAGCGTGCTGATTTTTTTTTTTAATCTATTGTACCAGCCCCTCAAGATAATTATTCATAATAAATATACATTTTCATAAATTATTTTTATGTTATAGATTTATGAAATATCAATTATTGATTTTTCAATCTTTTTCTGAATCGATGATTGTTGAGCATCGAAGAATAAAATAGGATTATGATATCAATGGGGAATATATTATTTCCATCTAAATTGATTCTTAATGATTTGTCAATAGACAAAATAGCATTTTGGACATCCGGCCAACCGTGTCAGTTCCTTCTAAGGGCCTGATCCGGTGGCCTTTCTCGGACTTATAATTTTTATTCCTATGGTATCTGACTCAAGGAGAGAGCGAATATTATTTCTGATGTCTATGTTCATATTTTTGACCCTCTGTTCATACCATTCTACCCCCATTTATAAGATTTTTTTGCATTCGGCAAACGTATATGGCCCTGATACTTACCCCATCAAGCTGGCCGGATTGAACTTAACATTAATTCAAATCCGGCAGCCGGGGGATAGCTTTATCCGGTCCTGATGTATTTAACCTACGGCCAGCCTGATCAAGATGGCCGTACGAACAACGGATCCGGACCTGATGTGACATCAAGTTGGCCCCATCAAATTTCTAGTCGGGCAGTTCTACTCCGTCGCTCTGGGCAGCTTTGGAGAGAGAAGTAGTCCATGCGCTCTATAGGTGTGGGAATTTTAAATGGAGAGTGACAATTAGAAACATTGGAATCTGATGTATTTTGATATGCTGATTCCGAATATATAAATTTTATTTCGAACAGACGATGCAATAAAAAGTTATTAACAATTTAATTGTTCAAATGCGTTTAACAAAGCCATTTGAATCTGTATGAAGAAAAAAAGTTAAGACAAATAATATGCTCCGATGCGTCATGATTCGAATACAATTGAGTTTTTTCCGATAGGATAAAAAATAATAAAGATAGAGAATTTTGCAACAATAACTGGCGCGCTGTCACGTTGGGGATTAGGCGCGCGTATTTGCTCATCATTATGCGTGACGTACCTTAATGAGATTGATCGATACTAAAAAGTTGTTGAAACAAAAAAGATAAAAGATTGAATGAATAAAATTTTTGTGCAGGGTTGATCCCGAAATGTTGATTTTTCACCGGGTTATAACAATTCAAAGGGAATAATTCATTCTCACACGTTGAGTCAAGAATATCTGAGATATTTACGAATTTTTTCAATGGGACAAGTTGCAAAATTCTGATTCAAATGCGCATGTACCGGTAGATACATTGATTGTGACTATTCACGTGATTTTCTCATTCCGAAATTCTCATTCTTCTAAAAGATTTTGATTTTTTTCCAAAGGACCGTGTCATAGGCTGTCAAGAAACTAAGTAGAAGCCTCTGAAACGGTCCGTAAACGGTCCGAAATAAAATTTGTACATTCGGAATCGGCATATCAAAATACATAAGATCCCGGTGTTTCCAGTTGTCACTCTCTATAATTTCTAAACTATGTAGCGTATCGACTAAAGGTAGGTAGTGTTAGGTAAGTACATGTTTTCTTGTGATATATGTTCTGGATTGGATTTATCAAAATTCAATTATTAATGAAAAATTCTTCATCAAAGTCGTAATATTCGCCCTTTTGACAATTATTATTCCAGACTTTATTAAAATTATTCTATCGTCTATTTGACATTCTGAAACCTCCGAAAATCCAGTAAGTAGTAAAAATTATTCAATATTCGTATGGAAACTCAAGAATTTCTCATTAAAAAAAAAAGGATCAGTACATATCCAGAAAATCTGTAGAAATCAAATGTTAACCTGGATTAGATGGGGTTTGCATAAAAATTACCGTACTGGTGTGAGAGAAATTATTAATTAATAATTCGTCTCACTTCTACGTCGCAAATTGACAATTAACTAGTGCTGTTTTCGCCTTTCTACCATCCCGCTCTATATTATCTATAGAAATCTACTGTGAGAGTGAAATTTACTAATCGCACCCAAAATTTTCAGTGAAATCTGGATGAAAATTACTGCTCTGGATGGGTGAAATTAAATATGCGTTAGGGGTGATTTAATTCTCTCGCAACAAAAGTTCTCAAACGGAAAATGGAATTCAATTTTCATACTTTTATATGTTTTATTGTTTAACATTCACTCTTAATGAATTTTTGGAGAGAAAGCAAGACCAAATATATCATAATACACATTTAGAAAATGAAAGGGAAATGTCACGAGGAATCATAAAGAGAACTGCGTCAATTGTAATAATACAAAGTCAAAACAGTAAGAGCGTGTGTAGGTAAGGGTGCTCAATTGAGGAATTGGAGGAATACCTCATACCATGAGAATTCAACCCAAGGATCTCTGCTGATATGTGGTGTGAGGCCTGGTCCACAATTCCTTAGAGTCTCAAGGAAATAAGCGACAAACTGTGAATATTTACGGCAATATTTACATCGAGAAAAGCGAATGGAAGAAAGAGTGAGGGGAGCCTTGATTTCCGGAAAAATTAATACGAAGGGAAATATGACTATAACGAGAGCCATCCGTATGATCATTGGAAAAATTCCCACGACATTTCTTGAGATGAATTCTCGTGAACAGTTCACGAATTTCGTTTGAAATCGACTTCCCTCCAATCAGAATCATTTAAAATTAATTTAAAAAAAAAATCTCCCTTTTGCCAGTAGTATCGCATGATGATCATAGAATCCTCTGGTTATTATTCCTATATTGAAGAACAAATGAAAAATCTCGTTTCTAGCTAATTCACAGCAACAAAATCCACACCATTAGGAAGTCATCTATTGACTTAATGAATCATAGTAGATTCGCCTGATCCTCAAACCCAGACCATTCCACAAATCCGTGAAATTATAGAGTAAACCAATCGGTGATTAGCGGTCACACGTGCAAACATAATTCAGAAATATATACATAACCTCCGAGTTTATCGTACATATAATAGCGTGCATAACATACACACCATAGGTACAAATCTGAGGTACTTACGTACGCATGATCGATTGTATATATTTACCCTGATGATGACTGGCTAGGTAAATGGAGAGAATCACAGGAAATTAGCAAACACGCTGGTTCAATCGATTATACTATTATGTATATAGGCATGGAACTCAGTCCCGATTATTGGCATGAGGCTCGCTAACGCAGATCTTGATGAGAGGACAAGTGTGTGCACTGGGGATATCGGATGTTAAAATGTCAAATCCACTCGTTCCAATCATTGGTAACGAACATGTATAACGCCCTTAAACAGAAATTAAAATCAGGCTATTTGAATCGAATTTAATAACAGAAAAATGGAGGACGGGTGGTGGCGCTCGTGAGAGGTGGTCAAGTGGTTGAAGGCTTTGTTAATTTTTGGGAATAAATGTTGGAATTTTTGGCCAATAAAGAGGAAGAAAGTGTCGGAGGGGCTCTCAAGAATGTTACTCGTGAGGCAAGTGATAAAGTGGAGGTGAAGAAGAGCTGGTTGGAGAGTTATTTAAATGATTTGGGTGGCTGGAATTTTGGAGGTTAGTGGACGCTTGGGGGTGATGGCGAAAGAGTAGGGAGGGGAAGAGAATAAGGCAGATAGGCGAGGTTGCTCAGGGCGAGAGAAAGGAGGATATTAAAATGGTGGCGACAAAGTTAATTAATTTGGCGGAAAAATCAGGAGAAACTGAAAAAGAGAAAAAAGAAAAGGCATCCTAAAGTAAAAGAGGTGGGGCAAGGTTGAGTCGAACGGACGGTGGGACTATGAGACAAAGTGAGACATTGAGGATGTGAACTACGGAGACAGAAACAGGCACAAGGAGAGGAGGATAGGGCCGAGGTAACGTTGAGATGGACATCATGGCTAGGAAAGATAAGATCGAAAGGTGTGAAGGGAAAATGACGTTGATGACGTTGGGACATAGGGCCGAAGGAGAATGAGAGGATGGCGCCATCTAGCGGTGGTGGAAGGAGGTTAAGGATCAGAGTAAATTAAGGATAAAATGTATTATATTGAAATAGAACAGAATGTTGGATTTATGATGATGAGAAGAGGAGGCTATTGAGGATGTCAAACAAAGAAAACTTTTGTAACATCAAGGAAATAAAGAAATAATAATAAATAATAACAGAAAAATGAAGGAAATCAAGGTAAGAAGTGTGCGGACTAGTAAAGGACACAAGATAGAGACACGTGACACCCCCCACCATGTCAGTCACTATAAGACAAGTAGCCACGTTAGCTGGTTGAATCCCTCGTTAATACAGACGTGACAATAGTGGGATTTAATAGTGGAAAATTCTTAAAATAGGAACCACTTAAATCATAACCACATATATAAAGTAATTTTTATTGTCACATGGAGGGTGACGGAGGGTTTTTTGGTACTCAAGGTCAAATTAGCCATTGTTGTTTAAGGCGTCGGCGATTGTGTAGGTTCTTCTCGATGGGAGCCGACACACCGCCACGTGCACGACGTGGCTCTTGCCTTCTTCAGCTAAGAGCGGTGTAATCGTTGATAGGGGATTGTTGGTGTCATGATTTTACGGATGGTTCTTGGAGATCACATCATGAAATTGAGCTTTGACGTCAATTTCGCCCACAAGGTCCTTTCAATTACATATCGTCACCTTAATAACAAAGAAGCGTAACCGCCAAAATTTTTCGATTTTCTAAAATTTATATGAGAAAAACGTATCTCCATTTTTCTTCCAAATTTGCATGTTTTGATGTACTTGCAATTCGTTAAGCACATCAAGAAATATTTGCAACAAAAAAGGGTGAGAAAAACGTACGTGCAACACATCTAGGTAACAAAGGAGCGTATCTCCCACATGTGTGGAGATACGTTTGTTGGTTCCGGAAACTTTCCTCCCACAAAAAACTCGATAGATACTACTTGGAGATACGTTTGTTTGTTTCCTCATCGTAACAGAGGAGCGTAACTCCAAAAATTCAGGAAAACTAACAAATTCAGTGTTAGAGTGATTAATTAAATTATCTGAGTTTATTAATTTCCAACCACAACAATAATAATCATTATTATAATGATAACAGCGAATGTTTCTTCACAAATATCTATTCACCCTGCCATCCCTGGTATCGTACTGATTCATTCTCTAGCTCCAGATTATGAAATTTAGCGCTCGAGAAAAATCGAAAATTTGAAAATTATAATTTCCTCAATTTTAGGAACTGAGTCAATCACATCGAGAAAAAAAAATTCACTGACTTCCGGAGTTACGTTTATTTGTTATTTTTCCGAGTCACACCAACGTAACTACCAAATGAGTCGATTGTTGATGTCTGGATGAATTGAAAGTTAAATTTTTTTTTGTTACAAATATTGAGGGACATACGCTAGTTTGTTACGAAAAAATTGAATGCGGTTTTTTCGACGTTTAGATGAATATTGAACGCAAATAACGAATTGTTTTGGAGATACGTTTTTTTGTTACCGAAATCGGCTTTTTTGGCGGTTACGCTTGTCTGTTATTAAAGTGACATATGTACTATATCTTTTTAATAATTTTAATAATTTTAATCATAATAAACACATACAGACTTTGAAGAATTCAGGTTAACCAGGAAAAATGAAAATAAAGGGAAAATTGCCCTTCTAGGCAATTTACACCTATCAAATAACTCGAAATATGGATTTGCCACCCATGTTTCGCAGATTATATAACATAATTTTGGTGAAATTTCAACAAAAAATGCAATAGAAAAAAACTTTAATATAGGGTTGTTTTCTTGGTCGTTACCAAATACGACCAAGAAAAAAAAAAAAAAAGTCCACCCACTCCCTGAACCTCAATTTTTCCTCCAAAAATCTTTGTTTCAACTTGCGTAAATAATATCAAACGGTAACGGACAAGTATAACGCCCTTAAACAGAAATTAAAATCAGGCTATTTGAATTGAAGTTAATAACAGAAAAATGAAGGCAATCAAGGTAAGAAGTGTGCGGACTAGTAAAGGACACAAGATAGAGACACGTTACACCCCCCACCATGTCAGTCACTGTAAGACAGGTAGCCACGCATTAGCTGGCTGAATCCCTCGTTAATACAGATGTGAACATGTTACTATTTGAGTTCGTTGAGATTCGTAACAATGAAAAAGACATTATTAAGGTTTTTAAAACAAAAAAAAGTGTTGAATAATCAATCTATTTGTGAGAAATGTGGGAATCTGAGAATTGTTTGTTTTGTTCATGGTTAAGATGGTGTCGTTGTCTTCGGGTTGCGCTGTGTGGTTGTTATGAAGGTGAGGCTAAATTTGGGAATTTTTTTTTTCTGATCTCTGACTTGAGGTATAAGTTGTGCTCATAATCAAATGATATGAAGTAACAACAATTTTGTCAACAATAGTGGGATTTAATAGTGGAAAATTCTTAAATAAGAACCACTTAAATCATAACCACATATATAAATAATATTTTTATTGTCACATGGAGGGTGACGGAGGTGTTTGGTACTCAAGGTCAAATTAGCCATCGTTGTTTAGGGCGTCGGCGATTGTGTAGGTTCTTCTCGATGGGAGCCGACACACCGCCACGTGCACGACGTGGCTCCTGCCTTCTTCAGCTAAGAGCGGTGTAATCGTTGATAGGGGATTGTTGTTGTTATGATTTTACGGATGGTTCTTGGAGATCCCATCATGTAATTGAGCTTTGACTTCAGGTTAACCAGAAAAAATGAAAAATAAAGGAAAAATTGCCTTTTTAGGCAATTTACATTCATCAAATAACTCGAAATATGGGTTTGCCACCCATGTTTCGCAGATTATATAACATATTATTGATGAAATTTCAACAAAAAATGCAATAGAAAAAACTTTAATATAGGGTCGTTTTCTTGGTCGTTACCCAATCATTAAATTATGACTATTAACTCAAAAGCCATTGGTTGATGTGATAAAATGAAGGAAAGTAAACATCATTCGATGTGTTTCATTCGATGAATGGGGGAAGGAGGGAATTCAACGAACACGTTAATTCAATGGATTTCCTAACATTAAGGAGACGTGCGGACTCTTGGTACTGGGTGCACTGAGTATAAGGATGACTTCCCTTCATCATGTTGTCTCCCAGCAGAGGCCATTGTCCCCTAGATTTCTGCAGATAACACACATCAGTAATATGTTGTATGCTAACCCTGATACATAAGTGTAAATTATCGACTGCTAATGCATAGATCAAACACAGCTTATGGATTGATATACTAATCTCTGAATAATTTCAATTCAATTCAATTTATTTACTTTGCTTAGATACAAATCTGTACAAAGGAGGGCTGTGCTGGCAGCCTGATAAAACACAATGAGAATATTACAAATAGTTACATATTATAAATAGTGGAGTCCATAGTTCTAATAACAAGACAAAATAGAAAGGCATAATACATTAAAGTGAAATAAGTTTATTAAGCAAGAATACAATTAAAAGTAGACGTGTTTATCGTGCGATTAAGAGGATGAGAAGGATAAGTCGAGAGTGCGAGGTCGCTGTGTGATTGATGTACTAAATAGGCTTACATTTCAGGTTTATATTATGGGTTACGTAGAGAAATTCGATTGTATTATTTTTCGTTTTTTTTTTTTTCCTTCCATCTCTTTTTTCTTCTCTTCTTACATTTGTTCTAGCGATTTCGCAATATTTGATAGAAAGTTATGAAGCGCAATTATTTTATTATCATCATCAGAGATAAGAAGGTGTAGCATAGACTCGAATGTGATCAAATCGTGGTTGATTTTTAGAAGTAATGTGTCCCTAAGTCTTTGATAATGAGGGCATAGGCAAATCAAGTGGAAAAAACTGTTTTCAGAGCGAAGATTACAAAAAGAGCAGTATGGATCGTTGTAGAATCTTATATTACCCTGTTTTGTTACAATGTTCGGATTATTAGGGTTTAACAATCTGCATTGGGCAAAAGTTTGGATAATCTCTGAATAACATGAGTCGTGAATACACAATGGTAACCAATTGCTCGAATACATTGGTTTCCGTGTCAGGGTTTCGTTATTTTAACGTGGGTACGTATATAGTTTCATTATGACGTGAATACATCTATGATATCATTTTGAGACCGATTTTCTGAAAGTAAACAATACCCTAGCGCCATCTATCGGCGTTCTAAAATATTCTATAAGGTTCTCGAATGTACTACAGAGTTCGAGTGAATTCTAAAATGTTCCAGAAATTTCTAGAATGTTCTAGAAGATTTTTAAGTTTCTTAGGGCCTGCGCACAACCAAAAAATTCAAGGAATAACGAACAAATATAAGGAACATGGAATCTGGGTTCGTTTTGTTTTTCAAGAATACCCGCAAAGCCTATATGTTAAATTTTTTTCTTATTCCTTATATTCTTCGGTTCTGCACAGGCCCTTACGGTTACAGGAAGTTTTCAAATATTCTTCAACTCCCTAGGAATCATCATCGAACTATCATCAGAAATATCATCGTAGTATGATATTTGATTATTCCTAATATCGTGAAAATTACGGAATGGTCCGGAAAATTTTAGAACATCTAGATCGGTACGAACCTTATAAAACAGTCAGGAATAGTCTCGAAAATTCTATTCCACTTTCTACAGATTTCTGAAATCTTATCGAAAATTCGAGAATCATTTGAAAAACTTCCCAAAATAATGTATAATGTTCCTAATATCAATGTGAATGTATTTCGTTTGGTTTATACTGTTCTTATCACCGACTAATACTTAATCAAGTGATGTTGAAACATTAACCTTTGTATCCAACATTTGCCACTTCATATATTTGTCTGAACATTGGTGATACAACAGCCTGTTACGTTTTTTTCTTCAACTTCCCGGGATAGGGAAGTTATTGTAATCACCCCGAAAATCGAAATTGGGTGTGTGTGTGTGTGTGTGTGTGTGTGTGTGTGTGTGTGTGCGTGTGTGTGTGTGTGTGTGTGTGTGTGTGTGTGTGTGTGTGTGTGTGTGTGTGTGTGTGTGTGTGTGTGTGTGTGTGTGTGTGTGTGTGTGTGTGTGTGTGTGTGTGTGTGTGTGTTAACGGATGATACGATCGAGGTCATCAATGATGCAATCGAAGCGTCTCCATCCAACTTAGAGCAGAAAGGATTTTGGAGAAAATTGGTCCAGCTGTTCTCCAGTTTTCCCAGGAAAACATAAGATGAAAAATTGCATTTTCTGTTTTTTCTTTTTTCAAATCTTCAAATGTTTTTTTATATTTTTTTTCTACTTTTGCTGACCTCCGCGCAGGATCCGAATCAATTAAAGCGGTTGAAGAGGGGTAAATGCTAAAAAACATTTTGAAAAAAAAACAATTTTGCTAATATTTTTTTTTTCTTAATAAATTTTTTCGTGTTCCATTCAAAAAACAAAAAAATGTTGAATCAACAAATGACATTTAACCTTTATTATTGAATAAAAATAATAAACGAAATAAATAATGATTCTCTTCAATACCCGGGCAATCATCGGAAATGTAGGAAATTACATTAGTGGTATTGAGTACTGGACAGTACGCAATCTTGCCGCCAAGGGTTCAAGTAGTCCCTGAGAGGGGTGGGGGGCTTCTCCCGAAAGAGCCGAAAGAGCATCCGCTATCATTCGATAATCAGCTGTGATCGATCCATCTTAGAGAAACGTTATCAGAGCTTTTTTGAGAATTTTCTTCCAGAACACTAAAATAATTCTTGCCTTCAGCAGAATTGTAATAATCAATAAAGAAAGAGAGGAAATCAGTGTCAGCCAGAGGTGACAATCAATAAAAATAGTAGCAATTGTTTCCCATAGGCAACAGTCAATAAAAATTGGAGCAATTGTATGCCATAGGCGACGACAATAAAAATAAGAGCAATTGTATGCCATAGGCGACACAAAATTAAGATCTTAGTGATAATCCGAAAATTGTCTGCTACGAGCGACATCAGAGTGATCATAATAGAAGGAATCATCGGCTATTGGCGACAAAAACTCTGCGAAAAAAGAACAGGGAAATTTCACGGAGAAAATGAAGTTTAAACGACTCTCCAGAAGAGAAATAAACAGAAAGAGAAAAACCATGCGCCGTAAAAAAGCAAAAAATAGCATGGTTCATCCAACCAGTTTAAAAGAGAGAGCTTCTTGTCAAGAACAACGTGATAAAAAAGATGAATCAATAAAGAATGAAAGACAGAAAAAAATAAAGCAGATGAGAATCAAATGTTGTGATCCATTGGAAAAAAATGGTATGGTTCATACAACGAGTTTGAATGAGACAGCTTCTTATCAAGAACAACGCGATAAGAAAAATGAATCAATTAAGAATAAAAGACAGAAAAAAAGAGAGTAGATAGAATCAAACGTTCTGATCCATTCACTATACAGGGTGTTATCAGCACATACCTTACAAAAATTGGGGGTATGTAGAGTAAAATAACAATACAATTCCAATGACACAAAAATTAATAGAATCGGATAATAAACATTTAAATGGGGACTATGAGAATGCTTCGTTCTTGAGCCCATCAATATCAGGGAAGACTGCCGCCATATCGTGCCACAATTGATGCATTCAAGTGTTTCATTCACATCGGTGGCTGTACCTTAAATTTTTGCATTCAATATTAATTCAATTACCACTGTAGTTTTCACCACAATCGTCGCATCCCATGTTGCCTCAATCATCGCAGTGGTTTTCGCCAAAATCTTACCATAATAGTATATTACCATCATAAATTACCATTATTACCATAATTAGTTCAATATAAAACTTGAAACCCTTTACGACAGTATCTAATTTCACGTCATCATGGCAGCGGTCCTTCATGATATTATTGGCTGAATAACGGAAAATTTTCATAGTCACCATTTATATGTTTATTACCAGATTTTATTCATTTTTGCGGTATTGAGATTGTATTGTTTGACTCTACATACCCTCAACTTTTGTGAGATGTGTGCTGTCAACACCCTAAATATGTGCGAATGTATGTGACACTAAAATTTTTGGGACATGATTTCTCTTGAACGAACGGTGCAATGTCAATTTTTTTGCTTCAATTGATGCATCTCAATGTAACTTAGAATTGATTAGATTTTGGGGACGATCGCCTCGGCAGTTCTGTAGTCATTTACAAAAAATATGCGAAAAACGTCAAAACTACGTTTTTTTCACAAATTCCTCTATTCTTCTCAATAAATGATGCGATCTGAAATTTTCTTTATGCAATTGATGCGTCTTTTTGTCTTACGGTTTCACATTCTCATAATTATCTACAGGTCCTTGACCATGATCACAAGCAAATCCTGTCCAAATCATAAAAAAATTCAAGAAAATGGTTAACACTTGAAGTTATAAAATTTTCCTCACAAACTCATGAAATAAGATTGAGAAATATGAGAATAAAATAAAAAAATCTACATCAGGACGAAAAATTTGATGGAAAACTGAATTATCATCGAATTACTAGTTGATTTGTTGACTTTGAATTTTCAATGCTGACGATTTGTATTCCATTCACTTTCAGAAACAGAGATTCCTCTTTTCAAATTTTTCTTAGCTTCTCTCCACTTCAATAATGAGGGAGAAACCGGCAAGTTATTGTTGCGACCCGCTAAACGGGTCACACTAATATTGCAACGCATTCACTCATGGGAGCGAGCTTGCGAGCGACCAACAATGCACCACTAGTTTTTTCGAGAGTTAGCGTGTTCACAAGGATTTTCAATGAAAAACAGAAAAATAGCCATGTCTCGAAAATTTTCCACCAACGGCTATCCATATTTCGGTGGATTGAGATAGAGGACATCGAGACCAAAATTTTGAAAAAACAAATCGGTTGAGTATTGTTCGAGATATTTACAAACAAATCACTATTTCTCAAATACTACTGGATCAATAGAATTGAAATTTGATGAAGAACTAGCTTTAACTGATACCAACTGTCTGACAAAATTTCAGATTCCTTGAAACGGTTTCCCTCAATTAATTATTCAATTTATGAGAAAGTGACCCCTGAGTAGACATGCGCAGCCACGGACATTGGGTCTGAGCTTAGTATTTTAACGTTTCAGACCAATCTACATTGTTTTCAGCCAAAACTAGACAATGTGGAAACGGAACGATTGCAATGCTTCATAAAAAATGAATGACTAATAGAAGAAATTGAGAGGCAAAGACTAGCAAAAGCAGCCGGAATCAAACACAAATGGGAAGTGGAAAACAGCAATAAGGATGATATAAAAAATGATTGTACTCAGACCAACAAGCCTTCCTTGACTCTTAAATTACTTATCATGAATGATAACGAAAAATAAAAATCATAATGTGAGAGAAATATCTGAAAAACCATTAGGATGTCTACCAACAATTGATTAATGGCAAGAAAAGATACGCGTACAAAATTAACACTCTGCAGTCACATATCTACAGCTGCATAACTACAGTCGCTTACTTGTTTTCTTTACAAAATAAAGGTTGTAACGGACATGTGGGGATGTCCGTTGAAAGAACCCAACCACCTAATCAACAGCAACCTCCTAACCAGTACATCCACCGTCCACGGGTTTAGAGAGAGAGAGAGAATTAATTTTAAGGTTATTTTCCCGCTTCGGTGTGGTCATTTTTCCCCAAATTGGTGGTTTAGAAGTTGTTTTTGGGGTTATCTTTCTCGAGGGCAGGAAAATCCTGTCCGGGCTATTCACTTTTGAGGGCCCGTAGACTCTCCGCGAAGAAGGGCCAAAATAAGAGTCATCCGGTTTGTCTACGGGAAGTACCCTTCTGTTAATCACACGGGGAATCGACCAAGTCTGATTGCAATATCAGCGCTCCACTTCAGTTGGATAAAATGGGATTAATTGGGTCAGTTTTTGGTTCGGTGGAAGGTCGAGGGAGACAAGTGCAACCCTTGTACTCCCCGAATTGCCAGGTTGCATTGGGTGAAGTAGTATTTTTCTTAGATTAATTTTTACGTTTCATTTATCAATCCGATCCCATTTATCCCGGAGAACCGATCCGTGGGAGGTACCAAGAGTAAGTATTAGGTCTTTGGGACTTCTATCCGTCCCTATGACTCGGGGTGGCAACCCCGAATCTAGTTTGTGGCGTTAGAGGAATATGATTAGAGTTAGAGTCTTCCCTCAATTCAAGTTCGAATTGAATTGGTCGGGTCAAGGTGCGACGGCGCCACCTCCCTAGAATAAAAGTTATTAGTTATCCGAGTGTCGCGCTCGCGCCGATCAGGACCGATCCTGATCTGCCCCCTCCATTTTCCAAACGGGTCAGTGTCGCGACACTGACCTAGTGAGGCAGTCTTCGTCTTGACCCGGTCAAGACAGGTCAACTTTTTAAGTGCTCCCACCCTGTGTGAGGATTAAGTTTAGTGTGATTAGAGGAGTCCACCAGCTCTAGAATGGTGAAGAAGGTGCCCAAGAAGGCGAAAAGGGTGAGTTTTTGGGTTATTTTCTGAGTGTTATCCGCGCCATTAAAATAATGGCGCCGGCTTTTCCGTCTCACGACGGGTCGACCACCTTGGCCTTCAGCCACGTGCGTCGCAATATTTCCCCGATATATCGGGAGATAAATAGGTATTTGTGTGGGTTGAGGTGTTGATTTTTCACGAGACTCTTTCTCGTGGTTTTCCCTATCATAGGGTTCCCCTGAGGGTTTTATTTTTTATAAAAATCCCGAGGTAAAAGAGAAATACCTCGTGGCGTCTCTTTCCGACGCGCAGTCGGCCATTTTCCCTCTCTGTCGGTGTTCACCGTGCAGCGTGGGCTCGAGTACGGTGAGTTGCCTCACCCCCTCTCGTCCCCCGCGCCTACGAGCGTCGGCGGTAAGTGTTGCGCGCTGAGCGGCACAGTTAGTCGTTTAAAATTACGCGTGTTTTATGTCCTCGTTTAGAGGGGTAATTTTTAATCTTTATGCCTGAAAATGCATAGGTGGTATCCGTGGATCCTAAGGATCACGGCAATATCCGAGTGGACACAATCGGCCGAGTGGTTTGCGAGTTTTCGCGATTTTAGTACATTTGAATTAATTATTCCGAGTTATTTTTCTCCACTATCATTGCGTATGACGAGTGGTATATTTTTCTTCTCTTCTCTCTCTCTCGTTCTCCCGTTCCCTTATTGGGACTCCGTCTCCGTTGATTCTCAGAATCTCGGATTTATTTTATTTTAATTCGGAATTCCGATCTCCCCGGGAATTAAAATTTTTGGGGTAAATTATTTAGCGTTGTTTCAGCTCCGTTGAACACAACGGCCTTGCGGGTTTACGAATCCGATTAAATAATTATTATTATGATTCTCTTTAGCCTCTCTGATTGATTATTATTATTTTCATTATTTTTATTATTTTTGAAATTTCCGGATTTTGTACCGGTTGATTCCCGTTATGGGTTACAAATGTGAGAAATAATTTCGAAGTGTATTGTCTTAAGTTTTCAATAGTGGAACATGTAAACATTATTTTGGATAGTTTTATTTTCTTTCGTTTCAAGCGCGACACCTCGTTTCCACCTGAAATCCACCCCTCTCTCCATAACCCAGCCTCCTGAGCGACACCGGCAACCGTGACCTTTCCTTTCCAATCGAGTGACCTCTTTTTTTTTTTTGGATTTTCACATTAGTTTGAGTCTAGCGATTTAGTGAATTTGCAAATTTTATTCGGTTTGATCGTTCCGGTGAAAAATGATCTGGCGCCCAATACTTAAATTTTAGGGTAAAACTCGATTGGGAGGAAGAGGGCGAAGGTAACTCTCATTTTCCAACCCCCATCCGAAAATGTCACGTTACAAGGTTATCTACAAGAGGTCAACAATGTTCGATTTTCAATGTTCCACTGGAATGTCTAGAATCAACTGTTGAATACATTACAAGAATTTAATTGAATATCCTGTTTGACATTGTGGGAAAACACAGGAAGGACCTACATACTGTTGTCTCGAGTGTTTTCACCTCGTATTGCTGTTCTCTCCCTAGTAGGGAATAGACACAGAGTACATTCAAGAGATAGTACGTGAAAGGATGAAAGAAGAGGAGATGACAGGAGAAAAGGATAGAGGGTGAACTTTAGAATAATACGAGAGGATAGGATAGGAGGAGAGGATACTTCCGAAAATTGACTGGCTTTGGCATTGATACTGCAGTCAGAGGTACAGTAGAAGAGGGAGGAAGGGGAGGCGGTAACAATATATCCGAACATTCACTGAGACGCTCCAACGGATATCGTTGAAATCCACGGGAAACGTTTGAGTACAGAGGCGTATCAAAGAACGCACGGACACGACTCTTTGTCATGAAAGAAAAAAAAGCATCTCCCACTTTTACCTACCGGCAATGCTCCTTCAAAGTGCAAAAATAAAGATAGGAAAGAACGTAAAGTATGTCGGCAATCGATTGTATTGAATCGTCATGTCAATATCGACTGTTACAATAAGTATAATGATTACTAGATGGGCAGCCGGTCTCCGCAATATTGTTAGTCACTCGCAAGCTCGTGTGGAAATTCGGATGCTTTCAGGGGGGAGCAAACCATTAAGGTTCACAACAAAACCTTCCCGGTTTTCACTCTTCCCATATATAATTTTCTTTTAGATACTATTTTTGAAATATGCTTGTTGCAAAATGCTGAACCACGACCATGGTGAACAAAAGCTAGAATGTACAGTGATTATCCTAGGTACTCATGGGAATAGAATGGAGGAAATTAAACAAATATCACAAAACGACGTAAAAACAGAAGATCATGCTCAACAAGCAGCAGTGGACGCAAGTGCTGAAATGGAGAGGACGGAAGCTTGGGATCGTCTCGGAAGGCTCATCGATGAACTTAAGAAGTTCGTTCATCCGAAAATCAACGTCCACAAAGAAATCAAAACCAGGGTAGTCAGTGGTAGTACCTACAAGAGACTAAAAACTCTCGAGGATATATGAGACACACACCAACGCTCTGCTATCTCGATACCAAAAGTTGTCTGCATGCCACCAACACTGCGTGCTCGCTTGAACACTGAGACTCCGGTTACAGAGTTTGAGCATAATAGTGAATCCGTTAATGAGAGCAACCGCAATATCCGCAAGGACAAGTGGAAATAACGCGCATCGACGGGAATGGAGAAACAGCAGATTGAAAAGAAGAAGGAGATAGGACCAACTCCGCATACTGAGCAGTCGGAGAAATCTTCCCAAAGAATGGATTGGCAGGAAGTGAAGGGTAGAAAGGCCAAGAAATAGCGCACAGAGCAACCTGAGAAGCATCAACGTAACTAGCTGAAGAAGCCGTGAAAACCAGTGATAAGGCCCAATGCACTGACCATCCGACTAAAGGAGAAAGCTCAATACGCTGAGATATATATTGTGACATGATAAAAATCATGCACTGTTCCTCGCCAGTACTGACCGCGGTGTAAAGGGGGGAAAATTAGTAAAATACCCCAGCGGGGAGTCGAATCACCCAGAGCTACAAATAGATGATTTATTCTCTTATTTCTTATTCCAATTTCTCTTTTCTTTCTATCTAAGTCATTCTCACCGCGCTGCGCGCGCCACGAGATCGAGAGAGAACGAGAGTAGCCAGCCTACCACAAGGGAAGAGAGAGAGAGGAGCAGTGGCGACGACACTACGCACAACCACCGAGATCACACACACACACAACTGAGAGTACACCAACATGAGTACGTGAGATGATACCGAGCGTGAGCAGGCATGGCAAGCCTCTACGTTCACTCCCCACCACCACCTCACCAGTGAACTGCGGCACTACCGCATAAAAAGCGGAGGCCAGAGAATAGAGGGTCACGAGTCAGATGCTGGGACCTGGACCATCTGAAGCGCGTGGCGCAGACGAAACGGCGGAAGAAGATTTGATGCCAAAATATTGAAATTGAAGCGAGTTATCGCAAATTTAGAAATTAAGAATTTAAAATTGAATTGAATATTCTATCGTACACACAGGCAGAAGCTGTGTCGTACAACTAGGCTGGTAGAGGCTGTAACGGGGTGTGGGAAATATTTCGGGTACGCTCCGGCGACCCAAGAGAGTAAAATTTTCACTCTTCGCTGGGACAGCGCGTAAGACGCATTGTGCGCAACTAATATTATACAATTTTCTCTACTCTTAAATTACTCATTTTTAAGTCGTCTTGGACGCAAAAAGTATCTATTTCTTTTTGTGTGTGATTACGCTTGATATTTTCGTTGTGCCACTGAGTGGACGTCCGACACCGTTGCCGTTGGGAAGCTGCGAGACGGAAGCAGCAGGAGACGCGAAGAACGGTGGGCGTGATTTAGTTTGTGAGTGCTCCGGCCATTTGGGCTCCATTTGAGAAATTTTATTAGATTTTCTTACCTTGCGACGCGGCACTCAGTGACCTTCAGTCACACAATTATTGATGAAATTTATTCAGAAGTATTATTTCATTAATTATTATTATTGAACTTTTTTTTTTATTATCACGAGAATTATTTTGTGCATTCGTAATTACGGGAGTTCTCCCGTCTCATTTATTCATTTTTTTTTGTGGGATAATTTTTGTTTGTGCCGAGTTATTCGGGGTGGCTTGCGTCTCGTCGCGTCGGGTGATCCTCGCGTGCGTGGCGCTTAACGCCCATTTATTTTCTTATTTTCTTTTATGAATAATTTCTGGTTAGAGTTATGATTTTCTTTTATTATTATTCTATAAATCACGGATTGTCTGATGAAATAATTTTCTTTTGATTAATATATTTTTTTTTTGTAAATTGAATTATTTTTTGTTGCGCTGTATCGAGTCATTGCTCGAGAGTCCTCTCCCGGTGACTGTACGACAATATTTTTTTTTTGTTTTGTTGAATTGATTCCGGTTGGAAAAATTATTAATTATCAAACCACCCAATTACTGATTATTAAACCCATTTTCTTTATTATCTGAAGTTACAAATTTATTTGCACGCCACACGCCTCCGCGGTTATTTCTGAGCTACCTGGCCAATTTCAGGGAATTCGGGGTATTTGTTTATTTTATTCAACCTTGTTCGATTGGAGGTTAAATCGGACTGGCGCCCAGAGCATCTATCCACGTTCATCGCGGCCACGTTGTTGGAAAGGGGTAAGTTGCTGCTGCTCTTTCCACTTTGTTCTTATCTGGCGCTTGCAGGGTTGCTGAGGTACACGGTCACCATTCCCCGTGTCAAAAAGTCCTCACAATATATACTCAGCCACGTGAAGGAAGGCATCTCCGATGATCAGGTGCGTACCTCGGTTGATAAAATATACATGACGACCACTGGAGATCTGCTAATCGTCCTCACTAAGGAGAACACAGATAGTGGATATAGTCTTCAAACAACCATTGCTAGTCTCCTTGCGGAAGACGCCGAGGTCATTAGTAAAGGGCCGCAAGAGAATCTTGAAATCCGAGATCTCGATGAAACGACGACCAAAGTGAAAATCCTGAAGGTCTTACAGAAAACGGCGGGAGAAGGATGCGGGAGTACGCTTAAACGGTATCCGGATAGTTTTTCCCCGGAAAAAATTTCCCGGAAAAGAAATCCCGGAATTTTGTGCCCGAAAAAAAAATTCCCCAACAGAACTTTCCCCGGAAAAAATTTCCCCAGCAAAAAATTTCTCGGAAAAAATTTTCCCTGTAAAAATGTATATATCACTTTTCAGAGTTAGTAATTGTTCGATGATTACGTCAGGGGGAGGGGGTGGGGGGAACCGCATGTTTTGTACCGACTGTGCGATACTCCTGAGCTAACAATTAAGCTCACTCAGGTGACTTACGACTTATATTTTTTTAATTTCTTTTTTTTTTTTATTTAGATAGAAAAGTGTGTTATTGATGATTTTTAATTTTTTATTTTAAATATGTGATTTACAATTGAGTTTATCTTATGAGTTTGTTTTCATGATTTATAACTCTTTGATTCTGTTATATATTAAATTCTTAGTTAAAATGTCTTCATGTGGACTATAATTTGAGGAAACCCGATTCGATTCACTTGGCGGGCGGAAAGTTGTTTCCCGGAAAAAATCTCTCAAAACAAAAATTTCCCGCGAAAAAATTTCCTAAAACAAAAATTTCCCGAGAAAAAATTTCCTTTGAAAATAATTTAATAATTTAATAATTCATCTTTACGTGTGTGTGTTCAGTGGTAATAAAATTATAAAATTAAATTTGTGCATCATTTCGTAATTTATTGTTTTCTGCTGTGTAGAATAAAGGTATATTATATTGAGTTGTTTATGTTTTGTGTCTTTTTATAGGGGTGGGGGGGGACTTGGGATTTGCTGTGATAGATTTTTTTCCGGGAAATTTTCGTTTGGGGAGATTTTTTCCGGGAAATTTTTTCCGGGGAAATTTTTGCTTTGGGAGATTTCTTCCGGGAAATGTTTTCCGGGGAGGAAATTTCCTAGAACCAGAACTTTTGGGATGTAGACTATGGATATTCAATCATGGAATGAATTAGAAGAAACAGAAACGAATATCGAGCCATAACTAGTTTGCACCATTTGTTTCCTCCTGTTTCAACACAATACAGAAATATTCCGACAGTCATGAACTTGAATGTCAATTCAAATTGAGCTCATATTATTTTTGAATACAGCAAAGGTGAGGAAATTTCATGAAATGGGAAATAAATTTCCAAATGATGGTCATTGGAAATGAAGAAACATGAAAACTTAATTCTAACTGCTTCATAATTTGTTTCATACCAGTGTGAAATCATCTCAACGGTTATTATGAGGGCAAAATATTTGCAATATGTATATTATGAGGGTTTCCAAGGGGTGTATCTGAATATCGGAGGATGGGGCAAAATCGAAGAAATTGAATAAAATATTCATTGACATCGATCAATTTTATATGAAGTATTAATTAATCACCAAACGTTGAAAGTTTAGAATGTTCCTAAAACAATTCGACTCCTATCACGCGTCTTAGGCTTGCTAGGTTATGTTCTTTCAGGATGCTCAGGAGTTCCTAAGAAGTTGCAAATACTCATGTTTGGATTTATTTTATAATTCACAATTAGATGAATTGTACTTTCAAATTTAAGGTTTAAATGATCACAAACTTTTCATTAATGGGACGCCTTTACAAATCGAAATGTTGACAGGAATGAGTCCTCAAAGTATACGAATGATTAATATTATTTCTGGGACACTATCCTCGTATGTCGTTTATTGATTCTCAGTCCTCGAAGTCTACGTTCGACTTATTCCATATACTTTGAGGTCAGTCCTCAAAATCAACTATGAGTATTGTGCCAAACTGCCTTCTGAGGGTTCAAATGCAGTCGCACCAGAATTATTTTATTTAGCACTTCCTTTGTAATGGTTAGAATAATAGAGTTTACTTACTGTTCTCCTCATTCGTATCTCAATTAATTGATATTATTTATTCTAAACCAAAGGTGTGCAGTAGGGAATGAGATTGGGAAGAATGTCTGAAATTATTACTCGGATTTCAACGTAATAAACTATAGCTTCGATTTATTCAATACAATATTGTTTTCTGCTCCGTTAAATAATTATAGTGAGTTTATTAAACTCTTCTTCTTGCCAATGAGTTTCAGGAACTCTTCCCCTATTGTCACTCGAGTGTCTCTCTGAGAATTTGGCGATACCAAATAATAAAATCAAATCTGTACCTCGTGTTCCTCCCGGCTTGGTAGCTCTAACCTCTTGCCTCCGGATCACTCTGTCCAAAACCTCTGAAAAAACACTCGTGGACGTTGTCGCCTCGTCTCAGTAATGACACTGATTCAATCACCAATTTATTATTGAAGTGAAACTTCTTTAGGCACGGTAGAGCGAGTCGACAATACAGCGTGAAAAGAAACGGAGGGAGGGTACTCGGGCTGTAACAAAAAAGAGGGGAGGGCTATGACGAAAAGTGGTGGGAGTGGAGCACACCAGCACGGCTCTAGTACTACTCCGCTTACGGTGCATAGTGAGAACACTCATAGCATACGTATTATATGATATGAGAACACTTCACATTTCTCGCGTTGGAGGTGCCACCTCCTGAATAGGGAATCGCTCGTGGAACCAGGGGTGGGATCTCGAGGGCATTTTTGCTGTACTTAAAACTTTCACCAGAAGAGGGCTACTAGTGACGGAAATTCATTTGAGTTTCCTCTCTGGAAGAATACTATCCTTATTACATTCAAATATACATGAATCATATCAACAGAAATAAAATAGAGATTGTGAAGCAATAATTCATTTCGAGGATAATTTCGGTCAATGACCAATTGTGTTCGTGACAATGCAATTTAATGAATTGCCAGATGATTCTTTGTTGGAGATTTTTTCTCTTTTGGAGGCTAGAGACAAGATCGTTGCAGAGAAAGGTAATTAAATCGTGTGTTTTTATGGAATTAGCGATCTCATCATCATTTCGAGATTATTTCACGTTTTCAATCATTTATAATTGATAAAAATGCATTTTTTTTAGTATGTATGAGATGGAAACAACTGTTACCTCATGCTTGGTCTCACGTAAAGGAATTGAATGTCCCTCAACTTTTGATATCTCGTGAATTGAAATTACGACAAGTTGCAGGCGTCATTAAAAACTATGGAAAGTATCTGAGGGCATTAAATTTATTGCTGAAGGATCGAAGACATTTGATGGTCCAAGTGAGAAATGCTTATAAGAATTTGGAACAGCTGACTCTTTAGTTTCAAAGGTCATATGAGGACGATGACAAAGCTATCAGTACATTTCGAAAATACTCAAAGAACTCAGTCTTACATCCAATGATGCCAACAATGTCATTTTTCTGGTGAGTGAGGTTTTCTCAATTTGTAATATAGATAATTTTCTTCTTTAGTTAACAATCATGATTACTGTGATCTTAGTAACTTTTGATAACAATAGTCTATTTGTATCGACAGGACATATGGCTCAATTCCCTCAATTAGAGGTGCTAACTCTGGAAGTTGATTAATATTGAGAATTCGGAGCATTTCCATTCTCTCAAAATGATACAATGATACAATACCAGCTTTACACACATTGCATTGCTAAAATGTCTCGTTTCATCCATCTCAGACACCTCGATATAAATAACTCGCGCTCTTTCGAAGACGAGGGATTTAGGATTATTGGCAGAAAGTGCGTGAGCTTAGAGATTCTAGAATTTTCAATTATTTAATACTAATGGACCGATAAATTTCAAACTCTACATGTTTTTACGCTTTTTTCATCTCAGACGACTTATGAAAGGAATTCAAGCTTTCAAAAGATAAAACGGTGAGTTGGAATTAAACATTGGTGTAGTTGGGTTTTGCCTCACTGGAAAAAATGTGGAATTTCTTTTTTTCAACCTTTCATTTACCAATTCGGATTTCAAAGTGAGGGCAGCAGAATGGGCCAACAATTCCTGTGAAAAATACAGTTACAAAGATACTGGAAATTGCTCGAGAATAGATAATGTTCATTCATTGCATGAGACTGGAAACACTGACCGGACCGAGGATGATGAGTATGAAGATTACAATGTATTATGGTACAGCAATTTTTATTCTATTCAAAAACATTTTATAAGACATTTTTTTACATATTGGGAATTAATTGGGAGCAAAATATTGCTGTATAATATTTCCACGTTTTTGCTGGCCTCATGTTTGTCGTTAACACCATCCTGATAAAATGACTTGATGCTCCTGATTATCACTAATTTCACCATTTTTATCTCCATTCTCATCATGTCCGCTATAAGATGAAATAAAATTGTAAGTGCATTGCTCATTTTATTCTCTCATATCTGCATACCTGTAGTAGATGAATATTTTGTAAAGAATAGCACATACTTTAAAAAACATAACAGCTTTGCTTGGTTGATAGAAGAGTGTTCTATGATTTTGAACACATTTGGATTTACCCTCTAGATTTTTAAACACTCTTTAATTCATCGATCGAGTATATGCGTAAAACATTCATCATAGGCCTCTTCGGGACTGTTTGCTTCAGCATTTGCAATTGGGGTGAGAAGTGATGGTTGCAGTGGATATCTAGAATCACCTGTAATATTATATTTTCAATCCACACCAATCACGAAGAATATTAAGATGGGGAACTTCGAATCACTCCATAACTAGGGGAATAATAGCACCCAAAGATTTCTAGACACAATAGATTGTCACATGATTATGAGAAAAAATAAATAAATGATTTACCAATCAAATTGTATTGCACTTGGCCTTCTTCAATGAACCTATTGATTCTCTGTTTCACTTGCGAATTTCTCCAAATTGTAGAATTGCGTGTGGTGCCGGGATATGTGTCAATTGATGTTATTCGAAGTTTGTCGTCACAAGTGACTTACACGTTGATGGAAAATAGTATCGATTATAATTAAGATAATTTCATTTTTCTACATGAGGCCTTCTCATTGTAACGTGAGTGCAATCAATCGCACCAATTACTCTGCAATTCCAATGTATCCTTCAAACCTATAGTTCCAGTCTTGATTGTAATATCTATGTATAAATTAATGTAGAAGAGACAGGATAAATTCTTATGCTTCAGATATTTGCTGTAATCCTTGAGGATCAACAGGAAATTTCACCCAATTGTTTTGCAATGTTAGAATTGCAAGAGTGACGTTGTTTATTATTTCACTCATGGTACTCTGTGAACAACAGGTATATGAAAAGTCGCCGATGCTCTCTTGAAAGGATCCAGTTCCATAGAATCTTAGAGTACTCAAAATCTGAAAAAAATATGGTTATTAAAATTCATCCCTTTTATCGAATTGAAAAGAGCATGGTTGATGGTTGACGGTTATCCTTTGAGATATGGGAGCAACGTCCATGAGTTGAGAGTCGAGGCGAGATCACTTCACATGACCAATGAGCAAGTTCTTTTGGAAATCTACATAACGATGAGGAAAATTTCTATTACTTTGGTTCACATGAGAAGCTGATAAAAATGCGAAACAACTTCAATCATACCTGAATTTCTTGTCGAATTGTCGTTTAGACAGAGTACGAAAGGGTAATGCTTTGTGTCAATCTATGTCGCCTCAAGTCTGCAATTCTGATGATTCTTTCTTCGTCTTCGTTTTCCTCGTCTGCTAAAATAGCTGTGAGTCCAAATACTCCCACAACATTCATTGTTTTTTTTTAAATTGATTTGATCAACTTGATATTAATAAATATATCCTCTGTCCTCTGGTGAAGTGTCACTTTTAAAAATACACGTTAAATACGAAAGTGTAGGGGAAATACTTTATTGAGATTTCCGTCACGGGTAGCCCCCTTCAGGCAAAAAGATTAATCACACCAAAATGCCCTAGAGATCCCACCCCAGCATAAAGATTCGGGCTGTTTCAGCTGATGCGTGAATCGTAGTGAAATTATAACCTACAATTCATGCGTTGTTAGTTAGTCTCGTGCATTATCGTACTGAATTAATAATTTATTTTAACTATCATCGTGTGTAAAAATTGTTGAAAAAATTGGAAAGCATAAGGTAGGTGTTCTTGCAGTATTAATGGCTTTTTAATCAATTATTGAAATGTGTTTAGTTCGTAAGGATAAATCGGAGGATTTGTTTATTCGCAGAATAATCATGCCAAAAACGAGTACGGAATGCAGCGGAGAGTGGCGTAAGGAACATCGAATAATAATTAAAAAACCGAAGACCGGAGCAGAATGAGCCAGAGAATGATATTCACATTCAATTGTCAAAGTCTGAGAGCACACGTCGCAGATCTGAATGATAAAGTTGTGACAAATTTAAACATCTTACTCCTTTCTGAGACCTGCTTAGGAAACGAAAAACAATTAGCAGTCCCTAATTTTGATTGTGTGGTGCAGTTCAAACGTTCTCAGGTGAGAAATGGTGGCGTCGCCATCTATAATAATTCAATCAGCAATACAGTTGTTGTTACTGCAAACATGGATATCAATCTACACCAGACATGTTCTTTGACAGTGAATATAGCAAATGTTGGCGATATTTGTGCTGCTCGCTGTATTCTTGAGAATGGACAGACAGTTCTCGCCGTCGTCGTTTATATATCACCGAATCAATCAATCAAGAAGATAATAGAATTCATTCACGAAGTGTTGGTTGTCTATACTCCTGAGGTATCATCTATATTGAAAAAAGATTACCACAAACTACCGATGATTTTGAGTGGCGATTTCAACGTTAACTTTGCTTCTGTGGAAGCTCGGCCACTGGTGAAATTCTTGGATGAAAAATTCAATTTGAAAATGAATACCAATCCAGCCATACCAACGACGAGAGCAGGAACTAGTATTGATGCTGTATTTGCTAGATATTTAGATCAGTTGACGTCAACGGTATATGTATCGTATTTTAGCTTTCACAAACCAATAATATCATTTTTGAATCACGAGGAAATGGAAATTGTTGAATAAAATCTAATTTTTATTTTTCATGAATATTACGAGAATTCTCTGATTATTGCTCCTTTCACATGTCAAGCCTAGATAAGTTTCACTTCTGTCGCGCGGGGCCACCACGCACACATTTTTTTATATTTTCTTTGTTTTATCGCTTGGTTTAACTCTTCTCACTCCTCGAGTAGCGGTCGAAACACTGGCAGAACACGTGTTCACTCCTCGGGAGCCGTGCTGTGAATCCTCATGTCGGGTGCCCAAACGCATGGCGACGGTCGATTTCCACGTCCAATTAATTTATTCGGGTGACGATCAATATCGCCACCCGGGTCAAATATGAGTCACTCAATCCTGCGTGACTCAATTTTTCGACAGCGATAGAAAAAAGCGCGCGCCTCGTCACAGTATATAAAATTCTGGGGACAGTCCTCAAAAACGACATTCTATTCGTAAATATGTCCCTGTAAAATACTTTAAAATTTCATGAATAGATTAAATACATTCTATCTATATATCATGGAAATAAAAGAATTAGACAATGTATGTTAGTAAAGTGGAATATCTTACACACACGCTTAGCATAAAGTTCGGAATCGTGATCAACTAACCAAACGGGCGCGAAGCGCGCGTACTTATCTAGTTCTACAAAAATCAAAGAAATACCTATTTCATGTAGATATAGTTGACGTGGTTTTCCATATCTTGAGGAGATAATGCTTGCGTCAGTGTGATATGGCAGGGATGATATCGAATGGATCTCAAAATTCTGTGGGCCGTGCTACGTGGTACTCCCAAATTGTGTTCAATATCCCGTAAACTAATGTGAGGATTCAAGTGGATCATTGCTAAAATAGCGATGCTGCGAGGATCGTCACAATTGAAACCTTGCTGGCGTCATCGTTGCCCAATTCTTCCCTGCCGATAATTCCGCTCAATTTGGCGAATGACTGCAGCAGAAGGATGTCGTTGTCGATTCGGAAACCGCTGTGCATACATTTGTGTCGCCATTCTGTACACTCCTCGAGATTCACCTAATATGAGTAAAATATCAACATGTTCACTAGCTGAATAAACCATTGTGAGTCACATCAGATCTTCACAGAAAACGATTTTATTGAAATTGGCGCCCTAAGTCAGTCTCCTATATCATGGTCGGTAAGACCGCACTAGTGATTCACGGAGTTACCACCGCGCCACTGCGCTTCTTCTATACTCTAACAGTTGGTTGACCACCACTTGGTTGTACGCCGTTATCGTGTATGTTTCGTAATAAAGAATATTATCATTTATTAATTAAACAAAGCGTCTATAAATTATTGCAACCATTTCCATATATCCTTCAGGTTATGGGCTAAGCGGTGTTATATCAACTTTTCCACTGCGCATAAAAATAACTTGTTAAATAAATAAAAACACTATTGGCGAGATGAGTG
Organism: Coelinius sp. EB29; assembly: GCA_035578325.1. Taxonomy (NCBI): domain Eukaryota; kingdom Metazoa; phylum Arthropoda; class Insecta; order Hymenoptera; family Braconidae; genus Coelinius; species Coelinius sp. EB29. Next base: position 1,834,139 of record JAOZGT010000020.1, on the reverse strand, counting down.
GCTTTGTTTTACAAAGAGATTTATTGAACTTATTGTTGAGAGAAAACTGAAGGCGAGTTCACTAAAAATGTCTGGATAAGACAAAAAGAAAAACTATCAGAGAAAATGTAAGTAAAAGATCAGTTATTAAGTGATAAAAAATTGAATATATAAGTGACGCAATTCATGGGAAAAATGAGGTTGCAAGATGGCGGTTGGGATTCTATTGTCTATGACGCTACTTAGAAAATTGAGAATTTTCACGTGGAAATAATTAAAAAGATTTTATTTGAAGCTAAAAATAATAATATCATGTGAAATAAGCATTCTACTGTGAGCCATGAGTTGGATTCAGTGGGAAATAGAAAATATTAAATATAGAAAATAGAGACGCCATGAAAATTAATACTCAGCGAGTAAACGGCAGCATGGGTGACAGTGGTTTACCGGTAGATGCAACACGTGGTTGCGCGCGCGTCGGAAGTGCGCGGAGGGAGATGACTGTAGTCATACCTAATGCTCGAGCAGGCGAGAATACTAGTACTAGATAGAGAAAGAAAATGATATAGAAATGAAAAAGGAGAAATTCTCTCTCTGCCGCTTTTGCGCACGCGTGACTCACTGGCATAATAAAATAAATTTAAATGAATTTAGCGAATGCCTGTGCATGGGTAAATTCGTTGAATTAAGAATGCATTCAACTTTATAAAGAGAATTAAGGCGAGTTTAACTGAGAATAAAATAATAATGTTAACATTAAATTAAAATTCTAAATTATTACAGCTGATAAAGAGATTTCGTATGATCTCTGGGAATTTCTCATCAAGGAATTTAAACTCAGAGTATACTATAAAGGCGAGATGGTTACAGTAGCTACAGTAGATGATGTAATCTACATACTACCAGATTCGGTGGTGACAGGATATGAAATTGGTGAGAAAAATAATAAAATAAGCATGCATGCGATCAAATGCACGAGGAAGAATAGGCGAGCATAATTTACATTAAAGTGCATTACAAATTCAATTCAATATAATAAATAATTGCAATTATATAAACTTTGGAGGGTTGTTGGAGGATTGAGTGTTTGCGTTCGACATCTCAAGATCTCATCAACTCGAGTGCACTCAGAGGAAATCTTGTGTTCAGATCTCCGAAAAGTGTACTCATTCCCGGTTCAGTGATACTTGTATTCAGTTAGCTGAACTTGGAATACTATACCCGGCAGGATAATAAACTAGAAATTAAAATATTTGGGTTTCTCATGTGTTGAAATTGGGAAAAGTGATATTGATGAGGAACAGTGGAGATGTCTCAGAGAAATGGAAGAGACTTCCTTGGCAATAAATGAGTCACTGTATCTGCCAGGGTATGGTCCAAAGAAATCTAAGTTAACTGATGTTATTAACAAGAAAGGGTTGGATATTGAGATGAGTAATGGTGAGGGAAGAGATGAGACAAAGGCCACAGGCGAGTTGAACAGAGGCAAGGATGTTATAGGTGAGATTAAAGTTGATGAATCAGATCAAAATAAATCCAAACCCCAAATAACATCGAATGAAGAAGTTAATATCAGTGTTAAAGTAGTTAAACCCAATGCAAACAAAACAACAGTTGAGCCACAGGGCAATAAGACTGGTAAACCAGCCTCAGTAGAATCACAACTGGCTGAGTTGAGGAGCATGATAGAGAAGGTGTGAAATTAGAACTAACAAACTTTTACATATTATTGATGAAACTATTCAAGTCACTGTAGATGAGGAAACTCTAGCAGATAAAAAACATAAAGTTAGGGCAATTTTGATTAATCATTTAGATAGGAGCTATCATCCCAAGGTTGTAAAGATGTCAGAACCCAAAGAAATTCTAAAGAAATTAAAAGAAATTAAAATGGCTGAGTGTAATGTAACCTCACATTCGGTGAGGAAAGATATTTATAATATGAAATATATTTCCGGTAAAATGACAGCAGCTGAGTTCACTCAGAAATTTGAAGATAAAGTCGCTGCTTATGAAAATTTACCTGATACCATTCCTCTATCTGAAGTCGAGAAGAAAGATGCTTTCTTTAATGCAATAGTAGGATCAGTTCCTAACATCAAAATAATGGAAAAAGTAACTAAAAAAACAACAGATGCTAGTTTGACATTTGAAGATCTAAAAATAATAATATTAGAAGAAGAAGCAATTAATAAATGTAATTCTTCTGAAGTTGAGATTAAAACAGCAAATTTTGCACAGCACAAGGGGCCAAGGTGCTATTCTTGTCAGGCGTTTGGTCACAAAGCACCAGATTGCCCTAATCAGGGAAAAGGTATTGCGTGTTACAAGTGTAACCAGTTTGGCAACCATAAGGCCAAAGATTGTCCAAATGTTGGCAGGGATGATGCTGCTTCTGGTGGTGGACGTTCTGGTAACTCAAGGCAGGCTCAAAGGTTAGTACTATTTTAATTCACGATACAATTTTCGAGGTTCAAGTAGAGGCAATTTTAGGGGTGATTTGGTCAAGTTAAAAGAGGGAAATTTGATAAAAGTAGATTCACGTATAAAAGAGGCGAGAATAAACAAAATATTAAATCAACTAATAAACCCAATAAACAAAATAATAACGACAAATCATCAGAGAACAACAGCTCTAATCAAGTTAAGACCAACTTAGAGTATGATAAAGTGAATGCTCAAGCATTCTGCGATGATGCACAACAAGTTTATAGAGACAAATTCATAACTGAGTTCTTAGCAGACTCAGGCGCGACCGAACACTTAACGAATTCCAAAATTATATTCAAAACTTTTGATGAGACTGATCGTGAAATAATTAGATGTGCAAATAAAAACGAATCGGCAGACTTAAGAATGGAGGGAGTAGGAGAAGTAGGAAAGTCATATTTGTAGAGGCACTTCAGGCTAATCTGCTATCGTTGAGAAAATTCGCAGAAATGGGTATAGCCATTTATTTAGATGATAAAAAGATATATTTGATAGATATATTTGACCCAGTATCAAATGAACTTTTCATCTCGGGAATTTATAGAAAGCCGTATTGGATAGTTGATCTAGAAATCGATAAAGTTAATCCAAAAAATGAGAGTCTTTCCAAATGCACAAACAGGCGAGTAATAGCATATGTTGCCGATGTTAATGATGGTGAGAATGAGGTGAGAAGATATCTTACCAGAAGTGTCACGGCAAATTTGCAAAATGAATCAAAAACGAAAACTGGAGAGATCCAGGCAAAAGATAATACACCCGAAGATAAGAAAGATGAAATGATTGATAAAGATTTAACAGTTGAGAGAAAAATTACTAATAAAAGTGTTCCTTATGAGCAATCCAACTTCGACTATACTATTTGGGATAGAAAATTACAAAACATTGATGATTGTCCTTTTGATGAATTAACTAATGAGGTTTCACCTTTTCTCATTGAAAAAGAAAAGGGTAAAATAAAGAAAGACGCCATGTTCAACGAGTTATCTCAAGGCATTACAAATGAAATTTCCAAACAATAAAGAGTTAAATGCAGTAGTTTTCGACGAGTCACTCAAAAACTGTGAAGTATGTCTGACCTCTAAATTCAATAAATTACCGTTTCCTTCGTTGCGCAGACGAGCCACTGCTCCACTTCAAATAATTCATTCTGATCTGATGGGACCGATATCCCCAAGCTCTCATGCTAAGGGATACAGATTTGTCTCGGTATTTATTGATGATTATTCCAGATTTGCTATGGCGTATTCGATGAAGGGGAAAAATGAAAATGGACACTGTCTGGAGATGTTTATTAGAAGTGCTCGTAACTTGTTAGGGTATGATGCTAAGGTGTGTTACTTAAGATCAGATCAGGGTACAGAATTCACAGGCAGGTACACAGTTGAAATTCTTAAGAAATTAGGCGCGGAATTGCAATTAGCTTGCCCAGATACATCCGAACACAATGGAGTCTCTGAGAGGTTTAATCAAATTATACAGAAAAAGGTGGGATGTTATATGTTTGACTCGAAACTGCCAGAGAATATGTGGGATTTAGCATTATCTGCTGCTGCTATTATCATCCTACTATTGAAATTATCTGCTGCTGTTTATGCCTACAATCGAACTCCTCACAAGTCTAATGACTTGATTACTCCTTAAGAGAAATTTGCACCCAATCATAGCTTCAACGTAAACCAGATCAAGAGATTCGGATGTCTCAGTTATATTAAGGTAGCTAGGAAAACAGGTCCTAAATTTGGACCACAGGGAGTTAGAGTGATTTTAGTTGAATATACTCCAACTGGGGAGAGATTTTGCGCGTCATAACAAACAAACAATTTGGACTAGAGGGCGGTAGAGGAAGTGTATTTCATACAGTTTGAGACTGCCCTCTAGTCCAAATTGTTTGTTTGTTACGTTTGTTATGACGCGCAAAATCTCTCCCCAGGTTATCAGTTCTTGAAACCAGAGTTAGGTAAATATTATGAAAGCAGACATGCTAGATTCAATGAAAAATACGCTAGACAAGTAGCTCGGGTGGTGCCACCGGGTGGCCTACGGTAGCAACTCTTTGGGGGCCAGTCAGTCTGTTTACTACCGAAATGTGTATTATGGAGCCCACAGAAAAATCACCGTAAATTCGACAGAAAATGTCAAAACGTAATTGTTGTGTTGTGAATTGTTTTAACAATGCTGAAAATAATCTTGAAGTATATTTTTACTCATTCCCAAATCGTCCATGGGAGGCTGAAAGGAATGAAAAATATTTCGAATAAATTCCATTTATCTTGAAAACAAGTGGATTTAGAGGAAAATGTGAGAAAACCTTTTTTATAGAGCAGGAAATTTCAAACAAAAAAGATTATCTGACATTTTCTTCCAAAATGACTCATTATCGAGATAATTCGATATTTATTACCAATGATTTTGTTTACTCCAAAAATTAGTGTTTCAACTTTTTTTTATTTTTCGCCTTTGTTTATTCATCTCAGTAATTAATGATTTTAGAGGAAAATGTTAAAAAATCTTTTTTCTAGTTGGTAAATGTAAAGGAAAACCTCCCCCCCACATGTGGCCTCTGTGCCCCAAAACACATAGCCACGTAGGTGGGAGAGCCTTTCTTAACATTTACCTTCTGGTTCATTAAATTCTTTACAAAAAGCGTCTTTTGACATTTTTCCCTAAAATATCTCATTCTTGAGATAATTAAATATTTCAAAGGAAGAAATGTTAAATCACTGATCCACAGATACGTCTATTATTTCCATCGATGAGTTCTCTCACGTTATTTTGAGTAATTTTGTATCTTTACTAATTGATTTAGGCTGGAAGGCCGACAAATCGACCTCTTAAAGGACAATTCTAATTATCAGACTCATTTGACATTGTATAATGCTTGTATGAATTAGGAAAAAAAACTTAATGTAACGAGTGATAACATGTAAACATATGAGTGACAGCTGAAGGGGCCATCAGAGAGTTGCGTAAAATGCCCACGAGACAGCGCGCACACTGCGCGCCACTGGAACTTGTCTAGCGTATTGGCATCTGGTGATATATACAAGAAAAACAGTATAAGAGATTTTCCAGAAATCGAAGAAATTAAAGACAAAGAAAAATGGTTTGTTGAATTTGGAGAGAGTAATGGTGAGATTGAAGATTCTTCGAAACTGGAGGGAGAGATAAAAAGGAAAAGAGGTAGACCTAAGAGAGAAAGTCTAGAGTCAGTTGAAACAAAGAAATTGAAAATAATGAAGTCTAAAGATGAGTCAATAAATGACAGTAGTTTTTGTAGTTTGCAAATTGATGAGAAACTAGTGCGGCAGTTATACTCGTATTGTCGGTCGCTCGTAAGCTCGCTCCCCTGGTCGGCGCGTTAGTAGTGGTGGATTTGACTTGATGTGACCCGTTGAGCGGGTCGCAACAACAACTTCCCGTCTTGTTTTCCGAATGTTTCCTCACATTCAATCTCCTCCTACCTCTCCAATTGAACCCGCTTACGCGTCAAGGTCGCCGCAAATAAGAAAAAAAAAAAATGTTTTTATTCCACCGCATTTATGCTAAAAAACTAAAAAACCGCTCGACTGACGTTGACCAAAATCTAATCAGGGCTAAGTTACGTGAAGACCCATCGATCGCGACCTTGATCACTCCGATCGGTTCCGCCGTTTTCGAGAAATTGTGAACACACACACACACACACACACACACACACACACACACACACACACACACACACACACACACACACACACACACACACACACACACACACACACACACACACACACACACACACACACACACACACACACACACACACACACACACACACACACACACACACACACACACACACACACACACACACACACACACACACACACACACACACACACACACACACACACACACACACACACACACACACACACACACACACACACACACATTATGGGTTTTCAAGTGTAAGAATGAGGCAAATGGGAAATTAAGGTATAAGGCGAGATTAGTAATTCGAGGATTTAGAGATAAAAATATTTATGAACTGAGGGAGACATATGCTCCAGTGTCAAGAGTCATTGGTGAGAGCAGTAATTGCAGTTATTAATAAATATAATCTAAATGTGTGTCAATTAGATGTCAACTGACTGCGTTCTGACTGATGTCAGACTGCGTTCCTCAATGGTATGATAGATGAAGAAATATATATGGAAATTCCAAAAGGTACAAGTGATACGGAAAAAGAAAGGAGAGATAATGTATGCAAATTAGAGAGAGCTCTATATGGACTTCGTATAAGTTCAAAGCGATGGAATGTAAAATTTACTGAAGTTGCTTTGAGTATGGGATTACAGAATTCGGATTTAGAACCGTGTTGATTCCAATGGCGTGATGAGGGTAAATTTTTACTTTTACTTCTCTATGTAGATGATATATTGTTGGCGAGTAATGACAATGATAAACTTATGGAAGTTAAAAATAAGTTGAGTAGTGAATTTGAAATGACAATCCTGGGAGAACCCAAGGAATTCCTAAGCATATCGATTAGAAGAGATAGAGAAGGTCAAATTATTAGATTGAGTCAAGAGAAATACATTGAAAAGATTTTGATGAGATTTGGATTTGAAAATTCACATCCACAACGAACACCTATGAATACTACACAAGTAGCAAATATTGAGAGAAAGCTGAGAGAAACAGATTATGATGACGAGATACTAGAAAAGACTAAGACAAAAGGACATTTTCCATACAGAGAGGCTGTGGGTAGTCTTTTATACTTGGCTGGTGCTACGAGACCAGATATATCATATGCGGTCAATGTTCTTAGTAGACATCAGGCTGATCCTCAAGAGAGTGATTGGACAATGGTTAAGAGAGTCTTTAGATACCTCAGAGGTACTTCAGGGTTAGGTTTGAAATATACAGGAGATACTGACGTGATACATGTTTTCTCTGATGCAAGTTTTTCGGACTGTGAAAATTCTCTTACTACGTGTGGTTTTGTAATAAGATCGTTTGGTGATCCAATCGTTTGGAAAACACACAAACAAACTAGCGTAGCGCTTTCTACATGTGAAGCAGAGTATGTTGCGATGAGTGAGGCGAGTCAGGAAATGCTCTCAATATACAATTCATTGAAATTAATCCTAGTTGATCCTCCAAGTCCTATGATTCTGTGGTGTGATAATAAAGCTGCAACTTATTGTGCAGAAACTAATGGTGGTACAGTCAACTCCCTGTAACTCTCACTCCCTCTAGTTCATCAGCCATCGTTGAGTGGAGGAGAATCTTTCCCCCACTACTCGGGTAACGGCGAGCGCGAGACGAAGGATCCTTCATTGGGCAATTTTCACTTAATAGTCTCGGAGTTTTTTTTCTAATATTTTAATTGTAATGTCCACTTAAATGGCGATTGTCATTGTTTGCATGCTTGAAAAATCAATAAATAAATTATTGATTAAATTACAAGTATTTTTCATTCATAAAGCCTGTCATAAAATAATAACGAGAATGAAAAATATCAAACTGTTCTGACACAGTTCATTGAGAGATTAGGGACGTTTCTGTCCTGCGACAGTGGCTATCGCGTTCTCACTCCGATCATCGCATTATCTCTCTCGTCAGCCCCGCCTCTTGTGCCTATGGAAAGGGCAACCTCTAGCTCATAGTTCGTGGAATTCAAACCCCCGAATGCGATGAATTAGATGGAGTCGACTGTAGTAAATTAAGATACATTGTTGAAACTAAAGTCAATCATATTAAGGAATGTGTGAAAAGAACTTTAATTAAAGTAAAATGGATTTGTTCAAGGGATCAGCTAGCTGATATATTCACAAAACCTTTGTCGTTTGAATTACACAAACGATTGACTGATTTATTTATGAATGCAAATGTTTAACTATGATTTTCTTTTTGTTATTCAGGAGATAAGTGAATTGGCGAGGAGGCCAGGTGAGAAGACAAGGCGAGAAATAAAATAAATAAAAAAACTTGATATGAGATAGTAAATAAGGTATGATAACAAGGAGAGAAGAAGACTGGAGAGAATAAGGATACTGCCTATGGCGGGAGGGAGTGTTGAAATTGGTGCCCTAAGTCAGTCTTCTATATCATGGTCGGTAAGACCGCACTATCACGGAGTTACCGCCGCGCCACTGCGCTTCTTCTATACTCTAACAGTTGGTTGACCACCACTTGGTTGTACGCCGTTATCGTGTATGTTTCGTAATAAAGAATATTATCATTTATTGATTAAACAAAGCGTCTATAAATTATTGCAACCATTCCCATATATCCTTCAGATTTAAACTCGATAATAAATATTTTCGTACTGAAGGAAATCGAAGAATAACATCTAACTATTACAACGTTCCTTACTCATCTCAGTCATCTTTTGTTTACATCGTACACTCACGAAATAGTAAATAAATAACATTCTAAATAACATTCAAGTGTGGCAAGAAAGGTTAAATAAAGATATTTCCCTTTCATTTCATTTTTGCACGATATTTCATGAAAAATCGATAACGTCATCATGAAATATGGTATGGTTGAATTTGTCTTGTCAAGATGCACAACTTCCATAAGATCAAAAATATTGTTTCCATTTAAAAAAATGACTCTATGCTTGCAGCATAAGCACATGACATATCGGAATCGAGATGTCATCAAAATCGAGTTTCCCCTGCTGAACCATTCAACTTTTGTATGAACTTTTTTTTGGTATCTTGCTTCCATCAAAAGTTATTTAGCCGTACTGTTTCAAATGGGACACCCTGTATAGACAGTAGTGCCGGTAGTAATTTAACGAGTCAACACAAACCCGTCGACGAGGCGTCGAATTGAATCTGGCCGGAATCGCGGTAGATAGACGGTTACCAGAGTAACGGCCGTGTTGCCTTTCTCCAAGCACCGTGCAGGTTGACGTTTCTGATTTTCCAAGCGGCATTAGCATGCAGCGTGAATCGTTCGCCCATCATTGCGCCAATGCGTGTCACGTCGTCCCCACGTTAACGTTATACACTATATATCAAAGTGACTAGCCTTAAAGGGCGTTGGAATACACATCATTTAGATATATTCTCACCGGATTCCCATTTGAGTTGAATTCGCAGTTGGGGGAAGTCATTTTACGTTGACATTACGTTAGAACATTTCAATTCCATGTGGAAATGTGGAGGAGGAGGAATGGAGTAAAGTTATATATTCTGTCGATGAAGATATTAACATTTTCAGAGATGAATGTACAATATTAGTGATGAAGTTAAAGATATATTTTCGATACATAATTCACGTGGTTGCGTCATCACAAGACCAGAAGAATTTCTTTTTGAACCAGTCTGATTCTAATTAATCTGCTTCTCTCTTGAGGGTTTTTCTGGGAAAAATATTGGAGTTATTATGATGTGATGAGAGTCAGTAATGATTGAATAAATTCTATAGAATAGCAACATGACTAGAAATTTGAGATAAACGGCCGGATATTTTATTCAATGCAAATGTATATACCGTCTGTAATTACCCATATGTAGAGATACACTAATTCAAAGCCGAAGCCCAGAGTCAAAGGCTCTATCTCCTTGCTTTGAGTAAATGTTTGTCAGTCAGATAGGTGTCACGACTAAATAACTTTGCAAAAATAACTTCGGAAAAACAACTTGAAAAAAAATATTTTTACGAATAATAACTTGGAAAAAGATATTTTTTGGAAAAAGAATTTGAATAAATTGATCTTCTCCAAAATTTTCTCGAGTTTTAAAAATATTATTCAATGTATTTCAACCTCACAAATACACCGAAGGATATGAATGTGGGAATGTTTACACCCAGATGTGTTGGAATTTTCTGTAGAAATTTATCGGATTAGTGATGACCGCACCATTCAAAATTCAGACTGAGAAGTATTCGAATTGATTTATATCCGTCAGTAGTCTGCGGGATCTCAAGTCAATTACATCGATGTGTCATCATGCCGTTGACATTTGTCTTGAGTCAGAAAGGCAAGTCGCAGTTAGTTCTAGGTAGATACATTCTTTCTAAGTGTATTGATAAACCAAATAAGCCGGTGACATGGCGTTGTATTGATTATCCAAAGTCTGGCTGCACAGGTCGAGCTACAACAACTTCATCAAAAAAGGATGGCGAAGTTTTGAGTCAAACGACACATTCACATGCTCCACGACAAGAACTTGTGAAGTGTAAGAAGATTGTGGCAAAAGTGAAGAAGGCTGCTAAACGTTCGAGAGAAGACCCTACAGTAATTGTGAGTGAAGCTGTAAAGAAAGTTGACGATGTAACTGCTGCTGAGCTGCCGACACGACCCGATTTGATTCGCACTGTCCAACGAACACGTTTGCACCATAATCCTCAGCTCCAAGATCCTCCGTCTCGTGATCAATTGGTATTACCTGAAATATACACTCAAACTTTGAAAGGAGAGCCCTTTTTATTGTTTGATAGTAGTGGTAAATGTCGATTATTGATTTTTTGCACTAAAGCTAATTTGAAGTTTCTCAGGAGGTGTGATGTTTGGTTTGGTGATGGTACATTTCGATCAGTTCCCAAGATTCATCCTCAGTTATATACAGTGCATGGTTATGTCAATAAGAAGACTCTACCTCTTGTTTATGTGTTGATGCCAGATAAGAAAGCAACAACATATGTTGAAATTTTCGAGGAATTAAAAAGAGTGGAACCACGATGTAATCCAAAATACTTTGTTGTTGATTTCGAGGCCAGTGCTATTTCTGCTATTAAAACCTCATTTCCTGTTATTGAAATTTCTGGCTGTCATTTTCATTTTGGGCAGTGTATTTGGCGATTTGTAAGCAATCATGGCCTCTCTGTGCGTTATGGTGAAGATATTGAATTTGCAACACATGTTAAAATGCTCATTGCTCTCGCTTTCACGCCAATCGCCGAGGTGATTGCCAATTATGAGATTCTTGTGGAATTGGAATTCTACGCAGATAACGATTTTGAAGAATTATTGGATTATTTTGAAAAAACCTGGATTGGGCCACGTGATCGTCGAGGTAAACGAGTGAAACCAGATTTTCCTGCTGAATTTTGGAATTGTTATGAGTCCGTTCTTAATGAGTTACCACGTACTAACAACTCAGTGGAGGGATGGCATCGAGGGTTTAATGGGCGTGTCAAAATTAGCCATCCCCCAATTGGAAAATTTCTTGATGCGATTAAATTGGAGCAGAGTATGGTGGAAACTATGCTGGATCAGCACCGAGCTGGAAGAGACATCACACCTGCTAAGCGAATGAAATATCGTGATTATGATCGACGTCTGCGTGTTGTGGTTGAAGATTACAAAAATCGACCAATTGTTGAATATCTGAGAGACATTTCTAAAAATATAGTTTTGTGAAAATAATACTGAAACAATGAATTTTGTGTAACGTGCTGTAATCGACCAATTGTTGAATATCTGAGAGACATTTCTGAAAATATAGTTTTGTGAATAATAATACTGAAACAATGAATTTTGTGCTATGTACATATGGAAAATTTCATGATTGATGATTATAAAGTATGTTACTCGATATGTGTTTTCTTCAATAAATTTTTTGTTCATACTTAATGGCCTGACGACATTTTTGCGTAAAGTTTTTTTTACTTGAAAGTATTTTTTTTTTGAGTTTTTTGTGTTGAAAGTTTTTTATTTGAAGTTATTTTTGTTGAAGTTATTTTTCCAAAGTTATTTTTGCAAAGTTATTTTTGCAAAGTTATTTAGTCGTGGAGCCGTCAGATAAGCTGAAGCTGCATTGCATTGGATTGGAGTATCTTGAACGAGGGTTTTGATAACATAATTCAACAGAATGAGGAACCATTTGAACTAATAAATAGCGATAAATGGAAGGATTATGCTGAAACATGAAGATAAAAATGAGAGCTTAAGAAATAATAGATTATGTCACTAGGCCCGATAAGTATTTTTGTGACAAATGTGTCATAATCCTTCGGCACGGATTATGATTCAATTTGTTATAAAAATACTTTTTGGACCATGTAACATACGCTATTTTATGTCACAAGGCCCAACTAACCGAGTTCTCAACAGGCCTAGTCCCGGTAAGTGTGTCGTGGATCCCGCGGATACTTGAATAAAAAAAATCAGCCAGCCATATAGTACTCGAGATGTATGTGTAAACATCTCATCGGCTGGCCGCCCGAAGGACTGCGTTGAAAGAGCAACTCAGTTTGACGCAGGGATCGGCAAAAAATCAATATTTCAGTATTAGTAGTTTATTACCATAGTAATTTTCAATGGAGACAATTTGGTTTTCATTACTTTTCTGGTTAATAATGAAACGGATCCAATATTTGATTACTATGTGGATTTGTAATGAAACAGATAAATTTTTTGCTGATAATTCGATCAGTAATTAGCGTAGAGAGTTAGAAAGCTCCCGGACAATGAGTAATGATCGATGACCACGTCCCATTGATCAGTTTTTCAGTAATAAAGGAAAACAAAATTTCATTAAAATTCTACTCCGTAATGAGAATTGGTAAAATTCTCATTACTCGATTCATCAGTAATATTATCAGAAGAATTTTTCAGTATTTTAGTAATAATGAATTGTGACCATTGTATTTTCCAATATCCAAATAATCAGTAATGCAGCAGGAAAAATTTGAGTACATACATTGTGTAAATATATTGTGTACATTGTGTAACTAGTGCGTAATGTGACACTTTTGTATGTACGCGTTGCACATACAATTTTTTGTAATACCTGCCAGAATTTGCTTTGAGAGGAGGTGTAAAGCGGTTTTTTGTGCACGGAGTGTGTGGAATTCAAGGTCGTATTTCACTTTACGCACGACCTCTGAATTTTACACACACTGTGCGGAAAACAACCACTTTATGCATGCAAAACCTTGCTGCAAAGCTGCAAAAAAATATATTTTTTTAAATATTCTATCCACTAAAATTTCTCGACAATGGAAGAAAATTTATGCATTGATTGACAAACTAGTAATAAGAACTGGAACCATTTTCTTATCACTTAATTATTTAATCAGCAAAGTTGAGAATTTATTGGATACTGATGAAAATGAAAAATGTTGAGATTCAAGACCGATGAGAATTTCGATTTATAATTCATGAAGAAATCTTGAAAGATATTTGATTTGCATATTTAGGGAATATTCTTTGAAATCCATTGTTGCTTCTATCCTTGGATTTCACAATTCGAAGCATCGAGATCGTGGGAAAACAATATGACAGTTATTGTGAGGATTCGAAGTTTTGTTTTGATCTCGAACACAGGCGTACACATACAGAAAAGACGTATAGTATTAACTCACGGAATCCAAAGGAAAAGGTCAGTTGCTCTAATCTTTTAGTACTTATTGGATGTGATCCGATCTGGAACGTAACGCATTACCACGGTTGGCATCGGTTGTTAGAATGAAGTGATTAAAGTTATGAATTTGCAGTAAGAAACTTTTGTGGAGTGATATTTTTTCCAAGGTGAGTGTCTATATTTTTCAATTGAGCTTTTTGAGAGTCTCCAATCGATACTTTCCGAAGGTCTCCATTTAAGAATTTGAAAATCTCAATTTCACTTTTTTTTTTTGATGTATCGTTGAGGCCAAGAAACGATTTCTGGGTCACGTATTCGGTGCAGGTTGAGCGATGTAGGCAAATTTCGCCTTTTGCACCCAAAAAAAAATCTTAATCTAATCTTTTCAACCTCAATTTAAGATTTTCGAAAAGCTTAAATTGAGTGTTACGTAAGTCTCAATTTGAAATTTTTGAAAAACAACTCTAATGACTGATAAATGAGGTAATGGAAAAATTGTTTACTGGTATTACCCATTAATCCCAGAATGCAAAATGATTAAATGACAAAAAAATTAAAAATTAAAAACCCCCGACGTTGGAATTGTAAAAAGAACAATAATTGAATACTGAATATTGGAAAAGGGAAAAATAAAAAATCATAAAATAGAAAGAATAAAAAGCAGACAGCAGTCAGGGGGGACACCACGGTTTTCATGACTTTATGTGCCCCCCGACTGCTGTCTGCTTTTCATTCTTTCTATTTCATGATTTTTTATTTTTCCCTTTTCCAATATTCAGTATTCAATTATTGTTCTTTTTACAATTCCAACGTCGGGGGTTTTTAATTTTTAATTTTTTTGTCATTTAATCATTTTATTTCTGTCTTTTTATAGGTTTATCAAGTACCCTGTAGTAGTTTAAATCTTAAGATGAATATAAATTTTAAGGCAGTCTTTGATTCGAAATTTTCATCAATATTTATTCCTTATTATATACTAGTTTGTTTCAAGGGGGAAGTTCAATCTTTAATATTCAGTTGTCACATTTGGAATTTTCATTCCCTTGTTTTTCAATTGTGAACTCGATTATTCATTCCATTATCCACCAATGTCTCCGACTGCAAATATTCGAATTCTAAATTTTGCGCGCGTAAATTTTAATGAAGCGAACCCGTCGGTAATGTCACCTACCACGTTCAGTGACAGCCGATATGATCCATTGAAAAGTGGAGCAGGTGGCGCCAGTCATATGAATCATATGCAAATTTTTCTTTATTTTCATTTGCGGTTATGTGCGGTCGAAACCTCGTAAATCACTGGCAATCTGGATAATTAAATTAAAAATAAAAAAGACATCTTTTCCGACGAGAATGAAGTGAGTTGATTTTTTTTTTTAATGAAAACCGTCCAAATTCATACTACCAACGCATGTTTATCTTTCGCCCCTAGGGATATTCCAACCTATCTAGTTATTTCTAAAAAATCATTTTTTATTTTCCATTTATTGAGAAATAAAGATTAACGATAGTTACAAAAAAGTGACAGGAATGATCCTTGAGCGATTATCTTCATTTTAAGCCTAAAAACATAATTAACAGCATATTTATAGAGAAGTGAGGGCTGGAATAACGCACAAAAACATAGCCCTGCTTTCAGTCAAACGCATATACCCCTCTGGCGGTGCTGTCGGGGGTAAAAATACTGCGATTCAAAATAGTGATTCCTGTCATAGTGAAAAACTTTGGAATGAAAATTATTCATTAATATAGTAATGAAAAACTCGGAGATCGATAGTATTGATTGATATAGTAATGAAAACATTTAAAGGTCAATATTATTCATTAATTGAGAAATGAAAATTTTTCGAATATAATTACTGATTAATATGGTAGTGAAATATCGGGGGATTATTATTACTCATAAATTGAATAATCGAAATTTCTCACATGCTATTACCGATCGAGGTGGCAATGAAAAACTTTCTGATCTCAATTAGCTGTCGCTAAAGTATTAGAATAATATCCATTTGTCATTACTGCTTCGCGAAATGATGAGTAATGAAAGTTGAAAATATTACCGAAAATAATATTAGTGCCGATCACTAATATAGTTTGATTAGTGTCAAACTTTGACGTCATGTCCGGTTACAGATTTCCGTCGCATTTACACCAAATCACTCCGAGCCAAAGTGTGGTAGGGGCGAGAGATAAGATGTTTACACATCAAAAAGGAATGGAAACGTTGGTATTGTTATGTCAAGAATGGGTAACTTGACAAAAACAGTGACAAAAAAAACAAGTGATGATCATAAAAGATTCGAATACATGAATTTTAATTTTTCCCCAAAATGTACACGACAAAAATTAATAGAATGAGGAATGTGAATAATATGATTTTAACCCATTAATCTAAACTCGCTCCCTTTTCAGCCTGGTCTCTTTCACCCACTAGCTTGGACGGGAATAATTCTAGTTAAGGTACAAGGTGATGGAAATGAAAATTAATCTGAATTTAATTTTTAAATGAACTCCTTCGAGTCTGTATTTTAAATAAACCAAAAATAAAATAATTGAATGATTAAGTTTGGTAATCCCCAAACTAATCATGAACTCACGTGACACAAATAATCCTTTGATACACGATTAATTTAAACGAAAACAATCAACTAATTAATTTATCTAAAATTTGCCGCACTGATTTTAAATGAAACAACTAATGACTCAAATTGAATGTATATAATTCAAAATGAATTTACAACTAATTTTACATCAGATATTGAAATAAAATTAAATCAAATAAGTCATGAAAGACTTGATAAACTAAAATAAGAGCACGAAAATCTTACTAAGAACTTTGAAGAACGTTTTAAACGTACGCGGAGGTACTATTATGTACACACCGCCTAAATGTTGAAGTGCAAACACTTTTTATGCTTGTCCTGAGGGTGTGACCTCAGGAAACTTGGAGGGAAAATTCGGAGACCAATAAGGTATGACCTTCGGTCCAGATTTCCCTCTCCAAACCCACTAGTCTCAATGCTTCAGGGTTAAACTCCATCCCTTCCACATTGAGTTTTCTCGAGATGTTAGGGTGTGGGCAGACTTTTCCACCCCCAACTGCCAATAAGAATTGCTTTGGGACTTATATATTTCCCGCCACAAATTTTTAGTTTTATTCTAGATTTTTAATTAAATGATTTATAAATTATTTATAAATAAATCTTATGTGTATTTACTTCTTTCAATAAGATAATTATTAGATTATTGAATGAGTTAGATTATTAATCTTCGGATTTTTTAAATATTAAAAGTTTCAATTTAATTAAATATTTCTTATTTAATTTATTGGTGTCGTCTGTTGAAATTGTTTAACTGATCAAATATCAAGTGATTAATTACTTAATTAAATTATCGAATTTATTAATTGAATTTATTAATTGAACTTATTAATTGAACTTATTAATTGAACTTGACTGTTCTCAGAAGGTATGGACCGGATTATTTAAATTTTAATAATTGATAATAATAAACAAGAATTTAAATTGAAATATTTCCAAATATGTGAATGTAATATTTATTTTCATTTCAAAATTTTAAACAAGAGGGAACACGAAAATGTCCCTTTGTCTCCATTTAGACGTTAAATTTCTCTTCTTCAAGTGTGTGGTCCAACCCTCAGAGAATAGCCAAATTCCTGGAGAAAATCTGAGAGAGAGAAATGTGTTTGTATCTTGGGTCTATTTTTTTTATATAGAGTTACCCCATAAGAGTACCGTTGACGCCTTGAGGTCGTAAAATGAGTGAGACAGACTGTGAGAGGGACTTGAGTGTTTGGCGCAGCAAGGCCCCGACACATGTCTGTGAAGTAAATTTTTTTGGTGAAAATCGGTTGAAGAATTTTTTTGAAGGATTTATGACCCAGAATTTAGGCGTGAGAAACGAAATTTTTGGTTCCCCGAAAGGAAAATTTTATGTTTTGCGCAGTTAAATATTTCACGATATTAAATTATTTTGGAAAGGAAAATTCATGAAATGGATTTTTAGACGGACGTCACAGTATGTAAAAGAAAATCAATACGGCAGTGTGGGGGGACCTCACTCCACTGATTCCACAAATAACTAAAAATCGACCACGGAAATACACTGGGATACAAAAAGGGGGAATCAAGGAAAATATTGTGAGGACAAACTGACGAATACTTGTTCAATTCATCCCATCCTACTTCTTTTTTCTACCATTGGACCATGTGGGAAGGAGGTCGTAAAACGCTGCGGCTGGCAATTCCAGAAGGATGGAAAACCCAAAAGGCACTACCAAGACAATAAGCGGGATAGTGAGTTTCACTAAAAATTATAAAAATATAAGCGAACAAACACCTTCAAGCAGATCCACTGGAATGAACCACTGAGAGGAAAGGATTAAATTTAAATCATGCAGATAAAATGGACCTGTCTCTTACGAGGGAGGACAGCTGCTCATCCACTCGATATTTTTCCCAGAAAAGCTAAAAGAAGGGAAAATTGGAAACCAATGGATCGGCAGTGTCACCTCCTCCCCCCTAACAAACCAGCAGTAACTAGTGGACCCAATGCTTTGTTGCTCGTTTCGCTCGCTCCCATTGTGGATGCGATTAATTAGAAATACGCATATTTAATAGTGGTGCCGGAGTGAGTGTGACCCGTTGAGTGGGTCGCAACAATAACTTCCCGCCATTTTCGTCATCATTTCTTGTACGACATTGAACTGATATAGACGAGGTGTGGTATTTGTTTCCTCTGGTAATGTGAAAGATGAACTCCGAATGAAATTGTCGATATCTTGATAAGTAATTGAGATGAAATTTTTTTATTATTTTTCCCGAATTCCTGATAAAAAATAATTCGGAAAACATATGTTAGATCGTGGGGCCAGTGGAATCGTAATCGTCCATAATCCGTGCTCCTATCTCGAAAACTAAAGGCGATACAAAAAATTTATATGAGATAAGACTTCTTTCTCATGAAATTTCCAACAAATTTTCATTATGAATTTTTGTTCTATCTCCCATGGTTCACCTGTGAGGGCCATTTTACACAAATTTCGAAAATTCAATTGTTAATAATAATCAAACCGCTGAATCAATTAAATTCAAAATCTAATCAGCTCTAGAATACATGGAGACGCATCGATTAAGAAAAAAATAATTTAAATCGGACTATTCGTTCACGAGAAAACGTTGACGATAAATTGTGTGCACATACAGGGTAACATACACACACACACACACATACACATACAGACATCTTTTCAAAAATGGTCCAGAACGATTGTGGAGACCTTGAAACGTGGAGATATGGTGAAAAATCAATTTTCGATTTTCGGGGTCATTACAATAACTTCCTCCCTTCGGGTCAGGAAGTTAAAAATTCAACCGAGATTTGATCACTCATAGGTCGCACCCGGCTGAAACCCAATGGATATTGACCACACTAACACCATCCCTATAGTACCTTAACAGTACAGCTGGATCACCAGAAAACGAAAATGGCAATATAGTACCTTAAAAGTACAGCTGAATCACCAGAAAACGAAAATGGCAATAAAAAGGTTATAGAATTGAGAAACCCTCTAGTTAAGAGGTTGTGGTTGTATCTCGCTGATGGTACCCAAATCTATGGTAAAATTTTACCCATGGAAATACGGGAAAATATTTCACCGGGAGTATTTTTTAATGCCCTGGAGAAGGGTGGGGGTGCACATCCATGGTACAAAGCATAGGATACGGATGATATACAGGGTGTATCTTTATTGGTGGAAAACCTCTCGTCCCTCAACGTAAAATGACTTTCTAAATACGGAAAAAATACAAAAAAAAATTACTCCTCAGCATAAAAATGCAATACTTGTGGCAAAAGACACTGTGGTAATTTAGGCGATTTTGGATACCACCGAGGATACCACCTTTGTTGCGACAGTCACAGCGATAATCGAGGCGATATAGAATGCAACATTTGTAGCGATAGCCTCTGCGGCGATTGGAGTCAAACCTAATGCAACACCCGTGTCGATAGTCACGGCGATGATTAAGGTGATATGAAATTGATGTACTAGAAAAATTAGCCAAATTAAATTTTTTAAATATTTTTCCCGTATTTAGAAGGTCATTTTACGTCGGGGGTCGGCAGGTTTTCCACCAATAAAGATACACCCTGTATAAGAGTCTACATCTTGGCACAGCAGTACCAAGTCTGGTTACGAGGTTTCACCTGGGTGATTCGCTCTACAACCACCTCGACGATTCTCAGGAAATCTGCAACTCTCATTGCGAGAGCCCTGTACCAAATTCTGTCACGAGACTTCACCGAGCTGGCTCTTTCTTCAATTATAAACGGCAGTATTTTTGTCCTGCTGAGCCTCATGCGAATATTATTGACAATCGTCTTGGTTTTCGTAATCATCTGGTTCTACGTCAAGATCCAGTCCGAGCTAAGCATCCGCAACACTAATGAAACGCTTAGGCCGGGGGCCAGCCCCGTGAGTGACCGGAGTTTTTTTCCCCAACAAAAATTTCCCGAAAAAAATTCCACCGTCAAAATTTCCCCGGAAAAAATTCCCCCGTCAAAATTTCCCTGGAAAAAATTTCTTTTATAAAAAATTTCCTCTAACAAAAATTTTCATAGAAAAAAAATCCCCGGAAAAAAATTCATATATAACTTTCAAGAATTAGTTATTTTTCGATGATTGAGTCAGGGGGGAGGTGGGGGGAACCACACACACATCGGAGTGATAGAACGCACCCGGAGTTACGACCATACGAGTAGTTTTTGGTGGTGGGGAATTTTCTTCCGGGGACATTCTGTCCGGGAAATTTTTGTTGGGGAAATAAATTCCGGGAACCCTTTTCTCTCTCCACTGTGACGTTATAGCTCCATTTACGTACTTTAGTACCTAATCCCACGCAATCAGTTCCCTACTATTGAACAAAATGCACTTCCCTATACTTCTGGTTTCTTCCTGTTGTAACTAGTTACTGTCTAATCAGCTCTGATGTCCCCTTAAGGTTGGTTAAATTAAATGAATAACTCCTGACATAAATTCTATTTATTTATAATAAAGCTAAAAATCGAGCCTACTCAAAGTTGTCCTTTCCGTTCATAATAACATGTTTCCTCAACTCCTTCAAAACTTGCCCACACTGAGAAAAAAAAAACGGTAAAAATTCGAGTGCTAGTACGGTAAAATGGGTGCAATCGCCAAGCACCTGGAATTTTCCTGTCACTACAGTAATTTTTCATATATTTGTAGGAGTTTTTCTCGTATTTATATGAATTTTTCTCGTGTTTATAGAAATTTTTCCGGTACTGCATAGGAAAATTCCAGGTGCTTGGCGATTGCACCCATTTTACCGTGCTAGCACCCAAATTTTTACCGTATTTTTGTCTCCGCGCATTAACATTCAAATTGATTTCAACAACAACGCTACTTCTGCTCCTCCCAAATCCTAAACGGAGGCTTTTCCCAGAGTAAAATTCTCCTCCCTCGAAAACTATATGTGGATTCTGAGAAACAAAAAATCCATCCATGCGATTTGTTTAGTTGGCCTCGCTCCAAAAGCGATTCGATAGAAATTCAAGTGGCAAAGAAAAACAAAGATATGCTTCGTACAAAATTCCCGGGATTGAGTGTTGGGGAGAGCGGTTGGAATCTGACGTTAGAATAGAGAGGTTTTGAGACACAGGAACTGGGGAGTTTTCGGCTGCAGTGGGTGCATCTTCCAAAAAAATAACAACGGCGTCGTTCTATTCAAGACGTGAGTTTACCTCCAACTCTTCTACTAGCAGATTCTCTAGAATCGTTAGGAAGATATTCGATGAAGGGAATGGACTGACAGCCATCGGCATTTCGAAGGTTTTTCTCAATAATGTAATAGTGTGTTACTGCCTCATATCATGTAAACTGAAACTTTCCGATGAAAACCAAGAATTACTGCCAATGAGATGTCTGCATAGGTGAATGACGAGTGAGTATTTGTCAGCATTCATATTGGAAAAGATTCTTCAATTTTTTCCCATCCATTATTCATTCTTTTTGCTTGTTTTTTTACCCGCCCACGCCGATCCAAATATGCAACTCGGAAAATAGTGCATGCAAAGCCTCTAAAGTTCTCCATGAGCAGATCTCTTCGTACTCCTCTTCTCCCTCTTCTTCTTCCACCTGTACTCAATGGGGATGAAAGCGAGCCGAAATAATTCACATCGTCGTGTGAGGATTGTATGCTGCACTTCCATCTTCTCATTCCACTTATTTCACTTTTCGTTGGTTTATTTATACACTTATTCTGCTCCTCCCCTTGCTCACTTTCTCCCCTTGCTCACTTCTAAAAGGAGTGGAAGAATTGCTGAAAAATTAAATTTTTTTAATGCACAAGTCTTGCGTTCAAAGATGATTCAATGAAAAAATAAAAATTGCGATCAATAGAGTTGGTGGGATATTAACGAATGCAATTATGCAATTTGCAGGGCTGATAAACGAGCAAACTCGATCAACAGCTCCGGATACCCGTAGGGTGTGGAGCGAAGGTTCACGTTCACTGCGCACTGAAAAAGGAACTTTGTCGTACTACAGAAAGAGGGAATGAGAGGAACAGGGTGGAGAGGAGGGGGGAGGGGGGAGTAAAAGAAGGCACAAGTAGTTTCTACGTCTAGCTCGCAATGTCATGCTAAGTTCAATTATCCGAATTTATCGAGCTCCCATAGCCAACCGGCAATGAAATAAATCAGTGGTCCTCTAGGTTCTCATCCTCTCATGTGTATTTTGTTCTCCTTTCTTATTCTCCTCATTTAATATCGCTCGACTGACGTAAAATAGCAAAAGAGAATAAAATTGAAAATCTTCATGATATGATAGATCGACAAATTGGAACATCACCGAGAGAGGATAAACCGGGAATGAATGTGAGGAAAGCTATGAAGAAAGAATTTGAAGCTGAAAATAACCGAAGGAAAACAAAAGTTCTCGGTTCGTTAATTGAAGGAGAGAGAAGAAAGAAGGAGAGAGAGAGAGAGAGAGAGAGTGAGAGAGAGAGGGGGGGAGGGAGGGAGAGAGAGAGAGAGAGAGAGAGAGAGAGAGAGAGAGAGAGAGAGAGAGAGAAAAAAAAAAGCAGTTTTATTAATTCCCTGAGATACAAAGATCCCCAAGGGAAAATCGACATACATAGATCAGATTAATTATAAATCATAAATTTGTTATTAACATATTTGTGTAACCTATTGGTTGTAATTAAATTTTGCTCATTTCATTCAATTCATTCGATTATCATCCTCATTATATAATTTTAAGTTCATTAATTTATTATTTTTTTTTTTTTTATTATTTTGCTCTCTCTCATTCACATCCTGATGTTTAAAACAAGTTCGCTCATATAAAATACAAAATCATATATTCTATTAAATTCATTTATAATACAGTTATGGTTCTTATCAACATTTTGAAATACATTATTTACATTTATTCATCCATACACATATATATATATGTATATTATTATTGTTATAATTATTGCTTTTGTTTTTTTATTATTATTATTATTATTATTATTATTATTATCTATCATTCATATTCATTCTTCCTACTACTCGATGCAAAATTTCATTGGCTAAAAACATTTTTAGTTCTCATTTGTTAGTGTCGCATTTTTATCAATTCACTCTGTTCGCTCAACAAAAATTCTTCCAAGGCACAACTGAAAGAGCATAAAGATGTTTTTTCTCTGATTTCCAAAGGCACATCATTCCAGAATTTAGCCGCTGATACAGAAAAGGAGGTACAGCCGTAGTTAGTACGTGAATTCTGGATATTAAGATCTAAATATGTTATTCTCTTTGATCTACAATAATCAGTTGTTTTATATACAAGTTTATCTGCTAGATACTTTGGTTTCTTTTCTTTAAGAGTTTTGTAGATTAATTTGCCTAAGAACAGTTTACGTTGATAAACAGGCATGAGCCACCTAAGTTTATCATAGTATTCAGTAATACGAATTACTCTTTTCAAATCAAAAATGAACCTTATACAACAATTCAAAATCTTTTTCAGTTTGTAATCAATATCTTTAGAACAGCCAGTTAACAGTACACATCCATAGTCTATCAACGGATAAATAAGAGCTTTCACTAGATAAATCCGGAGTTTAACAGGAAGGCAGCCTTTAAAATATTCTAGTCTACTTAATGTATTAATTGCTCTTTTATTAATAGAGAGGGCATGATCATGCCACTGCAGTTTACTATCAATGAAAACTCCAAGATTCTTAACCACAGATGAAAATTCAACTTTTACACCATTGACAATAATTTTAGGAGCTGAGGCTAAATCAATAGTGTTAATATATTTGGTAGAGCCAATTAAAATAACCTGAGTCTTTTTTTCGTTAAGAACTAGTTTATTTGCGTCAGTCCACCTATGCATTTTTGCAACATTTTCATTAATTACTTCAATGGCAGACTCAAGCTCTTTGGGGGAGCAGTGCAGGTACACCTGTAAATCATCCGCATAGCTAACATGACGGGTGTGTACAAGAGATGAACATAGGTCATGACTAAAACAGATAAAGAAAAGCGGACCGAAAATTGTCCCCTGAGGCACATCTCTAGTAACAGAAACCCACTGAGACCTTTGACTGTTAACTCCAAGTACACATTGTTGCCTATTGTTAAGATAAGATTGAATCCACTCACACGTAGAAGATAAAAAACCAAGGGCCCTTAATTTGCACAATAACAGGGCATGATCTACCATATCAAAAGCCTTCGTAAAATAAAATAGAACTAGTATAGAGATGAGTCTATTGTCAATAGCAAGTTTACAGTCATTAAGGACATTTAACCCCTCACGTACGGGGTCGATGCAATGCATCGACCCGCCAGCCTGTCCAATCGGCCGGGGTCGATGCAATGCATCGACCTTATACACGGTATTGCCACCTATCGCCCGGCCGTAGGGACAGTTTCGGCGCTGAAGGCCCCGTATGTGAGGGGTTAAAAGAGCAGTCTGCGTGCTCATACCACGTCTAAAACCTGATTGAAAAATGTCAAATTTATCATTATTTTCGAGAAAATTAATCATCTGGAGTGAAATGATTTTCTCAAATATTTTTGATATAAAGCAAGTAAGGGCAATGGGACGATAGTGCGATGCCTCGGTTGGTACACTACACTTGGGAATAGGACGTATTAATGTATCTTTCCAGGCTGTAGGAAAGATTTTTAATTTAATTGAGCAATTAAAAATATGCATAAGAGGCCTAGCAATTATTGGGAAGGCGATCTTGACAATGACTGGTGACAGTGAGTCAGAACCGGATGCTTTTGAGTTTGAGTAATTAATTGCTTTTTCTAAGTCCCTTAGTGAGATTTCTTTTAGAGAAAATTGAACTTTACTGTCAGTTAATGAGACACAGGAAAGAGCTGGCATCAGATAGTTATTTTCCAACTGACTTGAGTTACAAATTGAACCGAAATATTCAGCTAATTCATCAATACCTACAGCGAGGTCATGATTAGTATTTTTATCTTTGCCAATGCCCATATCATTCACTTCAGACCATAGAGATTTTCCAGAGCGAGCTTTTTGAAGACGACTTTCATAGTATTGCGATTTTGCTACATTTACTATTTTCTTTACATGATCTCTAAGTGTTTTGAACTCAATGAGTAGTATGGGGTCGTTAGTGCGTCGAAATTTGGCTCTAATTTTATCTCCTTTGTTCATTTTTTCTTTGATTTCATTCGAGAGCCAAGGTGCTGCTCGTTTTTTTACTGTGACTTGTTGAACAGGAGCATGTTTATCTAAAGTACTAACAATAAAATCATTGAGGAAGTCAATTTTCAAATCGAGTGATTCTGTTGCATAAAAATTATTCCAGTTACAGCTAGATAGATCTCTTAGGTACTCAGTTATGTTCATATTATTCAAATCCCTATAACTGAAAGTGCGAGGACCAGGCTTGGGTATGCAAGTAATTAATTCCACTCCGATAAGGTCGTGGTTCGATATTGAAGTGCCAGATTGAATTATTTTGTTCAATTTACTACGATCACTAATTAATATTATATCTATCCAGGTATGTGCCCGTCCGACATGATGGGTGTTATCAAGAGGAACAATATGAAGATTAAGATCATCAGCAGCTCTTCTTATGTGTTTATTATCATCAGTTCTCTCCCCATTCAATTTGAGACCATTCAAGTTCATATTAAAATCACCCATGATGACTACGAGCTTATACAATGGCAATAACCGAGCCTGAACCTCCCAAAATTCAGTGGGATATTTCAGATGTGGAGCACGATAGATTACACTAATTAATGTTTTACTAAAATCGTTACCGTAAATTTCCGCAGTGAGAAATTCAGGGATACCTGAGAATTCACTGTCTGATGTCTCAAGAATCTTAACATGAAGGTCATCTCTAACGTACATCGCCACACCACCGCACCCTTTGCCAGTTCTATCATTCCTAAAAATTCTGTACCCTGGGAAACTAACAATATCATCAGACATGTGTGGATTTAGCCATGATTCAGTGATACCGATGATGTGCCAATTATCAGATTCGAGAAGATGAATTAAATCGACAAAGTACCCAGGGAGAGATTCACAATTCAAATGACAGATTTTCAGATTACTTGCATTAGTACTAATTGTCACATCATCAGTAAGAATTGATTGCTATGCTTTTTTATTGGAACCATGATTGTTTGCTCTGGTAACACGTTTAATTGGAGGACCGTCTTGTAGTCGATCACAATTTTGCGTTTTCTTCTTGTTCCTCTTGGATGAACTTGTCAGAGGACTGGATTTGTTTTGAGGTGACCCATCATCCTCAGTTGCTACCTCCCTGGTCTCCATAGCAACCCTTGCAGCATCAGAAACAACCTCCTCCAACTCACTATCAGTATCATTAGTCTCAGTGATGGCTTTCACAGAATCCAAGTGCAGAAAAGTTAAAACTGGAGATGCATCATCGACTCGTCCATGAATTAATCCATTTTTAATCCATAAAAATTTCAGAAATCCCCTTTTTTTTGCTTGACGCGCTGCTATATGAATTTTTTTCATATATGGAGTTAAACGTTGATTAATAAAAATCGTAGCTATCGCCATATCCATAAAATCCATGTCAACTGACGTGATTGCTTTTTGCCTTTTTTTAATCTGCTCAAATATCTTAAGTTTGATTGATTCACGTACAAGCTCAAGGATGATAGTGGGATATACTATTTCACCATTACTCTGTCGTTTAGAACTATTACCAGCACGAAAACAGGAGTTTATTTCACTCTCATCGACTTCAATTGCGAGTATTTTCAACAGATTTATGACAATTTGATTAACATTTTCACCAGTTATCATAGGAACTCCTACAATCTCAATTCCATTTTTCAAGTGTCTTTGTTTGCATAATTCAACTTGGATAAGAGCATCATTTAGGTCCTCCTTCATAACTTCATTATCCTGCTCAATACTGACAATTGCTCGAGAGTTTTCAATAATTTTAAGCTCAGCCGAGCCGATTCTCCTATTGTGCTGCTCAATACGCGCATTCAATTGAGAAATGTCAGATCGTATATCCTGAAGTGTTGCACTTTGAGCTTCAATCAATTTTACCAGGTAAGAACGTTCATCCTTCTTTTCCTCAGAGTCAGATATTTTTCCGATTCGTTAAATCTGTGTGAATGATCACAAATTTTATACAGGAACGGCGAGTAATCAAGTAAGTTGTAGGATAGCTGAGGTTATGACATGTGAGTTGGTGAAAAAAAAAGAAAACAAATTTGCTTAGCTGTTTCAACGTAGGGCAGGGTGGTGGGAAAGAAACCCAAAACACTAGATTTATCGGTAGGATACTTGCTTAATCAGATCACTTTAAACACAGATGTCACCGTTTGGGGGAGAGAGGGGGGGGGGAGAGGGAGGGAGAGAGAGAGGGGGGAGAGGGAGAGAGAGAGAGGGAGGGAGGGAGGGAGGGAGGGAGGGAGGGAGGGAGGGAGGGAGGGAGGGAGGGAGGGAGGGAGAGAGAGAGAGAGCGAGAGAGAGAGAGAGAGAGAGAGAGAGAGAGAGAGAGAGGGGGGGGGGGAGGGGGAGAGAGAGAGGGGGAGGGGGAGAGAGAGAGAGAAATTTTCCTTAATAAAAAAAAAAAAGAAAAATCAGCTACCCATACTGACGTACTCGAGATCTACATGTGAATATCTCATCGCCACGGTATGAGTCTATAATCCATGCTACACAAACCGACGTTTCCCTTTCTATTTTCCATCAATTGTTATTCTTTATTTTCTGTTACATAGACGCTTCACTTATTCTCCCAATGTTGGTGACGAAGCAACTCCCGCTAACGACATCGACCGGCCGCCCGAGGGACTGCGTTGGGAGACCAGCGCAATTCGACATCATTTCCTGTTACAGACTTCCGTCGCATTTACACCAAATCACTCCGAGTCAGAGTGTGGTGTAGGCGAGCGATAAGATGTTTACACATCAAAAAGTCATTGCTCATATCTCGAGCATGGCGGTTGTTTTGAAGGTAATTGATTCGATGAATTCATTTCAATTTCATGAGAACAGCATCAACAGTGTGGCCGTAGTGGCGATAGTCCTCATATCATTGAGGTTGTTGTCGTATGGATTTAATTCTCGACATTTTCTAATGAAATTTTTATAATAGATAGATATTCAGGCGAAAATACAGCGGAAGAAGAAAAAAAAGAAATATAGAAAACGTGTATTAGATCATGAGTTAATATTGAACACTGCAGTCGAGGCAGGCGTAAATCATTCAATTCAGTCATTCAGTTCAGTTGACCTGTGTCGGAAGCAGGATCTGACATAGCAGTATAGGTTTCTAGGATAAACGATTTCATTCTTATTCAGCTATGCTGAGAGGCTCGATTTACTAAAACATTCAGTACCTGTTCACTATTATAGATTTTTTCCGTAATTATTCCGTTTTTCCAGATAAAAATGATGTGTTCCAATCCATGAGCATTCCCGAACGCGCACTTCGCGTCATGATTACAAACAGTCACGTAATTTTCACAATTTTTTTCTCTCCGTGCACAGAGACTATTATCTATGAATTCTATTCTCTTTACTAGTTCAATTTTCAGCATTTTGAGATAGTATGTGAGATCAATTAAATGAAGTTGGGATGATTGTAAGGGTTATAAGACATGGACACATTCGGGATTTTTTCACTCCTCGGTTCCGGGTTTATTATAATACTATGGATATTTCGTTTGTTGAATCATTTTGAAAAATATTTGAACACAAATTTGAAAACAGGGGATTGATCGAAAAGTTATTTGTTGGACCTGTAAAGGTCAACTGCCCCACAACAGCCGCAAGGGTCCCATCGCTAATTTTTATATTTCCTCCCTTTTCAATTTTTCATCATTCAGCTTATGATGTCACTATCGGTGGTTCTCAATTTTAATTTTTTCAAATCAACACTATCTAAATCAATATTGGGGGCAAGAGGGGAAAAAGACAGCGGAGAGAGCCCAGCTATTCCGGGTGGAAATGCAAATGCAAGTTCTCAAGAGATACAATCCCACACAGCGTCCACGTGTACCTGCGGTTGGGTACTTACCCAGTTACAGGAATGGTCCTTGCAAATTGAATCTCGACCACGGAGCCAGGACGATATCGAGTGAAAAAGTAGTTAAAAAGGTAATGAACAAAAAAAAATTAGTGTGCGCTCCATTATATTCAGCTTCTGGAGATGCCATCCGTTGGTGGCAAGTATTTGCACACTGCTACATTGGTTTTCTCTCGAAGAGAGTCATGGAAAACCACGAACTCCAGTGACCACTGCGATTTTACGTAAATTCCACTCCTGAAATGAACTCAGTTTTACTAGTTATATTCCATTTTTTCAATAAAATATACATGAATATCTTGATAATAATCTTCGAAAATTTGACCTTGGTCAGTTTCTCTAATAAATTGGAGGTAATGTTAGATGGAAAATGATCATTGTGGAGGGAGGAAAGAAATTATAGGAGCTGGGAATTCCGTCAACGAAAAATTCTTAGAGAAACATCACCGAAAATAGCATGAATTATGTAGGTTCCCGATCGATCTCAAGTTATCTATTGGCCATTTGCATATTGATATAGTTGCAATTCATACGGACGATAAGAATGATGTTGAACGTGGTAATTGCGGGCATTGAAATTCTTACAAGAGCAGACTGTTAATTTGAGAGTTGGGGGTTCGATTTCCACATGAGCATTACCAGTTTTAGCTAAATAAAGTGCTCGACTGCGTGACGAAGGTCCTAGCCCGCGATAAAGCCAATGTCTGGTTTAACTACTATCAGTATGCATGACGAGGAACATAAACGCGACGGTACTTCCTCAATTACGCATGTACGATCAATCGGTAGTTTCTCTGTACATTTATACACAATTCACGCAAAACCTTTTGAGTGTAATTGAGGGCCAATTCCTGTTCATGTTCAATGTCTAAAAATAATCCACATTTGGATTTTTATTCCTCTCTATAATTGATCGTTGATAGAAAATTTGGTTAATATGGAGAACACGGGCTACACACTGGTAGTTGTCTTTAAACCTTGAATATGAGAATTTTTACATGCTAAATTATAACATAGGGATCTGATGATTGAATAAAATAAGCACAGGTCAAAGCCCAAAGGCTCTGTGAGTGTGGTGGTGTGAAGAATGGCAGAGGTGAGAGTGTGAGGTGCGCGCGCAGCTGGCGACGGGTGTGCAGGGTTGGAGATATCAGATGTGAGCGCATGTTAATTGCTGAGATAATATTGAGTGAAAAATAAGAGAATTAACTACAGCAAGGTAATAAATTAATAAATAAAATAATTTAAAAACGTTAATACATGAATTTTTGGGTATTTGTCAAGAGTATGAGAGGTTAGTGGAATTTCTGGTGGAACATGGTGTACTGAAGAGTGGACTTGAGTGTCCCACGTGTCGTACTGTATTGAGGTTGGATCAGAACAGTCTATACTTCAGATGCAGACGCAAGATCAGTGAAAATCGTGGACAATCCACAGAAATCAAGTGTAATATTCTGAAATTAATTACGTTGAGTTCAAGTGTGAATAATTGCCACTAATGAGAATGATATGACTGGGATATTGATCGAGATTTTGGGCGAGCACAGTATGTCAAGTTGATTTTATTAGTTTCAGGTATGGAGTAATTGGTGAATTTATTCTTATATTATTATTATAGCCCAAAGGAGGTGGGTGGAGGTAAGATGGTTCTAGTTGCTCTGATATACTGAAATTAATGGGACATGGACGGGATAATAATAATAAAATAATAATAGTCAACGAAAATCGACATGCTGGCTTGTTCGTATTAGGGGACCATAGGCACTCACCATGCACTGACCCCCAAACATTTTTGAGACCTATACGTCCACTACGTCCACGTCGTGGTCTCGGAAGCATGACTGAACTTGGAGGGTCGCGATTAGTAGCCTAGGAAGATCGATTTTCGTTTGTGGCCGTTGTTCTCCATATTGACCGAAAATTTCCAGGGGATATTGGAGGTATAAAACTCAACACTAGTTATATCGTCATGAGTGCGATGTTTTGCACAATATTCAAGATTCTCCAAATTTCTCATTAAAAAAAAAAAAAAGTGAGCCATCGTGCGACGCCTGTTAGATGTGAAACATCAAGGGCGTAGTCCATACGCCAGGGCCATTTCGTGTCCATTGACATTTTTTTGTTTCCCCAGTCAGTTTTATGATTGGATTTTACGTTTCCAGGATCGCTGATCACGAACATGATAACCGTTTTTGCGAAAGCACGGGCCGTCTATTTGTTTATAACAATTTTATTGTTTAAAACGCCCTCTCGCAAAAACGGTTATAGATAGGAAAAAAAGTTTTAAACAAAAAATGTTCTTCACGTTAAAAGACATTTTTTTTGTCATATAACTTGGTTTCCCAACTGTCACGGATAAAAAGTTATT
This sequence comes from Coelinius sp. EB29, assembly GCA_035578325.1. Classification (NCBI taxonomy): domain Eukaryota; kingdom Metazoa; phylum Arthropoda; class Insecta; order Hymenoptera; family Braconidae; genus Coelinius; species Coelinius sp. EB29. The sequence goes on along the minus strand of JAOZGT010000020.1, from coordinate 1,802,367 downwards.
GTGGGTGGGAGCAACTCAGACGGCGCGCTAATGCTCTCGCGCGGCGGGAGCGCATTTCGGGACCGATTGCGAAGTACCGATAAGAGATAGAGCGTGTAACGAAATTTTTCTCGTTACGTGTAGAAAACACCTTGAAAGTGGATGAGTGAGTAGAGTTGGGAGAGAGAGAGACAGGAGGAGGCATCTGACGTCAGCCGAACGAGGCTCGACCGAAGGTGGATAGATCATGGAGGCGAGGGGATACGCCAGTTCGGGTGGATTGAGCTTCCCACTCTCCAAAGTGAACGTTTTGTTATGCTATCGCTAATTTAGCATTCGTGCAGTTGTGGTTGGGTAGAATAGGGCCGACGTACAGGCTTCCCAACTGTGTGGTGTTAAAGGCTCCGCAGACTTAGCCTAGGGACGGACGGGCAGGTGTAAGAACTGCCGCTTCCCCTTCTCCGAGGAGATTGATGTCGGGCCAATCAGGCTGGTCCACGTCGAGAGAACGTAGCTCGAGTGGTACTGGAGTGAGAAGCCGAGACTGGGAAGTTAAGCCCTGGGAGATTTCTGGTTAGTTCAGAACGGGCACTCATAAACAGCCTCGATGAGCGAGCGGAAGCACTCCTAACATGGTGGACCTCGCCCCTCTACCGTGAAATACTGATGCTAGCGTGGCATCCGTGGGTCCCATCCACGAGAAGTCCTCCAGGTGACGAGTTTTCCCTGGAGGCCGGTTTAGTTAGGTTTTCCGGATAAAATCTAGCTGGCGCCCAAATCGTAGCGATATGAGGAATGGGTAAAGAGTAGTTTGGGATTATTTCCCCGGTGAAAAACTGGAGAAAAATCCCTTACAAAATGGCGCCCAACGTGGGGCTCGAACCCACGACCCTGAGATTAAGAGTCTCATGCTCTACCGACTGAGAGGGGCGAAAGCCCCAAAAATAAACACATACGGGCGAAACCCACCATTTCCGGGTGAAACCCACCTTTCCGGGGCACAATTCAACACACGTGGTTGAATTGTGAAGATAACGGGTAGTAGGCGCCATCTGGCGTCTCCCCGAGGGAACTTACCGCGGCTAACCGTCGGTAAGACGGTCGGTAAAGGCGGAAACCAAGTTACCGACTGCTGGACTACTTGGCGACGCGGGAACCGTACACTGGCACCCCGTTGTCGTAAGAAACGGTACTCCTCACTCAAAAGTTGAGGGGAAGAAAGAGGCGGGAAAATTCAAATTCAAAAATTTGAATAGTACCGCCGGAATTAAGAGAATTAAAAATCTTTCAATTCAGAGGGCACCAGGAGGCTATACAAAAGCCGGGAGGTGAAAAGAGGCGGAGAAAATTCGAATTTTTAGAAAATTTGAATAATACCGCCAGAATTGAGAGAATCAAAATTCTTTCAATTCAGAGGGCACCACGAAGCTATTCAAAAGCTGAGTGGTGGAATGGGCGGGAAAAATTCGAATTTTTTATAAAATTTGAATGGTACCGCCAGAATTGGAATTCTTTCAATTCAGAGAGAGCGCCACTAGTCAGATGAGACTAGATAGATGGCGAATAGAGAAACCCTAAGCAGGGGATATTCTCCAGCAGAGAGGGCGCCACTAGCGGTGTCTAGTGCAAGACGAGCGAGAGGGGATAACCCCCACTCCCTCGAGAAGAATATAAAAGGCACTGCAGAACGCAGAGAAGGCCTCTTGCGGTGAAGCCACCGGTGTGCAAACATCGAGCTCCTCGAACGTCCGCCAGGAAAGCGAAATGCCAATCCAAAGTGGAGACGAATCTGAGAAAGATTCGAAAAAGGATGGAGGGTAGTTTTCTGAACAGAAGACCCCCCCGAAGGACGGTAAAACCGTGATCACCCCCAGGGAGAGTGATTACGAACTACCGAAGATACCCATCCCAGGGAAAACCGACGCGGTGAAGCCCCAGGGGGTGGGAGGCCACACAGACGAAGCTGCTGAGCAAGCAGCTTTGAAGACGTTCGCTGAACAAGCGAGACAGCTGCAAGAACAAATTCTTGCGTCAGGCGTGCTAGGGGCCGCATCTCTGGTAAAGAAGAGAGGCAGGCCACCGGGCAGCAAAAAAGGGAGCACCAAGGGCAGCAAAAATGCCAGCGGTGAGGTGACACCTCTGGGAATACTGGAGGTAAAAGTAACGGAGGCAACCCCGACTCCGGTAGAATTACTGGCAGCAGTCCAGAAGCTGGAGAGGGAATTACGCGGCCGAATAGGCCCGTCGGTAACTCCCTCCCGAAAAGTAGCCCCGAAAGGGCTAAGAGACAACTTCCAATAAGGGAACGGGGGAAGGAAACGGGGGGCGCCGCAGTCCCGGAGAAGGGAACCCCTGGAAGCTTTCGAGCACCCCCAGACCCGAAGAGGGTACGGAGGAGGCCTCAATGAGAGAGAACGAGGATTCCGCTCGCTGAGAACGCGAGCTGAAGAGTCCTCGGACGAGAGCCACGGCAGCAGCTGCCACCACCGTGGCAGGCGCCCTCTGCCGACGCAGAAAGCCCTCGAGGCTTTGAAGAAATGGGGCGTTTCCTTCTCAGGAACCCCAGACGAAGACGTGGAGGACTTCCTGTCCACTGTAGACGATGTTTTACAGACGTTAAACATCAGAGAATCCAACCTGTTAGGGGTTTTGAGAGGTTGCCTGACAAGCGCAGCCCTCACCTGGTACAGGGAGGAAGAGTTGTACTCCTGGGAGGAAGCAAAAATCGCTTTCCGAGAACGTTTTGGCGAACTGGATTACCAGGTCGCCTTACACGAGGAGATAGTGAGTCGCCGTCAAGGCGCTGATGAGCCAGTGGGGATGTTCGTGGTAAACATGAAAGGATTGTTTGGCCGCACGAAACCCAGGTGGTCAGAGGCAAAGAGGGTGAGCTACGTTTATCGGAATATGCTCCCCAAATACAAGACAGGTCTGACCCTGCAAGAGGGAATGAGCCTGAGGACGCTGGAAAAGCATGCTCTTCGACAAGAGAAGAACATCGCCAGCGCTAGAACATGGCAGCCTCCACCGAAACCGGAGGATGCCTTATGCCCGAGCTTTACATACAGAAGCTCGAAGCAACAGCCCAAGTTCCCTCCGAAACAGGCCGTAAGGGCCTTGCAACAGGAGGAGGAGGAGGCTAACGAAAACGACGAATGCGAGATGTATTTCGTTGATGAGTTAGAGGTAGTACACGCCTTACAGAGGCGTGGTACTCCTCTAGGGAGGGGTGGTGGTCCAGGCCGCGCTGGACCTAGTGTCCAGTGGTTTAAACCACTGAAGTGTCACAACTGTGACAAAGCTGACCACTCCTGGCGAGTCTACACAGAACCCAGAACGGTGTTCTGTTACAGGTGTGGTCGAAAAGGGGTAAACACCCCGGATTGCCCAAAATGCAGTCCGGGAAACAGGAAAGCGGCAGCGTAAGCGACGAGGTGCAGCCTACGCCGCCGCTAAGCCCGGAAGAGCCCGTTCCGAGGGATAGAGAAACCCCAGAGACGGAAGAAACAGTCGAAATGGAAGTAAAAATCCTGGCGGCTGAAGAGACAGTGGCCACGGAGGTGAAAACCTCGGGAACTGAGAGAGTAACGTCTCAGGAGGGAAAAGGAAAGGTAAAACCTTCCTTGGACCGCACAGACGATCCAGTAGCGTTGTCCTCGCCTGAGATAGCTTCCCCAGAGGAGTTTATCAAACAGGCTATGAAGGAGGGCAAGACGTTTGCATTCCACGTGGAAATCGACATCCACGGGAAGAAGATCCGCGGACTAGTGGACTCAGGAGCATCTCGTACCTTCGCTCGAGAAGCGGGGATTGAGTTATTAAGCTCGCTGGGCATTAGCGCGAAGAGAATACCACCCAGAAGAGTTCTAGTGGCGAACAGCCAACTAGAAGTGGTGAAAGAATCCTCCAAACTGTCTCTAGTATTGGAGGGAAGAGCAGTCAAGGTGGAAGCACTTTGGATGGCATCGCTATCCGAAGACTTCATCCTAGGACTAGATTTCTTGAGAGAAGCTCGAATGGTCATCGATTTCTTTGGCCAATCCTGGTTCTTTCGAGATCAGCCGGAAGTAACCTTCCAGTTTGTGCCGGTGGAAAAAGCCTGCCACTTAACCGTGTGCAATAGCTTGAGAACACCAGGAGAGGAACAGAAAGAGCGGCTTCAGAGACTCCTGGATGCAAAAATTCCGGTAGTCGAGGGAAGCCCGCCGATTTCGAAGCTGGCCCCACACAAAATTGATGTGGAAGGCCATGAGCCGATCCGCCAGAGGGTCAGACAGTCCTCCCATCACCTGAAATTGTTAATGTGGAAAGAAGTTGATAAGATGCTCAGAGATGGGATCATCAAGCCATCAGAGAGCGACTGGAATAGCCCAGTCGTCATGGTGAAGAAGGCCAACGGGAAGTATCGATTCTGTATCGACTTCCGACGGGTAAATGAGGTGACCAAAAAGGACGCCTACCCGGTCGCGAATATGACTGGCATCTTAGACGAGCTAAGACAAACCAATTATATTACGACGTTGGATTTGAACGCTGCCTACTGGCAAATACCGTTGACCGAAGAGTCAAAAGAGATCACTGCATTTACAGTGCCTGGAAGGGGGTTTTTCCAGTTCGAGCGTATGCCGTACGGCTTAACGAACGCCCCCGCAACATTCCAGAGAGCGTTGGACAAGTTAATTGGTCCAGAGATGTACCCACACGTCTTCGTCTACTTAGACGATATCATTATCGTTTCAAGTACGTTCGAAGAACACCTTACGTGGTTGGGAAGAGTCCTCGACAAGCTGAGGGACCACGGTTTAACCATAAACCGTGAGAAGAGCGTATTCTGTCGGTCCGAAGTGAAATACCTCGGATTCGTCGTGAATAGCGAAGGACTACAGGTCGATCCCGACAAGACGTCGGCAGTAGTAGAGTTTCCGGAACCCAAGAATCAGAAACAGATTCGCCGTTTCCTCGGGATGGCTTCCTGGTACCGACGATTCATACCAGAGTTTGCTACAGTGGCTCAGCCACTGACGCGCCTAACCAAGAATAACCAACCTTGGGTATGGGGCGAAGAGCAGCAAGCGGCTTTCGAGGCGCTGAAAAAGCACCTGACGTCAGCTCCAACGCTTGCATGTCCAGATTTCTCGCTGCCGTTTACCCTACAAACGGACGCGAGCAGTGTAGGGCTCGGTGCCGTTCTCACGCAAGTGATAGACGGTCAAGAGCGAGTGATAGCATACGCCAGCCGTTCGCTAACAGGGCCCGAGACAAAATACACCGTAACGGAGCAGGAATGCCTCGCGGTGGTCTGGGCAATTATGAAATTCCGTTGTTACCTGGAAGGCTACCCTTTCACGGTAATCACGGATCACAGCAGTCTGAGATGGCTTCATAATTTGAAGGATCCCACTGGCCGTCTAGCCAGATGGAATCTCATACTGATGGAGTATGATTACAAAATCGTACACAGGAAGGGTGCATTGCACCACGTGCCGGATGCTCTCTCTAGAGCACCTGAAGGCGCGACAGAACTACTCAATGCTGCCGTAGATACACGAGATAAGTGGTATCTACGTCGCTGCCGAGATGTAGAAAGAATGCCCGAGAAATTTCCTACTTGGAAACTCTCGGAAGGACTGTTGTATCACTCGAAGCCAAAAGCACTGGCATCGGTGAACAACGAAGACCTGGATGAGTGGAAATTAGTCCTCCCCAGAGAATTGAGACGGGACGCTATTCGAGAGTGTCACGATTTGCCCCAGGCCGGACACCAAGGTGTCGATAAGACCTGCCAACGCTTGGCCAATCAATACTACTGGCCAGCGATGTTTGAGGACGTGACGACGTACGTAAGTACATGTCACGAGTGTCAGCGTTGCAAAGTGCAACAGAGAGCGCCGATCGGATTAATGGGTCCTCGAGCAATCGAGAAACCCTGGTCGAGAATCTCAGCAGATATCATGGGTCCCTTTACACGCAGTAAAGCGGGATTCGTGTATATCTTAGTGATCCAAGACTTCTTCACGAAGTGGATCGAAGTACGCCCACTGCGAAAAGCAAATGGTGCGTCGATCCGGAAGGCAATAGAGGAGACAATCATCTATCGATGGGGTGCTCCTCGAGAATTGCTGACCGATAATGGTACCGAGTTCGTAAACCGAGACATGAAAGCCTTGGTTGCTTCTACGAACATGAAGCATCGGACAACGCCGCCGTATTACCCGCAAGCGAACCCTACTGAAAGGGTCAATCGCTCGCTGAAGGCGATGATACGAGCGTATGTAGACTCAGATCACCGCGATTGGGACTGTCACTTGGATGCATTTCGATTTGCATACAATACGGCCCAACACAGTTCTCTGAAAGCCACGTCCGCTTTCGCCAATTTTGGTAGAGAGCCAGAGCCGGCGAATTCGCTGAAGCGAAAGCTAGAGGGGGACGTAGAAGTCGAAGAGACTCCTACGGAAGCATGGATCGAGCGCATGAAGCGCCACGATACCTTGAAGTTGGCGTTTCGCCACGCATTAGCGGAAGCTAATGATAGACAGGCGCAGGCCTATAACTTGCGTCGTAGACAAGGCGAGTATGAGGTCGGCGAGTTAGTATTAGCTCGCAACCACGAGCTGTCGAGTGCTGCGAAGCATCGGTCAGCAGCCCTGAACAAACCGTTCAGTGGACCTTTCGTGGTGACCAAAAAGTACTCCAGAAACTTCTACGAAGTTTCTGATATGGCTGGTCGTAATCCCAAAGGCGTAGCTATAGGGGATATGAAACCCTATAAGGAAGCCTTAGAAGACCCTCTGGTTGAAGAATCAGAGATAGAAGACGAGGAGAATTCGTCCTGAACCGGCAGGTTTCGGGTCGAAACCTCTCCTATGGAGGGAGGTGTGTAACGAGATTTTTCTCGTTACGCGTAGAAAACACCTTGAAAGTGGATGAGTGAGTAGAGTTGGGAGAGAGAGAGACAGGAGGAGGCATCTGACACAGCCGAACGAGGCTCGACCGAAGGTGGATAGATCATGGAGGAGAGGGGATACGCCAGTTCGGGTGGATTGAGCATCCCACTCTCCAAAGTGACCGTTTTGTTATGCTTTCGCTAATTTAGTATTCGTGCAGTTGTGATTGGGTAGAATAGGGCCAACGTACAGGCTTCCCAACTGTGCGGTGTTAAAGGCTCCGCAGACTTAGCCTAGGGACGGACGGGCAGGTGTAAGAACTGCCGCTTCCCCTTCTCCGAGGAGATTGATGTCGGGCCAATCAGGCTGGTCCACGTCGAGAGAACGTAGCTCGAGTGGTACTGGAGTGAGAAGCCGAGACTGGGAAGTTAAGCCCTGGGAGATTTCTGGTTAGTTCAGAACGGGCGCTCATACAGAGCAGAACATAGAGATGACTGGCGAGTTATCGGAAGGCGTCACCTCGCATCGAGCGGGGAGGCGAGCAGAGGGAGATGCTCCTGCATCTCCCGAGTAGAGAATAACGATGGTTTCCGGTCGCGTGGAGTGCTACGTAACCGGGCTTTGGATCTTCCGGCGAAACGATTGGGTGTTGGAGTGAACGTGTAGGTCGGGAGTTAACAGTGTCTCTGGCTGGGCCTTCGTCGCATTCGCCTCCCAGTCAAAGTAGCTGGGGGAATCTGACTCGCGATGATATTGCTGTTACCGGATGTGGAGGGGAAACCGCGTGAGCGTGTAGATCGGGAGTTAACAGTGTCGCTGGCAGGGTCTTCGCTACACGTGCCTCCACATTCCGGGCCCCGAGGGGTTAGAAGGATTCGCAAATCGGTCAAGACCACTCGCCGTTAGTGATAATGCCGAGTGCGAAAGTCGGCTGATCGGGTAGAAATAACCCGGAGGCGAAGTACACGAGACTATGAGTCGGTTAAGAGAAGAATTCTCTCCGTATTCGCCGTCGGGGACGTGAAAACAGCCTCGATGAGCGAGCGGAAGCACTCCTAACATGGTGGACCTCGCCCCTCTACCGTGAAATACTGATGCTAGCGTGGCATCCGTGGGTCCCGTCCACGAGAAGTCCTCCAGGTGACGAGTTTTCCCTGGAGGCCGGTTTAGTCAGGTTTTCCGGATAAAATCTAGCTGGCGCCCAAATCGTAGCGATATGAGGAATGAGTAAAGAGTAGTTTGGGATTATTTTCCCGGTGAAAAACTGGAGAAAAATCCCTTACAAGTGAAATTGTTTGAATCAAAAATTTTTGTCATAAAATAATACATCAAATCACTTATTACACTCTTCGCTCTATCTCCAGTAGTTAATGAGATATTCGCGTTTGTGTGCAAGATAGCGGAGCAAATGAGTCTCCCATTGCACATGCAACCGTAATTATCTCGGTGACTATTAGTGATACAGACAATAGTCTCATAACTAAATAGATGCATCGTAGAATAACCAATATTTTTGGTTTCAAACATTTTTTTCTATTATCATTATTTCGAGAGATATTTCCAATGCAAGCCAGACTGACTACGCGGTTCATTTACTTGAGCTCCCACGACGAGTTAGAGTCTGACTTGCGTTGGAAATATCTCTCGAAATAATGAAGATAGAGAAAAATATTTGCAACAAAAAATGTTTGTCATTCTACGATGCATTTATTTAGTTATGAGACTATTGTCTGTATCACTAATAGTTACCAAGATAATTACGGTTGAATGTGCAATGGGAGACTCATTTGCTCCGCTATCTTGCACACGAACGCGAATATCTCATTAACTACTGGAGATAGAACGAAGAGTGTAATAAGTGATTTGATGTATTATTTTATGACAAAAATTTTTGATTTAAACAATTTCGTTCTATCTCTTATCGGTACTTCGCAATCGGTCCCAGAATGCGCTCCCGCCGCGCGAGAGTGTTAGCGCGCCGTCTGAGTTGCTCCCACCCACAATAACTTTTTATCCGTGACAGTTAGAAAACCAAGTTATATGACAAACGAGTAGTGATGGTGTGACCCTTTGCGGGTCGAACCAATAACTTCCCGACCAATACTCTCTTCAGTTTAAATTCAACGCAAAAAACCATAAAATATGAGAAATTTATGCAAGTAAGTAGCAACTGCTGTATTAATTTGCCTAATATCCAATCAGAATCATGAAAGAAAAGAAAAACATTCATTTGCAAAACTCAATTTCTCTAATTTCCAATATATTCAATATTTATAATCCGTCAAACTTCAGATTAGATAAAATCATGTGACGATTTTTGAAAAATTGTTATATCTCAAGAACTAATTGATCGATTGGGTAGATGGCGATGAGGGGGAGAGAGGGAAATTTATCTGATCGAATCGATCGAACAAAAAATTGATAATTTGTTGACATTCAAAAAATTGCTTTTTTTAAATAACTCAATAACACAACAACCGCTAAGACGATTTCGTCCGGATTTCGCTCAGTTCCGAGTTACTCAAAGACACATCGATTGCAAAAGAAAACATTTGAATTTCATTGTTTTCCGCGGAGAAATCGTCGATTTTGTAAAAAAACGTCGTTTTTTGTCATTTTTTTACAAGTTTTACTGAAATAACTCAAAAACTACTGAGATGATCATGTTCATGATCTAATCAGCTCGAAACTACATGAAAACACATCGATTAAGAAAAAAAAACTCCAATCGAACTATTAGTTTAAGAGAGAACGCGAGCCAAAATTTTGTTTACACACGCGCACACACACACACACACACACACACACACAGACAAACATCTCTCCCAAAATGTCATGGAACGTTTCTAGGGGTCATGAAACGTGGAGAAAACATTACAATAACTTCCCTCTAGGATCGGGAAGTTAAAAATGGGTCTTTTGACATTAACAACTTTTTTTGTTTAAAACTTTTTTTCCTATCTCTAACTGTTTTTGCGAGAAAGCGTATTAAACAATAAAATTGTTATAAACAAATAGACGGCCCATGCTTTTGCAAAACGGTTATCATATTCGTGATAAGCGACCCCGAAAACGTAAAATCCAATCATAAAACTGACTGGGGAACCAAAAAGATGTCAATGGACACGAAATGGCCCTAGCGTATGGACTAGCGGGAGAGGGGGGGGGGGGGGGGGGGGAGTGCGCCGGTGAGCGACGCGCAGACAGAAATGGAGGGGGGTATCGCCTGAAAAGATGACGTGTCCTCGCTACTTTTCTGGCAACGCGCCATTAGATGTTTCACATCAAAAACTAACAGGCGGCTGTATCGTCGATACAGGCGTAGGATTTATACCGTATATACGTCTAATGTTCAGAGAGATATATGAAGTGGCAAATGTCGGATACAACGGTTAATGTTTCAAGATCACCTGATTAAGTATTAGTCGGTGATGAGAAAAGTATCAAACATAACGGAATACATTTATATTAATATTAGGAACATTAAATATTATGCTGGAAAGTTTTCCGAATGATTTTAGAATATACGAGATGATTTGAGAAAATTCTAGAAAGTGGAATGGAATTTTCGAGACGATTTCTGACTTTTCCAGAAAGTTCCGTAACGATCTAGATGCTTCTAAAGTTTTCAAGAACATTTCGTAATATTCCCGATATTAAGACTTATTAAATATCATAGTAGGGTGATTCCTGGAGAGTTGGAGAATATTTGAGAACTCCCTGGAACCGTAAGGATCTGCGCACAACCAAAAAATATGAATAAGGAACAAATATAAGATAGAGTATGGGCTCCGCGTGTGTCCTTGGAAAACAAAACGAATTCGGAGCCCATGCTCTTCCTTATATTTGTGCCTTCTTACTTCTATTTTCTGATTGTGTGCCGGCTCCAAGGATCTTAAAAATCTTCTAGAATATTCTAGAAATCTTTGGAACAATCTAGAATCTTCTAGAACAATATGGAACATTTGAGAACCTTCTAGAATGTTTTAGAACACCAATATATGGCGCTAGGGCATGGTATATTTTCAGAAACGGAGTGAATATTCGCCCCAAATACGGGTGCTGCACGGGTCGCACGGGCTAAACTGACCGGATACACGGGAAAATCTTACCAATTTATTTTTCACCCGTGTTCTAACCCGTGCCATTCAAAAACCCCTAGATGCTATCTGGGACTTCGAAAACGGGTGCGCCCGTGTCGATTCTGGTAATTTTTTTTTTACTGTTGATTCAATTGAGAGTGTACACGAGCCCGTGTCACAGCTATTTGAAAAATTCTCGACTATTTACACGGGCATGCCTATTAGAATACGTGATCTTTTTTCGTGAAGAAAATAAACAATTACGGATTCTTTTTTAATTTTTTCTTTATTTTTCTATAATAATAATTCTATAATGAAATTTGAAGTGTTTACAAATTGAGAATTTTATAGGTGCTTTAATAAGATTATTTTCGTCCTCAGACCCCCCCTTCCCCTCTCTCGTCCTCACTTCTCGAAATCATCATAAAATTAATAATAATACGAGTTAAAACAATTTTGCTTGAAAAAAAAACTTTTAAACATTCACTGACCATGGTATGAATCATTTTTTACAATAATTTTTTATACTTTGGATTCAATTGAGTGTTTACACGGGCCCGTGTCACAGCCATTTTAAAAATTGTTGACTACACACGGGCATGCCTATTAAAATACGCGATCTTTTTTCGTGAAGAAAATAAACATACAAATGAATAATTACGAATTCTTTTCCAATTTATTCGTTATTTTTTTATAATAATAATTCTATGATAAAACTTAGAGTGTTTAAGAATTGAGAATTTCATGGGCATCTCAATGAGGCTATTTTTATCACCCGACCCCTCCCCCTTATCATTCATGACATGTTGAGCAAAACCACTCTGGTGGGATCTTCTCCAATTTCACACATTTGTAATGGTGCCACACCAAGCACTCATCACACTCCAAACAATCCGTTCCAGCAGGTAAGTGGCATTTTGGGCAGGTCCAGGGTCCTTTAATCTTCTTAGTTTGTATACGTTGTCTTAGAAGATTCAATGCAGCTGGATCAAAGTAAGATTTCAAGCTGTTGATGAGTTTTCTTTTTATCCGTTTGCTCCCCAGTGAGTCTTTCATATTTTTAGGTGTTAACTCACATAAATCTGATTCTTCAAGGACCTTTGTACCACTCATCACTTTCTCAACAAGTCCTTGGTCGTCAACTATCCATGTTATCACGGCTCGAATTTGCTGCTCTTGGTTTTTTGACTCGGATTTCCTATGAGAAGAGTTATGAGTCGGTTTTCCATCGAAATTCTTTGATCGACGACTTGCTCTCACTGTCCCCACTGGAGAAATTCTAATCTTTTCACCTTGAGCTCTTGAGATAGCCATCTTATTTTTTGTTTGATATGGGAGTCCACTTGGTTTTAAATTTTGCCCCGTACCTTTCGGTCGACCTCTGGATCTCAAATGGGGCATGGTCAACATTTCCATGGATGTCACGGAGGGCTCCGTCATAGACTCACCGTTTGCTCTTAGTGTAGTGATGGTCACTCTTTCAAATTTAGTGCCTTCAGATGTAGTTGGTGGACTATTTCGTGTAATTGCAATAGATTCTTGCAGCAGCAGAGATTCGACTACGGAACCTTGGGGAATTGATTCCGATTGGCCTTGCAATACATCATCCTCTACGATTTGGTCGTCTCTTAGAAGACTGATCTCACCTTCCACTGAGTTTTGTTCTTCTGAATTTCCAAGTTCCGACCTCCTAGGAATTGGAATAATGATTGTCTCTAGCTCGGAGTTCTCGAAGCTTTCATCATCCGGAATAATTGAACCATGGTGACCGGTATCGGCAGGTCGTTCAGAAGTGTGAACAAGTGGAGCAGATCTCGAACCCGATGCTCTGGTCAGTTCATCGCCAATAAGGACGACAGAAATCTGCTGGGAATCATTGGAGTTTAATAACTCAATTTCGGCTTCTTCCAAATCAAGGAACTCCGTCTTCTCTAACTCGTTCAGAAATGTGTTGGAGTATAAGTTGAACTTTTTTTCAGGGTTGCGGAATCGATAAAGAAGTTTTCGCATTTCCTTAATTTTCTCATGACACTCTTCAGCTGTAGATTCAGTCAAATTCTCTTTGAACTGCATAAGGACTACATGTAACTGCCTTGAGATCGTATCAGATGCTATCACCCTTGATATTTGACAGTCGGCTTCAATTGGAGATGGATTACTGGTGGATGGATCAGTGATGTTTACAAATTCGATGATTCCACAGCTACTGTTTGGTACTGGAGGTGTATTTGGAACTCCCTGAACTGTGTGAGACGTGATTGCTAACCTTGAGTGAGGTATGATGCTGTGAACCCCTTTCCCAGCCCTTAAATTTTGCTTCATCATTCTTCTTCTTTTCCCTCGTCGTATTGGAGGCACCTTTGAACAGATATAATTCATAGATAAAATTCCCCAAGATTTTTGACCACGAAGTCAAAGACAAAATAACTCAACAAATGAAACGAAATATCTGCATAAAAGATGAGCAGGTTTGGTTTTACTTACATCGGGGGGGGCCATGATTGTGGTCCAAGCTCAGGGCTGTCAACACCAAGAATTGTTTGTCTTCATCTGCTCGGAAAGTCAGTTTAGCTGGACAACCTGTCGACTCACATCTAAACCAATAAAATAATAATTATTTCAATAGACATTATAGTAATTATTAGATTATTATTGTCATAATTATTATTGACATTGGTTGATTTAAATAGGAGGAAATTTTTTGTAAAAATTATTCTATCGTTGGGTGTATCATGATATATCTTTTTTCTCATTGCCAACTGGAAATTCAGTAAAGACTAATGTTAAACGATAAAATTTGATCCGGAAAAATCTAATTTTATTTTTCGTTAGAGAGATTTTTTTCTTGACGGAAATGAATGACCCAACACTCAAGTTAGATTTTGCACTAGGGGAAATTTACGCCACGGTTTTTCGTTCGACGTATGAAAAAATTCAATAGGAATTCCTAACGATTTCGCTAGGAAATTCTATTGGGTTTCTATTGAAAATTCTATGAGATTTCTGCCAATTTCTATTGGAGTTTTTTTTCAATTGAAATATTTTATAAAAACTTATTTCTCTAGAAGAAAAATCAATAGAATTTGAATTTACTATACAATTTATTCTATTGAGATTTTTCTATAAAAATTTCTCGGCATAAATTTTCTAAGTTTTTTACATTGTATTTTCTTTCATCGTGCATTGAAAAATCCAAGTGAAAAACTTAGAAAATTTATGCCGAGAGAATTTTATAGAAAAATTGCAATAAAATAAATTGAATAGAAAAATCGATTCTTATTGATTTTTCTTCTAGAGAAATAAGTTCTATTGAATATTTCTTATTGAAAAAAATCTCCAATAAAAATTGGCGAAAAATTAATAGAATTTTCAATGAAAATCCAATAGAATTTCAATAGAATTTTCTAGCGAATTCGATAAGATTTTCTATTAAATTTTTTCATACATCTCATATTTACATAGAGATTACTGTACCGAAAAATTAAAATTTAACGCGAGTGTGAGACTATTTATTCTCGTCAGGGCCAAATTTCTTCACATTATCAAACATATTATCTTTACTAAATTCCTAATTAGGAATGAGGAAGGGATATCATAAAACATTTATAACATTGTAGGGTCCATTTGGTACTAAGGAAGTAATACTTACAGTTTTTTACGTTTTCTGCATAGCTTCGGTGTACCTACGAGATCAGGCTGTATGTTGTCACTTTGTTCCGCTGGATGGTTATATGACTGACATGTTAAATAGATTTCATCGTTGATTAAAGCTTGATTATATTCTCTTGATGGACATACTAATTTCAAACTCTTCGAATTGGCAGTTCGGAAATAGTATTTTGTTGACTCCTCGAGAGCGGTCACTGCTTGCCAAACAGAATCAATTGAAGAGAATTTTTTTCCTCGGTACAATTCAGCATGTTCAGGGTTTAATTCGGTAGGGGGGCTAACCATGATCTGGTTCTAAAGAACTGACCTCACAATTGAATGTATACACGTCACTTGGGTTCACGATGTCTTTTCTTTATCTTTCAAAATATTTGATAATGGTGCAGAGATATCGACTTCAGATAATCCCGGTCAAAGATTTACTTTGTAACTGAAGAAAACTTTACAAATGCAGCGCTTATATACTAAACGATGGTCGCATGGCCGAGGAATTTTGATTGGTCGATGAGGTAGAGAGGAGGCTCGATTTCACATGGGCAGAAACTAGAGTTTTCCCGCGGCTGAAGAAGAGTCCATGGGCTGAGCCAGTTTAAATTACTAGTTGATTAAGAGCACTATTTACATTTTTTATACCAAAAAGTCAGTTCGATAAGAATTTTTCTTTGGAGTTTCCCTCAATAAGACGTACTTCTTCCGTTTTAACAATTAGATATTAGTAAAGATATAACGTTTTTCATCATCCGATTGATGAAAAAAAAACTATTATATTATTACGGATGATGAGTATTTTTATAATTATAATTATATTTATGCAAATTTTCCATTTTTCGACAATTTAATGATTTTCATGAACATTATAAATAATGTGATCATGATAATTCCCCCACAATGGGAAATACCATGGGTGAGTCCCGAACAGCAAGGTATGGGTTGTGTGTCTCTTTCCAATGCACAATGTACAGAGAAGAAGGTGACGTTCGTCTCTCTCATACAGTAGGCATTAGAGGGAGGCAGACAACCCATACCTTGTCATTTGAAGCTCGCCCCAGTGTATGAGGCGGAAAATATGCTACTAATTCTAAGCGAAAATCTATGTGATAGAACGTAGTTTATAGCTAAAAGAGTCACCTGTGCGTCTAAGACCCAACCCCTGCCGCACGCACGGCCTTCATCTCTCCTTAACTAGATTCTTTCATTGAGAAAAAAATCAGATTACATTTTCTTTCGCTCAGGATTTGTCGAGTACTATCTGCTTTCCACACTGTCAAAATAACAATTTTTATTTTTCGTATCGGACGCGGTATCGATCAGCTATAGGTTTTCTTGGCGTTAACCCGCACAACTCAATTAGCGCCTATTTACCAAAAGAAATAACTCATTGGAATCAAATCAAAGTATTTATTTGAAAAAATTTTATTCAGTTCAAGAATATTTTTTTTTAATTGATAAACTCGTATACTAGCTTTAAATAGGATACCGAGTAGATTATTGACTTTTAGAGATAGACTGTTTGCATCAAATGAAGTTCGACTTTATTCAAAGAAACAATCTATTGGAATCAACAATTTATTTGAATCAATAAAATCGGTTTTAACCAATTTTGTTTTAACCAAGAAAGTATTTGTTAACATTTTAAAAAAATGTTCGATGTAAACAAAACTTTAAATTGAAACAAATAAAAGCTTATAACGTGTTATTTGAATGAACTCATTAATTTGATTCGAATAAAGTTTATTTTATTCAAATAAACCCTTTTTCTGGGTATACCAGAGAAACGTTTGAATGAATAATATTTAAAAACGAACAAAAGAATCTGCAATCGGCAATCGCATGGACTGTAGGGAGGGGCACATTGGGTCAGAGTTTCAGATTGGTCTGGGCATCCCCCGTCTGGCGCCAACTGTGGGGAATACCGACGGTAGTGTATAGCAATGGGAGAGAGGGAAAGAGACAATCACAAGACTTTATACCTGAATTCATGAAACGACCCAAAAGTTGTGGAGTTGTGCTTGTATATAAAAGAGGGTGGGATCGAACAATGATGATTAAACCCTTAGTTTTGACATGTTTATAGTCCCTTTTCATGAGGAAACAATTATTTTTAGGTTCCAAACAGTATGAATGTAGTAGTAAAACTATTGCCAGTTCTGAGAATCACTACTGTATGAATTATTCCTTGAATCAAATTTGGCGAATTATCATTGAAAATATCAAATATTTAGTTGACCATCTAAAGAGTATGCTCGGAAAATACATAGAAGAATATTTTTGAAGAACCATAAAAAGATTTGATGTTTTCCAAAAATTAAAAAAAAAAGTCATTTGCGATCCTTACTCTGAAAATGTATACGCAACTCACTTCAACGCATGGCACATTTCGTTAAAGTATCCACCTGTCCCGCACTCAATAAAAATGAAATTTTCTCTCCTGTTCTTCTACTTTCTATTTCCCCAGAATATATTAACTAAATTTTTTATATTATATTTATTATATTATATTATATTATTTATATTACATTTCTAATTTCAATAATTTCGAACAGAGTTTTCTATCATTGATGGAAATTTGAATCATGATAATTGACTTGAATTGTTTTCATAATTCTGAACATAGATATGTTAAACAAATACAGATATTTTAATTTTAACTTAATTCTATTCTATTGGATTGAAAATTACGGGTGTCGTCTCTTTGTTTCATTCTATTTGTTTTCGGATTTATTATTTTGCATTTAGATCTTCTGAATGAATTCATAGAATTATTTGTTCGAAAATTAAATAGACCTTTGTCTAATTCGACTCTCAGGTATTTACGCCATTTAGATATTTAGGCCTTCGTTAACTTGATTCTTATGACTAATGAGTTATTGTGGAAATGATCAATTATTTAGTATTTCAGTACTGGAAAAATGTATTTTAATGCATTTTTCGACGGACGTCACAGTACATACACTGAAAATCCCATCACTTCATAACAACAAGCCATACTTTTAAGCGAGACAAAAAATCAATTTTATTAATACAAGATGAAAAATCTATGTAACTCAGCAGATTAAAAAAAAATTATCTTCATTTTACAATTTCTCCCTCAATTGAAAAATTGACCCACTCCTTCCAAGGGCTGGCCTCACCTTAGCCAATCAAAATTAACCCTCTGCAAGATGAAGCGCATGGTGGGGGATATGAGGCCTATGCTTCAGCTTGATCGTGGGAGAAACACTCCATTCGCAATAGATTATCTGAGTCTCTGGGTTTCCCAAAAAAAAAACCCTCCTCCCGCTCTCCGGACCTTCTATCAGAACAATTCCGGAAATGCAGTTCACTAGAAACCTTTGTCAAGTCTAGAATAGCTTTCAGCTCCTTCCCTATCAAAATTGTTTTGTGATTCATCGTTCGCTTCAATCGAATCGAAATTACCGTCTCATAATGACTGATAAAAAATTAATATTCCCAAAACTGGGGGACAGATTTTATTCAAAGCAGTGAGGTATTTCCCAAAATTCCTAAGTACCTTTGTCTTTTTCATATCTTGAGGGCATTCGCACGAAAAATTAAGGCTTTAAAATTAGAGAAATCTGTGGAGAGTTATTGTTTAAAAATGTTTGAGAATATGGCATACAGCGTCAGTATTGAAGAATACGAGAAATTATACAATGAATTTAAAGCAACCGTACCAGGAGTTGTCCTTGAATATTTTGACGACAACTGGAAAGATAATCATGAAGAATGGGTAGGTTATGCCATGACTGAAGGGACATTGGGAAATCGAACGAACAATCGCCTCGAAAGCATGAATTCACAAATCTAAGATACATGTGGATCCAAGAACACCCTTTGCGGATTTGCTAAAAAATTCTTTGCACTATTACAATCACAAACCCAAGAGACTGATCTTAGAGAGGCTCAACGTCATTTGAAACGGCGCAGATCATTATTCCCTGCTGGTAGTGTGCAAGAATACTATGCAAATTATTTGACATCATTAGCACAAGTTGAAGTTCACAAACAATTGACAGATTACGAGAAAATTACTCTGGAAATAATCAATCATAACACCCATGAGTGTCATATCAACTTCAAGAATTCAACCATCAGAACAACCCCAGATTCATGTACATGCTATTTCCGCACATCTTATACACTGCCGTGTAAACATATCTTTGCAGTCCGTAAAAATTTCGGATTAGCGCTATTCGATAGTAATCTGTGTGATGCTATGTGGACAAAAGAGTACGTGTGGAGAAATCATCGAGCCTTTGGCGCATCTGCTGCATCAAATTTAAAAATCCCATCTTCTACTAGTCCATCTCAGGTAAAAAATGTTATCATCGACAAAGCTCCACGTCGAACGTTGGCTACTGTAAATGAGAGACGCAAAGAACTCACCACCATCGCCCAAGATTTGATACAAGTCGGTAGTTTGTCAACTGGCATTCATTATGAACGAAAACGCAAGGCTATGCTGGATCTCTGCTCAGCGTAGAGACAAGGGCAAGATGCTGACATCCCAAATATCGAGAACGCGGTGAGTGATAAAATAAAGCACCCTGAAGGGTGCAATTAATGAGGATAAATTTCGGACTACAGTTGATGATTTGAAAAAACTTTCCATTACACCAAAAATTGCAGAAGAAGTCGAAACGAGCGAATCATTGAAGATTGATGACATCCTCATGCCATCGTCGATCAAAATCCGGGGACGGCCATCAGGTGCTTCAGGGAACACCTCTGGATTCAGACCCCGTCGAAAACAACATGATAAATTTTTGGATCTTACGACAGAAGAGAAGCATCATCAAATTCTGACGTGGATACTTCCATATAATTTCCCCGTGAACAATGTTTTGACAAACGAATATCAAATTCAAAGTACGGACGTAATGCATTTAACCTGCAAATCCCTGAAAGATTCATTTGGTAGTCAAAGCATTCCATTGGAGCTTATTGATGGTATGCACAAATATTTCCATATCCCTGCATTTCATATAATAAGAGAAATGATTAGAGAGAAAAAACAAAACTTATTATCTTTTCAATTATGTGGATCGGTTTTGGAACACGATAATCTTGAATGTAAAAAATGCTTGCTACGTTATGATTACAAATGTACACAATTAAAACGACATCCAAGACAGAATCAATGGTCCTGTCCTGGTTGTCGCAATAAATGATTTATACCATGGTCAGTAAATGTTTAAAAGTTTTTTTTTCAAACGAAATTGTTTTAACTCGTACTATTATTAATTTTATGATGATTTCGAGAAGTGAGGACGAGAGGGGGGGGGGAGGTCTGAGGACAAAAATAATCTTATTAAAGCACCTATAAAATTCTCAATTTGTAAATACTTCAAATTTCATTATAGAATTATTATTATAGAAAAATAAAGAAAAAATTAGAAAAGAATTCGTAATTGTTTATTTTCTTCATGAAAAAAGATCACGTATTCTAATAGGCGCATGCCCGTGTAAATAGTCGAGAATTTTTTAAATAGCTGTGACACGGGCCCGTGTACACTCTCAATTGAATCAACAGTAAAAAAAAAATTACCAGAATCGACACGGGCGCACCCGTTTTCGAAGTCCCAGATAGCATCTAGAGGTTTTTGAATGGCACGGGTTAGAACACGGGTGAAAAATAAACTGGTAAGATTCTCCCGTGTATCCGGTCAGTTTAGCCCGTGCGACCCGTGCAGCACCCGTATTTGGGGCGAATATTCACTCCGTTTCAGAAAATCACCCTCAAAATGAAACGATAGCTGTATCTACATCATAAGGAAACTTGTGACGTTGTAAATGGAACCACACATTAAATTACGCGATTGAGATATATTTTTAGTAGAATTATTTCCAAGAATATTTTGCTCCACATATGAGTCTTTTTCACGTCACTATTCTCCCTTATCTGGGCACCAGATGATGCCATTTACTGTCATTTAAAGAAAATTATAATTACCTGGTCTAACGGCTTCTAAGCATCCAAAAGGTTAAATTAGAGATTGTTCGGACTTTATTATTATTTTATATTTGTTCGGGCCATTATCAGTTGTTTAATATTTTATCAGTTGATTGAGAATTTTATCTAGAGTCTTTTCCAGGCTCGAGTAGAGAGTGGAATTGGAGTAACTTATATTAACCAGGGGAAAATCAATCTGGGGAATACAAATGATTTGATAGTGAAATTTCAGAGAATTTATTATACCCTTATGGCTCAATGCTTCTTTCAGACAATTTGGTATTTTTGTATTTTATCACGTCTGATAAAATACCACTCAGCATTCACTCACACTCTTTAATGAATTTTTAGTTAACAAAACAAAATAAGAAAAAGAAAAGAAAATAACATCCGGGTAAATTCCGGTTCTGACTCTTGATATAATTTGAGATAATAGTAATAATATCGACTCAATTGGGAAATTAAGTACTTTGTGTGACTCCGACGTCCTTCAAGTAAGTCCGGTGGCTCAATACACTCTTCTAACTCGTCTCTCTACTGATGAAGTGTATCTGACCTTGACACGGGTGGAATGGGGAAAAACCCAACTAACCACTGACCTCGGTACATATATTTTATGGTGTGACTATCTCAATTCTCATAGGATTGTTATATATTTTTGTGACTCTTTAGATTCGTATTTATCAAACTCGGAGCACAGAGCACAATTTCGGGATTACCAACACTCCACAACTCAGCATGTAAAACCTTGATGGTACTCACGTGGACTACTGGACTATTGGCGTCTGGTCTAACCTCGTGTCTCACACTTTTTCTCGCCTGGTTTTATCACAGAAAATCTCCTATCTTCGAGGAGAATGAATATTTGAATAAGTCACTAATTTATGACGAAGGCACTTATCACTATTTTAAGTGATAAATGCTTATAATTAATGTAATAAAGGATTTTACGTGTCACCACGATTTGGTCGTGATGACGGCAAAACTCAGAGTGTTTCCAATATGGCCGGTTCGGGTTCATGTTCCTTCTTTCTGGTTGCCAACAGTCCAATTGCACCAATGAGAAAATCCGGGTCGACGAGATATCCATATATGGATTTATTGGTTTCTATCTCTGATTATTGATTGGCTCAAGATACGACTGGAATGCCACCATCATTGTTCTGGATTACCCATCTCACTTGTTCCTCTGGTCTCATTTCCCCTGTGCTCCATTTTAATTGTCCCGTCACTCAATTAATCTATTTTACCTCTGACCGAGCTAGTGGTAATGAGGTCGGTAGGTCAATTTCCGGGGTTGTTGACTCCCTCTAGATCGACTGATCCAGCTGTCACTTCAAATATTGTTGGTTAGAAGTGTGTTTATGTTCATCTAGCTGATGTTGATGGATTCTCCTGTGCTCCGGGTCATCTTCTTGATGTTTCACATCGATCTTACAGTGGTTTAGTTTACTCTTATCCTATGAAGGGAAGAAGGTAGCATGGCCCCCTTGATATGATTTTAATTATTCGAATTCCGTTTCTGTCAATTTATTCATTCCTTCTTTTTGGAAAGAGAATTAATTACTTCACAGGTCCTAGACCTCGTGACAAACTATAGACATATGCACTTCAAAATAACGAAACCCTAACACGGAAACTAATGTATTCGAGCAATCGGTTAACATTGTGTGTTCATGAAGTGTGTTATTCAGAGGTGAGTATATCAATTCAAAATCTGTATGTTACCCGTGCATTACACTTATGTATCAGCAGTTGAAAATTTACTTATATTCAGAAAACAAGGATAATTTACCGATCTTTAGTGGAGGCCGATAGATGGCGTTAGGGCATGAAGATTTTTTAACAGAACACTCTCAAAGTGAAAAGGTAAAAATATAGACGTATCCACATCAAAAAAAATCCTAGACAAAATGATCCTGCGAAATAATCCTCCTCAATTTGAACCTATTTCAAAAATATCCTAAGTAGAAAAAAATATGTGTGCGTGGTGATCACGTGCGACAGAAGTGAAACTTCTCTAGGTTTGAAATCGCGAAAGATGATTGTTGTATGAAAATCTCGATATGCCATCTATCCATGATCTTCTCTACTCGCGATTCCACATTCAGGAAATGGCGTCTCCGACGCGAAATGTGCGGTGTTCCCACTATATGCAGTGGGCGGAGTAGTTACTAGAGCCGGTGTTAGTGTGCTCCACTCCGCCACTCTCCGACGCTCTCCTACTCTAACGACTCCCCTCAAACCATCCCACTTTTTTTGTGACAGTCAGCGCTTTAGTTGTTGACTCGCACTACCGTGCCTAAAGAAGTTTCAATTCAAAAATCCTCAACAATGGGATCCCGTGCAAACCGATCCCAGGTGAAACAACATTTGGTTGGAATTATCCTTGAATAATAATGAGCCACTGATATAATTCAGTAGTGAAGTGGTAGACGGTAACAAGTCAATTTAACCAGTTTCTGACTTTTCGAGGAATATCACCGAATCTAAGAGAGATAGCAAAATTTTTATAGAGACGTTTCTTGCAGATCCCATTTAGCTCTACAAAAAATGTCTCTATAAAAATTTTGCTATCTCCCTTACATTTGAAGATATTTCTTTAAAAGTGATGGACGGGTTAAGTCGACTTGTTACCTTCTACCACTTCACTACTAAATTATATGAGATATTTTTTCTCTTTTTTTTACGAGGAAAGAGATGAAATTGAATTCACTTGGGTGTCCCGATGAGTGCGTGTGGACTTGAAGAACAAAATAAGTAGTTGATCGTAATGGCCATAAATGATTATTTATAAGTCGGGAACTGGAACGATCTTCTCTGCAATAGAGTAGTATAAAGTACTATAGTTCAGTCCAATTTTCATGGATGACACGGGTGGGAGAGATAGTTTTAGAGAGGAGCAGGGTCAACTTGAATCTTAAAAACCACGGGTCATTAAAATACTGTCGATGAGTTAGGGTGAAGAAAGAACAGAGGGTAAAGAAGAAGGTGATGTATGAGAGAAAGAGAGTCAGGAGAGACAGGAGAGACGAGAGACATTTTATTGCAAAGCTTTTTCTTCCTCCACTCTTCGATGGAACCTAAAATATTTTCCTATACCATCATCCCTTCACTCCTCCTACTCACTGCTGTATAGTTCTTGGAAGTTTTTTGTATCATTCTGTACTTTTTTTGGCGTTTTAATTCTTCGATGCATTATTAATAGAGTTGAGCTGGTAAGATCTCTTGAGAAAATATCGTTGAATTTTATCGAAGATCAGTTAAGCCGATTTAAAAGTCATTTGCATGTCTGCCCGTGTAATTATTCCGTGGGTCAAATCAATTTCATAGAAGTATTAAAAAAAAAAAAAAAAATTCATAGAAGTAACACCCAGGAAGGAATTGACGACGGAAATAGGGCTTATGAAGCTCTGGTCCAAGGCTGAAGAGTCTTGAAACGACGCTCGTGGTAAAGCTTCGATGAGCTCCCGTTAAACTTTGAAATGATAACTTGAGGATCGCCAGCGCCTACCGCACAGTGTCTGAAGATGCAGTATGTGTCATTGCCGGAATGCTGCCCATCGGAGTATTAGCCTAAGAACAAACAGTTCTTTACCGGCGAAAAGTATCAATTGCATTGAGTGCTGAGGAACTCAGAATGGAGGAGCGGCGGAACAGCATACGCCGATAGCAGCTGCTGTGGGATACTTCTACAAAAGGTAGATAGACACACCATCTTATTCCACAGGTGGATGTCTGGCTGGGCCGTGAACATGGTCAAGTCGACTATTACCTGACCCAGTTGTTGTCTGGACACGGGTGCTTCCGTGAATATCTTCATCGGTTTAAACATGAAGATTCTCCAGATTGCCCGTCCTGCCTCGGAGTCAGTGAAGATGCAGAACACGTGTTATTTACGTCTCCTCGCTTTAACACTCAACGCAACACTTGCGAGAGTATCCTCAAAGAGAAGATCCAGCTAGAGTCTTTGATAAACGCTATCCTCTTATCGGAGGCGGCCTGGAAAGCAACAAGCTCATTTGCCACTGAAGTTCTTCAGGAACTCCGTCGCATAGAAACAGAGCGAGCGGAGAGTAAAACACTGACAGAAGTTATGAAGGAGCGTAGAATTGAGGAACGCAAGCGCAAAGCTGCAGAATAGACGGAGAACCTAGTGGAACCTCCTACCCATACACAACATCTCAGTAGGATAGGGGGGACATATATTAGGGGCATAATGAGAAACAGCAATAAGCTGAGACCTCTCTCGTGAAGAAATACCTAACGGTGGTTCCGCGAGAGGAATGGGATGAGACGATTACAGGTAAAAAGAGGAAAACGGGGTTTTTATTGGGTGAAAAACCTCAAATCTGGTTTTTAACATCACTTTACCAGAATCTTTTCAAGATTTTCCTAAACCTCTATGAAAAAAAAAAAACACACACCCACACACAGACATCATGCTGTAAATGGTCCAGAACGACTGTGGAGACCTTGAAACGTAAAGATATGATGAAAAATCATTTTTCAATTTTCGGGGTGATTACAATAACTTAAATAAAAACTTTTCCAACAAATGAAATGAGGTCCAATAGTTTTAAAATCTTACTGAAGTTGCAGTGTTTTATTGCAAATAAATTTTGTATATGATATAAAAATTTCTTTGCAGATCTTGATTGGCATTTAATTCTTAATCCATCAGTCGGGCATTTGAGCGGTTAAATGTCAAGAATATTTCCAAACTGGAGAGGTTAAATTATCAGTCCTCCCACTCGGTACCACAACGACACAAGCGCATTAACACCAACGTTAGTACCACTCCCTGTGACGCGGCGCTGGGTGAGCCTTCAATTTGCTTCAACGGTAGTACATGAGACAAGCCATCCAGTTACCATGGAGATCAGTGAGTCAACTAGCCAAGCTACTCTATCTTAAATTCTCATAAGTTGAAGTGTATGGACTAGATTTTAATTATCATCAGTTGTATGTTACGAAAGTATTCATAGTTTATCAAGGATAGTGGAATAAAGACAGAAAATGCTGTTTTTTCTTCCGAATGGAAGCATTATAATCGTGCGATTTTGAGAATTTCTAATTTTGATTGGAAATGATGCAGAATGTCATGAAACGTGGAAAAATGATGTTTTTAGAGTCATGTCTGTCTGTATGTATGTGACAATTTGGGTTTTGGGTAATCTATTTTTAGAAAATTTAACATAAATACGGTAAAATTTCTTAGTAAAAAACTGAAATTTTGGCACATGGTACCTATGAATATACTCAACTTTGTCGCGAAGTTTCAGTCCGATCGGTCAAGTAGTTCCTGAGATATAACGGTTTGTTTGAATTTCGTTTTTCCTCAATATCTCAGAAACTACTGCACCGATTTCAATTTTTTTTTTTCAAAATACTTGACTCGATGGCCTCTATCTATATCAATAAAAATATATATACCGGTTCATACAAAGTTTAGGAGATATCATCATTTTTCTGTTTTTCCAAAAAAAATCTTGTACGCACGATAACTTAAAAAAAAATGATGTCAGCGAGTTGAAATTTGGTACGATTATAGCTCTCATAATAGCAAAGGTTCGTATTGTGAATGGGCATAATCGACTAAGTGGTTCCTGAGATAATCAACTTTTTGTAAAAATATGTTTTATCAAATATCTCACAAACTACTTAACGGATTTGATTTTTTTTTTTTCAAAATACTCGTCTCAACAGTCACTAACTAGACCAATCAAAATATGTATACCTGTTCATAAAAAGTTTTCGAGATATTGCAGTTTTTCCGTTTTTTTGCTTCTTCAATTCTTGCACGCGCCATAACTTGAGAAAAAACGAACATAGGAAGTTGAAATTTGGTCTGATTATAGCTCTCATAATATTGAAGGTTTGTACTTTGGATGAGCTCAAATGACTCAATGGTTCGGGAAATATTCAAGTTTTTATATAAATAAATTTCATCAAAGAGTTGAATATTTCCGAAATATGTGTTCTTCATCTCAATGAATCGAAACAAGTATACTCCTTCATAGAAAGTTTTTAAAGAATTTCAATCTTACAGTTTTTTGCTTCCGGACGGAAGCTTTGTTTTTACAAGATTTTTGATATTGTCCAATTTTGTGTGGAAATGATGTGGAGTGTTATGAAATGTCAAGATATGATATTTTTAGCGCCTGTCCGTATGTGTGTATGAGTGTGTGTGCAGATTTTTGATTTCTTTTTTGAAATTGGGATAATAAAACGGCAAAATTTTTTCAAAAAAATCTGAAATTTTTACACATATTTGGTATTTCTAATGTTCAACTTCAGGCAAAATTTCAGCTTGATCGACCGATTAGTTCTCAAGATATCGTTATTTATTGGAAAATCGTTTTTCTTCAATATCTCGGGAACAGTTCAAGTGATCAATTTTTTTTTTTTTTTTTCAAATTTTCGTCATAAAAATATCTATCGATTTTGATAAAAATATTCACTCCGACCCCCGAGAAGTCACATAGTTATGGCCCTTTTTCTATTTTCTTCGCTAAAATCCTTGTACGCGTGATAACTTAAAAAATAATCTATAAAAAAAGTTCAAATTTGATATGATTGTAGGTCTTATGAAAATAAAGGTTGCTATTTTGGATGGGCGCAATTGACCGATTAGTTTCGGAGATATTGCATTTTATGTGTAAAACTCGTTTCTCTGATATCTTAGAAACTACTTGACCGATTGGTTTTTTTTTTTTTTTCAAAATATTCGTCACGGTGGCTTCTATCTAATACCATCAAAATATGTATACCGCCCTATTGAAAGTTTTCGAGATATTGTCGATTTTCTATTTTTATTCTCAGAATTAGTCCCAATGAGCTATTATGCAACTAAGAGTTGGTGCCTGGATCTGAAATTTGGGCTACTAGTTGGTATAGTCAGGTTACAATTCTGTGTAAAATTTAAAGTCGATATGTCCTCTACTTTCCAAGATACAGCCAATTATTATTTTTTTCCCTCTTCAAAGAGGATGGAAGTTGGTGTTGAGTGCAAAATTTCAGTAAAATTTCAATCGATTTAGATTTTCTTTAAGGATTAATTGAAAGTTAATTCATAAATTTATTTTATTTTTTTTCATTTTCGTTGAATACAATGGGACAGCTCACGGAATAAATAATCATTATTCTATTTTATTTCCCTTTCAAATGGGATGAAAATGGGATCAAGTTGGAAATTCCAGCAGAACTCAACCATTTTGAATTTTCTTCCAACACTGATTGATTGAAGAGTAATTCATAAATTTATTTCACTGATTTTCTTTATTCCAGTGGCATTTCCCTTGAGGAAATATAATTCATAAAGTTTCTACATTTTTTTCTGGGCAGAATCGATTTTAGATCCGTTCGGAAGCTAACTACCAATAAAATTGGTAGAAAAAAAAAAACAAGCATAATATAATACCGCATTTCTTTGACCGCTTAATACCAGCCGCATGGCAGTGACCGCCTACTTGTTTTTGTTCAAAATCATTGTACGGATTCCAATTTTCGGAAAAATCAACATACCACCTTGAAATAGAAATCGGTTGAGTAGCTTTTGTGATATTCAAGAAAACGACCATTCGGAAGCTTACTACCAATGGAATTGGTAGAATAAAATGTAAAAAAAAAATATCAACGCGTAAAGTAACGGTCACACGGCTTCTGCTGCATAGGTGTCTACGCTGCTTGTTGAATTATATAAGCCTGTGCTATCAGATTCTGGTCACATTAGGAGCAGCGGTCGGACTGATTTTTGCATGTTTGTTGACACCCGAAGGAATTATATGAAAATGAGAAGGGTTTACTCAAGAACTTAACATGCAAAAATTTGATCGCAATTAGCATTTGCCGTTGTCTGGATAAAATTGAAAATATGAAGACTATGACGAAGGATGGAAGAAGGAACAGAGTAGGAGGGCTTTCACAATAGCTTCATGGTTTCTGATGAGGAATTCAGAACGAGAGAAAGACAGAGATAATTGGGAAGAAATAGAAACGGTGGAAATGAAGGGAGAGGAGGATATGAAGGAGGAGGAAAAGTTGTAATATCTTCGTTAAAAATTATGCTCATCACGAGAAAGCATCCATTGAATTATGTGATACTGAAACAAAAATAACTAAGGTTTTTTTCATTTTGCAAATTTATCCCCTGAATCTCAAAAAACACCAGATTTGTCACCGGTTGATAATAGCCTTTCATGTCAGCGGGTGAGATTGTCAAAACACCAAATTCGATGACGAAATAACCGGAACGGTAACACTGCCAAGCTCCTTGAAACTTAATGAATGAGTGTCGTTGTCATTCTAGGAGACTTACAAATGAAATAGTATGGGAAAAGACGTTGAGAAAATTATCCAGAAACTTCAACCCGTTTACATGAAATCCCGAGGTAGAAATACGATGGTTGTTGGGCAAAAATATATCGTACACTCGGGGGGCATCACCTCAGTTCGTTCAGCTCGTAGTACAAGAGTATACAGGGTGTCCCACAACTACTCTGCTTCCTTTGGGGTGATGAAAGGGGATGATATTTGAAGTGTAAAGTTCCTCTTCGGTTTTGGGATCGGACGACTTTTTTTTTTATTTTTGAAAAAAATATGTCTAACTTGTCATGTTTTTTTTCATTCGTACTACTTTTTATGATTTTTTTTTTCTTCAATTTTTTGGGTTTTTTAGGCCTGATTGTCGGCACATACCAACCATAGCCCCCCCCCCCTTTTTTTTCGCCCTCTAATGCCGGGAATTATTTTTCAAAAACATAAATTCAAAAATGAACAATTTTTTTTTTCACTTGTGCTATCTATCAAGTACGCCTCCTCACTCCCTCACGCCGCGAATTATTTCTAAAAATCCATACGGTAATTACAAAATATTTGATTTTTTTGGTTTGTTTTTTTTTTAAGTTTTTTTCACCTACCTATCGACCCATCAACAGAAAAACTCCCCCTCGTCACCCCTTCGGTCTCTGAATCATTCTCAAAAACCAAAATAGTACATTGTGTAACTAGTGCGTAAAGTGAAACTTTTTTGTACGTACGTGTTACACATACTATTTTTTGCAAACCTGCCCAAAGTTTGCTTTGAGGGACCGTTTGGAGGGCAAAGTGTTTGGTTTGTGCACGGAGTGCGTAAAATTCAAGATCGTGCGTAAAGTGAAATTCGAGTGCGTAAAACAAAGTTTTACGCACGAGATCCACTTTACACACGATTTTTGAATTTTACGCACGCGATGCGGAAAACAAACACTTTACGCACGCAAAACGGTGCCGAATAGTGAACTTTTACGGCAGGTGTTGCAAAAAGAAAATTCCAAAATTAAATGTTATTTTTTTTATTTTTTTTTTGGTTTTTTTTCACCTGGTTCAGTAGGCCTGATATCCACCCATTGACCCATCAACATGAAAACTCCCCCTCGTCGTCTCTCCGGTCTATGAATCATTTTCAAAAAACAAAAAGAAAATTCCAAAATTAAATATTATTTTTTTTCGTTTTTTCTTTGGTGGTTCAGTAGGCCTGATATCCACCCATTGTCCCATCAACATGAAAACTCCCCCTCGTCACCTCTCCGGTCTCTGAATCATTTTCAAAAACCAAAAAGAAAATTCCAAACTTAAATATTATTTTTTTTGTTTTTTCTTTGGTATTTTTTTTGGTGGTCCAGTAGGCCTGATATCCACCCATTAACCCATCAACATGAAAATTCCCCCTCGTCACCTCTCCGGTCTCTGAATCATTTTCAAAAACCAAAAAGAAAATTCCAAAATTAAATATTATTTTTTTTTTATTTTTTTTTGGTTTTTTTCACCTGGTTTAGTAGGCCTTTTATCCACCCACTAACCCATCAACATGAAAACTCCCCCTCGTCACCCCTTCGGTCTCTGAATCGTTTTCAAAACACAAAATTGAAATTCCAAAATAAAATTGTTTTTTTGTTTATACTTTTTTTAGTGTTTTAATAAGCCTACCACCTACTTATCATCCCGTCAATACTAAAACTCCCCCTCGTCGCTCGCTCGGTCTCTGAGTTGTTCTCAAAAATCCAAAAGGATATTACAAAATGGTCCAAAATAATGCAGACAACTGTCGAATCTAGGCAACCGTCGCTCTTTTAAGATTTCGACAGCTCGTTGTCGGATGTTCTTCCACGCAAGTCAAGGGCTCGTCCTCGATGTCAAGATGATGTTGAAGTTTCCCCTGTTTGTGACCTTGTGGCACCATGACGTTCTGTCGCACGCAAGCATCCACAGTTTGGAACACATGAAGATCGGGATGTCGTTAAACAGGGTATCTTACATCATGAATTCGCACTGCTTCTGTTCTATCTCGCTCAAATTATCCATACATGAAGTACATATCGACGTATTCGTTCACTGTGTGATTGTACATTTTTCACTTCACGCTCAATTCTAGTAAAGAATCGAACAAAGATGACGCTCTCTCATTAAAACATCATATTCACTTTTTATTTTCCGTATTTGTCACTGAGAAAATTTCTGAGAACCTTCAGAAACCTCCTGTGTTTACATCCCAACGAAATAAGAGACGATGGAAATAAAATAAATGAAATTTCGATATTGTGATTCATTCTGTTTACATTGTCTTTTGTTCTCATGTTATGTCAACACCGGCAATTCTTAGAAGTGCTCGGCAATTCTTTCAGTTTTAAATAGAAAAATAAGAGGGGGATAGTGAGTTTTGGAAAGAAAGAGTCATTCGTGTTCAATTCTTCGACGGAGTCGGATCTGAAGTGAAAAATGGATAAATACACAGTGAATGAATACGTTGACATGCATCTTATCTATGGTGCATGCAAGTTAAATGGTAACAAGGCAGCGGAAATGTACGCATTGAAATATCCCCATCGATCACATCCATCTCGACAAGTATTTTTTGATGTGGATGCTCGGATGCGAGAAAACCACGTGTTGCCACAAGGTGGCGGAAGAAGATCTTACCGTCATCTCGACATTGAGGAAGAGGTCTTGGCGTACGTGGAAGCAGATCCAACGACGAGCTGTCGAATGCTTGAAAGAGCAACCGGCTGCCCGAAGTCAACGGTGAACCGAATCCTGCTGGAAAATTTTCTCCACCCGTTCCACTATACAACAGTCCAAAAACTCAAGCCAGGAGATGCAAAG
Source organism: Coelinius sp. EB29 (assembly GCA_035578325.1). Lineage (NCBI taxonomy): Eukaryota > Metazoa > Arthropoda > Insecta > Hymenoptera > Braconidae > Coelinius > Coelinius sp. EB29. The sequence goes on along the minus strand of JAOZGT010000020.1, from coordinate 1,770,655 downwards.
CAGCGGTTGCTCTTTTGTCAAAAGTTTTTGGCGTTGCATGACCAAAATGAAAATTTTTTGTCTCAAATCATGTGGACAGACGAAAGTTTGTTTACAAGAGAGGGGATTTTCAATCGGTTTAACTGGCACAAGTATGCCGAAGAAAATCCTCACTTGATTTGGGAAAAAAGTTTTCAGACACGATGGAAAGTGAACGTTTGGGGAGGAATAGTGGGTGATAAGGTTTTTATTTCCGAGCTTCCGGATATAATGAACGTGAGTATTTATAACGTACACACCTAGTTACGTACGAAATACAACGGGAAAAATGTTTCTATTTTCCTTTATCCGTCTTCGCAGGGTGAGAAGTATTACCAATTTATCTCACAGACTTTGCCGGAAATGCTAGATGACGTACTACTCAATGCTAGACCTCAGTGGTTCCAACAGGATGGAGCTCCACCTCACAGTGCACGCATTGTTACCGAGTACTTGAACGATCAATTTCCTGGACGTTGGTACGGTCGCTATGGCCAACTCCACTGGCCAGCACGGTGAGACTACTCGAGGAAAAATAGAAAGTGCCGTAGAATAATATATTTTTATGTATGTATAGCTCACCTGATCTGACACCTCTAGACTTTTTCCTTTGGGGATATCTGAAGGAACAAGCCTACAGGACAGAGCCAGAGACCGCGGAGGACTTGGTAGCACGACTGCATGCAGCCGTAACTAGCGTAGATGCTGAAATGCTCCAGCGTGTAAGGGTGAAAGTCCTCAGGAGGGTCCATGCTTGCATAGCTGTGGGGGGTGGCCATTTCCAGCAAATGCCATAGCGGAGAACAAAACAATCGGCCCTTTTCAGGGCCACGAAAATAAAACGTAGAGCGACAAAATTCTTTTGCCACGAAATCCTCTTGGTACGAATTAAATTCATGATCACAAGGCGACGAAGAGTTCTCATGTTAATGGCAGGATAGGCGGATAACAGGCCTATCAAACCACGTGAAAAAAACCAAAAAAAAAACAAAAAAATAATATTTAATTTCGGAATATTCTTTTTGGTTTTTAAAAAGAATTGAGAGACCGGAGGGGTGACGAGGGGAAGTTTTCATGTTGATCGGTCAATGGGTGGATATCAGGCCTACTGAACCAGGTGATAAAAACCAAAAAAAAAAAACCAAAAAAAATAATATTTAATTTTGGAACTTTCTTTTTGGTTTTTGAAACTGATTCAGAGACCGGAGAGGTGACGAGGGGGAGTTTTCATGTTGATGGGTCAATGGGTGGATATCAGGGCTACTGAACCAGGTGAAAAAAAACCAAAAAAAAAAAACAAAAAAAATAATATTTCATTTTGGAATTTTCTTTTTGGTTTTTGAAAATGATTCAGTGATCGGAGAGGTGACGAGGAGGAGTTTTCATGTTGATGGGTTAATGGGTGGATATCAGGCCTACTGAGCCACAAAAAAAAATACCAAAGAAAAAAAAAATGATACTTAATTCTGGAATATTCTTTTTGGTTTTTGAAAATGATTCAGTGACCGGAGAGGTGACGAGGGGGAGTTTTCATGTTGATGGGTTAATGGGATGATAATAGGCCTACTAAACCAGGTGAAAAAAACCAAAAAAAAAAAACCAGAAAAATAATATTTCAATTTGGAATTTTCTTTTTGGTTTTTGAAAATGATTCATAGACCGGAGAGGTGACGAGGGAGAGTTTTCATGTTGATGGGTTAATGGGTGGATATCAGGCCTACTGAGCCACAAAAAAAAATACCAAAGAAAAAAAAAATGATACTTAATTCTGGAATATTCTTTTTGGTTTTTGAAAATGATTCAGTGACCGGAGAGGTGACGAGGGGGAGTTTTCATGTTGATGGGTTAATGGGTAGATAACAGGCCTACTGAATCAGGTGAAAAAAACCAAAACTAGAGGTGCGGCTGGTCTACGCAGTATTGTTGTGCGCCCGTGAGTTCGCTCCCAAATTCGAGTGCCTTAAATTTGGAGTGAACCACTGAGGTTCAGAACAAAAACTTCCCGGTTCTCATCATTCCACATATCTATTAATAAAAAGAAAAAAATCTTTTTCCTTTTTGCTTCCGGACGGAAGCTTTGTTTTTACAAGATTTTTGATATTGTCTAATTTTGTGTGGAAATGATGTGGAGTGTTATGAAACGTCAAGATATGATATTTTTAGCGCCTGTCCGTATGTGTGTATGAGTGTGTGTGCAGATTTTTGATTTCTTTTTTGAAATTGGGATAATAAAACAGCAAAATTTTTTCAAAAAAATCTGAAATTTTTACACATATTTGGTATCTCTTATGTTCAACTTCAGGCAAAATTTCAGCTTGATCGACCGATTAGTTCTCGAGATATCGTCATTTATCGGAAAATCGTTTTTCTTCAATATCTCGGGAACAGTTTAAGCGATCCATTAAATTATTCCAATCGCTTACTTTAAAAACCCAGGCTTTGAAAGCCTGGGTTTCAATTAAACATTATGGAAATGTTTAATATTAAAAAAGATCAAGGAAGGACAGTTAACTTTGTAAATGACTGTAAGAATCTTGGGAATGCCTATGATGGGTTAATTAGAATGCAAAAGAAATTCATGACATAATGGTCTCTGTAATAACGTATACTCATGATAATTTTTTGTTGACTCATTAGGTTTCGACATATGTAATATTAGTTTGTAATAGTTTTTGATGTTAATTTTATAATATTTTGGGCGCCAATGTTTGTGAACACTTGTCGGTGTAATGCATGATTATTCAGGTCATCTAGTAATTTCTAGTAATTTAGCCACTAGGGGTTTTTTGTTATAGTTACTTTTGACTACTTGTACCTCCACCTCTTCTGTGTATTTGTGTGGACCAACGGTATATAATTTTTTATTTATTTCAACGTTTTGATAATTTATTTGATTTTTAGAAAATTATTGAGCATTTAACTGGATATATTAGTATGATTTCTCATATATAAAAGGGTTTTTATAGGTTATATGCAATTTCATGTGGGTTGATGACTTATTTTAGTTATGCATTGCATTTTGCAGGTTAGAAGAGGTTTTTATCATGTGGCTTATTGCCATATGCAACCTGTTGGTTTCAATTGTTCTGATTTAGCCCTTTTCATCTATGGGCTTAGGTAATTTATAGTTTACTTTAATAATTTTATGAACCTGTGGAAATTCATTTCAATTTTCGATAATAGTTTTTCTGGTAATATTTTTGTCAAATTTGTTTTATATATAATTTTTTGTAAATTTTTTCCATACAGAACAATAAATTGCCCTGATGAAGGATGCATATAGCATCCGAAACGTTGGCATTGATCAAATGAGAGGAATTTGTCTTTTCATTTGGAAAATTCTTTTTTAAATTTGCTTTTTGATGATCGCTGATTGGCCGTTTGGAGTATATTTTTGGAATAGTTTAAGCGATCAATTTTTTTTTTATGGTGGCGTTCATCTCCATGATGTTAGATCAATTCATAAGTATACTCAAGGGACGTGGAGAATAAAGTACAACATTAAAATTATGTCATAAATGCGACGTTTCGCTATTTATTATAGCTTCATCAGGCACTTAACATGATTAATGTCTTGTCTCATTCCAATTAAAAATCTCGAAATGGAGTTCCCCGTATGTAACAAGAGACAAATAGCAAAATTGAGAAACATATTCACTTAAATGACAAACCACTCTGATACAGTCACACGTCTTGGCGTGACTTGATTTTACGCCAAGACGTGTGACTGTATCAGAGTGGTTTGTCATTTAAGTGAATATGTTTCTCAAATTTTGCTATTTGTCTCTTGTTACATACGGGGAACTCCATTTCGAGATTTTTAATTGGAATGAGACAAGACATTAATCATGTTAAGTGCCTGATGAAGCTATAATAAATAGCGAAACGTCGCATTTATGACATAATTTTAATGTTGTACTTGATTCTCCACGTCCCTTGAGTATACTTATGAATTTTTTTTTTTTTTTCAAAATATTCGTCATAAAAATATCTATCGATTTTAATAAAAATATTCACTCCGACCCCCGAGAAGTCACATAGTTATGGCCCTTTTTCTATTTTCTTCACTAAAATCCTTCTACGCGTGATAACTTAAAAAATAATCTATAAAAAAAGTTCAAATTTGGTATGATTGTAGGTCTTATGAAAATAAAGGTTGCTATTTTGGATGGGCGCAATTGACCGATTAGTTTCGGAGATATTGCATTTTATGTGTAAAACTCGTTTCTCTGATATCTCAGAAACTACTTGACCGATTGGTTTTTTTTTTTTTTTTCAAAATATTCGTCACGGTGGCTTCTATCTAATACAATCAAAATATGTATACCGCCCTATTGAAAGTTTTCGAGATATTGTCGATTTTCTATTTTTATTCTCGGAATTAGTCCCAATGAGCTATTATGCAATTAAGAGTTGGTGCCTGGATCTGAAATTTGGGCTACTAGTTGGTATAGTCAGGTTACAATTCTGTGTAAAATTTGAAGTCGATATGTCCTCTACTTTCCAAGATACAGCCAATTATTATTTTTTTTTCCCTCTTCAAAGAGGATGGAAGTTGGTGTTGAGTGCAAAATTTCAGCAAAATTTCAATCGATTTAGATTTTCCTTGAGGATTAATCGAAAAGTAATTCATAAATTATTTAATTTTTTTTTTTATTCTCGTTGAATACGATGGGACAGCTCACGGAATAAATAATCATTATTCTATCTATTCCCTTTTAAATGGGATGAAAATGTATAATAGACTAAACGACTCTCTCGCTCTCTCTCTCTCTCTCTCTCTCCTCTCTCTCTCTCTCCTCTCTCTCTCTCTCTCTCTCTCTCTCTCTCTCCTCTCTCTCTCCTCTCTCTCCCTCCTCCCTCTCTCCTCTCTCTCTCTCTCTCTCTCTCTCTCTCTCTCTCTCTCTCTCTCTCTCTCTCTCTCTCTCTCTCTCTCTTCTCTCTCTCTCCTCTCTCTCTCTCTCTCTCTCTCTCTCTCTCACTCCCTCTCTCTCTCTCTCTCTTGAGACGGTTGAAAGTATCACTAGCTTCGGTAAAATAATGAAAAATACAAATAAACAGTGCAAAGCATCTAAAAATCGAGTGAGTTTGGAGAGAGGGGGTAAAATCAGTTAGTTTGTGATAATAATTGGCTCAATTAACTTTATTATTGCTAAAAAAGACTGTAGAATTGCTGTGACTAGTGGGTACACGCAGCCATGGCATAGTTCATCGTGGCAGTGATTGAAATCACTTTCCTCTGAGTTTACTAGTGAAGTGACAAAATAAAAATTTCTCCTAGAGTGTCAATGAACATTAATTATCATTCGAAACTCCAAGCATTGATATATTAGTTAATCAACAAATTATAACCTTGCTGGCATTATTTTCACCATTGATCTAGATGGTATAGCCATCGTATTTATTTATTCACTTTTGCCCTTGGCGACCTCTCCCATCTAATTCTTCACTCTCAAGAAATTTAGCAGTAGTCGGTAACGTGACATTCCTAATCTATAGTGTCACACACTTGCCTGTGGCGTGTGTGTAGCAGTCATTACGTCACACCCAGCTGATTGTCTGAAAGTGTCAAACATCAACAACTAAGATGGAGAATCTTATTCCTAAAGAGAGAAATAAGAGATGGGATGAACTTTTTAATGTGATGAAAGAACAAGCTGAGACTCTTAAGGAGGTGAATGAAAACTTTAAATTCTGCAGGGAACAACTTGAGGGGCAAAATAATAGAATTGAAGCCATAGAAAACAAAACCTCAATCAACTCTGGAGAGATCAACAAAGCCAAGGATAATAAAATGATTAAATGACAAAAAAATTAAAAATTAAAAACCCCCGACGTTGGAATTGTAAAAAGAACAATAATTGAATATTGAATATTGGAAAAGGGAAAAATAAAAAATCATGAAATAGAAAGAATGAAAAGTAGACAGCAGTCGGGGGGACACCGCGGTTTTCATGACTTTATGTGCCCCCCGACTGCTGTCTGCTTTTCATTCTTTCTATTTTATGATTTTTTATTTTTCCCTTTTCCAATATTCAATATTCAATTATTGTTCTTTTTACAATTCCAACGTCGGGGGTTTTTAATTTTTAATTTTTCATATTATCGGTGATGTCTAACGTAGCATTCGAGACCTTCTTCTTAAATCCATGAATCTGAGAGAGAGAGTCTACTGCGGTAGCGTATGAGTGTGAGAGAGAGGGACGGTAACTTCATGCGACATGGCGCTGGGCTGAGGCCTTTTCTAAAGTAATGTGAGGGAAAATCCCGGTTTTATTCGCGGTTATTCATACCCAGATATATTCGGGGGGTTTTCCCGATATTTTCAATGGTCCAGAGCCTCAATTTGGGGGATAAACACGAGAACCTTTTCCTGAGCTCTGTCTCCACGGCTGTGTCCTCGGGTCAATTGTACGAGTTTCTGGGATATTTTCACAAGAGCATTTTTCCGACATCATTTTTACGAGAGCATTTTACCGGGTTATGTCTGCGAGAATCTTCCCTTTAGCCAATTATCTACGGGAGCAATTTTACTCGAGACCTTCTCCTCGGGAGCATGGTCTCGGGGACATTTTTCTGGATCTATGGTGGCGTTCATCTCCATGATGTTAGATCAATTCATAAGTATACTCAAGGGAAGTGGAGAATAAAGATCGGAGAGATAGTGGAGTGATGAGAGCAGAACCAGAGATCAAAAAGAGTTTCAGTTTTCCGTTAATCAAAGGTCTGTCGCAACAATTGAATAAGTGCATAAAGAACACGGACTCAAGATTCGTACCATATAACTTGAAAACAGTTGGAAATTTATATACTAGACTGAAAGATGAGACACCACAGCTCAGCAGATCTGGAGTAATATATAAAATTCCCTGTGTATGCTCAAAGTGTTATGTAGGACAGACTAGATAAAGATTAGGTACTAGGTTGAGTCAACATAAAAATGATTGTAAACCTGAGAAAATTCTGAAAACTGAGAAAACAGCTTTGGCAGATCATCATTTTTCCACTGGTCATAATTTCAATTTTAGTGAGATTAGTATTCTTGATACGGAAGAGAATTGGATGAAGAAAAATATTAGTGAAATGATCCATATTTCCATGAATGATACAGTGAATAAACGGGAAGATACACGTGGCTTGAGCTCTGCATATGGTAATGTGTTAAATCAACATAAGAGGAGAATAGATCGACAGAATGCTAGATTTGTTAGATGCTAGACTGGCTGAACATTTGTGCCTGGAGAGTGCTGCCCCCGTATGATCAGCTGCGTTGTTGTCTATCACCTGACGAGTGCTGAGTTGTGTGGGCTCATTTACACTAAGACGTGTGACTGTATCAGAGTGGTTTGTTATTTAAGTGAATATGTTTCTTAAATTTTGCTATTTGTCTCTTGTTACATACGGGGAACTCCGTTTCGAGATTTTTAATTGGAATGAGACAAGACATTAATCATGTTAAGGTATAATCTTTTCTGTTTATGTAAAATTCTGTTTTAGTGTATTGATAATTTGTTACATGAGGTTAGGAGTCACTGATAAGTGTATAATATGTGACTTTATGTTTATGTATTTATTTTCCAGTGCCTGATGAAGCTATAATAATTAGCGAAACGTCGCATTTATGACATAATTTTAATGTTGTACTTTATTCTCCACTTCCCTTGAGTATACTTATGAATTTTTCTGGATTTATCGAGATTATTTCTTTAAATCACCGAGGGTATTTTTCTACCAGATTGGGGATAATTCTCCAATGCATCGGGAGCTTTTCTCGATAATAAGGATGTTCTGCCTACATTTTTGACATTATAAGGAAATATAAGAAGTTGATGGAATTTTTTTGGAAGATTCTTCAATTTATTGAAGAACCGCATGCAAAATTTCAGCTTTCCTGCGAGCTGCATAAGAAAGTTATGATTTTTTAAAAAATATCAATTTAACACGTGTTCTTATGGAAAATTCACGAAAAGTTAGTGAAATCGATGAAAAATAGGCCTAGCGTAATGAAACTCCGGCTATAGGTCAATCGTTATGTCACGGAAAAACGTTATATTCTTACGCATCCCTCAGACTAATAATTAGTAATAAAAAATACCAAAATAAGCGAAAATTTACCTTTCTTGCGCGCACAGCTGGAAAGTACGACAACGTCGCAACATATTCAACGAGAGAGGGGCAGCGCGCAAAATACAAATCTGGGGTATCTGGGGAATGAATAAACGTTTACAGCCGAGTGTGGCCTAGTCAACCAATGGTACCAGCCCGTGTTACCAAATTTCTCTAGTTCCCAACGTTGCCGCTGTTAACGACCAGATTTATGTTTTTTTCAAAAATTATTAAATTGATTGTTGGAATTTTTTTGATTGATCCTATGAATATTTATTAGGAAAAAGAGTCATGAGGAATATAATGGCACCATAAAAGTGACCAAATATAACCTCAATGGGGTAATTTAACATTTCATTTTTTTGTGCTCAGGGGTTGGAATTCCCCATAAAATCCTACCTTTCCCCTACAGCTCACCCCCCCGTTGTAATCAAGGCAGAACATCCTTAAATAGTAGTCCGTAACTCGGGGCATAAATGTTTTCCTCTCGGGGCAGAACGAGAATTTTTCATAGCGGGAGCTCTGGTGAGAGAACATGGCGTCGAATTATGACGTAGCGAGACGCCATGGGGTTACCGGGTACGTTATTCAGATATTTTTGATCACTGGAGGCTACCGTAACTAAAATTCCACTTGAAATAAACCACCAGTACTCACCATTATATTTTTCTCTCCTCCTGGCAGCTCCTGCACCCGGGAGATGCACTTAAACTCTCTTGTCACACTGGTGGCAGCGGAAGCGATGTGTATCGTGGGCCACGCCAGATCGATACTCACTGTGCACGTGGTGGAGCCATGCAGGTGACTTGTTGCCGGCTGTTGGCGTGTGACTACAGTTGGGCCATACCGCGAGGGGCATAACTGTAGCATTGACTCTAGTGGTTCGGGCGATAGCGCGCGAATAATTTTAAAGATTTGAATCCGAGGATTCTCGATATCGTGAGTTTTATCTCAAACAAAGCGGGATTATTTTAACCAAAACGGTAGCTACGTTGGAGGGTAAATGTTTACCCTCGTCTACGACCGGAATCAGGTAGCTTATCGCCGGAGTACACTCTCCGGTCAAGAATGAAGAAACATACTAACAAAATAATTCACTAATCCATAAGCCCTGGCGATCCATACGAATGAAAGGGCTAATTTCACCCGTATGGCCTTCCACCCGTACAAAACTGTATGAATCTTGACCCTCACACAACTAAGAAAGCGCAAGCATTTCAGCTTGACCTTTGTATTATCTCCATTAACATAACCAAAAAGGGGTGGTGGAGATACATGGGGTGGCACATTGTATCGGCTCTGATCCTCCATGATCTCGGTCCCTTTAACCCTATCACGTAGACCGTAGCATGTACCATAATCAAAAATTTAATTGAACTGAAACTAAAACTCTAACAAAATGGAATGAACAGGGGTTTTACCCAGATGATGAATTAATGATTGAGTTTACAAAAGTAACGGTAGCTGTTTAGAGTCGATCCACGTAAATACAGAGCTTCTTCCGGTTTTTTCCGGAGCAGGGGTATATTCCAGAGCTGGGCGTTTCGGGCTTTACAACTATTTCTCTCTCTCTCTTATTTTTTTGGTCTCGCTTATAATTATCCTCAGATTACTTTAAAAATGGCGGATTCCCTAGGAATTCCGTCACAGGTGTCATGAAAATTATCTTTTTAATGGGGGTATTCACTACAGTAATAAGTGCTTCATTTTTATCCGATATTTTTACGATAGCATTTGGGATAAGGAGAGTACTTTCTTTATCTAATTTTTGATGATTGATTATGCCTTCTTTGAGGTTGTAAGGATTTTTTACTTGAATTTTCATTACCATTTCGGTTTGAGGTTGAATAACGACATGTGTATTCGATTCTCGAGAAGGATTACTAAAGATTGGTATCTTGATTGAAAGCGATCGGATCACGAATGTTTGTTCGTGGAGAATTGGAATGCATTGATGCTCTTTGATGAAGTCACGACCGATGAGACCATCGAAGGGGACATTTGTTTGATTTTAGAATTTTATCGTCGATTTTAAATTCAAGATTTATTTGACCTTTTGTGTACACGGAGGCTTCGCAACTGAGCCCCGTGAGAATGATAGGGTTTGGATCTGTGATTTTGAAATCAGCGAGACTGGATTCTTTAATTAATGAAATGGCAGTGCCATTGTCGATGAGTAATTTGAGAGTTTTATTAGGACATCTCGAAGAAAGAGATTCTAGGATGATATAATCGAGATCGCTGTCGCTTGTGTCGAAGAAAATGTGTGCTCGCATGTGTTCATTAAGTTTTTTATAAGTTTCTACTGCTGGGTCACAAAATTGTCCAAGCTGTTCTGAATTTCAATTGGTGGATTGTTGTGGAAGCTCGGATTCTGAAAATTTGGAGTTTAAAAATTGATGCTACTTTAACGATAAGAGTTTTGAGGGCGATTCTGTCCCTGATTTTGAGCTTTTCTTTGGTTAGCACGTTCTCTTTTTACACAGACTGAGATATCGTATCCTATGTCTTTACAATATCTGCATTGAACAATTGAATTTTGATGAACATTGGGATTAGTGTTTCGGTTCGAATTGGGTTGAATTGTTCGTTGCACGTTTTGAGTATTTTGTTAAGATTGACCGCTAGTGTTAGAGTATCTTGGTTGTGTGAAATTAATTTGTTTTGTATGTCTCGAATTTGAGTGATTTTTGTTTTGATTGAAGAAGCAACTATTTGCTGTGTGATTAGTTTTTTTTTACAGATCGTGCATTTTTGTTGTGAGTCATTTGAATGAGTATTAATTCTGACGGCTTTTTCTCGGAAATGGCAGGAGAAAGGGCTTCATTAATTGTTCTCAGATCTCTGTACCCTTCTAGAAGGGTACTTTTTCTAGAAAAAAAAAAAAAAAATGCTCGTCTTCCTCCTTAAGACTTAAACTTCAACTCTATAACTCTAACTCTAACTTTAACTTTAACTTCAACTTCAACTTCAATTTCGACTTTTGCTCGTCTTCCTCCTTAAGACTTAAACTTCAACTCTATAACTCTAACTCTAACTTTAACTTAACTTGTCAGAAAAGGAGTATCCAAAGGTTCAGTACTTACGTTCACGGCAAATCGATGTCACAAACAGTGCCGGGTTTGCTAGGTTCGGGGTATCAGCCTGAGAGAGACGTCTGATGTGGTCATGCCGCCAGGGGAGTCTTCGTAGTTCGTTCTTCAAAATTGACAAAACTGGAATTTGTCACTCACGTTACAGGATGAAGTTGACTTCACTGTTGCGCTGCTGCATGAGTGTTGGAGAATCCCGATCCTCGTCACCAAAATTTATGTTATATTTCGGTAGAGGTAATAATGATACTCTCAATTTATTCAGAAGATGTAAACTATTACGTAGTTGGTAGGATACTGATGAAAAATACAGTCTATCGGTATTGCGAGGATTTTGAAAGAGGATGGAAGGTGAGTTGGAGGGAGTAGGTCCCAATTATCTTATTGGTCTTTAGGAAGGTGGGTGGTTACATTCAGGATTGCTTGATGAGGTAAATAGGTTAGTGGAGAGGGATTCGAAGAATCTTGGAGAATGAAAGATGTACCAAAGGACTAGGGATTAGGAGTGCAATAAATGGGTTACTACGATTGAGGATTATGACAATAAACTAATTCAGTTCCAGGAAAGGGATTATTGTGGACAACCGCTCAGTAAATAGGTAAATATTGTAGCAAGTTTGGTGACAATTCTCATAGATGCATAGTCTTAAATTCTAGGTATACAACATATTTGTAGAGAGCGAGGGTCCTGTTCCGACTTGTCTGTCCCTTTTTTTTATTTTACAACGGAATAGACCCCTAGATTCGACCGTAGGCCTCAAGATCCCATTTTCATTGCGGTCGAATCATAAATGAGGATTAAAGAAAGTTGGACGGATGAGTACCTCAGGCCCAACATGTGCAAACCAAATGTCCACTCTGGAAAACCCTAGAATCAATTATTTTATCCCAGGAGCAAAAAAAAAGCTTTATTTGGAAAATTCCTTGAGCACTATTCTAACGGTACCTTGAGGTGCCCCCTCCCACTTTCTTCAACCAATTACCTTCAAGCTAACAAATACGAATTCGCCAATAAGATTTTGTTTATCCCTTCTTTAAATAAATAGAGAACTCTCTATTTTTCTCTCAAACTTGTAATTAGTACCCTTCGAGACTAGGGCCAGTGAAGACACTCTTCTCATTGAGCCTCTCACCTCTATCCAAATTCTAATCTCCAAGTTATCTCAAGTCTCTTCAGTTTAGTTAATAGTTTTTTTTTCTAAATTTTGAAGTGTAATAATTTCATAAGCTTAAAGTGCAATTGTTTTTCAACAGAAAATTCTCAAACTCAATATTCATTAATCTCATTAGGCAATTCAATTCTGTAGAACCTTTTTTTGTAAAATCATTTGTGTATCATCCAACAATAATTTTCTTTGTGTAAATTAAAGTTAAAGTGTTTTAGTGGAATTGGTGATTTTTTATTTTTGAAACATCCTGAACTCAATTCAACATCCACAACATATATTGAGACGGTTTACGTTCGCATCTCAGTCGTTGGAGACTCATTGGTGACTTGCAGTTCTGGCATACCTGGAATTTACAACCCCAAGGGATCGGTCCTCTTATATTTAATAATCTTTCGAGTCACTGCACTGATGTTATCCATTAACTATACTATTTCATTTAAATTTTCAGGACTGAATCCAATATGACCCTAAATGTGGAGCACACCAAGCAGCCACTAAGTACCACCCATGACCCTGTCCTTATAGAATTGCCAGACTTGTTGAAGCTACCCGAGGGTTTCATGGATATTGCACTCCAGAGACAGTATCTCTTAAGTCTGTGGAGCATGAGCAAACGAATACCCCACTCCAATCACAGAAATGAAGTACTGATTCTGACATCTCTCAATCAAAGTACCATCCAAGTCATCCAAATCTGCTCATCGAAAATCCTTAATCATTTCCCAGAACAATGAATCTCTCAACATCAAAGACAATTGTTAGTAACAATCCTCCTTTATTTTTCTCCAAATCACTCATTCACCAGATAAATTGACTTTAACGAGGTATGAATTATTGACGAAGTAACTTTTTCTCATTTTCTTCTCAATTGTATTCTTAACTGATAAAGGAGACAGAAGCTATCCTTCAAAGTCTCAAAAAATCCTAAAACTGGAACTAATGAATAACAGACGAGTAAAACACGTAACACTACCCCTTGATCCTTTTGTCATCAAGAAAAATCAAAAACAGAATCAGTGGGGGTGAAGAGCTGGCCCACGCAGCTTCCAGAACTGTAGAGGTGTTGGAGAAATTTAATTGTCAATTAGTGAAAAAAGTCGATTCTTCACAAGAGGATATGCAGCGAGCTACTGCTGTTATCCCCTACAATCTCCTATTTGTATCGGAAAAACTACGAGTCAAATGTATTCAAGAAATGCTGCAAGTTATCGAACGAAATCCCGACCGGACCCCTAGCGATCAGAGATCAACTTCATAAATTCGTTGATTCTTCTCTCTCAACATTTTCCTCAAATTGATTCACATTAATTTTTGATGTGTAAGCTGGCTCGGAGTGATTTGGTGTCAATGCGACGGAAGTTTGTAACGGGAAATGACGTCAAACTGCGCTGCTCTCCCAACGCAGTCCCTCGGGCAGCCGGCCAATGTCGCTAGTGGGGGTAGCCTTGTCATCAATATTGGGAGAGTAACTGTAGTGTCTATGTAATATTAACAGCGGAAACACGTGTATCTTTATTTTGAGAACAAAAATAATAATTAACGAAAAATAGAAGGGGAAACGTTAGGTTGCCTAACATGGATTACAGACCCGTACGGCGGCGATGAGATATTTACAGATAGATCTCTAGTACGTCAGTACGGCTCTCTGATTTTTTTTTTCCATTGTTCATTATTGCTATTCTCCTAACGCACTGGCATAATCACTAAGGTGGCAAGGCAGATTGTCAGAATGGAGCATGTTGCGCTAGGTTATGCACCTACAAATACCTGTATGTAGCCACGAAAAAATTTACTTTTTAAGATTCATACATCTCCTTCTGGACTGTCAAATAGTTTATTTCAATTTTGTCAAGTTTTTTCAATATTGCGCTCATGTTTAAATGATGCTGATACATGAAAGTAAAGTGGATTGATTTGAAATTATGGAATTTCTATTAATGATGAATTCTGAGACAGCATTTTTTATTTTTTGAGATCAACTTGAGGGTATAATTTCGGAGCACGTTGCGCTCACAGCTTTCATGACTCGACTAACGTAACGTTTCACTGCACTTTACCGTTGCACAGAACCGCAATCGCGACGCGGCCCACGCGTGCCTATTTCTAGACTCTCTTCTAAGCTTCCAAGCGCGCTCAAAGTTCAAGCGCGGAAAAGCGGTTTTTTCGCCGGCACTAGGAAGCACATCTTAGTTGCAAAATGCAAATTACGGGGGAAAAAGTCAAGAAAAAAATCCAGGAGATATCTTGACTACCTACAGAATGCTTCTACGCGAGGAAAAATTTTCAAAATCATTTTTCGAATTTTTAACCTTCCTAACGTTTTAACTTTTTGAAGTGAAACTTCTTTAACGGGGGTAGTAAAAAGGAAAATCGTCACAAAAATGGAGATGGAAGTGACGCAATCAACAAGACGGATGTATTGATCCCCTTCTCTCTCTCTCTCCTATTCCCTTTCTTTCATCAGACATTTTTTTCTGCTATTGGGAGTGAAATGCCTGAGCCCGTCACGAACGTTGCTCAACCGTGATGGCCCTAATTTATCTATCTGATGCGGTCCTGTTTTATCGATCTGACGTGGTATCTCCGTACTGAGCCAGCAGAGCGCGCCAGTCAACGTTGACTGGAGAGGCTACCACATGCCTGTGTCGGAGAGTGTCGCAGTTTATTTACATGTGTAAAGAGAGAATAAAAAGGAAGTGAATCTATATATTTTTTATATCATATCAGCAGATTGATTTGCCAGTTATTCTTGAATAAATATTTTGAAAATTCTCATTTCTGTGTAACTTTTGTCATATCAATAATCTTCCTCATCGATCCAGTAATTACGGGATCAGAATGGAGGGAGAGATTCAAAGTTCAACAGTTTACAATATGCGAGGATCATTCGAGAAGTTTCACTTCTGTTGTGTGGCCCGAGCACACTCTTTTTTTTTTCCCTTTTCACCTAAACTTTATCATAGCATAATTTTTCATCTAGTTATGCGACTGAAATTGAAAACTTTTGTTATCTCAACCTTTTTATTTTCGCCCTTTTCATTTTTGTTCGTAATTTGCATATTCGAGCCTTAATTGGCAAATAAATAATGAAAAGTCATCTTTTCTGATATTCATTAGAACTCATTTTCTTATGGAATTGAGTTATTTTACTACAAGAATAGGCAATTGGGAACAACTCTGAATTTTTTCATATTTTTTATGTTCTTGGTTGAGGTCCATTTTTAATAAGGAAAGGGAAAATTTTCGATTTTCCAAATATTTTGATGTGTGAACATCTTATCGCTCGCCTCTATCTACCACACTCTCGCTTGGAGTAATTTGGTGTATTTGCGATGGAACTCTGTAACGGACATCATGTCGAACTGCGTTGCTCTCTCAACGCAGTCCCTCGGGTGGCCGGCCAATGTCGCTAGTGGGGATTACAGACAGACAGTCATGTCTTCAACCACCTGAAGGAAGAGCAATAGCTAGATGCTCCCTCGCGAAGAAATGCCTAACGGTGATTCCACAGCGAATATGAGGACAAGAGTCATCCGAAGGTTGTTTTTCAGTTTAGTCAGTATCGGTTGTACATTTGCTAAGCCTATACAGGGTGTAACATTATTGGTGGAAAACCTCCCGACCCCCGACGTAAAATGACTTTCTAAATACGGAAAAAATACGCAAAAAATTACTCCTCAGCATAAAAATGCAACACTTGTGGCAATGGACACAGTGGTAATTTAGGCGATTTTGGATACCACCGAGAATACCACCCTTGTTGCGACAGTCACAGCGATAATCGAGGCAATATAGAATGCAACACTTGTAGCGATAGCCTCTGCGGCGATTGGAGTCAAACCTAATGCAACACCTGTGTCGATAGTCACGGCGATGATTAAGGCGATATGAAATTGATGTACTAGAAAAATTAGCCAAATTAAATTTTTTAAATATTTTTCCCGTATTTAGAAGGTCATTTTACGTCGGGGGTCGGGAGGTTTTCCACCAATAATGTTACACCCTGTATATCCATGCACGCCAGCATGGTTGCTTGTGGTCGTCCACTTTCATCAGACCTGACCGAGTCCGACATAACACGAGAAAGGAACGCTTCCCAGACCGTGTAAGCGTGAATGCATTCTGTTCCAACCTACCGAGGAGAAAAATGCACACACGTACACACTCGCATACGCACACACGCATAAAATAACAGTCATTTTCCTGAAAAGGGTCCAAAATGGTTGGGGAGACCTTGAAACGTGGAGATATGATGAAACAGCGATTTTCAATTTTTGGGATGATTACAATAATTCCCTATCCCGAGAAGTTGATGATTTTCCATAAATTTGTGAAATTAATGAATAGTTAAAATGTTCACATTTGTTTGATAACCTCAAGAAAATCTCAAGCACAGAATCCAATCGATTCGATTAAATTTTTTTCACTCAAAAGCCTCGTTATCATTGCATCAGTAGGTCCTAGCTCAATCCTGGGTTCTTTCCCACCATCGGAGCACTTATTCGTGCACTTATTCGCCCATTACCAGAGTCTGTGGCTAATCCTTCGGATTAATTAACGGTTTGTCGTTACGTTGCTTACCGCATTAAGGATTGGATGGCTAAGGTTGGCCCGCTAGAGCTTTTCTCTCTATTGCGGTACTATCGCTTACATACAGCTACGTAGAGGGAATTATGCGACAGATTCAAAGAGAAGGAGGAGGATACAGATATTTTGCAAACTTGGATAAGCCATGAGAGTTATGCGTTCCAGCAAACTTGGCCTTGTATTCTCCTTCACTTTCTCTCTCTCTCTCTCACTTATCGCTGAATATGTATAGCTACTTTTGGTATATATTCGTGCAAGTGGTCTGACACTTTGCCTCACAACTCGAATAATAGATGCTGTTGTATCTATGTGAACCCCGACAACTTTGTCCCCTCGGATAGTCTCTACTCATTAACGTCTTGGATGACCAACGAGACAAGTTCTTGATTCAATATTATGGAAACATCTCAAAAAAACAACTAGGGGTGCGGCCGGTCTACGGAGTATTGTTGGTCGCTTGCAAGCTCGCTCCCGAATTTGGGTGCGGTCAAGTCGAAGCGAATCATTGGGGTTCGCAACTAAAACTTCCCAGTTCTCATCACCCCATATATACATTAAAAACAAAAAAAAAAGTAATTTTTTCAATGTTTTTTTGGAAAAACTCGAAAACTACTGGATCGATTCCAGCCAAAATCTAATCCGGTCTGAATTAGGTGGAGACGCATCGATTGAAAAAAAAAGTTGAATCGGACCATTGGTCCATGAGAAATCGTTGAACACACACACACACACACACACACACACACACACACACACACACACACACACACACACACACACACACACACACACACACACACACACACACACACACACACACACACACACACACACACACACACACACACACACGCGCACACACACACACACGCGCGCGCGCGCGCACACACACACGCACACACGCACACACACACGCGCACACACACACACACACACACACACGCGTGCGCACACACACACACACACACACACACACACACACACATTATTAAAAACCATGGAGAAACATTATAAAGACCTTGAAACGTGGAGATATGATGAAAAATCAATTTTCGATTTTCGGGGTGATTACAATAACTTCCCTAGCCCGGGAAGTTAAAAACTTACGTTTTTGTGAAAAAATGCGCTCCATTAATTTTTTTCATTGCTCTTACAGTAAACTACAGTAAATTTCTATGAAAAATGTTGAAAAAAAATCTAGAAATGAAGGGGAAAACGCCAAGTCTGAAAAGCATAGGAAGAAAAAGGAAATCAGTCAATGCAGGTCGAAAATACTTGGCGCGGGTCATACGATGAAGGAGAAAAGTCTCTGAGAGTGGCTAAGATCAGAGCATTCAGTTGATATGAGATATCAAAGATAATATGAAAAAAATCACGCCATAGCTTGCAAGTATGCTGGTCCTGCATCTACTGATCATCTTTTTCTTCCTACGCTTT
Organism: Coelinius sp. EB29; assembly: GCA_035578325.1. NCBI lineage: Eukaryota > Metazoa > Arthropoda > Insecta > Hymenoptera > Braconidae > Coelinius > Coelinius sp. EB29. The sequence continues at coordinate 1,752,246 of JAOZGT010000020.1, read as the reverse complement.
TCAGACTCGTCGTTCATCCCTCCATTTCTAGATTTTTTTTTACATTCTCTATAGAAATAGTTTATTGTAAGAGTAACGAAAAAAAATTGACTTAGCGTATTTTTTTACAAAGTCAATTTTTTTTTCATAAATTTTTTCAAAATAAGTGAAAATTTTTTTCACCCCCTTGTTAATTCTTATAGTTTCATCTTTATGAAAATATTGGACATTTCAATCACCTAGAAAAATATGTCGCCCGCTCCTTTCTTGAATTCAATTCATAAATTCCCGGTAAACCCTGTACTTTTAAAAATTTCCTGCATAAGCCTGCCTCGAAGGGTGACAGGAGACTCGCATGCGCTTTACTTAACCGGAGGAAAGAGCCTTCGACTTGACCGATAGGCTACCGCGTATCACAATTACCGTGAATGTACTAGTTACCGGATACTCAAGGATTCGGCACTAGTTTCCGGACACTTCAGCATTTACCGTCTTCTTTCCATTTGATATTACTCACATCATAAATTCCTTTTACTACATGACCCTCAGGACTCAAAACGAGTATTTGAGATATTAATTATTCGCTTTATATTGTCACGAGGTTCATAGCTCGTGAGCAAATTGATAAATTAAACTTTAAGAAAAACAATACAATATAAATTCCAATAGCATCAATTAGAGTATTATCAATGGGCCACTCTCCCTTCTTCCCTTCATAGTGATAAGAATTGAATTAAAATGACTGTAAGATCGATGTGAAACGTCAAGAAGATGACCTGAAGGCCCGGATAGTCCACCAACATTACCAACATCAGAAGAATCACCATAAACACACTTCTCAACATCAATAGTTGAAGTGCCAGCTGGACTGGTTGATCGAGGGGAAGTCGACAATCCGGAAAACTGACCTATCGACCTAATGACCACTAGCTGAATCAGATGCAAAATAGATTGATTGAGTGGCGCGATAGCCACATGGGAACACAGATGGCAACAAGACCCAGAGAAACGAGTGAAATGGGACACCCAACTCAGATCCAGCGGCGTCCCAGTCGTCTCTGAGCCAACCAATGAGCAGAGTTAGACACCCATAACACCATATATGGATATCTGGTTGATGTGGATTTTGTCCATTGGTGGAATTGGACCTTGGAAGCCGGGAAGAGGGAGCCTGAACCCGAATCAGCCATGTTGGATTCACTCTGAGTTTTGCCGTCATCATGACCAAATCGTGGTGACACGTAAAATCCTTTATTATATTAATTATTTAGCATTTATCACTAAATTAGTGATAAGTGCATTTGTCACAGTGCAGTGACCTGTTAAAATACATACTCTCCTAAGAGATAGGAGATTCTTGGTCAATCCCAAAAAGGAAAAATAGTGAGACAGAAAAGCGGTTAACCCGAAGCTCAATTAAAATCACAGTCCACGTGAGTACCATCAAGGTTTTACATACTGAGTTGTGGAGTGTTGGCAATCTATGCATTAGGCTCTGTGCTCCTAGTTGATAATTGAGAATAGAAAGATATTTGGAAATTGAGTCCTATTGTGATAATTAAGGACAAAGCATTGCATAAAAATTAATTCAATAATAAGGTCAGTGGGGAATTGGGCTTCTCCCCGTTCAACCAAGACTCGAGGTCATTAACATCCTCTGCTGTGGAAGAATAATCTAGAAGGAAGCTCTTAAACCATTGAATTTACTTGAAGGACGGCTGAGTCCACAAATATTATTTCTTTTCGAATCAATTCTTTATCATTATTATTTTCAATTGTATCCAAAGTCATAACCGGAATTTACCCGGATGTTATTTAATATTCTTTCTTTTTGTTTTTTTTTTTCTTTGTGAACTAAAAATTCTTTCAATAGTGTGAATGACTGCTGAGTGGTATTTTATCAGACGTGATAAAATACAAATTTACCAAAATCGTATGAAATAAGAATTGAGCCACAGAGGCAGAATAAATTCCCAGTAATTTCAAACATATACTAATTGGTATTTATCAGATTAATTTTTCCCAGATTTATTACAATTTTACTCCAATTCAATCCATTATTCGAGACCTGAATATTATTCCCGAATGAACAGATAAAATCTTAGATGAACAATAAAAGCCCGAATAACTACTAAAAATACAAGAGCCCGAACAACTTATAATTTAACTCTATTGAATACTCAGAACCAGGCAGCCCAGGTAATTATTATTTTCATTAATTGACGGTAAATGGAATCATCTGGTGCCCAGATAAGGGAAATTGGTGACGCGAAAAGACTCATATGTGGAGCAAAGTTCTCGTAGATAATTCAACTGAAATTTAGTATCAATCGTCATAATTTAATTAATGGTTCCATTTACAACGTCACAATATCGAAGTAAGTGCCACGTACTGACTTGATGTCCGGAAACCGGTACCTGTCCGGTAATTAGTGCACACACGGTATGCAATTACTATTTTGACGAAGTGAAATTAAATCTTGCAAATGGTAAGATTAATGAATGAATTTTTGTTGCGATTGCCCACATTTTTGATCGATTTGTTTCAATAGAACAAGTTTCTCGAATAAATAAAAATAATTCAGAATTGGCAGGAAATTCCTTTGAAATGTTGAAGCAAATCTCTTCAATGAAATCGATTTCTTTACATAGAATTTCTTATAATACATGAATCAATACATCCTTGTCCTTCATCGCCCTCTAAAAGTATGCTCGCAGTCGTGCTTGTAAATACGCTTATGGCAATGTAATAACTCTCTACCATTTCCATGCGATGATGAACTGAATACTCGACCAAGTAATGACCAAGTAATTTACAAGACGGTATATAAGTTAGTATGAGTCACTATGATACTCTCATGAAGAATATCTCTTGATTTGTCATGGAAACTTTCTTGAATCACACAAGCATGAGTAGAATCGATGTAACCCATACGAGCATCTAAATTGATTTCCCAAAAGCCTTCAAACAAAAATAGCCAAATAAAAAAATACACTGTCAGGGGGGAAAATAAATTCTTTAGCAAGCCAAGTTGGTTTACGTGTCTCAACGGGCTACTCCAGCATGAACATCCGGTGAAACGTTCGTCAAGAATTTGGGAGAATTTTCTATCCCGAGTCGAGTATTTGATTCTTTTCAATCCCAACCACTCCTACTTGTATCAATCTAAACCTAGAGCAATCCAATATGTTCTGATAACTCCTTTAGGACTATTCAGGCTTGACATCCATTATAGATATTATCTTACGAATGTCTATAAGGCCTTTGTAGTTCTGAATAAGCCTCCCAACGCCGCTAAGAATTTAGTTTGATTGGATGAGTTCTTCTTGAATATTTGAATATTGATAAATGATGAATATTTTTTGACGTGGATACGTCTATAGTTTCGTTTTGAACTTTATGGGGACGGGGGGCGATTTTGTGAAATGATGTAAGTAGTATTTATGCCCCAGCGCCATCTACCGGGAAACATTTTACTCTTTCGAAAACTTATCATGTCACATTGATAACTTATCGACGGATAACTGCGAAATAACATACAGACAAAGTTAATCGTTCACACAAATACGTTGGTTTTCGTTTCATTATAAAACTTATGTCAAATTTATGGAAACTGAATTTAATTCAACTTCATGTCAGACTCACCCGACGACATTAGGGAATACCCGTTTGGACCTGCCTTTTGCTTGAAATATTGATGTCAATATTTCGTTATTGTATCATACTTTTCTTATCACCGACCAATACTTAATAAAGTGACATTAAAACAGTAACCATTGTATGCAACATGTTCTACTTCTCATATCTCTCTGAACGTGAGACGTATCCACGTTAAATTCTACGGCTGTATCGACGATACAGCCACCTGTCATTTTTTTTTTTGGAAAAAAAATGAATACATTTTCGGCAGTGGATGAATAAAGTAGTAAGATTGACCATAAAAAAATTACTAATGTTCGAAATCGATGACAGGAATTATCTATGAAGAATGTACTTATAATATTGATGATGTCTGAGAAGAAGAAAAGTAAAGATATAAATATGATTTTCACATATCCATAATTTAAGATGCTATGATTTACATTTGTAAACACATTTCTCGATCATTCAAGGCATTTATATTGAAACTAACTAAACATTCATTTATTTATCTGATTGTTTGTTAATTTCATGACTTATTGGTTCCTGTGAAATACTTATAGAAAGAGAGGGATAGTAGCAAGGGATGAAACGTTAGGGATTAGAGTCGACTCCCTGTAACTCTCTCATCAGCCGTCGTTGAGCGGAGGAGAATGTTTCCCCCACTACTCGGGTAACGGCGAGTTGCGAGACGAAGAATTCTTCATTGGGCAATTTTCACTTAATAGTCTCGGAGTTATTTTTTTTATAATATTTTAATTGTAATGTCCACTTAAATGGCAATTGTCTTTATTTGCATGCTTGAAAAATCAATAAATAAATTATTGATTAAATTACAAGTATTTTTCATTCATAAAGCCTGTCATAAAATAATAACGAGAATGAAAAATATCAAACTGTTCTGACAGTTCATTGAGAGGTTAGGGACGTTTCTGCCGTACGACAGCGACAGTGGCCATCGCGTTCTCACTTCGATCGTCGCATTATCTCTCTCTTGTCAGCCCCGCCTCTTGTGCCTATGGAGAGGACAAATTGTAGCTCATAGTTCGTGGAATTCAAACCCCCGAATGCGATGAGTTAGAGGTAGTCGACTGTAGAAGAAAGTGAGAAAGTGGGAGGGAGGGGAGGAGAGCAAAACGTGGTCTAGCCAGGTTCTAAATGAAAATTCATCGTGAAGGATCTAATAGGTCTCATCAGTGTTTGCACATATCCTTCTTGAACCTAACAACTGCTAAAACAGTATTTATCAACACAAATCAGGTCTTGAAAACAATGGAAAAGAGACCTTTCAAAACTTGATCTATCCTTCTGAGTTCTCCAAAGGAATAGTATTTGGCAGGATTTGCCAGGTCCAAATATTTGACTCGGGAGAGATTGACATTATTTGACGTTCGGAAAAGGCCAATTTTAGCATTTCTCAACCATAGAATCGCGATGTTCTGTCTCCCAGCATGAATTACAGTTGACATCTTTGCATGTCGTTGTGAACAACTTAATCTATCCACTCACTAAATATTCAAAATTTTTCTCGTTTGATATTCTCACTTGTGTCAAATCTATTGATAGATTTTCGATCGATGCTAACCCATTGCACGATCACCGATGTATTGACAGTAAAGCCGATATGACCGTGCTCCAATTTCGTGTACTCTCACGCCCGCAAGTGCCTTCTGAGTCCAACCCGCTTTTCCTTTTCACCCACACATTCCCCTTCCAATACTAGTCCTACTGGGCTCGTTGTAAATGGAAATTGGTTGTGTGCCGCACTCCACTGGGCATTCGAATTTATATTCCTTGTCCGTTACATCGAACGTTACATCGAAATTCCAAACAGCATATAAAACGCGAGAGAGTCAATAAATACACAACAAAAAAAAGCACCTCCATAAAATTAAAATTTCAAGTAAAAACCAATAAAAACGTCGGTATTCGCATCTGGCATATAAGTAGCGATAAAAATCTGTTCGTTATTTCTAGATATGAAACTCGTGAAAGACAGAAACAGAATATCCACTTTCTCGTTATCGAGTGTACCACGAACTAACTTTGCAAAAGTGAAACAAAGACCTGACGGGAAGAAACAACAGAAAATCCAAACAAACCCGCCTCGTTCCCCAGTAGAATCTGACGATAAGGAAGACCGCCCACAGTAGATTGTGGAGTTTATTATACAGGGGTAACGAAGCAAAATGTTGTATGCATACGTCCCAATGTAATGAGTATACCCCAGATACCTTTTTCCTGAATTCTCTGAAAATGAACTAACAAAAGCTGAAAAAAATTTCAAAAGAAAGAAAAATAAATAAAAATACGAAAAATTAGTGAAAGAGTATTGGATTTCATGGTATGAAATATTATTCAGCAATCAATCTGTATAAGTCTAGACAAATTCCAAAACTAGATCGTAAAGTCATTTAAGGATGTTCTGCCTACATTTTGGACATTATAAGGAAATATAAGAAGTTGATGAAATTTTTTTGTAAGATTCTTCAATCTATTGAAGAACCGCATGCAAAATTTCAGCTTTCCTGCGAGCTGCATAATAAAGTTATGATTTTTTAAAAAATATCAATTTAACACGTGTTCTTATGGAAAATTCACGAAAAGTTAGTGAAATCGATGAAAAATAGGCCTAGCGTAATGAAACTCCGGCTATAGGTCAATCGTTATGTCACGGAAAAACGTTATATTCTTACGCATCCCCCAGACTAATAATTAGTAATAAAAAATGGCAAAATAGGCGAAAATTTACCTTTCTTGCGCGCGCAGCTGGAAAGTACGACAACGTCGCGACACTTTCAACGAGAGAGGGGCAGCGCGCAAAATACAAATCTGGGGTATCTGGGGAATGAATAAACGTTTACAGCCGAGTGTGGCCTAGTCAACCAATGGTACCAGCCCGTGTTACCAAATTTCTCTAGTTCCCAACGTTGCCGCTGTTAACGACTAGATTTATGTTTTTTTCAGAAATTATTAAATCGATTATCGGAAATTTTTTGATTGATCCTATGAATATTTATTAGGAAAAAGAGTTATGAGGAATATAATGACACCATAAAAGTGACCAAATTTAACCTCAATGGGGTAATTTAAAATTTCATTTTTTCGTCTTCAGGGGTTGGAATTCCCCACAAAACCCTACCTTCCCCCTACAGCTCACCCCCCGTTGCAATCTAGGCAGAACATCCTTAAACTAAGGTTCTTTCATGTCTAGTTTATGTTACGTGGCGACTGAACAGCAGGCTAACGTAAACAAAAAATGGACCAGAAAATAAGGAGAATATTCGTCATCACTGGTCCGCAGGGTTGGTCCTTTGGTTTTCGGCGTTCAATCTCCGAGTGATGGAGTTGAAGTGAAGATCTAGATGCGTCTTCTAAGTGCGACTTAATGAAAGTACAAAATTATAAAAGCACAGTGAAATTATTCACATATTACCCACAACGTCCAATAGGTTATGAGCCCAGGTACGTTGTGTTAAATGTGATTGAAAACGGTAAAAATAGGAATTCAGTTCCTTCGTGAAATTCAGGGATTTTACGTGTCAATGAATTAACTGTACTGGAATCAAAGTGTCATTTCAAATAATTTGAAAGACACTGGGAAGTTTTGAAAAAAAATAAAAATAGAATGGTAGAAAATTTACTGCGTAAAAAAATCTACGTGGAAATGTAACTGTCACACTACGTCCAAATAATTAATTGATTAATTCATTCAATTATGAGTGTTAAATAATTGAGTGATTGGGCACAGTTGTGCATCAGAAGTCATTATATCAGGAGATGCGGTAGTGTCTCTCGACAAGTACGTACCGAGTGAGAGTCTACCGCACTCCTATACAGCTAAATTGAGTGATGCGAATTTTAAAAAAGGATTTCACCCAAAATATTCCACATAGACCACTCTTTTTTTTTTAAGTACTCAATTTATTATAGTCTTTGATTTAACAATGGTAAAAAACCACTCCTGATATTATTTTAGTAATTAAAAATGAGTGGACAAAAATGTTCTTCATCACAAATTTTTAGTGGACATGGTAGTGGTGTTGGTGAGCTCACAGATGGTGACTTGGGAGTTGCGTCATCACAGATACGGAATTGTGGACTTTGTACTTGTGTGACTGCACATGGATTCGTACGTATGGTAGTACATCTATGTGAGTGTAACACGCACTGGAATAGATAGCGCTATCTCCCTAACACTTTGGCGCGTGAATCAGAGGAATTTTGAAACTGAAACCACCTTTACATTCATTCTGTTATGAAATTTCAATCAGTTAACGATTGCACATCAAAAAACTAGTTCGGTGCTGAAAATTTTGTGATTCTAGTCGACCTCAACTCATCGTTTCGTCGGTTATATCGTCGCCGTAGAGTGAAAGGGGCGTAAGTGCCAAAATTTATTAATTTTTTTTTTGTAATAACAAAGGGGCGTATGTTTTTTTTATCCTCGGAATTGGATGTACTACCTCTTAGGAATGATTTGAGTTGATTAATTTTTGTAGTAACAAATGGGCGTAATTCCATAAAGTTAATCACAAAGGGACGTATCTCCAGTACATACGCTCCTTTCATGCTATGATAAGCATCACATATAATGTGAAAGGGGCGTAAGTGTTATTTTTTGAAAAAAATGAAAGGGGCGTAAGTGTTATTTTTCTTTACTTAAAGGGGCGTAAGTGTGGAGATACGTCCCTTTCATTTTATGATGAGCATAAACATAATGTAAAAGGGGCGTAAGTGTAATTTTTTGAAAAAAATGAAAGGGGCGTAAGTGCGGAGATACACCCCTTTCTTATTACAAACTGGTCGTTACGCCTGTTTGTTAGAACTTTTTTTTTACGTATTTTTGATTAGAAATTCTATGAAAAGCCGAAAAACATTGATTTTGGACATACGCCCCTTTCACTTTAAAAAGGGAGTTTTTGGCACATACGCCCCTTTCACTCTATGGCGACGATATATTTTATACAATTCATTACGAAAGTGGAAGTTTCTTTTCTTGCCTATTTCCTCGTGGAAAAATAATATAACCTCAAAATTTCGGAATCGTCAGAAGCATGCTTTCCGGTTTTGGATATTACGGTTTCTATTCGTCAGATGAATGGATTTTTTTAGAAATTGATATCTGACACTGACAGAATGCTGTATTTTCTGTCCAATTTCTCTTAATCATGGTGAATTATTTCATTTCACTAATTCGCGGAAGGAATATTTAATTTTTAAATTACTCTGGAATATCTTGGAAGATCCTAAAAAATGATAAAATCTTCTGGATCATTTCAGAACATGAGTTCTACAATTTTCTGGAACATTCTAAACTGACATAATAAATATTTTGGGGAATTAAGGTGAATTTTCCAGACGATTCCCGACTTTTCCAGAAGGGTCTATATCGATCTAGAATTTTCTACAACTTTCTAGAACTGTCCATGATTTTCCGGAGAATCAAACATTTTAAATATTATATGTAGAGTGATTCCATAGACGTATCGACGTTGAAACCTACGACTGTATCAGCCGCGACAGCCTCTATCGCCCCCACTACAGCCGCCCCTCTTTTTGATATTGGTCGTACAAATCAAAAAGACGCAAGCAAAAGAGACGAAATGACAGAAAAAACAGGACCTGGCGGTCCAAAAAAAAATGCGAAAAGTACGTACCTCTCGGGTTGATTTAACATAAACAGTTTGAAGAAAGATGAAAAATAATCGAAATAAAAGAGATGCTACAAGTACTTCTATCTGCATGGGAAGGAAGAAAGAGTTGGGGAGGAAAATCAGCAACAAGTTCAGTAAGAACAAAAAAATAAGAAAAATAATCAAATCAAAATTTTAAGAAAAAAAAACGTACTTGGTGGGCCTTCAAGTAATATCAGCTCACCCACCAAGTACGTGTTTTTTTTCTTAAAATTTTGATTTGATTATTTTTCTTATTTTTTTGTTCTCACTGAACTTGTTGCTGATTTTCCTCTCCAACTCTTTCTTCCTTCCCATGCAGATAGAAGTACTTGTAGCATCTCTTTTATTTCGATTATTTTTCATCTTTCTTCAAATTGTTTATGTTAAATCAACCCGAGAGGTACGTACTTGTCGCATTTTTTTTTAGACCGCCAGGTCCTGTTTTTTCTGTCATATTCATTATACAGGGCATCCAATTTGAAACAGTACGGATGAATAACTTGCAAAGGAAGCAAGAGGCAAAAAAAAGTTGATACAAAAACTGAATGGTTTAGAGGGGGAAAATCGATGCTGATGAAGTCCAAATTCCGACAACTCATGTTTGTATGCTGCGAACTTCAAGTCATTTTTCTTAAATGGAAACTATATTTTTGACCTTATGAAAGTTGTGCATCTTGACAAGACGAATTCAACCATACCATGTTTTCTGATGACGTAATCGATTGATCATGAAATATTATACAAAAATGAAATAAATGGGAAATATATTCATTTATTCTTTCCTGCCACTATTGAATCCTGCATTGTTATTTATTGAAACATGGTATTAATGCGTATTAATACCCAGATCAAGAGAGGTAAAAGGTTCTCCCCTTCCTTTCATTTTGCTAAGCACCTCAGCTTTATCTAATTTTCGTACAAACTCAATCACAATCGTTGAATACAGTAATTCACCATTATCAAGTGTCTTGGATGCTTTTGGATGATAGCAGGTGAAATAATTATTTTGATAGTAACAATGAGGTTATGGTTCTATGCTCATCAATTCTAATATTTCTAACGTGTGCATTATTTCTGTACTCTTATTACTGTTGTAATAGTACATTAGAGTACGAGGTGCGAAATTCCGTTTTCGATGAATGTGAAGTTTACAGGCCGAGCCGAAGGCGAGGTCTGTACTCACATTCGTTGAAAACGGAATTTATCGCCGAGTGCTCTATACTGTTTCAGGTCAGTTCGTGCGGAAGCCGAGTTAATCGTACGATGCGCGGAGCGCAGCGTGCGATAAACCCGGCTTGCCGCACGGAGTGTACTAAAATATTTAAAATTGTTTTGCTCATCGTATACAAGATTCAAAATGGGGCTCCCAATTCTACTCAACATTCACACTTTTTTACAAGTTTTTTTGACAATAAACTCTTCATGTTTCTTGAATGCTCTTTACCATGGTTGTTTTGCCTTTTTTTGTCTTTGACGACATACTACCATGAATTTTGTTTTTTAAATATTTATTTTCAATTTATTACTCTCCAAATACTTTCTATTTTATGCAAACAAGGGTTTTATCTCTTCTCGATTTCCTCAGAGCTTTTTCCATATGTAAACAAGCAGCGTAGACACCTATGCGACAAAAGCCGTGTGACCGTTACTTTACGCGTTGATATTTTTTTTTCATTTTATTCTACCAATTCCATTGGTAGTAAGCTTTCGAATGGATCCGTATCAACTCCCTGTTCCGGCGACAGGCATATATGCAGTCACATTATATGGAGAGTGACTGAACAGAAGTAGATATTCAATCTTTTAATATGAAACATATTTACATAAAGGTTCAATAACTTCGAATTCAACTCTTAGATATTCAACTCTTTGATGAAATTCATTTATATAAAAACTTGAATATTTCCCGAACCATTGAGTCATTTGAGCCCATCCAAAGTACAAACCTTCAATATTATGAGAGCTATAATCATACCAAATTTCAACTTCCTATGTTCGTTTTTTCTCAAGTTATGGCGCGTGCTAGAATTAAAGAAGAAAAAAAACGGAAAAACTGCAATATCTCGAAAACTTTCTATGAACAGGTATACATATTTTGATTGATCTAGTTAATGACTGTTGAGACGAGTATTTTGAAAAAAAAAAAAATCAAATCCGTTAAGTAGTTTGTGAGATATTTGATAAAACATATTTTTACAAAAAAATGATTATCTCAGGAACCACTTAGTCGATTATGCCCATTCACAATACGAACCTTTGCTATTATGAGAGTTATATTCATACCAAATTTCAACTCACTAACATCATTATTTTTTAAGTTATCGTGCGTACAAAATTTTTTCTGGAAAAACAGAAAAATGGTGATATCTCCTAAACTTTGTATGAACCGGTATATATATTTTTATTGATCTAGATAGAGGCCATCGAGTCAAGTGTTTTGAAAAAAAAAATTGAAATCGGTGTAGTAGTTTCTGAGATATTGAGGAAAAACGAAATCCAAACAAACCGTTATATCTCAGGAACTACTTGACCGATCGAACTGAAACTTTGCAACAAAGTTGAGTATATTCATAGGTACCATGTGCCAAAATTTCAGATTTTTACTAATAAATTTTATCGTATTTATGTTAAATTTTCTAAAAATAGATTACCCAAAACCCAAATTGTCACATACATACAGACAGACATGACTCTAAAAACATCATTTCTCCACGTTTCATGACATTCTGCATCATTTCCAATCAAAATTAGAAATTCTCAAAATCGCACGAATACAATGCTTCCATTCGGAAGCAAAATGACCATATTATCCGCGAATAATCTTATTTCACATTCAATACTACTCTTTTCAATTATGTCATTAACGTAAATTAGAAATAGTAAAGGGCCAAGGACAAAACCATGTGAAACTCCGATTGGAACTTCAATTTTTCTGATTTTCCACATCGACAGTGTGTTGTCTGAGTGCAATCTGATAAATATGAATGGAACCAGTCCTATACCTTCTCTTCAATACCGTATCTTGTCATTTTTTCGAGGAATATTTTCCTATGAACCGTTCCAAATGCTCGCTCCAGATCGATAAACACAACCCCCACAATATTACCCTCACCAATGTGTTTTTTCCAGCTTGATATAGCTTGTTGGATTTTATTTTCACATAACTTGCCTGGTCTAAACCCATATTGTTCGTTTATGAATAAATTTTTTTTTTTTTTTTTAAGTGAAACTTCTTTAGCGGGGGTAGTGAAATGAAAAATCGTCACGAAAACGGGTACGGAAGTGACGCAATCAACAAGGCGGATGTATTGATCTCCCTGTCTCTCTCACTCTCTCCTATTCCCTTTCTTTCATCAGACATTTTTTTCTGCTATTGAGCGCGTCACGAACGTTGCTCAACTTTGACGGCCCTGTTTTACCTATCTGACGCAGACCTGTTTTATCGATCTGACGTAGTATCTCTGTACTGAACTGCCAGAACGCGCCAGTCAACGTCAACTGATTTAAAGTTCAATAGTTTGCAATATGCGAGGATCTTTCGAGAAGTTTCACTTCTGTTGTATGGCCTGGGCGCACTCTTTTTTTCATATGATCTATTGATTTTTTGGCAACAATATTTTCGAGAATTTTTTCATATTGTGGGAGTATATTTATTTGTCTGAATTCATCCATTTTTATCGTGTTTTGATTTTTTTTGAATAGGTATGATTTTTGAAAGTTTCCATTCTTTTGGGATATATCCCTGCTCAATCGATCCACAAAATTCCATACCTTAGCCATGAAGCGTCGGTGGAAATAGCCATTACCATCAGTTTATATACGTGAACCACATACGATTTTGGTGTATACATGAATTCATGTATACAGAAGGTATACTCTACGTATATAACACGGGAATCGACATTGCACGTATGAGGCTCACTCAGTAGCACGATTCTAACTGAGGTTTTGAATGAGAGGAGAGATAGAGATCCAGTGAATGGTGGGCGAAGGAGGGCAAAGAAGGAAGGCAGCACTGTTGTTGAGGAGCGAGAGCGCCCTCCCTGATTGCAATGTCAATGACAATGTATTGGCAAGCAACGTTGGCCCATACACAACGGTGTACATGCAATATACATTAACGTGTTGTGGACCATTTCAAAACCGGACCTTTGAAACAACAACGTAACAACCCTATTACCGTACGCGATTGCTATAAACCGTAGATTGCGGAGTATATCCCCACGTTTTGAAATACTGGGTTAGAGCTAGTGGGCCAATATGGCTGTCGAAGTGCCCTCGATACTGGAGGACTAGGGGGACTTTTCTTTATGTATTAATTGAATAAGCGGTGCTAATGATAATTGAGTTCATTGTGTAGATATTTTTGTTATCCAATAGTACTGGAATGAACAAACAAAATCTTTGTTCATAAAGCAAATTTGCTCGGGAAAAGTTATTGAGAGATGAATTGATAGCTGAAAGGGTTTTCTGCAGAAAATTGCTATTATCATTCTGAAATTATCTGATACTTTCCTGTGAATAAAGTCATTTCATAACATCTATCTTCTGGATGATTGCAGAATACTAATAATGGTGCGCAAATAACGACTTTCCCATAATTGAAGTTTTTCGATATTTTTGTAATGTACTGGGAGCCTATTCTGGTTTGTATAAATGGATAAATAAATAAATAAATGTCATTTTTACCAGTTTGAAAACTGGCGAAATCAAGATTTATTCATTTATCTATCCATTTATACAAACCAGAATAGGCTCCCTGGATGCTCATTGGCGTGCATCACTCCTTATTGGGATTCGTATCTTGTCTCCATAACCGATGAAGGATGAATGTGACGTACATTTCGGGTTCGGGATTTGACGTAGAATATGAACTTTTTACTTCCGAATGGAAGGATTGTACAGTGGGAACTCCGTATGTAGTCTTCTCCGGGGGTTTGAATTCTCAGAATGAACACTTATGAAACGATCCCACTGCAACATCGAGAGAGTGAGAACGGTAGAGTCAGACAGAGGTATGTGTACAGGCAATGGTGGGGGAAAAAACTACCAGGGGGCCTCTGCTCTTACTTCGTGAATTCGTTTTCACGCACGGAACTCGATTCGTTCACGAAGTGCGTATGGAAATCATATGGGCGTTTCATCCACCGCGCCACTTTCGCTCACGAAAATCATTCACGGATCGTCAAAAATAGGCCCCCTAGGCGTCTTGCGATTCTTGGCGCATTACATGGAGAACAAAAGAGATTAGAGAGAGAGAACGCGTTTGAGAGGGAATGCTATGGTGGGAGAACGATTCCCTTCTGGCGCTGGGGCAGTGATCACTTACGGATTGAACACTTATGGAGTTTCTACTGTAATCATCCAAATTTCAGTTTCCAATTTTTCGATGTGTAAACATTTTATTGCTCGCCCCTACCACACTCTGGCTTGGAGTGATTTGGTGTGAATGCAACGGAAGTCTGGAGTGTTACCGTCGCGAATGAGCACGTTGCCTCTCAGGCTGTCTTTATAAGAGGATAGCTTTGATTAGAAACTCTGTCTGAACCTTTTGTTCAAGAGCAATCTCTCAAGTACTGGTTAACGTTTTAAAGCAGGGCAATATGAAGAACACGTGCTCTGCATCTTCATCGACTCCGGTATAGAACGGATACTTCGGTGAATCCTCACATTTAAACAGATGAAGATATGCTTGGAAGCACCAATGTCCTGAGATCTGTGTCAGGTAATAATTGACTTCGCCGTGGTCACGGCTCAGCCAAACATTTGCCTCAGGAATGAGACATACATCCACCTGCCATTTATGGTAGCATCTAACATCATTTGCCATCGGCGGATACTATTTCAGTCCTCCTCTATTCCTTCATGAAAAGAACATATATCCGGACATATATTTCAATTATATGCACTTATATTTTCGGCGAAAAATGTCATATGCCAGATATATGCTAGGTGTAAGGGTTCTGCCTTCTTCAGAGCTCCAAATGTGGTTGACCCTTTCCGCCGATGAACGATATTTCGTCTTCAGCTAATACTCCAATATGCAGCATCTCGGCATCATCGGTGTCTAGAATATTTAACCCATCCCTTTTACACATGAAGAATAGAGAAGTTTTTCCGATTCTGAATGTTTTTATCATCATTCAATATTTTCGTATTAGATGGTGAAATATATGCACAATAAACGCCTCGGTTTTCAGGCCTTTGTAATATGAAAAATAAAATTTCGCTCATCACATGGCGATAAAAGTATCTCCTGACCCATGTGATTATAAGTCACATTCATCAAAATAGTGGATTTCGTCACTGAGGCCGTGAAGAACTTTTCTGGTGATTGAGAGTTTGTAGGCCGAGGCGAAGCCGAAGATTACAAACACAATCGCCAGAAAAGTTGTTTGCGGCCGAGTGGCGTACAATATTTTTTGTTATTTAATCCGTAGGTAGGTTTTTATGGCCGCTGCGTGGCCATAAAACGTCGCCTTACGGACTGAGTGACAAAGGATAATTGTACGGACATAAAATATACTTAGGAGCGAGCGACTAGCAATATGATGCAAACGACTGCACCAGCCATGGTAGCAAGCATAGCGAACGGTTAACAATGCTCATCTAGCTGTTTGAGAGGTCGGTTGGATATCGGAATGTGAGTTGTGACTCAATTCGGTCAAATTGAATATGAATAAAAAAAAAATCACCGAGTCATCAAATCATCGAAAAGTCATCCAGTTAGTAAACTTCGTCATCAAAATTCAAGATTTTCCAAAGATATCACTGATGACACTAGTAAAATATTCTACTCACATTCACGAGAAGTACCAGCGTCTATCATACCAAACCAACGGAGACTTCCCTGAATTCTGCATTATTTAAAGTACACTCACCTGGAAAAGAGGAGAGAAAGAAACTCGTTAGAATGATGAAATATTTTATTAATGCAATAGCCGGGTTATATTATTGCGAACCGTGGAAAGCGACTCGTCTTGCCTCTGTTATTTCCAATAAACTACGAATAATAGATTCTATCAAATGGCAAAATGTTCATCCATATCACGGGAACTACTGATCGGAGTTAAGTAGTCTGTTCTTGAATTCAGTTTTTTACTGTATAATTTTTCAACTTCCCGGGATAGGGAATGTTGAAATACACACCTTTTACTCATAAGAATTGTCGTTAGGTTGCGTGTCTATGAGTGCGTATTTAAATCTAACGGTCTCTATCTGAGCTTCGACCCAGGTGGGCACGTTTTATTTAATCTGGCTCCATAATCACGTAAATGTGCTGATTGAAATATATATATATACAGGGTGTATCTTTATTGGTGGAAAACCTCTCGTCCCTCAACGTAATATTACTTTCTAAATACGGAAAAAATACAAAAAAAATTACTCCTCAGCATAAAAATGCAACACTTGTGGCAATAGACACTGTGGTAATTTAGGCGATTTTGGATATCACCGAGGATACCACCCTTGTTGCGACAGTCACAACTATAATCGAGGCGATATAGAATGCAACATTTGTAGCGATAGCCTCTGCGGCGATTGGAGTCAAACCTAATGCAACACCCGTGTCGATAGTCACGGCGATGATTAAGGCGATATGAAATTGATGTACTAGAAAAATTAGCCAAATTAAATTTTTTAAATATTTTTCCCGTATTTAGAAGGTCATTTTACGTCGGGGGTCGGGAGGTTTTCCACCAATAAAGATACACCCTGTATATATATATATATATATATATTGTAAAATACCCGTCTTTTTAATAAGTTCAATCTTTATTAAAAAGGGCGAAATAAATAATATTCATAGAACATGAAAAAAATATGACATCTTCATTTAAGAAGCTGAAAACAAAAAGTAAAGAAGATCGATAAGACGATCGTACATGAAGTTGGTTAGGAGGGAAAAAGAGAGCAAATACGTAACACTACTCCCTCCTTTGAAAAGTTGTCGCCCCGACAACTACGCGCCTATTAAGGACAATTGTAATGAAATTTCAGTTAATTCATAACTGAAATAATATTTCAATTATCTGGGGTCCTTAATCCAACTCTCTTTCCAAAACCCAGATGGAAAGTACAAAAAAAGAGAGAAGGTTCGACTCGAAATAATTTATTTGATCTTGATAGGAGATTTTTCTTCATTTCAACGTAGTTCAAACAAATCCAGATGATGTTGAAGATCCAGTAGTGTGGGGAATTAAGGATTCAATCTGGAAGAGAAAGGTTGGCAACGGCAGTATTTGGATTTTCAAATTTATTCGAATAATCTATCTAAGTATTTGCAACAGGTATTAATTCTTGACAAGTATTTCATGATAATACAATGTCAGTTCTGATCTTCTCGCGGCTAATAATTGAGATCTTCTCGAGGATAATAATTGAAATAAATAAATCTTCTGAGATTAGTTGTGGCCATCAACCAAAATCAGGATAATAAAGATGATGCAAATACTTATGTAGAGTAGTTATTCATTAAAAGGAGTTAGACGGTTAATATGAACGACTTTTGGTCTAGAATGAGTGGATTTTTGAATCCGAAAAACTACATCGTTTAATTTATCTTTAATTAAAAATGGACCGTCCCAATCTCTTTGTAGTTTAGGACTTTTCCCCTTTACTCTTTTGGGATTGAAAAGCCATACTTTCTGTCCAGGTGTGAACGATAACATGTGGGTTTTCAAATCAAATCTAGATTTCATCTGATCACTCTTAAATTGACAATGGTTCCGTGTTTCATCATGAATTGAATTTAATTTTTCTCTTAATTCACTCACGTAATCTGAAAGATTATTGTAATCATTTTGAGGTGGGATTCCACGAATTAGATCCAATGGATTTCTTAGTTCGCGGCCCATCATCAACATGGCAGGTGAAAATTGAGTTGTATCATGTTTGGAAGAACGATAAGCCAACAGAAAAAAAGGAATCCATTTGTCCCAATTTTTTTGATTAAAATTGACATATTTGGCCAAATAATTAACTAATGTTCTATTAAGTCGCTCCACCAAACCATTTGATTGAGGGTGAAGAGGTGTTGTTCTTGTTTTATGTATTCCGAGAGAATCCATAATTTGTTTGAATAAGGGTGATTCAAAATTTCGTCCCTGATCTGAATGAATTTCAAAGGGAACACCGAAACGAGAAATTACTTCATGAATTAAAGCTTCAGCAACAGTTTGTGTTTGATGGTCTGGAAGTGGGATGGCTTCAGGCCATCTCGAGAAATAGTCCGTAATGACAAGAATGCAACGATTTCCGGAAGAAGATTTAGGAAATGGGCCTAGAATATCGATTGCGATTCTCTCAAATGGGAAACCAACATTGTAAATTTGAAGTTCTCCTTTCGTCTTAGAATGGGGACCCATTCTAGAACAACAGATTTTGCATTTTTTGCACAAGTTTTCCACGTCAAATTTATAAGTTGCCCAATAAAATTTCTCACGAATTTTACTCAAAGTTTTGTTTATTCCGAAATGACCACCAGTAGGAGAATTATGGGCAATAGAAAGGATTTCGGAAGCCGTTTCCTTTGGAATTATGACCTGGTAGACGAATTTCGTCTTATCAGGGGATTCCCAACGACGAAAAAGGATATTGTTCTTAATTTCGAGAGAATCCCAATGCAATAAATAAGCTTAAAATCGGGTCCTAGATGCGAAATTTCTGACCAATCAGGTCGATGATTCTTTTTCTTGAATTCAATAATAATTTTAAGAGTTTTATCAGTATTTTGTAATTGGACCCAATCAAATTCATTATCTACCGTGCATGGAGTTAAAACAACCAATTTCTGAGACGAATTCTCATGGAAATTAGTTTTTTCACACGGTTTACATGAACATGGACGTCGTGAGAGAGCGTCAGCGTTTCCATGTAAATGTCCAGGACGATGTGAAATGTCAAAATCATAATTGAAAAGTATCTCTAACCATCGAGCAATTATTCCCTGTGGATTCTTGAAAGAAGTTAACCATTTCAACGCTGCATGATCTGTTCGAATTAGAAAATTACGTCCTAATAGATAATGAATAAATGATTCTACTGATTTCATGACAGCAAGTAATTCCTTTCGTGTTACACAGTAATTTTTTTCTGCGTTATTTAAACATTTACTAAAATAACCAATTATTTTTTCTTCACCGGATTCTATCTGTGAAAGAACCGCACCGATTGCAAATTGGGAAGCATCGGTATCTAAAATAAATTTACCAGTTTTAATTGGTAAACAAAGCATGGGGGGTTTTAGGAGAAGTGATTTGAGTTTATGAAACGCATCGAGACATTCTTTTGTCCAATTGAAAGGAACTTTTTCTTGTGAGACTTTATGAAGAGGTTTAGTTATCATCGCGAAATTTAAAATGTATTTACGGTAGTAAGAACATAAACCGATAAAACTTCTAGTTTCTGTTTTATTTTGAGTTATTGGCCATTGAGAAATAGCTGTTAATTTTTCAGGGTCACAATTAATACCTTGTTCTGAAATAATGTGTCCTAAAAAGAGAACTTTTTTTTAAATAGTACACATTTTTTGAAGTTTATTTTGAGATTTGCTGTAATTAATCTTTCGAAGATTTGATGTAAGTTATAGAGATGATCCTCAAATGATCGACCAAAGACTAGAATGTCATCGAGATAGACTATACAAATTTTTCCTATGAGTCCGTTAAGAACTCTGTTCATGACTCAAATAAAAGTTGCGGGTACGTTACATAATCCGAACGGAAGAACTTTAAATTGCCATAATTCATTTCCAAACACGAAAGTTGTCTTCTCCCTGTCTTTTGGGTCCATCTCAATCTGCCAATAACCACTTTTCAAATCGATAGTTGAAAACCATGAGAATCCTTGAGTTGAATTTAAAAGATCGTCAATAAGGGGAAGTGGCATGACATCCTTTTGAGTAATTTTATTAAGAAGATGGTAGTCAATACAAAAACGAAGAGAGCCATCTTTTTTTGATACTAAGACTACAGGAGAGCACCACGAACCAAAACTTAACTCATTAATGTCAACTAATTTCATCTCTTGTAAAGCCTCAAAAGCCTTGTCGCGATAATGGAAAGGGATCCGACGAGGACCCAGTTTAATTGGATCGTAATTTCCTGTGTTTATTTTATGTTTAATTTCTGAGTATTTGCCCAAGTCTTTATTATTTTTAGCAAAACAGTTTTGAAAATTAACAATGAATTTTTTTATCATAATGATCTGTTTTCCGTTTAGAAGTTTAATTGATGATTCAAATAATTTTAATAAATATTCAGGAATAATTATCTCAATGTTATTTCTGACACTGGTCTGATAAACCGAAACAATTTTCTTTTCATCATGGAGATTGAATTTCCGATTAATAATTGCCCGGAACTCATGTAACAATCCAGATGCTGAAATGAAATCCAAGCCAAGAATACAATCTAAATTGATATTTGCAAAAATGGCATCAATGTTCACAACGACATTGCTGATAGAGATAGATACTTTCTTAACAGCAACATAGTGTAGCTGAGATCCACTCGCTGTGATTATAGAAAATTGTTTATTAACTGGAGGTAAAGATTTTAAATCGAAATTGAATAATTTGGGGTTAATTATTGTGATATCCGATGCAGTATCAATGATCATTGAACAATCGTGATTATTAATTTTTCCATGTGCTAATAAATGTAGATTTGATTTGGGATCAGAGGAAATCGTTTGGTAACAGGATTTCGGGATTGGTGAAGCCAACCTAACCTCCTCTAAGTTGACTTTATCTAGTTTAAATGAGAAGGATCCATTTGTATGGGATCCATCTGTTGCGAGTCCTCTTCATTTGGATTTGGGGTAAAATTTTCCGAAGGGAAGGGTGTGTCGTTTTCACAACGATCTTCAGTAAGAAAATAATTTGTTCGTTGATTTCTATTCTGATTTTGTAAATTAGGGGTTGATCGTTGATTTTGATTATTATGATTTCCATTATGGAAATTTGAATTAAATCGTTGGTGATTGGGGCTATGATTTCGAATCGAATTATAATTTTGATTAGAATTGTTCGTTAAAAAGTTCTGGTCAGAATTTCTGTTAAAATTCGGATTTGAATTTTGGATACGACCTTTACGGCATTCATTCGCGAAATGTCCAGGATACTCACAAATTGGGCAAATATTATAACGTCGGTTAGTAGAATTTGATTGATTATTAAAATTGTTACGAGGTCAATTAGGATTATTAATCGATTGATTATGATTTTGATTGAAATTAGGGTTTTGATTTTGTTTTTTGTTATTAATAATGTTATGTACTGTGTGTACTTCTAAAGCACGTTGAAGTGCTGAATTGAGAGTTTCAAAATGTTTTAACCGTAAATCAGTTTCGATCCGACCATTATTTATTCCGTTAATGAAATGTTCACACGCGATTCTACCTTTAATAGCTTCTGGAGTGTTGTAATAAGCGAGTCGTGTTAATTTTTCTATCTCCTCAGCAAAAGTTTTTAAATCTTCATTTTTTTTGTTGGACATGAGCTTGTAATTGTTGATGATAAACGCGATAAAATTGCTGTTCTCTAAAACGGTCATTGAGAACTGTTTTTAATTTATCAATTTTTGTTAGGTCTGAGACCGGAAGGGACTCAAGAATTGTTTGTGCTTTACCGCACAGGGAAGATAATAAATGTGAGGCTGTTACTCTGCCTGTCCATCCATTCTCATTGGAAATAACATCCAAAAGCCGTTCATGTTGAGACCATGGGGTTGTACCATCATAAGTAGGTAATTTCACCAGATTTTGTTTGTATGTAGGTAGATGAGAATGAGGGTGTTGAGGAGGATTAAATAGTGTGGTTTGTGGTTAATTGGAGAGAGTTTGGTTATGTGGATCAATATTTTGAGTATATGTTGGATAAGGGTGAGGAGACATTGACTTATCTGTTAGGAGTTCCATGATCTCTTCTCGCATATTCTGTATTTCTCTCCTTACTGAATTTTCAATTGTCTGGTGTATAGCAGACTGGAATTCTGTCTGTAGTGTAGTCCTAATGGTTGTCATCATCTCCGTGAAACTCTTCGTTATATATCTGTCGAGGTTCTCGTTGTTGCGTTGGATGCAGCTTTCAACAAAATTCTTGGTTTCTTGTTGAATTTGTGTCTTCATTGTTTGTCCATATTGATCAAGAAAAATCGATAAATTTGTTTTCAAGTCTCCAACAGCTGACCTGACTTCTTCTTGAATGCCTATTTGTATGCCAGTAATGTCCTCAGCGTCTAAGTATGACGAGTTTCTCATGCGGTGAATTGTTCTGTGGTTAAAATCCCCCGGAGTATCCATTGTGGGTTTGCAGTTATTTCATAAAACATCTACTTCTTACACCAAATCTGAACGAACGATATGCTTATCAATGCACTATACTTCACCCAGCCTTGTCCGTAAGATGAGAGATAATATGAATTTTATCCTCCCCTCAAACAGTACAATAAAATTATGGCTCAGTGAAATTTCAATTTGGACTGGAATTAGTCACAATTTTTTCACTAATCTTAAGTTGAAAGTTTCACAAATGGATTCGAAAGAACGTTCCACTCGAAATTAACAGCTCCAATTGTCTGTGTTTTTCATGTGGCTCGAAAGGGTTACACCCACCATGGGAGCGAGCTGGCGAGCGACCAACAACTCACCAATTGTTTTCAAGTGTCTTTTGATCAAATTGAAAACTTATCGAGTACACCGTGAAAAATTCAAACAACTCTCAACGCATCTTCACATCGAATATGTAGCATTTAGCAAGTGTCAAGTATCTTGAGATTTGAATAAACAGACCCTTATGTAATGTTAAGAAATTTTTCCCTCTGCTTGTTTTTGTCTTCATCGTTGTCGTGCCACGTTTTTTTTCTCTCATCCTTATGGGAGGCTCCTCTCACTCACTTCCATATCAGGCCATCCACAATAGCGACAGCAATCGGCAAATATTGTTACGGTGCTCAGCTTCGCTCGAGACATGAGTAAATATTAAAGTGGAAACGAACGTAGAAGGAAACGGGGCTGACTAACACTGGTATAAATGTGGATGCTAAAATAGCCTCTAAGGACAAATGGTAGTTATTAGATACATCTGTGAGGTTTTTACGTGATTCAGCACGTTTCACTCAATTCTTTCACTCCCTTGGATCATCTAAAAGTGCTGAAAGCTATTATGACATTGCATGACACTCACTGATTCTTTGTTCCTGACTTAAATCGAAAACAGCTCTGATTCCTTAATTTCTTTCTCCTTTTACCGCACATCATCACTTATTTTACGGAAAAGTACTCCGATGAAATTTCCCGTTTCAACTAATAAAATCGGAATCGGAATTTTTCCCACATCCGATAAAATAATTGAAAGCGATCGAATTATCCGGATATCTCGAATGGAAGTATCTCGAAGATTTCAAAGTCATAATGACCGTGTCTTACACTTGATAGAGAATTTCTCTCCGTTTAGGCCTCAAAGAATGGTAACTCCACACTTCTCTGGGGTTTGTTCCATTATCTTTTTGAATGATTAGAATTGTTCACAAACTTATTTTTAGGATAGAGTAGTTAATGTTCGAATTTAAAGACAACATTCTTTTTTGATTAGAATGAACTGTCAGACTTTGCTAGGTTTTTTTTTCTGAATGAAAAAAAAATCTTCAAGCGAAACTCTGTTCTCCATTCGTTTAATTCTCAACTCCTCATGAATTTTAAAGGATCCAAAGTAAAATTCCAGTGACCTTGGACCTAATTAAGTCGAAAAGCAGAGTTTTAAATTTTCATTAGCTGCTTTATTTTTCTCGCTCCCGTCGGTTTTTCGATGACTTGAAGTCCAATCACCAGTACACTAAACCGTATGGCTGATTCTTAGACAGAAGAGAATTTTTTTCCGTGCATCTAACCATGTCACTGACTGTGGATATCGTTTGTCGATGTTTCCTCTTTGGTTATAACCTCTCGTTAGTGCATACAACGGAGATTCGATGTATACTAGTGAAAAAGGCTTTTGCCTTCAATTCCAATACTAATTTCTACTAATTGGGTTAATTACGAGAGAGGAACAGGTGTTAACGCACGTGTCTTTTTATGTGCTTCGTCAACTTGCAATTAACGGTTGCATTATCATCATTTCAGGGAGAAAAGCAAATGATTGAGGAGACAAGAAAGTACCGTCTTTATCCATAAAATTCGTGCAACTGGGAAAATTTATTAAATTGCTTGGTGAATAGATGCTTCTAATATTATTCAATTCCTTCTCATCTATCTCCTGTTTCTATCTAGTATTCATATTTCATATTCTACAACATCCATAGACTCAATTGATAAAAACTTGGTATGATGACTCCTATTATGTTATAGGCATTGTCGATTTGAGAACTTGTCATTCTTTTGATGAATGGAATTTGTTGGCTCAATATTCGGGGATATTTCGTATGGATTTTCACTATAAGCTCTATCGCTTCATGCACCGGTTTATGATGGAATTATTTGTGAAATCGCTAATTCATATTGAAAAAGTGAGCCGACGTGGAACGCCTGGTAGATGTGATAGATCAAGGTTATTGGGGGGGGGGGGGGGGGGTGCGTGAGCGAGCGACACACAGGGGAAGCGCACACAGAGGCGAGCGTCACCTGAAAAGACGACATCTTCTTTCCGAAATCAGCGCAACGCGCCATTAGATGTTTCACATCAAAAACGGAAACCGTATTTTTTATCATTCATCGTAACATTCGAAAAATCTATTGATCTGAACGGAAAATTGAATTTTTCAATTGGCACGGAACTACAAGATTCTTCATTGGATAACCGATGTTAATCATAACAGTATAACAGGACAAAGGTATACGGACGCTCAGCAGAATAGCCCCGAGTAGAAAATTTTATCGGGTCAGAGTAGGGTCCCTGTAGGGCATGCCCGACATAGACGTCCAGTGTTCATAAGGTGATCTCATCGGGACCCTACGTGGAACGTCACGCAGTGGAACGTCACGTAGGGACCCTACGTAGAACGTCAGCAGAAGGGAGGGTTTGTTATATCATGACCTGTTGAGGCTCCCATGACGAGGTCCCAATGATGTTTTCGCGGGGACCCCCAGGAAAATGATTTATCTGGATGGAATAAAATTTATTTAAATCAAAGAACCTTTTTCATTCTAATAGTGGAGGAGAGTAGGACAAAATGGACAGGAGGGCAAAATGGACCCCGAAGGCAAAACGGACCCCAAAGGCAAAACGGACCATGGGATTTTTTTATTTTTTTTCTCTATCTCGATTTGGCTATAAAAGATAAGCCCAAATCAAGTAATAAATATAGGTCAAAGAGTCTAGGGTGGAGGGTGGAAGGTTAATTGAAGGGCCGAATGGTCTACAGCGGAGGCTGGAAGATCAATTCAAGGGTCAAACGGTCTAGAGTGAAGTGTGGAAGGTCAATTCAAGGGTCAAATAGTCAGAGTGGAGGCTGAAATGTCAATTCATGGATCAAACGGCATTAATACTTGAATCGACCTTCCACGCTCCACTCTAGACCGTTTGACTTTTGAATTGACTGCCCAGCCTCTCCTAAAACCATTTGCCTCTCGAATTGACCTTCCACCCTTCACTCTAGACCATTTGACCTATATATATTACTTCATTTGGGCTTATCTTTTAAAGGCAAATCGAGTAAGAAAAAAAAGGCAAAAAATCACATGGTCCATTTTGCCTTACTCTCCCTTACTTAATAAAGCCCTCATTAGAGATGAGAATTTTCCTTCATTTGAGTGTTTATTGGATCCAAATAAATTTATAAATTTTTTATTTGGATCTAAAAAATTATCCATTTCTATGTAACAAATCGTTTATTTGAATCAAATAATAATTCAATTTAACAACAATTCCATTAAAGATTTATTTGAAATTAACAAATTTTTTGTCCAATTGAAAACAACAATTTTTTTCTAAATGAATTAATGTCTTCATTTAAATTCAATAAATTCATTTAATTGATCCGAATAGATCATTTTTCTATGATCCTTATTAAGCGACCCAAATCATCACCGAATGATGCTCTCGTCAGGTTGTGCCTGATTGGTTTACCCTGATTACAAACATATGATTTCCTTATCAGGTTGTGCCCGATGGGATTTTTTCCCGACCATTTCCTGATGACGCACCTCAGGAGTCGTACCTCATCAGGTTACCATGATTACCACCAAATAATGCCCTTATTAGGTTGTGAACTATCGGAGTTTTCCTGACAATGTACCTCAGGAGTCGCACCTCTTCGGGTTATCCTTATCACCACCGAATGATGCCCTCATCCGGTCGCGCCCGATTGGGTTTTTCCCCGATAACTTCCCGAGAGTACCCCTATTAGATGACACCCGATCGGGTCGACCTACCCACATATGATCAGGACCCGACTCGCTATCTGGTATGCCCAACGTAATTTCTACTCGAGAGCTTTAATGATTGTCATATTTCCAAACATATGATCAGACCTTCAATTGGATACAATACGCGATTAGTGATTACTAATTAGTTAGTGATCAACTTAGGTACTAAATGCATCCGTACGGTAGTGTAATATAGGTATACAGATAGTTCAGCTCAGAAGCACGAACAGTAGTTCCCCTCCTACTATTCATATCGTTTAGCTGCCACTTTGGGAAAGCTCTATATAATGTATCCTACTAATGCCAACATCTCTATACCACCTGACGTTCACGCATGCTATATATATCTATACGTACACCAAAAAAAAAATCTTAATTTCATCTTTTCGATTTCAATTTGAGATTTTCGAAAAGCTTCAATGGAGACTTTTGAAAAGCTCAATTCGAGCTTTATAAATCTCAAATTGAGACTTCCGAAGAGCTTATTTTAAGATTCCTAAATCTCAAATTGAGACTTTCGAAAAGCTCATTTTAAGATTTATAAAGCTCAAATTGAGACTTTGGAAACGTTCAATTAAAGGTTAACAATAATCTAATAACTGTCTATCTATAATAACTGTTATAATTAATCAATCATCTTCCCACTCATATCTGAACTGTTGGTGATGGCAAGTTTTATGTTTCATTTCGTCACGTGCTCGCATTTATTTATTTTTTAAAAACTATAGTAATGTGACGTTATGAGTTTTACCCGGAGGTAAGACTCAAGGTTAAAAGGATTTATTATACTTGGTAAGTGATTGGTTGGGAATTCTGAAGCTCCCTTCGTTGTTATTGTTATTATAATCCTTTGTTCATTCCGCTCTCGGCTAACTTCGGCGGTGAGCTCACGGGGGATTCGCTCACTCGGCGGATGTCGGATGGAAGGATATGAAGGGTTAAGGTGTTACTGAACACTCGCGTATTAATCGGTAAAAGTATGGGGTAACCGCACTAAATTCCTTGGGAAAAAATTATTTGGAAAAAATATTTCAGAAATTTTTATTTTGGAATGAAATGTTTGTGAAATATCTACTGGGGAATAAATTACTCGTGAAATAATTTTTCCAGAATAAATTCCTCGTGAAATAATTATTGTGGAAAAAACATTGGCAGTGTAATGTGGTATGAGATTTGAGGAATTTTCATGGTTGTATATAATATTGTCACGGAATCTGAGATGTGTTCTAGAAATTGATTTATTTGTGTGGGGTTTCGAGTGTTAGATTGATTCATTTATTGCTTGTTATTTGTTTGTGTTTATTCTGATTGGGCGATATTTCATTGATTGTGATTTCCCTTGATTTTTCAATTCTGGTTTGTAAATATATAATATTGTCGATTTCCTTGGAGCGTTACTGGTGTCAATTATTTTACCTCTACCTGTGTTATCATGAGTAATTTTTAACATTCTTTCATTTGACTTTTTTTTTTCTTATGGTATTTTTTCTTTTTAAAAATGTTTTCATAAGGATTTTTTTCCGAAATAATTTTTTCCCGAGGAATTTTTGCCGAAATAATCTTTTCGGGGGGCATTTTTTCCGAAATAATTTTTTCGCAAGGAATTTTTTTCGAAATAATTTTTTCAAAAGGAATTTTTTCCGAAATATTTTTTCCAAATAATTTTTTCCCAAGGAATTTAGTGCGGGAACCAAAGTATGGTATATTCACGATAGTTGTTAGAATACACGACAATGTTCGTAAATGGGTCGGTATACGCGTAATTAAGATGTTAGCTCGACTTGGAACTTGGACTCGATATTATTGTCTTTTGGCTGAAAGCCTCAGCTTGAAGATGTTCGCGACTCCGCTTCCTATCGTACTTTGGTGCTCTGGTGAGTCCAGGGGACCCGCCAAAGCTCGCCAAAGTTTCAAGTTGCTGAGCTAAGCAATCCCATGGTTTTTTTCACTAACACTGTCTTGTGCCATCAATGACACAACTAGTACAGTTGAACAGTTCAGCTCACCTGAACTGAACTTGCAAAAACCGTCGGACTGCTTACCACGATGTCCAAATGACACCGTGAAATCGCTGATCGAAGCCTACGAAAGAGAAATTACATTTCTTCGTCCCTCCATCCGGTCTTCTATGAAAATTCCTTAAAATTATAAAATAAATCGACGTATTGGCCGACCCTAATACGTCACAAGTAAAAATATTATAATTGCTCTGAAATCAAAATGGATCAATACAATACTTATCAGACGAACAATTGGCCATCTAAGAAATAGAAGGTCCTCATGGCAATGTAAATATTATCAACATGAAAAACATAAATTGTTTCTTTGTTATGAACTAGAAATTTTCTAATTCATACTTTAATATAGGGGATGGTAGGGCAAGACCGACCGGGAGGGCAAAACGGACCGGAGAGCAAAGCGGACCCCAAGGGCAAAACGGACCATGTGATTTTTTTGTTTTTTTTTTTCTTACTCGATTTGGCTATGAAAGATAAGGCCAAATGAAGTAATATTTATAGATCAAGCGGTCTAGAGTGGAGGGTGGGAGGCCAATTCAAGGCCCTAGTGGAAAATCTCGGTCAGAGGCGTTACATGCCTGATCAGGATCTGAGTAAGGTCCTGATCAGTGACTGAGCTTAGCCTTACCACAATTTCCACTCGGGTATGAGGTTGATTGAGAGAGGGATTTCACAAGTGTCCTGGTAGCTCAGATGGTAAAAGCAACCGGCAGTCTGCTTTGGGCGGCGATACTGTTCGGACGTGCGTCATGCTAAACGACGCAACTGTCTGTATATCTGTCTTGTATTTAATAACGTGTACAAGTTGTGAAAACTAGTAAAACATTAATTAAAGAACATTAAATGAATTAAAAACAAACCACTGTTTAGCAGTATTTATTACTAATGGTTCGTGATAATAAAAACGACACCACGTGCCGAAACAGAAGCCATCTTCAAATACCATCTGACCTCCGGCAGGAGTCAGTTAAATTGTTAAGAAGCCCTGAAAGACCAAAAAATTCAGAGAAATTAGTGTCAACGAGTAACGATGAATGGGAAGTATTCCCTAATAACTATCCATATTTGGATGAAAACTCAGATGATTCTGGCAGTTGGAAACTCCAAAATCGTCATAAAGCTGGCCAGGCTAAATATAGAAGTCCTACACTAGTTCACACGGACAACAGATTCTCCGATTTGTCCGAGTATGAGGGACACGGACATGAGTCAGATGGAGAGGCTACAGTTAGTGTGTACGCCACCTAGCACTCAGGCCATCTGCAGGCCTCTACTTCTCGCGATCCCTTAGTGGACATGTGTCCAGCATGCCCACCGGAATGGCATTGCAACCCGTACAAGCGCAGCTTGCCGGGTAAACCCAACCACTGCCCCTACGAATCCAACCCAAATAAGGTCCTCGGCTTATGCCGGGGCTTATAGGACCTTCCTCATAGTACCACTTTGCACGGTTTGGTGTCCGTGATGCTAGCTTTAGTTATAGTTTCCAGCGTGGGGCAGCAACTTCATCCCCTATATGCTCTAAAGAGAGCTTCGCAGCCTATCTATGCCATTTCTGTCCCCAGCGACTGGCAGAATTAGGTAAACCATCCAGCCACTACATTACAATGGACTCTTTTCTAGCCCTTGTTGCAGGTGAACGTATCATGTGTGACATACGCCCTTTATCTGCCCAGGCAGAAGATGGAGAGGCTACAGATCACTGACCTCTATACTAACTGGATGGCTTGTCCTTATGGGCCCAGCACGGAAAATCTGAGACGATCTGGAGGCGCACCAGCGCTGCGCTTACCGGCGATGGTACTAGCGTTAGTCTCAATGCGCATGTGTCACCGTTATTCGTAAATAGTGGGGATGATAATTTTACTGTGCGTTCATAACCAAAAATTGTTTATGGGTGATGGACGCAATTTCCTCTGTGTTTTGTTGTTTATAATTTTTCGCATCAATAATTTGAGTGAAATCCAATTCATGAGGCATTCTATTGAAGATATACGACGATGGTGCTATGTGTGTACTGTAAAAAAGATAAGTGCAAATGGAAAGAACTATCGTTTCATGAGTAAGTATACATTTTGACAGTTCCGATGAGAATCTAAACTTGCTGAATGTCAATTCAACTCATAAAAGCAGATTTTCTCATTTTTACATTTTATTTGATGCTCAGATTCCCAAAGGATGAGAAATTACGACTGAGATGGATTAAAAATATGGGTTGACCGAATTGGATTCCAAAGCGTTATGACGCTTTATGCTCTGATCATTTTCCAAAGGAATCTTTTTACCGTTACAATCAGAGAGTACGGTTGATAAATGGTAGCGTCCCAATTTTCTTCTGCCAGGAAAAAGAAAATATATCACCCCCATAACTATTCCCAGACATTGAATATTTGGACAAAAGTATGTACAGAAATCCAACTTATTCAAAGCAATATTTTTGAAATGATGTATCCTGAAATTGCAGAGAGAAAAATTGACTTGTGTGACTCCATCGATCAAGCTGTGAATTTTCCACAAATTAAAAAAATAAAACCCACCAGCCTGGCACCAAGGCATCTGATGAATAACGTACAGAATCAAGGTTAGTTTTGCAAATATATAATATCAGATAATGGGTCGATATCGAAGAATAGATCTTTGGCATCACTGCCGTTCACGATAATCTTCAACAGAATTTTTTTTCAGTACCAGAGCACCATTCAGCTCATTTGATTATTGGTGGAGACGAAAGCCTGAGGAAGAGCAATGGAAAAGATCCAACGAGAGAAAAAATGGATATCGAGCCACCATCGACAGGAAATATGGAAAAGTCTCATACCCAAGGTATTTTTACCAATGTCACAATCCCTTTTCTCAGGGGCATGGATATTTATTCACTGAAAATGTTTTTAAAGTACTCAAATCCATTAGTACTCCGAAATACTCTACTCCTTACGTACTTAAGACAGAGGGAATGTAAACTCATATTATTAGTAATAAGAAATGAAGAAAAATGTACTAAGACATCTCCTTTAAAGATTTATTATTCTCAAGATAAATCAAGATGTAAAAATACGTGAGAAATCGACTCTTCTCCCTGTATGTTAACTCATGTTGTATGCATTCATGTGTCATTTTTTATGTTCTTATCTCTGGACATATTAAAGGATATTGCGCTAGAATACTCAAATAATATGAAACATGAAAGAATGAGCTTTGTATTATTTGTTGCAGATATAACAGCAGGATCTCTTAGTACAGTGCTTCACGATCACACCTATGCTATGATGTGCATAGAGAAACTTGCCCAAAAACTTGAAGATACTCTGACCAAAGTTCGGAAACTGGCTAGCAGGAATAAGAAAAATGATCAGAGGAAGAGACGCGATGCGAGAAAAATATCGAAATTGAAGGATATAATTGAGGATATTCGAGAAAATCAACGTCATCTCACAGATGGTTTGTATTCGTTGGATGGTTTTGGGGATATTCCTGTTGAACTTTTCACTCGCATGCATAAAAATATTTCTGAAGATAAGCTCACTAAAGACAAATACCCGCCAGAATTGAGATGTTTTCCTTTGACCCTGCATTTCTATTCACCGGCAGCCTACAAGTATGTTCGACAAACGTTTGGTCTTGCTCTTCCACATCCTAGTGTTATTCGTTCGTGGTATAGTAATATTGATGCTGACCCAGGCTTCTCACAGGAGTGCTTTGATACTCTTAAGCTCAAAAGTGAGGAGTACAAAGAGAAAAACAAAGCTCTCATTTGTGCATTAGTTATGGATGAGATGGGAATAAAAAAAGGGTTTCAGAGAACTTCAGATGGAGTTGTGCGTGGTTATGTAGACATTGGGGCTGGTAGTGAAGGAAACAATGATTTGCAGGAGGCTACAGATGCTCTGGTATTATTAGTAGTTCCTTTGAATGATACTTGAAAGCTGCCAATTGATTATTTTTTAATCAACGGGATGAATGCGGAGGCTAAAGCGAATCTCATTAAAAATGCTCTTATTCGTCTTCACGAGGTTGGTGTCCAGATAACGTCTGTAACACTCGATGGCCCGGCCGAGCATTTAGCCGCTGCCAATATTCTAGGGGCTAAAATGACCATGGGTGAAGATTCGAAGCCGTATTTCCCTCATCCTGTCAAGGGACAACCTGACGTATTTGTCCTCATTGATCCCTGTCATGATCTTAAAAATATACGCAATGCGATAGGTGATTTAGAAGTTATTCTCGATGGAAACAATGGTAGAATCCAATGGAGATATATCAAATCTCTCGCACTGCTTCAACAAGAAGAAGGCTTGCGTTTGGGGAACAAGTTGCGTACTGCCCATGTAGAATATAAAAAAATGATCATGAAGGTCTACTTAGCTGCCCAGACTCTGAGTTCTAGTGTGGCTGATGCAATTGAGTTTTGCTGGGAAAAATTACATCTACCTCAATTTGAAGGTTGTGAAGCGACGGTTGAATTCATTCGTGTTATTGATCGAATATTCGATTTCTTAAATGTTCGAAATTGCTGGGGAAAAGGGTATAAAAGCCCTCTTAAAGCTTCCAATGAGTCTATCTGGCATGATCGCATTCTGAAAGACATTAGCTATATCAGTAACTAAAAACTGATAAATAATCAACCAATATATGCCTGTCGTAGGAAAACTGGCTTCATAGGTTTTTACACCGCAGTCTTATCATCTATTGGAATTTTTGATCATTATGTTAAACCAATTGACAGCCCATTGACGATGCTTTTGACGTACCGTTTAAGTCAAGATCATATTGAATTGTTGTTCGCAGCTATTCGTGCACGCAGTGGATGGTGTCCCAATCCCACTGCTGCTCAATTTATTTCAGCATATAAGAGATTATTAATTAGATATGACGTATCTGTGAGTTCAGGAAACACGCAATTGATGGATCAAATGAAAATTTTACATGTTTCGTCACATGAGAAGAAAAAACAAGCAGGCGGCAGCGACATGCGGCTATAGATTTGTAACTACAGATTTGCGATTGTGGAGTTTGTTAATTTTACATGTGTATTTTTTTTCGCCATCAATCAATTGATGGAGCGCTTCCGAATGATGCTTTCAATCCTTTTCGCGTATTATTATAGTAAATGTTTTGCATTTCATATCTCAAAAGTTGAATATCTCCGGAACCACCTGTCCGATTGAGCTGATTTTAAATACCAAACATGACAATCATGAGAGTCACCTTCATGCCAAATTTCAAGTTGATATCTCCATTTTTTCAAAAGTTAGCGTGTTTACAAGGATTTTCAGTGAAAAACAGAAAAATAGCCATATCTCGAAA
Source organism: Coelinius sp. EB29 (assembly GCA_035578325.1). Classification (NCBI taxonomy): domain Eukaryota; kingdom Metazoa; phylum Arthropoda; class Insecta; order Hymenoptera; family Braconidae; genus Coelinius; species Coelinius sp. EB29. The sequence goes on along the minus strand of JAOZGT010000020.1, from coordinate 1,718,263 downwards.
TTTTTGTATTAACGGGTATACATATTTTGATTGATTAAGATAGAAGACATCGAGACGAAGGTTTTGAGAAAAAAAAAAAATTAATCGATTCAGTCGTTTTCAAGATATTCGATAAAATAGATCCACATACAAAGTTGAATATCTTCGGAACCACCTGCCCGATTGAGCTGATTTTAAATACCAAACATGACAATCATAAGAGTCACCTTCATGCCAAATTTCAAGTTGATATCTCCATTTTTTCAAAAGTTAGCGTGTTTACAAGGATTTTCAGTGAAAAACAGAAAAATAGCCATATCTCGAAATTTTTGTATCAACGGGTATACATATTTTGATTGATTAAGATAGAAGACATCAAGACAAAGATTTTGAGAAAAAAAAAAATTAATCGATTTAGTCGTTTTCGAGATATCCGATAAAATCGATTTACATGCAACGTTGAATATCTCCGGAACCGCTGGTCCGATTGAGCTCATTTTTATTATCAAACATGACAATCATGAGAGTCACCTTCATGCTAAATTTCAAGTTGATATCTCCATTATTTTAAAAGTTAGCGTGTTTATAAGAATTTTCTGCAAAAAACAGAAAATTGGCCATATCTCTAAAACTTTGCATCGACCGGTATATATATCCTGGTTGATTCTGATAGTACACAACGAGACGAAGATTTTGAAAAAAAAAAGCCAATAGGTTTGGTCATTTCTGAGATATTCACAAAAAACGATTTACAAACAAATCACTATTCCTCAAAAACTACTCAATCGATCGAGCTGAAATTTGGCACAGAATTAGCACCAACTAATACCAACAATCTCACAAAATTTCAGATTTTTCGGAAATGATTTTCTCAATTAATTGGTTAATTTAAGGAAAAGTGACCCCCGAGTGGACACGCGAACAGATGGACATTGGCTCCAAACTTCGTATTTTTACGTTTCAGACCATTCTACATCGTTTCCAACCAAAATTAGAAAATGTAAAAATAGGTCGATGACAATGCTTCCGTTCGGAAGCAAAAAGTAGCAAAAATAGAACGATATGATACAAAGATTTATAATGCTGTTGATAATCGTAGAGTTGCTAGCAAATATGGTTTTGATGATGATGGTTTTATTTCTCACAGGAATAATGTTGATGACTTGGAAGAGTATCTGAATTTTGCTTGGGTTACTCCCAATACTCTCAGCAAGTTTTCTGATAATGCTGTAGGCTACATTGCTGGTTTCGTGGTCCGAAAATTGGTACAATCTGTCAAGTGTGAAGAATGCGTTCAGGGATGTAGACGGCTGTGTTCGGTTTTAACTAACGAAAATGATCTAAATGCTAAAAGTGGCATTGCCCTAACTCTCTTAAAAAACCGCGGTGGATTGATAGTACCCTCTGAGAGCGTCCTCGAAATATGCAGGGTCGCTGAGCAACTTTTCAGAAAAGTCTCTAACTGCAATATGGGTAAACCACCGAGAGAACCTAATTTCGTCGCTGTACTTGCTAATAAAGCATTTCAGCAAGTACTACTATCTAAAATGAACCTTTTTCCGGAATTAGAAGAACATTTCCGTGATACTTTCGTCTTAGACGACTGCATTAATCACATGTGCGTCCTCTCGAAACACATTCTGATGCATTACATCGAGACACGCTTGAATGCGTTGACCAAAATTGCAGCTCTTTCAATAACTGGCACCAACTTACGTCATTTTTTAACCCGTCGAATTATATGGGCACACCAGTGATTTTTCAATAACTTTATTCTGAAGTTTACAACGATTTATAGTTTTTCCAAGGTTTCTAGACTGTTTCTGGCTGCTATTATGTTAATAAGTAGTGAATAATGTTTTTTTTTTATTTTCATCGTGCATGTATAAGAAAGAAAGTATTAGAGCTATTCTCTCATACCAAAGTATTTAAGCGCGTACCTGAGACTTCATAAAACTATGTTTAATAGGAAGACTGACATTCCAAAGACGATGATTAATCATTTTCATTCAAGTGAATGTATAAGTTGATTGATTATAACGAATTAAGACTTAATTTTTATATTTATCCTAAACTTGAGGTTTAAGCACAAAATTTATGAGTAAAAGTGCAAGTAGGTTGAATATTATCATATTTTTTATGACTATTAAGCAAGTTTGTTGATATTATTATGGACAAATTACGTTTGTTACCTCTTAACTATATGTGAAATGATTTTTTGATTTTTTTCTATTGTATTTCTACTCTCATAATAAGAAACTAATGGTTGTGATGGAATGAATAATTCTATAAAAGTTTTTTATATGACTGGGGTAAAGATTGTTATTGATACATGCACTGTACCTTGATCTATTTACTATAAAGATGAAACTGATGAAAATACCGTTATCTAATTGTCTTATTTTCAATATCTCATATACTCGTTCATTTATTGCAGCTTACAAGACATCGATCTCCAGGAAACTTTTTGCCAAAGAGCCAGTGTCAGTAGACGTTTATGAATCAATCCAGATTATTGCATGAGCAGGCTCAGATGGGCAACTAGCTATCGAATTAATCCAGTGCTTCATTACAGTTAAACAGTAATTTTGGATAAGAATTTCTAATCAGAACCTTATAAGAAAACAATTCTGCAAGGAAAATTGGAAATGCTACTATATCTCTTTGAAGGTCACCATACTTGATGAATTTGGGCTTTATTGGGGCTAAAATCTAGCCGCGTCCCCGTCGCGAGCCCTGGGTCACGCTGAGTGCTGGTGGGGATTGATTTCTTCACCTACGCCAGGAAATATTGAATAAATCAATTGAGATTCAATGTATCTCGCATGAAAAGAGTTTGGGTACTATCTCACGTATTCAAAATATTACAATTGGATACTCATGGTACAGCATTGAGGGTCTACCAATCAGTTGATCTCGCACTCGAAATTAAAAAAGTGACCCAGAGGAGTGAAATAGCATTAGCAGCAAATAAATTCTCAACGCCATACATAGGGTGTTCAATAAACTGGATATACCTTGAAATTGTACATATGAATACAATCATTTTAAAGTGAAATAAATTCAATTTAACTGAAATATTTTCAAAATCTTACTGAAGTTGCGGTGTTTTATTGCAAAAAAATGTTGTATATGTTATAAAAATTTCTTTGCAAATCTTGATTCGCATTTAATTTTGAATTCAATAGTGAATCGGTAAAACGATTTAAGTCGACTTAGCTGCTAGCTAATTTTTCGATGAATATCTCAAAATCTAAGGGAGATAGAGAAATTTTCATGAGGAACTTTTTTGTAGCTCTCACTTTGCTCTATGAAAAAGATCTCTATCAAAATTTTGTTCTCTTAAATCCTGAGATATCCAACAAAAACTCTTCTCATGATGAAATTGACTTAAACAGTTTTACCACTACGCTACGGAATTTATCAGTCGGGCATCTGAGCGGTTAAATATCAAGAATATTTCCAAACTGGAAAGGTTAAATTACCAGTCTTCCCACTCGGTACCACAACGACGCAAGCGCATTGACATCAACGTTAGTACCGTCGTCGGTAAACGCGGCGCTGGGTGAGCCTTCAATTTGCTTCAGCTGCATTACACGGGACGAGCCATCCAGTTAGTATAGAGATCAGTGCTACAGATAGCTGCGAGAACAACAACACCAATCCATTGTTCTCTGGACGCAGAGGTAACACCCAGAAGCCCCCACCAATACACGCATACGGTCAGACATTGAAGCAGGTAGTTGACCTTATATTAAAATCAGATAAAAATTTCAAAGGGAAATTCTATTTGAAACAAAATAGTGAATCAATGTATGTTACAATTTTTTCATCACAAATTGAAATTCACAATTCAATCAAAGAATTATTATTAAAAAAAAATGTTCAATTTTACTCATATACGCCTAAATGCAATAAAGTTAAGTCAATTGTTTTGAAAGATTTATATGGTGATTTTAACGAGGACGATACATTCAAAGAGCTCATTAATCTTGACTTAAAACATGTCAAAATAATAAAAGTTATGAAAACATTCTTTAACAAAAAATCCACTAATTTCGCTTACATAGTTCAAGCTTCTAGTGACTCAATTTTATCAGAATTAATTAAAATAAAAGTAATTTTGTACCAAAAAATAAGATGGGAAGCCTTTAAAAAGAACCCAATTTTTCAATGCAAAAATTGCCAACAATTAGGACATGCCAGCGCTAACTGCTCCCTCGCATTTCGTTGTGTGAAATGCGCAGGGAATCACAAGCCTGGAAAATGTAAATTATCAAACAATTCAGACAAATCTCTACTATATTGTGCAAACTGTCAACAATCAGGTCATCCGGCCAGTTATAAAGGTTGCCTTTATTATAAAGCTACCATGAATATATTGAATTGTAACTCTCAAGTTGAAATTGAAAAGAAAAAAGATTATTTGAGGAAAATAAACTCTAAAATTAACCCAGATTCGAACTCAGAATACTCAATGAAAATAAATCAAGAATTTTGTAATGAATCATACAAAATGCATTCAGTCACAAATAAACATGAATATCACAACGTAAATAATATTCAACCTGAACAAAACTCTATCCCGAATTGGGTTTCAGATATGAAAAGAGAAATTATTTCAGCAATTACGAATAACTTCAAAAAAATCTCTGATCAAGTAGATAAAAATACTGAAAACATTTCGTTAATTATTAAACATCTTAACTGGAAAGGAATTAATTAAAATTTCGTTCATTCTAATGATATAAAAACTATTAGAAGATTATATTAATAATCTCCAGTCACCATGATTATAAAATCATAAATATTGTAAAATTTATTTTTACACCCCTCACCTGTTAAATAACGATGTGCTTTTTTCACCATAAAACAATTTTTCTTTTTTTGAGCACAAAATATGATAACGAATGCTTTGGTAGAAGCAATAAAAACAACAAAATATACTGTTTTCGAAAGAATAATCTATAAAATGATATTGTTTAACCCTTCACGGGTACACTTCCTGGGCGTATCCTCTACGGATACCCTGGGATGACTGGTCACCCCACGTCTTGAATTGTGAATAGTTTAAATTCTATCTTAAAAAAACAAAAACCAAAGCATGTAATCTCTTTATTACTTCCTAAAGAAGAGATGCATGCATGAATAATTAGAATTTGATGCGTTTAAGTGAGTGAAAAATCGATTTGACCACTGAGAGTCACTGAAAAAATGCAAAAAATTGACTTTTTAGAAAAAGAAATCTATTTTTTTTTCTATCAAACCGATTTCAAAAATTCCAATTGCGTTTGAAAGTTGACATTCTCCACTACATATAAAAAAATAGTTCATATGGATTCTTTTAAAAAAGTCTAATTATTCCAGCCGATGAAAATCAGAATATGAGCGTAAGAGAGATTCATGAGAAATTCAAAGAAAAACACAATCAAATTAGATTTTCCTTTATTATATTTATACAATCAGGTGGAAAATCTAGTTGAGACATACAAAAATACATAAGTATACTCAAGGGAAGTGGAGAATAAAGTACAACATTAAAATTATGTCATAAATGCGACGTTTCGCTAATTATTATAGCTTCATCAGGCACTTAACATGATTAATGTCTTGTCTCATTCCAATTAAAAATCTCGAAACGGAGTTCCCCATATGTAATGAGAGACAAATAGCAAAATTTAAGAAACATATTCACTTGAATGACAAACCACTCTGATACAGTCACACGTCTTAGTGTAAAATCATTTTACACTTTACAGTCACACGTCTTAGTGTAAAATGATTTTACACTAAGACGTGTGACTGTATCAGAGTGGTTTGTCATTCAAGTGAATATGTTTCTTAAATTTTGCTATTTGTCTCTTGTTACATACGGGGAACTCCGTTTCGAGATTTTTAATTGGAATGAGACAAGACATTAATCATGTTAAGTGCCTGATGAAGCTATAATAATTAGCGAAACGTCGCATTTATGACATAATTTTAATGTTGTACTTTATTCTCCACTTCCCTTGAGTATACTTATGAATTGATCTAACATCATGGAGATGAACGCCACCATAGATACAAAAATACAATTAAACAAAATTTCAATCATGTGCCAAGCATTTGTAATGAATTTGAAATACCCTTCACAATCCCCACTCCATAAAATATCAAAATAATTCGGGCATTTGAAGAAAGTTGGCGCTGGACTCCTTGCTGGGGGTCCCAAGACACACGAAACCTGAACTCTCGCTCTCTTGCCTTCTGGACGTCATACTAATGGGTCAGTCTATCTTTTATGTGATTATCATATATCATTGAGGTTAGAGCATTATTAATATTTAATTATTCATACCCATCTCGAACAATTAAATTAATTGAAATTTACATTATTTTTCTAATTAACGTTCAATTGAATTTTTATAATTATATTTTGACGAATATCTTGAATTAATACTTGATTGAAATTGGACAAAGAATTTCGGCGTTGAATTCTAATTTAATCTATTTTTTTTTTTTTTATTATCATAAAATTATTATTATTAGTACTATTATTTTTTTTTCATTAATTAATTTACAAATATCCTGTCGAACAATCAAAAATAAATCAGAAATAATTCTTGTGAATACACGGTACCAAAATTCATCAATTATTTGTTTCCACTCATTTCTATTCGTATTCTTAATATATTCTCGTTTGTTTCAAATAAACCAGTAAATGCACAATTGAATTATCATCCATTAATATTTCTTTTATAATTATTATTATTTCTATATGAAGGATGTAAAATTTAATTTTTAAATTTTGAAGATTGAGAAAATAACGAAAATATTATAATTTGGCGCCCAACGTAGAGGTACGATATTCTCGACGCTTTCGCGAGTAGTATTGTAGAAATTGTGAATGTCAACAACGCCGACCTCGAGTCGAACCACACGATCAAATAAACAAGCTATACTCAAAAGTCCTCTAACAGTTCATAGTAAAAAAGAAAAACCTCTTGAACAGCGAAATATTCTCAGAAAATCTCCTCTTGATCAAATTATTAATTCTGAACGGTGTCATAGGGAATTAAACATGGAAAAACAACTTGAAGAATTAAGACAAGCCCTTGCTGCAGAGCAAGCTAAAACAAAAAAAGCTACGGAAGATGCAGAAAAACGTCGAAAGCAAGCCGAGGAGCTTTACAGAGAGAATCAAGCATTGCAGACTCAGAAGACTCACATAGAGGAATCTCTACGTGCAGCGCAGCAGGCGGCTCGGCAAGTCACACAAGCTCAACCTCAGATACAGGTTAATAACGTAAGTGATGAAATTGTTAGAGGTTTGACAAGTCAAATGCCCTATATGCAAATGAATGCGCAGGCACCACAATTTAGTGTAAAAACAAATCCAAAAGAATTTATCCAAGAAATTAGAGATTATTTTCGATTAAAAAACATTCAAGTAGATTTTGAATTACAATTTCTTGAGACTTTTCTATCAGGCCAAGTAAAGATGTGGTATAAAGCCAATAAAGATCACATAAATTCATTTGCTCAATTCGAGGAAAAATTCCTACAACAATTTTATTCAGTACCAGCACGAGTTGCATGGAAAAGTCGATGGTTGATTGAAAGGTACTCTAAGAATAGCGGTACATTACAGGAATATTTTTATGCTCAACGCAATAAGGCGAGATTTTTTGATCCTCCTCTTTCTCAGTACGAAATTAATTTCACAATCGTTCAACAAATGCCTGAAAATATAGCATTAGCGATGGCTACAGTTGATTACAATAACACTCATGCGGTAACACAATCATTAGCACAATTAGATATCGCACAAATGAGAATTCAAAATATGGGTGTACAATCAATGATGACTAATCAAATTGATAATAATAATAATACTTTTCCCGGTTATTATTGGGGCCACGGGGCCCACTCAGCACCGAATAATCAGCCAAGAAACGGAATAAATAACAATCGTAATAACATGCGAGGTAAACAGGCGAACCCTGGAAATGGGGGATACCGGCAAAACCGGGGTAATCCGATGGTTCCACAAATGATTCTTCCCGATACTCGATTTCCTCCACCTAATGTCGTACAATATGCAGATAATTCATCGTGTTACCATCAGATGCGCACTCAATCTGTAGGACTACAAAATGTTAATTGTACTGAACAAAATAATTCATCAACACCGGGCTACCCATCCCAATGTTCATCTTATGATGTTAACGGTATTTCAACGATTGATAATTCTTATTCTTGTAATTTTGTTGATTTCGTTGAGGATATTAGAAGTGAATTCAATGGGATACCTTCAGTACCCAAAATTAATAAACAGAAATTTGAGGCATGCCCTCATGTTATCGTTAAAATTTTTGATCAACGCGTAGAAGCACTACTCGACACAGGTAGTCAAGTTACAGCGATATCCGAGGAATTCTATAAGGAATTAAAACGTACACATAATTTTGAGATATTGCCGGTGACAGGGGTGCAAATTACACTTGCGGTCAGTAGGAAATCAGTCACTATTAATCAACAAATCTTAATTCCAATGTATGTTGATAATCTTATGATTAAATGTCCTGTGTTGATTATTCCTGGTCTAAATCAGCGATTACTTTTGGGTAGTGATTGGTGTCGACGAAACCTAGCTATTATAGATTATTCTCAAGGTTGTTTATCTCTCTTAAGCACTAGGCTGTCTAATGGAACTGTGTCGTTTGAGCGGGGGCCACCAGACCAAATAAATTATATTAGTATTGGTGCCATTGAAGGTTACCAGAGTTGTTCAAATGAAATTGAGTGTTGTAATGAATACAACGATGTTATTATTGAAATTGAAGAGAATCATGGGTATGGTGACTCCGGCTCATTCGTTGCTAATGTCACGACAATAGATCCAGGTCAGTTTGTAATTGTAGAGGGATTAATGGAAAGATATAGTGCGTTATTTTCTGACATCCCAGGGTGCACAAGTGTCTATGAACATAAAATCAAGGTTATCGCTGAGAAACCCGTGGTGAGACGTTCTTATCCCGTGCCCTTGGCATTACGAGATGCAGTAGATAAAGAGATTCGAAATATGCTTGAAATGGGGGTGATTGAGCGGTCAACCAGCCAATACTGTAACCCCATGCGTATTGTAAAGAAAAAAGAAACGCAGAAAATTCGTTTGTGTCTCGATGCTAGATTTATTAATGCAATTATTGAAGGTGATAATGAAACACCTCCTCTCATCCAAGAATTGATGCAGAAATTCAATGGTGCGAAAGTATTTACTACAGTAGATTTAACTAGTGGCTATTGGCAAGTCCCACTTGAAAAAAAATCTCGTCAATATACCGCGTTTTTGCACGGATCTACTCTTTACCAATTTACTCGTATTCCATTCGGGTTGAAGACAGCAGGTAGTGGTTTTATTAGGGCCTTGAGTCTGGCGTTAGGAGAAGAATTTAATGATTATCTAACTTATTATATTGATGATTTATTGATTGCGTCTAAAAATGTGGAAGAACACACAAAACATTTGAACTTGGTATTCGAACGTTTGGAAAAATTTAATTTTACTATAAAATTGGAAAAGGCTAAATTTTATCGATCAGAGGTACCATTTTTGGGTTTTATTCTATCTAGCGAGGGTATTCGCCCTGAGGATGGTAAATTACAGACGATTAGAGATTTTGCTACCCCCAAGAATCGCACGGAGTTGCAGCAGTTCTTGGGAGTATGCAATTATTATCGTCAATTCAGTGTAGCCCATGCCAAATTTGTTGATCCTTTCAGGCCACTATTGAAGAATGATTCATCATGGAAATGGACGCAATATCATGATCGAGCATATGAGGAGTTGAAAGATAATTTTGTAAAATGTATTGTTTTATCACATTATGATCTAAATAGAGAATTTCGAGTGCAAACTGATGGATCAGATATTGGAATTTGTGGAATATTATATCAGATAGATGACGAAGGTCATCATCGTGTCATATCATTGGTTAGTCGTGGGTTGACATCTGCTGAACGTAATTACACAACAACCGAGAAGGAACTCCTTGCTGTGGTATATTCAGTAGAGAAATTTAGAGTGTATTTGATTGGTAGAAAATTCAGGATCATAACTGACCATAAGGCATTAACGTTTCTGAATATTTCTCCTTATCATACAGCTCGTTTGTCTCGCTGGAATCTATCATTGCAGGAATATGAGTTCTCGGTGGAACATTGCAAAGGTGTTGACAACATTGTGGCAGATTTTTTCAGTTGAAACCCAATTAGTAAATTCCATGTACAAGATCCAAGCAAATTATCAATCAATGAACTTTTATGTTGTGATAATATTAATGATTCTGAAGGGACTAACACAATATTGGTCTCTATTAGTCACCTAGAATTGCGAAATGATGTCAAGAGGCATTTAAAAAATCTTCGTGAGACTCAAGGGTCTGACAAACAGTTAATAGAGTATATTGATGAAAAAATAAGTAGTTACAATGGTGATCTATTCCACCAACATGAAGGTGTCTGGTTCCATCGAGCTAGAAATACTGAAGCGTGGCGCGTGTGTATCCCAGATCATTTGCGTGAGGTGATTGCTATCTCCGAGCATGCGCGTATTGGACACTGCGGAGTCTATAAAACGATGAGTCAAGTACAGAGAAATTTTTGGGGGAAGAATATGGGAAAAGATATCAAAAAAGTAGTAGTTAGTTGTGATATTTGCCAAAGAACTAAACATTTAAATCGTAGTGTTGAGGGTGAATATGGTTGTGTGAGAGCAGATAATCCTGGAGAGTTGGTAACAGTGGATTTTTATGGGCCTTTACCACGTTCAATCGGTTGTGTTGAATGCATATTTGTAGTATTGGATGCTTTCTCCAAGTATGTCAAATTGTATCCAATAAAAAAGGCCAATACAAAGACAGTTTTACGCAAGATTCTCCTGGATTACTCTCAAGAAGGTAATAAACCATTGAGGATCTTAGCTGATAATGGAACTCAGTTCCGTGCTAATGCATGGACCCAGGAATTGAATGATAATAACATTAAAACTAGCTTTTGTTCCATTCGACATCCACAATCTAACCCAACCGAGCGAGTCATGCGTGAGTTAGGGAGGATGTTTCGCCTGCTTTGCTCCTCGAGACATACCTCTTGGGCTAAAGTAGTACCTCTGATTGAGCAATATTTAAATTATACGACACACTGCACTACGGGATTCGCGCCTTATGAACTTCATTATGGTCAGGTGATTAAAGATAAAGTACGGGATTTAATATCGTATCCAAAACCAGATGTTGTCACGAGTCATGATCAGATGATATTGTTAGCCAGAGAGAAAATAAAAAAGGGGTTTGAACAGCGGAGGAGACATCAAAAAATCCAGCCACCTATTGATTTGAAAGTAGGAGATAAAGTGCTTCTTAGAGTACCTCACTTGTCAAGTAATACAGACAGAGTTATACATAAATTTTTTCATTTGTATGAAGGACCATATGTCATTAAAAAAATGATAGGGACAAATGCATTTGTTCTTGAAAGTAGTGATACGTCAATTGAATTGAAAGGGACCTATAACCGTACCAGTCTGAGAAAGTTTGTTGAGCGAGTTGAGTCGCTTGCTGATGCTGAGTAGTCTGAGCGAGTAATGTTGATTTATTGATATTTAAAGATCTCCAAATTATTTGCTATGGTGTATGAAAGAATATGAGGCTTTGTGATGTTCATAAATTCTGATGATGATGATTATATTTTAATATTAATTCCGTTTGTATGTAAAACCAAATAGTCGAGAATATCTGCTGACTGCTATGAATTTTAAATTATAATTAATGTGATTCTTTAGTACGACGTAATGGATTATCGATGGGCTGAGATAAAATGACTAATGTTAATCTTAAGGTGATATTGAATTAAAATTGTTATATGCTATAAAATTTACAGATAATTTAACAATGCAATGAAGAAGGACATTTAATAATTTTTATGAAGGCAAGAGTTAGATATAGTAAAAGATAGACTGACAACACCTTATTTCAATGTAAACTATGTTATTCTGATTGTATAATTATTGAATGTGATATGGTAATATGTTAAATGTCGATCGAAAGTGAAGATTGATATGACTAAATCCACTAACTGATGTAATTTTTGATTTTGGTGTTTAATGAGAATTTATTATTGTTCATAGCTTGGCTGGCTCGTTGGTGTACGTTTGGTGGGTATAGAGAGAGAGAGAGACGGAATTATGATCATCTAAAATTGCTATTATAATCAATGGAGGCAATCAGGAGCTGTAATCTGAAGAACTATATCTAAATGCATCAACTTGACTCATGGAAAAGTGATACCCGAAGTAGAATCAAGGATAACAGCCATGAATTTGTGTGAAAATGCTGATTGTAGTCGATACATGAACTGTATCATTAATCCTGGATCGAGTAGGGATTAATTGTATGATCAGTTTCATGTGTCAATTTATAATGGAGTATTTGTTGGATAAATTTGTTAATCCACTTATCGAGATAAAGATCCTGTCAATCTGGGGGATGACAACATCATCCCTGTAGTATATTCAAATTGTTGGAGTACAAAATTCTATGATGGGCAACCTCGTGGGTATCAGGAAGGAAACAGTCGTACGTTAACCATCATAAACTTGGAAACTATTATTATCAGATGAGATTTTCTTTTTTTTTTTTGTCTTCTGTTACGATGGTCCATGCAACAAAAAAGGGGGATGATGTAATGAATTTGAAATACCCTTCACAATCCCCACTCCATAAAATATCAAAATAATTCGGGCATTTGCAGAAAGTTGGCGCTGGACTCCTTGCTGGGGGTCCCAAGACACACGAAACCTGAACTCTCGCTCTCTTGCCTTCTGGACGTCATACTAATGGGTCAGTCTATCTTTTATTTGATTATCATATATCATTGAGGTTAGAGCATTATTAATATTTAATTATTTATACCCATCTCGAACAATTAAATTAATTGAAATTTACATTATTTTTCTAATTAACGTTCAATTGAATTTTTATAATTATATTTTGACGAATATCTTGAATTAATACTTGATTGAAATTGGACAAAGAATTTCGGCGTTGAATTCTAATTTAATCTATTTTTTTTTTTTTTATTATCATAAAATTATTATTATTAGTACTATTATTTTTTTTTCATTAATTAATTTACAAATATCCTGTCGAACAATCAAAAATAAATCAGAAATAATTCTTGTGAATACACGGTACCAAAATTCATCAATTATTTGTTTCCACTCATTTCTATTCGTATTCTTAATATATTCTCGTTTGTTTCAAATAAACCAGTAAATGCACAATTGAATTATCATCCATTAATATTTCTTTTATAATTATTATTATTTCTATATGAAGGATGTAAAATTTAATTTTTAAATTTTGAAGATTGAGAAAATAACGAAAATATTATACATTCGATGCAGATGGATCTTCTGTGTTCATCACAAGTTGCTCGGTGACAGTGGAAACATATTGTCTTCACTTTTTTGTCTTTGATTCTGGGACATAAATTGCATCGAGTCTGTTTTTCGAGTTTGCTGGAATGTGGTTCATTGTTGGACTCTTCTATGTGCAACAGTTTGCAGATAGAAAATCGTAGATCTCGACGAAGGAATGGTGATTTTCGTCGTGTCTGGAGGTGAGGTGTAATCAAATCCATCATAAGATCTTTCAAAAAATCATTCCGATCCGATTTCACGTGAGCACTGTTGGAATTGTACAAGATCATAGCATTGATTCCACCCTGATCAAGCATAGCATACCAGAACCTCATTGGCCACCGAAGAGTTTTCCTAGCCGTTGAGTAATCTCGACATAACTGATCGAAGGAGTCTGTTCCTCCTTTTGTTTGATTATACATCAGTTGTTTGATTATACATATTAATGAGTATGACATTTTAGAGATTAAACGTTGAGTTAACGTTGAGAAAAAGCCACACTTACCGTATCAATTTTCTCACGCAACGGGTACACTGGGGTGATGCGTCACCCCACATTCACTTTCAATGCGCACAGTTCAGCACCTGGAGCGAGACTGATGACGCAGCTGTGTGTACACACACACAGACCCTCGAAGAAAATTATCATGTTGGTTGGAGCTTGCCAGAGGCTACCGTGTACAAATGGCAGCCAATAGAAATCGCGCTGGGGTGATGAGTCACCCCGGTGTATCCGTGAAGGGTTAACCTCGAGAGCCCAAATGAGGGCCAAAGTTTATAATGAATTAATACTGTGCATAAAAGTTTTTTGATACTAGTTTTTAAGATATGTATATATTGTAAATATTGACGTGTTTTGAATAAAAACCTGGTTAAACAAAAAAAAAAGTAAGAGCACCCGGCGCGATACTGGGAGGTCCCGAGTTCGATACCCGGTTAGGAACCGTTGAATTTTTTCTCTCAAAATTTTAATTTATAATTATTTGCCTATGATGGAGGCGGTGAAACCCTAGTGGAAAATCTCGGTCAGAGGCATTACATGCCTGATCAGGATCTGAGTAAGGTCCTGTTCAGTGACTAAGCGAACGATCTAAAGTGAAGGTTGAAAGGTCAATTCAAAGATCAAACTATCTGAGAAGAGCCTGAAAAGTCAATTCATGTTTCAAACGGCATCACTACTTGAATTGACCTTTGGGCCTTCTCCCTAGATCGTTTGACCCTTGAATTGACCTTCCAGTCTCCATTCGACCGCTCTCTTCAGACCGCTTGCCGCTTGAATTGACTGCCCAGCCTCTCCTAAAACCATTCGATCTTTGAATTCACCTTCCACTCTCCACCCTAGACTGTTTTACCTTTGAATCGTCTCTCAGCCTTGACTCTTGGTGGTTTACCCCTTGGATAGACTTTTCAGCCTCCCTTGTTGACCATTTGATCCTTGAATGGGCCTCTCACCCTCCACTCTAGGCCGTTTGACCTTTGAATCCACCTTTCACCCTCCACTTTCAACCGTTTGACCCGTGAATCGACTTTTCAGCCTCACTTCAGACCGTTTTACCGCTTAATTCATCTTCCACCCTCCACTCTAGACCGTTTTACCTTTGAATCGACTCTCAGCTTCCACTCTTGGTGGTTTGCCCCTTGGATAGACTTTTCAGCCTCTCCTGTAGACCATTTGACCCTTGAATTGGCCTTTCACCCTCCACTCTAGACTGTTTGATCGATAAATATTACTTGATTTGGCTGCATCTTTTATGACCAAATCGAGTACGAAAAAAAAGACAAAAAAATCACACGGTATATTTTGCCCTCGGGATCCGTTCTGACCTACCCTCCCCTAATATTAAATTAAGATTCAAAAATCTCAAATTAAATTTCTCGAAAATCTTAAATTGAGCTTTTCAAAAGCTCAAATTTATCTTTTTAAAAGCTCAAATTGATCTTTTCAAACGCTCCGAATGATCTTTTCAAACGCTCAGATTGAGCTTGTTCAAAGTTCTCAATTTAAGATTTTGAAAATCTTTTTTTTTTTTTGGGTGTATAGATACCTGATAGTATTCATTAAGAGTATTCGGTTGCCTTCAATCTGGCCATTCACATGAATATTCAACTTTTCTCTTCGTTAAACTGAATATGATGAGGGGAAAATGAATGGATCTCCTGGGCATCAGCTGCAAATCAGTTACAAAATTGAAATACGATGTATTTATGTTCTCACCTTTGTGTTTGGACCGATATAATTGCAGGGAATCATTCAGTTGACTTGAATCTCTCAGTTTGATTCGAGCAGCAGCAGATTATATTCAGGACTTTCGGGATCATATCTAGGAAGATTTTGGATTAATACAGCTGGAGGATTTTATTACAGCTCTGTGAGATCTGAAATTGAATGATTTTGGAGATTTCAAGCGCCATTATTGGAGCAGGAAGAAAACTAGCCTGAATTAAAGAACAGAGAACCTGTTCTGCACCAGTCGGTGCGAAGATATTGTAAACATTAATTCCATCACATGAAAATTATAAGTTGATGTAATTCTTTCGCCTCTGCGGTTTATGGCTGACTTGATGTGCGGGAGAAGTAACTTAAATAGTCCAAGACATTGAAAAATCATTGGATATTGCCCAATATTTCGACCTCCTCTGCGAGGTCATCTTCAGGGGCACCTTTTGACAAACTATCAAAAAAAAAAGAGGTAAAAAAAACAAAATTGTGAACAAAACATATGTCTGTATTTATCAAGGGGCTGGGAACTTCTGAAGTCATATGTCATCAGTCACTGAAATCAATTTGCAGTCACATCTGCAATCAATGAAATCGGAGAAATCACTGAAATCACCGAAATTTCATGATTTCAAACCATGAAGTAATTTCTCGAAGTCACAGTGAAATCATTTGCAGTCAATGAAATCATATGAAATTAGAGAAACCACTATATGCACTATATATGACCGACTCTCAAATCTCGCTTTATCTCCACAAAGCAAAATTATCATTATTTTTTTTTATGGAATGCATGTAAACTCCTTCGAGAATCTCCGTTCCGATTCGGGTCTGATGCAGCCAGACATTATTATCAAGACTGTACAAAAATAGATGAGAATTCCTTCGTGCTGTCGTTTCTCGTTTCTTCTCAGCCGTTAGAGTGTTGTTCTTCTTCAAATTCATCGTGTTCTTCTCAAGTTGAGTATTTTTTGCGTGATAAAGTTAATAACGACTGATTACTTTCATCAGAGGCGTTCAACTACCTAGAACTACTTGCACTCATCATTGGTAAGTCAATAATAATGTTCATGTTGTGCCTCATTCAATAGAAGAAAGTTTATTTAGTGTACTAGTGGAAACATAACCTCAATGTCAATAGTCCCTGTCGTCTCTATGTCACACAATAGTTAATACAATCCCTTGTTGATTTGACAGAAAATAATTCATTTGATGACACATTCAGGTGAAAATACGGATGAAGAATGTGGAAATTTGCTCTGGGCTCCATTGGAAGCAGGGAAGGAAATGTCCTAACCGATAGACGTCAAAAATATTCTTAAGTTGAATGGTTTGGACAATCCATTCTCCTTCCACGGAACAAAATGAAGACTCTTTTGAACAACTGGAAAAATTTGCAATAGGCATAATGAGAGATGTGTTGCACGAAGGTACTGATCTAAAATTATACTATGACGTTCACTAATACACTTAACAATTGACTCTAAAATTTTGAGAGAAGTAAAAAATACTCCTAGTATGAGTCATTAGTTTAGTCATACTGATGATAATGTGTAATCGTTCTTTAACCCTCGAGCGGTCGCACCTCTTAGCCGAATGTGTTTAATTGCGTGAAGAGCGCTGCGCCGCCCCATGTACTTTACGGTTTTGAAAAAAAAACTTGGAAAATATTGTATATTTACGATTGACTAGCAACTTTGACCCTTCAACTAACAACTAATGGCCAATATAAAACGACAATAGTGAACATATTTTCTAAAAATTGAATTTCATTTGGCGCAAAAATTTAACATTTGGAGGTTGAACACGGGGATTTCGGCCGAGTCTTTTCAAGAAGAAAGAATTGTTCTTGATTCCCTTGTGCTGAATGGAAGTAGTACTCTCGTGCAATAATGCATGCATAATATACTTTTGAAGATCAATTGGCAAGAATATTCTACGAACACATTTCTTGCGTTAAACGCCATTTGATAATAGGAAAATGGTAATTCACAGTGGAAAAAGGCGAAAAATGTAGAAGGGTTGAGCCTTGAAAATTCTCGAGTTAGCCAATTGATCCACTGTGGCCAGTCTGTTTTCGTCGAATTCTCTTTTTTAATAATCACTCACCCGATTCCGTTATACGGTCATACAAGAAGCACCAGCTGGGTGGCCGGTAACCCTTTCTATTTTCAATCGACGATACAGAGAATAGGCTCGTCAGCATGGCAAAAAGAAGAGAGACCTCGTCGACATTAGTGACAACGACGTACTTCAGACTTCACGTTAACTTTACTGAGATTCAGCTGAGAGTTGCATGGGTAGTCGAATCCTTGTCGCGAAATGACAACAGTGACATTATGCAGGATCTTGGAAATTTTGGCGATGAATATTTAGCTAATTTGCTTCTATCTGAATGGCTCCACAGTAGGGAAGGAGAAAAAATCTATGAGATATTCCTGCCTGGTTGAAATCTAAGCCTTAACTCACCCCTCTATAGGCTAACTGGTCGCGTAAATAATTTTCCTGAGTTCAATAATTCAATTGATATTTTTAATGACTCCATTAGTGTTCTGGCCACTGAGATATGTAAATATTGAGTTGATAATAGAGATGTCGTAGAGGTTGCTCGTGATTAATTGTTTTTCTTTTGGATGTGCCATTGCCATTTATTTGCCTTCTTAGTTTTTGTCATTATTTTAAGTAATGCACCTATTTTTTGCTTCCAGATGGAAGCCTTGTAATCGTTCTATTTTCACATTTTCTAATTATGGCTGGAAATGATGTAGAATGGTCTGAAACGTAAAAATACGGAGTTTGGAGCCAATGTCCGTATGTGCGGGTGTCCACTCGGTGGTCACTTTTCCCTAAATTTAACAATTAAGTGGGAAAATCATTCCCAAAAAATCTTAAATTTTGATAGATTGTTGGTATTAGTTGAAGCTAGTTCTGTGCCAAATTTCAGCTTAATCGGTCAATTAGTTTTTGAGAAATAGTGATTTGTTTGTAAATCTTTTGACATCAATATCTCGAAAACTACTGCACCGATTTAATTTCTTTTTTTTTTTCAAAATTATCGTCTCGATATTATCTATCTTAATCAACCAAAATATAGGGTGTGATATACATTATAATAAAGGTTGCTGATAAAAGATTCTTTAATGAGAATCTATTATTAGTAAAGAAGATTTTAATCTTCAATGACTATCCAATTGGGTTTATTAATGACTTAGTCAAGGATAGGTTGATGAGTATTCACAGTAAGAACAGAGTGTTGGTACCACTTATTGATGATAAACCGGTCATTGAGAGTAAGAAAACATTGTTTGTACTTTTTGCACATCATTTGACGAACAGCCTAAAAAGGTGTTGTGCTGAGTTTGGCTTGAAGGTTATTTCTACAATAGCGTATAAGCTAGGGAATTTTTTCAAGACGACTAAAGATCCTGTTCCTATAACAACTTAAGGTCAAATGTTGTATATAATATACCTTGTGGGAATTGTTCTATGGTTTACATTGGACAGACCACAAGATATTTCAGATCTAGGCTGGATGAACATGTTAGAAGTGAAGGTAATCCGAAGAAATATCGTTCTGGTTTATCGGATCATGTGCTTAAAAGACATCATAGTTTCAATTTTGGTCGCTCAACGATTCTAGGGACTGCTAACCCTGGCTTCCAATTAAACATTATTGAAATGTTTAATATTAAAAAACATCAAGGAAGGACAGTTAACTTTGTAAATGACTGCAAGAATCTTGGGAATGCCTATGATGGGTTGATTAGAATGCAAAAGAAATTCACGACATAGTGGTCTCTTCAATAACGTATACTCGTGATAATTTTTTATTGACTCATTAATTTTGGACTCGAATAATGTTAGTTTGTAATAGTTTTTGATGCAAATTTAATAATCGTATCTTTGGCGCCAATGTTTGTGACCACTTGCTGGTGTAATGCATAGTTACTAAGGTCATCTAGTGCTTTCTAGTTATTTAGTCACTAGGGATTTTCTTGTTATTATTAATTTTGAGCACTTGTACCTCCACCTCTTCTGTGTATTTGTGTGGACCAACGGTATATTTTTTTCACTTGTTTCAATATTTTTGATAATTCATTTGGTTTTTAGAAAATTATTTAGTATACAGCTAGATGTATTAGTATGCTGTTTCGGGTGTAGAATGTTTTTATGGATTATAGGTGATTTCATATGAGTTGATGACTTGTTTTAGTTATGCATTACATTTTGCAGGTTAGAAGAGGTATTTACCATGTGGCTTATTGCCACATGCAACTTGTTGGTTTCTATCGTTCTGGTTTAGCCCTTTCCATCTATGGGCCTAGGTAATTCATAGCTTTACTTGAATAATTTTATGAATCAGTGAAATTCGTTTCAATTCTTGACAATAGTTTTTGCTAATATTTTTGTCAATTTTATTATATATAATTTTTTGTAAATTTTTTCCATACAGAACAATAAATTGCCCTGATGATGGATGCATATAGCATCCGAAACGTTGGCATTAATCAAATGAGAGGAATTTGTCTTTTCTTTTGAATTTTTTCTTAAACTGCTTTTTGATGATCGCTGATTGGCCGTTTGGAGTATTTGTGGTATAATTTTCTGGAAACTGCTGAAATATACTAGAAAGTTCTAGAATGTTCTCAAAAGTCTGGAAATCTCTCAAAATATTTCAAATGATTGTAAATTTTCATAGATCTTCCACGAATTAGTGGAATTAAATGGAGTTCATCTTGATGAAAACTGCACCACCACAAAAGGCGGACCATACATCATTAGTTATTCATAATATAAGGAATAAAAGAACGAAAAAACAGATTCGATAGACGTATCCACGTAATAACTTACGGCTGTATCAGCCGCGACAGCTACTGTCGCGCCCACTACAGCCGCGCCACTTTTTATTTATTTTCCAATTTTTTATCTACCTTAGTTCCCAATTGTCAACTCGATTATTTAGTTTGTTATACAATTATGTCTTTGACTGCAAATATTCGAATTCTAAAGTTTGCGAACGTACATTTCAATGCAGCGAACTCATCAGTAATGTCACCTACCCCATTTAGTAACAGCCGATATCCTCTGCTGAAAAGTGGAACTGGTGGTGCCTGTCAGAAGCCCACGAAACACGAGATAAGAGACACAAGAACAGAAAATGGGCACAAGACATGAGGAACGAGACACGAGACACGAGACACGAGACACGAGATACGAGACACGAGGTAGGAGGTAGGAGGCACGAGCAACGAGGTAGGAGGCACGAGCAACGAGGTAGGAGGCACGAGCAACGAGATGAGATGACTCATGATTAATCACTACCACACTTCTGACACTAAATGCATAATACACGATGCACAAGCAACGACTCACGAGACACAAGACACGAGGCACGAGGCATGAGACACGAGACACAAGACACGAGCAACGAGTCACGGGATACGAGACACGAGACAGGAGACACGAGGCACGATGCATGAGATACGAAAGCAGAAAATGAGAAGGGGAGACAAGATACGAGACACGAGACACGACACACGAGTACAGAAAATGGGAATGAGATACGAGACACGGAACACGAGGCACGAGGCACGAGACACGAGACACGAGACACGAGACACGAGACACGAGACACGAGACACAAGTAAAGAAAATGGGAATGAGACACGAGACACGAGGCACGAGAGCAGAAAATGGAAACGAGACACGAAACGTGAGACACGAGAGCAGAAAATGAGAACGGGACGCGAGACACGATACACGAGGCACGAGATACGAGGTATAAGACACGAGACACGAGGCACGAGAGCAGAAAATGGAAACGAGACACGAAACGTGAGACACGAGAGCAGAAAATGAGAACGGGACACAAGACACGAGACACGAGGCACGAGTCACGAGACACGAGACACGAGATACGAGACACGAGGCACGAGACACGAAGCACGAGGCACGAGGCACGAGGCACGAGGCACGAGGCACGAGACACGAGACACGAGATACGAGACACGAGACACGAGACACGAGACACGAGATACGAGGCACGAGCCACGAGACACGAGACACGAGACACGAGGGGGTCCCGTTATACACACCCCAAAATATATATACCCGTTGATACAAAGTTTTTGAGCTATGGCCACTTTTCTGTTTTTCACCGAAAATAATTGTAATTGCTCTAACTTTCGAAGAAATCAAGATATCAACTTGAAATTTTGCATGAAGGTGACTCTTATGATTGTCATGTTTGGTATTGAAAATCAGCTCAATCGGACGGTCAGTTCCAGAGTTATTCGTTCGCGAATTACGATAATAACAAACTATGTATATTCATTCATGTAGTTTTCCAAATATGGCCATTTTTCTATTTTTCACTGGAAATTATTGTAATCTGTACCTGTGGGAATGAAGTTAGATGATTGAAGATGTTAACAGCGTTGCCATTTGTGTGATTTTGTCACCAGTACGCCCTCATTTTTCCAATAATTGAACCAGTTCCAAAATTCTGTAAAAATTCCTAATACTTTCCCATAACCCCCCGATGGATCTCCAATCAAGAAATCGAGTAAAAAAACGTTCACACTTTCAAACAAGATATAAATGAAGAAGCAACGACGTCTTTCAAATCGCGAAATTGAATTTTTTTCATTCTAACGTGTCCTCTCACTATTCGGCTAGCTGAACCAGTTCAATTTAAAAAACCATCCGGAAGCTCACCATCAATCTATTGATGGCAAGGAAACAACGCATATCTATAGCTGCATAGCCTTAGTCGCATGGCCTCTACGCCTGCTTGTTTTTGTATTTGGTGAGCCTGTCATTGGCCTTTGTCTTTTGGGTCTATGTAAACTTAATAAATAAATTAATAAATAAATATACTCATTGGCATCACAATACTTTTTTTGCAGATTTACCGAACAGGTGCCTCTCAGCCCATAAAGAGAATCATTATCATGAATTGGAAGTGTAGGAAAAAATTGGTCGTGGTTGAATGTTTGAATTTTTCTCCCCTGACAACTCAGATAGAATCGGACTTTCTATTCTCTAATTCAATCTGGACGTAAAAAGCGATTTGAGTCTTTCCTTGAGAAATATTCGATCATGTAATTGAAAACAGGAGATTGATCGGGAATTTATTGGTTCAACCCCTCAAAGGTCATACATCTGCCGCAACCTTCGTTTTCAATGATCGAGAAAAAAATTTTATTATTTCGGATGAGAGTTTGAATAATGGACCAACCGGAACTGATTTGCGAGGGATAAAATACACGAAATCGGTCGCATTTAGCATGGGCGCTTATGGGATTATGCAATAAAATGTCAAATTCGGTTAGAATTTCTACGAAAATGTCAAAAAATACTCAATAAATGTTGAAAAAATTGCTGAATCGATTGGTTGTAAGAAAAATTAGTGGGTACCGGGACAAATGAGAGAAATATTCGCATTTTCCTGATCCACTTACGTGATAATTTTTTGGCACATGATAGATGATAAGACCGCCACATTTGAGACAGTTTCAATTCTAAAATCGAGAAACAGCCCATACCTGTGCGTTTATTTGAGCGATATTGTTGAAATTTTTGCCGGATATGACTGCGATGATTGATGAAGAAAATATTTTCCAATAGAAACAACTTATAAAGCTATTTTTCTGTATCGCTTGTCACTTTCCTCAGCTGGGTATTTCATAATTCCCAAACTCAAAAAAGTGAAAGTCACTACAGAAAAATACTGTTTACGACTGTTGCGATAGGCTCTGTTGGAAACTACTAGAGGATTTTTGTGTTTAACTGGGGACTAGGGGAAATATGATTTGAAAGGTTTTTTTCCCGCTCCCTGAGGGCATTTTTTTACGTTAGTTATTTTCAAGATGGCGATTACGCCACTACCAAAGTCTTTATTTCACATAACTATTCTATTCGTTCAATAAATTAATGACTTGTTTAAAGATAACAAATATTACGAGTTTACTTCTCTGACCTATCACAACAGGCTCGGACACCAACTCCACACGAGTAAAAAAACCCCATCGCAACAATCCGCAAACATACTATTCACTTACTGTTTCTGGATTCAACGGGCATAGAAATTTTCATCATGCATTTATCGGATCATAACAGTCAATTCTATATGGTAGAGCAAAAAGTTTTCAATTAAATTGTTGAATTGACGCCCATGACATCCTTAAACAAGAAGACGGAAAAAATGAATTGCAGAATGATCTTCAATGCAGAACAATTTGTCGTATCTATTCCCATTCGGACTGCTCCTTCATGAAACTTATAGGATTCTTCACACACGAAAAAAAGGCTCTTAGAATTATCGGTATAAGCATTATCCGACAATAAGGCATTCTTTCGATTATTGAAAATATTGTTGGCTATATTACTACGTGACACAGACGAATTGCCTGATTGGTACTCGTCAATTTCGATAATGGATTGGTTCAATCGCGAGAAAAAAAAATCGCTTTCGAACAATACACACGTGCATTGTGAGGATTTTATAGATGGTTGGATGCCTGCGCGGGTCTTACTCGAACAGAAAAAAAGGAGAATAGAGTGGTGGGAGGAGAGAGAGGTGGAAATGAGGAAAGAGAGATGCATACAACTGTTTTGTTATTTATGGCTGCATCACCAGACGTGTTTGCGCGGAAAATATGTACGTGGGAGAAGAAGCCTGGTAGACTCATTTGAAAATAAGAAGGGCAAAATTTTTTAGTCTTTAATTTTTTAGTCCAGGTGCTTAATGCATCTCTTGGATCGAAATCCATTTTCCCATCTCTAGTGACGAGCACACCGCATCTATTCAATTGTGGATAATAAGAGTACATGCTTTTGCATTTCACTTTGATTGATGATAGTGTTTTTACCCCCGATGAGCACGTGAGAAGTATGCATTTGACAGCACTCAACCTCGCATCCCTCGACGTATGTTCCAACAGAACTTTATTTTAAGTAGACCAAAAATAATATTTTCGTACTCAGGAAGAATATAAAACTCCAAGGATACGAACAGACTCACTTACGTGGCCATTAATTATCCTTATTACCCACAATATTAATTAAAGAAAATGATTTTTACAGATCTAGTGAATAAAACTGAAAATCCCCACTGCAAGATGAAATGAAAAAGCATTGGTGCTACCGGCGCTCCACTTTCATTGGAATCAAGCGCGGCAGAGTCAAAATTGAGGGTGATTACTTTCTACAACCTGAATATTGGAGAACACCAATTTTTCCAACAAAAAAATTGCGAATTGAATTATTTTTTAAAAAAGTACAAAATGAAAAACAACTAAATACCAAGGGGGAATTAAAAATAAACACCACTGTCCACTGTCAAACGAATGGTAAATTGAATCATTTAGAAAGCGGAAAATAATGAAAACGATTGGGAACGAACTGAAAATCGAAATTGAAAACCCCCAGCGAAACAAAAAAAAATAGGAATTATCAAAAAATCATCAGGAAAATCGGAGCAGACTGAAATGAGGTTACTAGATTTAATAGGTTAAGCTAGCGATTCGGTCGCTGGGCCAAAATGGCCCATTATCTCCTATACTATAACACAGTTTACAACGGTTGGCCCAGCGACG
Organism: Coelinius sp. EB29; assembly: GCA_035578325.1. Lineage (NCBI taxonomy): Eukaryota > Metazoa > Arthropoda > Insecta > Hymenoptera > Braconidae > Coelinius > Coelinius sp. EB29. Next base: position 1,693,002 of record JAOZGT010000020.1, on the reverse strand, counting down.
CAGATCTATACGTTGGCTTAACCATGGAGACTAGAGACCAGGAGTGCTAACGGACAGTGGAGGGGGTAAAATTTTGTGACCAGAAAATCTGTAGTTTCGTTTAGGGATAATTTCAGCCACTTGGAGTCGCTGGGGGTGATTTTCCCGGTTGTTTAACCGGGAATGCTGTTACAGTACTTGACTCTTTACGGGTGGGATGCGGCTCGTCTCTACAGGCACATATTGTTTGAAAAATTGAATAAAGGCACATATTGCATCATTTAGAATCAGCTCCCAGAGAAAAAAAATTAAACGACGAGATGCAATTGGTGATTGAAAGGAATTTCTACCATTAACAGAAATTATGTAGTGATTCTGTTATCTTTAAAACTGGCTACGCAAACTTAAACTATTAAACAATGGTTTTTTATGCCTTTCGATATCCTAGAAAGATCATTGTCACTGGAATATTGCAGGTTCGACATAACAATTATCTGCTTTTCCTACTTTTGTGTTACTTGGTTACAGTTCTTTCTGTCTCCCAATCCATTATTCTAAATTAGGCGTTAAATCATTCTCATTATGTTCCCATCATGTATACAGAGAAAAAAAATCCTTTTCCACTTATTCTGAGGATATTTCCCTGCAAACAGAGAAAAAAACCTGCACCCCAGAACACAGTCCACTTAAAATGAAGGATTTCTCATTTGAATGAAACAATTTTTCACTCAATTCAAGTGAAATATATTCTGATATGCAGATTTATCCCTTATTTTTACAGAAACCTCCTTAAAATAAATGAAAAAGTCATTCAGTTCAAGGATTTCCTGGTCCCGAGATTCTAGAACCACGGGTTCCTGTAAACAAGTGAATTTCCTTTAAAACAATAAATTTTTTCTCTCCGTGTCATCAAATATTGAATATGAAATCGTATGAGATGTTCAAAATTGGAAGAATGAATCGTTCTACAATTAATAATGCAAAACGAATAAAAATTCAAATTTATTTTACATTTATGAAAAACAATGAGATTTTTTTTTGAAAATCATCTTTCTATTCATTTATTCAAGCATATTTCTGTTAGTTTTTGGATAATTGTATTGAACATTTCGTAGTTCTCTTGGCAAATTTTTTAACTCGAAATATATTGACTCATATTTTTATAGAGAAAGATCAATAAAAATTTTTTTTTTTCCATGCAACTTTTCCCGGACCTGAAATTTTTGCCACATACATGTAACTGAATATTCAACGAGCATTCCTGCAACGAATATGTATTAAAAATTTCAAAATCAAGACGAAGAAATAAATTTGGAATTATTTTAAACTCCCGTTTTTCTCTATCCTTCCCCTCATTCACCCAAGAGACGCTTCGCCTCGAGCTTCGCCTTAAAGCAATGGGTCTACGCGTGCGTGCGAGAGAGAAGGATCAAACCAATTACCTCTCTCCAAAGCGGACGGTCAATTGCCTGGTGAAAACCGAATCTCTATTATTTTATTGCCCTTTTTTCTTTTCCTTCGTTGGAACTGGCCGGTCCTCCCTTTTCCTACCCCAAAAATTATAATAAAAAGAAATTAATAATTGACACACGTTGCTTGGAATATTTTTAATTACTGGATCTTGTTGATGACTTGTCTGAGTTAGATTAGGAATGGTTAAATCAAAAATTATTTTCATGAAAATTTTCCGACTTGAATAACGTGAGAAGTCTTCCACATCAATTTTTCCAAATGAGAAAAGTCCATATCATGGAATTTTTTCGAAAGTTTTCTCCATGATTCGAAAGAAGCTCTTTAGCAGTAATTAAAGTCAATCCATCTTATTGCCAGATAATAAAATTTTCATTTAAGTATGCAAAAAATAAATATTTAATATATATTTTGTTGTGGAGAATCGTACTTGTGAGAATATGGCCCGAATTTTTCTCGGCCTACAACCTTTGACGCGTAGGGTTCACTAAGCTGGGGAATCACCCGATTCAATTTTATTACTTTATTTATGACACTCCATTTATTTAGTTTTCACTCAGTTTTTCCTCCTTCACCACCTCTCTACCCTACGTCCAGGTAAAAATATTCTACACTACTACAAAATTTCTTTATACGTGTGGGTGGTTTTTGGACTTGCAAAATTAAAAGCCCTCAGTTTAAATACTTTTCTTGGTCAGTTAACATCGTTGCTCAAAATTCTTTCGGTCTCGTATTTTATCTTAGTGTTCTGCATATTTCAATGTGTTAATTTTTTTTTTTAATATATGGGGAATCATGGATGATGGGTCTTATAATTTTGAAAAATTAAAACGTGATCGGGAAAGTCAGCCTTTGCCTGTGGGGTGGATAGGAATCCATTCAAATAACAATGAAATACTCTTCACTTATATCGATCAAATCTCGCGGTCCATCAAATTTTTGTGTTCGATTGACAGTTCCTTGGCGATAAGAGTATGTACTCCTCAATTAATGTGTTTTGTCTTTTTTTTAACGTAATGTTTCGAGGGAGAATTCACTACGTGTCATTAATTATCGCACTTCCTACTCAATTTAAATCATCTCATTTCATGATTTTAATGAATGCTTCCCTTAACAAGGTAATGTCTCCTGATAAAAAAAATCATCGTGATTTGACAAAGGACTTTAGATTTCGATCATTCGACGACGTACATACAATGTTAACAGTGCTCTCAAAGTGGCCAATTTGTATTGGAGTGAATTTACTTGAAAGGTAAATATGTAATATGAATAAACTATTTCATTTTACAAATTCCATTCAACGCCAATTATTGGTATGTTTTTGTGTAGCCCACAGCCATGCAATGATTGTTTGTTTCTTCTGAAGCCAGAAGAGACATCCAGAAACCAATATGAACAACGTTGTAGTCATTGTCGTTCTCTCAGGCAAAAAATCAACAGACGTGTTCCCCGTTCTCCAGCACAGACATTAGGGGCCGTGAGGCACAAGTTACATTTAATTCAACGTAAAAATCAGAGGACCACACTTACGGTAAAATATCTAACTTTTGTATTCCTCTTTTCCATCATGTATCCAGTACAATTTTTTCTTTAGAGAAACAACATGCGAGATTCTCTCAATCGAGAGCGGGCCGTACGAGCACAAACGAAAAAAGAAATTATTGATGAAATTCTCACTTCACTACCACCTCTGCAACAAGAGAACTTAAGAGCATGTTTAAATGCCGCAAAACATACGAATCCAAAGCAGAGGCGATACACGGCAGAGTGGATATATGAATGTATTCTTTTACGAATTAAGAATGCTAATATGTACGAGAATCTGAGGAAAAAGTCTATTCTTGCTCTACCGTGTCGTGCCACTGTTAGAAATTACACTAAGAATTTGGAAAGCACTTATGGTTTCCAGAAATCCGTCTTTGATTGTCTCAAAATCAAGGCTAAAGAAATGGATATAGCAAATAGAAGAGGTATGTATTCATCTCTCTCTCTCCCCCTTGGCGCTCCAATTAATCATTAGAATTGATAATAAAAATTAGATTCAATTGAATCCAGTTTGTGCTTCAATATTTTCCCGATTTCAGGGTCGTTGCTTATCGACGAAATGAAATTGTCAGAGAATATTGCATTTGATCAGAGGACAATGACTTTCACCGGATTTACAAACCTCGGTCAATACACTCCTGAAAATCAAAAAACATCATTCGGTGACCACGCTTTGGTTTTTATGTTTCAACCCTTTCGCGGACAGTGGGTGCAAGTTGTGGGCAGCTTCCTGAGTAAAGGAGCTGTTACTGGAGCTATATTACACAAACTTATACTGGAATGTATTATTCTACTTGAAAACTCAGGATTCCTCGTGGATGCTGTAGTAACTGATGGAGCGGCATGGAACAGAGCAATGTGGACTGAATTTGGCATTGGATTGGAAAACGTAAGTTGCAAGCATCCTTGTGATAGTGAGCGGAGACTATGGTTCTTATCAGATCCCCCCCATTTATTTAAAACATTGAGAAATTCGATCGTATCTCGAAGTGAAACACTGGTAAGTGTATTTTGTACTTATTTTTTATTTTTAGGTTTTTTTAATTTATTTCTCTTTCCGATTTTTGTGCACATCAATATAGACACCAGATGGGGTGATAAAATTGAAGCACTGGGAGACCCTCGCGCAAGAGCACAATCAACCAAATCTAAAGATGGCGTATAAATTATCTAAAGATCATATTAAACCGAAACACTATCAAAAAATGAATGTGCCATTAGCTTGTCAGGTAAAGCTTAAGCCACATCTCAGTCATATGATAATTCGAAAGTGGAAGAGTAATCATTTGATGTCTCTTGAATTTCTCTGTTCACAGTTATTCGACAAATCGGTTCAAGCAGCCATGACGATACTAAGGAAAACATGCAAGGATCTTGAAGACTGTGAACCCACAATTAAGTTTTGTGAAAGAGTAAACAATTTGATTGATGCAATGATGAGTCGGACTCCGTGAAACGCCCTAAGACCTTGTTCTACAAGCATGAAGGTACGCGCACCACAATCAATATTATCGTCAATTATTTTTTCTATATTATCACATAAAAGCATTTGAAATTAACCATTGAATGAATTTCCAACCACGAATAAACTCATTAATTTTTTGTTATATTGACTGTTCGTAGGCTATCACTGATTTTCAAGAATTCATTGAAAAGTGGGAAACATTAGCTACTGTGGATAAAACCAAGGTTCTAACACCGCAAACATTATATGGTCTGAAAATAACTCTGCAAGCAACCGTTGAAATATTCACATTTTTGATGGAAAAATGCGGTTATCAATATTTGATGACGGCTCGCTTGAATCAAGACGCATTGGAGGTATTTATCGAAATGGGACGAAATTCCTTTCATGTATTTGGACATTTACCACAGCTTTGGAATATACAATCAAATTAATTTTCCGTTTCAGAGATTTTTCTCTATGATGCGAAGTGCTTGTGGATCTCATGATCATCCAGATCCACAATTATTTATACAAATATTCCGCCTGATGCAAACATATTCTCTCATCAAACCACCGAAAGGATGTAATGTTACTGGAACGGAAATTTTGGATACTTTGATTCATTCTAAAGATATTAATCCTCTAACCATTCAGAAACAGACTAAGTGGGAGGACAAACTATCTGGTTTAATAAGTAAGGGAAAATATTTGGAGGATTCTCTTGCTGCGAGAGCGCAGGTTGATCAACAACACGATTATTGTGTATCCCGTGATAATGTTATCACTTCTGCTGGCAAAAGTTCAGTTGACCATATTTACAACACCTCCTCTACATCCGACTACGTGCAATCATACATTGCCGGTTTTATTGCGAGAAAAATGGGCGATCGAATCAAATGTGAAATGTGTCGTCAAACATTAAAGACTGAGAATACTAATGATGAAAGACATGAATTCATAAAACTCATGAGTGAAGGATATTTAACATATCCAAGTTATAGTTTATTCGAGTTGACACAGAGGATTGAGAGAGAAATTTTAGATATAGTTGCAGGGTGTGTAATGGATTGTGAACTCATGTGGCAGATTATAGATCGAGTAACACAATTGGAAGATATTCCATTATTAGGATGCAACGCAGAAAATCATTCTGTTAATCTCACCAAGAGGATTGTTCATCTTTATGTTACTACACGAGGGCACTTCCTGGCTAAGTTCATGAACCAGGCACAAGAAGAAGCGAAGAAAAAAATGTTGCAATTGAGAAAAAATTGTAAACTGTGAAGTTCTCAATTGTCATTGAATTTTTAGATCAATATGTTATGTAATAATATCATAGAATTTTTTTGTTATATCTGTTATAAGTAAAAGATACATGAGGTAGTTTCATATTTGTGATATCTACCGAATTAAATATTGGAAAGTGAAATGTGATACCGATTGTAAACTGATGTGGAATATTATGAATTATTTAATTATTCAAGTAACTTTTTTCTCAGAATTGTATTCATCTGATTTCGTTTACTATTTCCCTGTATATATATTTCTATAATCGGCCAGACTCTTCTTCTTCTTCTTCGATTTTTTTGGCACTGACTACAGTGTGTCTTGCGGCCGTTATCGGCCAGACTCCACCGTGTCACTCTCACACGAGGGGTTTGATAGTCAGTGCCCTCTGAGCGGCCGGATTTGTCTCTAAACGAAACTACAGATTTTGTGGACACGCTAAAAGCGGCCGTTAGCACTCCTGGTCTCTAGTCTCCATGGGCTTAACCTATTTATATCTAGTAACCTTGGACTGAAAATCTAGATTCCTATCGGTACGGTAGCAGCTAGATTGTGTTTAGGCTTCCTCTGTAGGTGACGCCTCAAGCACATTCTACTTTCTGCCGTACCGGCAGAAATCCTGTGTAACGGGCATACATGGACTCAGTCTCCAAAATTTTTATACACTAGTAACATTATGGCGCGGCCGCAAGCGGCCGCACTGTTGATGCCGTTTTTTTATGAAACTTCCCATGAAAATGCCCCATGTCAGTCAGCGCTTCGATTAATCGAATCGATTCTCTCCATAGCATCTGCCATGTTCGATTATATGAGCATGTCTTTTTTGAGTTTACTAGCGTTGTCCGCGGCCGCGTGTGCATGTCGATTCACATGAGAATGTTCATGAGAATTCGCCTGAAATTGCCCATGAGAAGTGCCCATGTCAGCTGTTCAGGAGAACGCCATGACAGTGCTGTCTTTTTTAATGTAGGAAAAAAAAAAGAAAGGTTGATCCCGTTTGATGACGGTTCTTGTTTCCAATTAATTTTCATTCCAAATTTCATATTCGTCGCCGTAGAGTGAAAGGGGCGTAAGTGCCAAAATTCATTAATTTTTTTTTTGTAATAACAAAGGGGCGTATGTTTTTTTAATCCTCGGAATTGGATGTCTACCTCTTAGGAATGATTTGAGTTGATTAATTTTTGTAGTAACAAATGGGCGTAATTCCACAAAGTTAATCACAAAGGGACGTATCTCCAGCACATACGCCCCTTTCATCCTATGATAAGCATTACATGTAATGTGAAAGGGGCGTAAGTGTTATTTTTCTTTACTTAAAGGAGCGTAAGTGTGGAGATACGTCCCTTTTATTTTATGATGAGCATTAACATAATGTGAAAGGGGCGTAAGTGTAATTTAAAAAAAAAAATGAAAGGGGCGTAAGTGCGGAGATGCCCCTTTCACTTTAAAAAGGGAGTTTTTGGTACATACGCCCCTTTCACTCTACGACGACGATATTATTATTTCATTTTACTTCTATTTTATTTTTTCTACATTCATATTTTTACGTAACCCCAAATATTATACCCTGATTAGTCAGAATCAGAATGAAATAAAATTCTCCGAGAATAATTTTTTTTAAACGCTAATAATAATAATTTTCTTTCAAAATTAATTATATAATTTCCCGCACGTTTCCCCGTGTAACAACGATTGAGATGACGTTTATATTTCACGCGCCTGTATTCCTTGATCACAGTGCCATCTCTCGGTGTTCTCTCTGAACCCTCTCATCATTCTCGTTTAAATTTCGATGTCCGCCATGTTCGATATCTCGTTCCATTTGATAGTTTCTGTCCTTGTCTATGTCATGTCTTTTTTTTATAGTGGACATGCCGTTATTACACAGCGTTAATTCCACATGAATTATCCATACGGTTGAAATACACCCAAAAGAAATCCTATGTTTTTCCACATTGGTTTTTCCACAAGATGATTAAACACGTACGCTTTATACACATCTACATTTACACACGATGTATATATACATGGTAAGTATACACATGGAACTATTGCGCGGGCTTCTTTCACACATGAGAACATTCCACACGGCAATTTGACACATTTGAAAATAACACATGAAAGTTTTACACATCATTGATAAACACATTCATTTTAACTACACGAAGTTTTTTCACAATGAATTATATACATTTCATTTTTCCACGGGAATAATTTACACGTCGTACTTTTCCACTTTCTATTTTATGAACAAGATATACATAGGTCATTTAATGGAATTACACATGAGTGTTATACACATGTCATTAAATAATAACTCTCTCCATTTTTGCACGCTCCTATTAACACATAGAATATATACACAGCCTAGAATTACACACGTTTATTTTTTCCCTCTAATTACACAATGTGTAATTCCACTGTGTAATTCTATGATGTGTAATCCAAAAATGAGTTTGTGTAATTCTGATTTCTATGTGTATAATTCTATTAAGTTTATGTGTAATTCTCGAGGAAAATTTAGAAAAAATGAGAAAGCGTATTTGTTAGGTTGAAAAGAAGTTGCGTTTTAAATTTTCCTCGAGAATTACACATAAACATAATAGAATTACACACATAGAAATCAGAATTATACAAACTCATTTTTGGATTACACATCATAGAATGACACAGTGGAATTACACATTGTGTAATTAGAGGGAAAAAATAAACGTGTGTAATTCTAGGCTGTGTATATATTCTATGTGTTAATAGGAGCGTGCAAAAACGGATAGAGTTATTACTTAATGACATGTGTATAACACTCAAGTGTAATTCCATTAAATGACTTGTGTATATCTTGTTTATAAAATAGAAAATGGAAAGGTACGACGTGTAAATTATTCCCGTGGAAAAATGAAATGTGTATAACTCATTGTGAAAAAACTTCGTGTGGTTAAAATGAATGTGTTTATCAATGATGTGTAAAACTTTCATGTGTTATTTTCAAATGTGTCAAATTGCTGTGTGGAATGTTCTCATGTGTAAAAGAAGCCCGTGCAACGGTTCAATGTGTATACTTACCATGTGTATATACATCTCGTGTAAATGTAGATGTGTATAGAGCGTACGTGTTTAATCATCGTGTGGAAAAACAAATGTGGAAAAACATAGGATTTCTTTTGGGTGTATTTCAACCGTGCGGATAAATTCATGTGGAATTAACGCTGTGTAATAACTGCATGTGTATAAAAATTTTGGAGGCTGAGTCCATGTATGCCGTGTAACGTCCCTATAATAAAAACGGTTCAAACTCTGTTGGTAAAAAGTGGAAATCTAGTAATCAAATTTAGTGACTTTTAATTTTTCATTCGCGGTCATCTTAGGAACTCCTTGTATTGTTTAGAACAATCAAGAATAATTATTCTCGCTTCTTTATTCCTTAAATTAAATACATCATTATTTTAATAAAAAAAAAATATATCACTATTATTAACAATCAATTCATTCATTATCGATGGATTAGTGGTGAATGTATAAAATTAATAGAGTGATACGTGAAGTTTCAGTGGAAGGAAAAGACTAAAATTAATAATAAACTAATAATGTGGGTTATTCGTCTTCTTCCTTCGGGGTTATTGGCTTTAGTTGACCTAGCAACGTAAACTACTGTGGATTTGAATCATTTGAAAAGGGGAAAAAAATATGATTGAAGTGAGAAAAAAATTAAAATTTAAAAACCCCCGACGGTGGTATTGTAAGCTGAATGATTTGAAAAATTGGAACAGTAAAAAATAAATAAGCAAGATGAAGAAATAACAATAAAAAATAAGGAACAGCAAAGTCGAGGGGGACACATAAAATCTTGAAAACCTCTGTATCCTCTCGACTTTGCTGTCTCTTATTTTTTATTGTTATTTCTTCATCTTGTTTATTTACTTTTTCCTTTTTCATTTTCCCAAATCATTCAGCTTACAATACCACCGGCGGGGGTTTTTAATTCCAAGTTTTTTCTCACTTCAATCATATTTATATCATGGCCTAGGTACACCTATATGGCACTTCTCACAGATCATAGCTGCATGTATTATCCATCTGACCGCCTCAAATTTGATTGTTCAATTCTCAAATTTATTTGGAGTATGCATATGACGACTGTAATTCATGGGTGAATCCATGAATTTTTCTTCGTTTCAGGTCTTATATATTATATTTAACATTTGATCATTAGTTTCAATAATTGTTTAGGACGAGATGGGTCCGGATGGAAATGTTTCAATCTCAAATGAGATCATAATAAGCTTTGGTCAGAGCCAGACTTAACATTTGACCATTAGTTTCAATCATTGTTTAGGACGAGATGAGTCTGGATGGAAATATTTCAATCGCAAATGATAATCATAATAAGCTCTGGTCAGAACCAGACTTAACATTTGACCATTAGTTTCAATAATTGTTTAGGACGAGATGGGTCCGGATGGAACCATACAGTCGTAATATGTGTTGAGTCGGCGTCTGATGGTGGCAGACGGTGTTTGGATAGAATCGTAATCCGCGGTGCCAGTTCCTAGGGGAAGAGAGGGTATTACCGGACAGCGGGTAATACCGGACACTCTAATATCTAAAAAATAGATGATTGTTTTTTTCCATAAAAATTCAATGAGATCAAACTTATCGTCCTTATTCAATTTTGGAAGATTCCGTAACATAATCTTTGTGACAAAAATAAAAAAAAAATATATTAAAATTCGGAGGCTCTAGCATCTAAGAAATAAATGTCTTTAAATGAGCATTTTCACGTATTTTTGCTTCCCGAGGGAAGCATTGTGATCGCACTTTTTTGACTTTTTCCAATTTTGCCTGGATATGATCTAGAATGTTATGAAACGTGAAGATATGATGTTTTTAGAAAATGTCTGTATGTATGTGTGTGCGTGTGTATGTATGTGCGCTTTTTTTTCCAAATTATGTCAATAACTGCACGAAGATCATAGATAAAAATTTGAAATTTTGGCCATTGATAGATATCAGTTAGGTGAAAGTCTGTGCAAAATTTCAGCTTAATCGGTCCATTACTTGCTGAGATATAGCCGTTTTTCAAAAAATCGTTTTTCTTCAATATCTCGAGAACAATACAAGGTATCGACCTTATCCATGGTGGCATTCATCTCCATGATGTTATCAAATCATAAGAAAATTCAAGGGAGGTGGAGAATAAAATACAACATTAAAATTATGTCATAAATGCGACGTTTCGCTAATTATTATAGCTTCATCAGCCACTAGAAAATAAATATATAAATATAAATTCACATTTCATACACTTATCAGTGATTTCTAACCTCATATAACAAATTATTAAAATACTAAAACTGAGCTTAACATAAACAGAAAAATATATACCTTAACATGATTAATGTCTTGTCTCATTCAAATTAAAACTCTCGAAACGGAGTTCTCCATATGTAACAAGAAACAAATAGCAAAATTTAAGAAACATATTTTTCTCGAATGACAACCACTCAGATACAGTCACACGTCTTAGTGTGTATGAGTCCCCCACAACTCAACACTCATCCGGTGATAGACAACAACGCAGCTGAACCGCGCGGGGGCAGCACTCTCCAGGCACTAATGTTCAGCCAGCCTAACATCTTACAAATCTGGCATTCCGTCGATCTATTCTCCTCTTATATTGTTTTAACAAATAGCTATATGAAGAGCTCAAGCCGCATGTATCTTCCCGTTTATTCACTGTATCATTCATGGAAATATGGATCATTTCACTAATGTTCCTCTTCTTCCAATTCTCTTCCGTATCAAGAATACTAATACCACTAAAATTGAAATTATGACCAGTGGAAAAATGATGATCCGCTAAGGCTGTTTTCTCAGTTTTCAGAATTTTCTCAGAATTTTCTCTAAATTAAGACCTGTCGTGAGTTGCTTAAAAGCCCCGAGCTATAAGCTAGCTAGATTGTTACATCAACTCCTGTCTAAAGTACAGAAATCCTCTAAGTTCAGTATTAAGAACTCACAAGAGTTTGTGGATTTTGTAAGTGATGTGAAACTACCAGATGGTGATGTTTTGGTCTCATTAGACGTAGTATCATTATTTACTAATATCCCGAAAGATCTCGTTATTAACATCGTGGAAGAACACTGGGACGAATGGTCCACCATAGTCGCCGCTCCAAAGAAAGTAATATTGGATTTAATCCAATTTTGTTTTGATGCAAGCTACTTCTCCTTCAATAATGAAGTATATATGCAGATAGATGGAAGTAGCATGGGCAATCCAGCAAGCCCGGTGCTGGCGAACCTAGTGATGGATCATGTGATTGAGAAGGTAATTGATGAACTCCCCTTTAACATCCCATGGGTGAAGTTATATGTAGATGATACTTTACTACCAGTGCCTATCAATCAAATAGAAATGGTGAAAGACCAGTTTAACTCTGTTCATAATCGTATTCAGTTCACTGTAGAAAAAGAAGTAGAGAATGCGATATGTTTTCTTGATGTAAAAGTTTTCCGACAAAATGATGGGACTATTAAGATGAGTTGGTATCAGAAACCGACGAACTCTGGCAGAATAGTCAATTTCAGATCTAATCACCCGACCTCACAGAAGATTGGAGTAGCGTTTGGTTTGCTCCATCGAGCCATTGGCTTAAGTAGTGAGGAATACTATGAGGACAATATAAGAAGGGTGAGTAATGTACTAACGAATAATAGTTACCCAGATAAATTCATAAAGAACTGCGTCAAGAAGTTTAAAGATCGGAGAGATAGTGGAGTGATGAGAGCTGAATTAGAGATCAAAAAGAGCTTCAGCCTTCCGTTAATCAAAGGTCTGTCACAAGAATTGAATAAGTGCATAAAAAACACGGACTCAAGATTTGTATCATATAACTTGAAGAGAGTTGGAGATTTGTATACCAGATTAAAAGATGAGACACCACAGCTTAGCAGATCTGGACTAATATATGAAATTCCCTGTGAATGCTCTAAGTGTTATGTAGGACAGACTAGACAAAGATTAGGTATTAGGTTGAGTCAACATAAAAATGACTGTAAACCTGAGAAAATTCTGAAAACTGAGAAAACAGCCTTAGCGGATCATCATTTTTCCACCGGTCATAATTTCAATTTTAGTGGTATTAGTATTCTTGATACGGAAGAGAATTGGAAGAAGAGGAACATTAGTGAAATGATCCATATTTCCATGAATGATACAGTGAATAAACGGGAAGATATATGCGGCTTGAGCTCTTCATATAGCTATTTGTTAAAACAATATAAGAGGAGAATAGATCGACGGAATGCCAGATTTGTAAGATGTTAGGCTGGCTGAACATTAGTGCCTGGAGAGTGCTGCCCCCGCGCGGTTCAGCTGCGTTGTTGTCTATCACCGGATGAGTGTTGAGTTGTGGGGGACTCATACACACTAAGACGTGTGACTGTATCTGAGTGGTTGTCATTCGAGAAAAATATGTTTCTTAAATTTTGCTATTTGTTTCTTGTTACATATGGAGAACTCCGTTTCGAGAGTTTTAATTTGAATGAGACAAGACATTAATCATGTTAAGGTATAATTTTTTCTGTTTATGTTAAGCTCTGTTTTAGTATTTTTATAATTTGTTATATGAGGTTAGAAATCACTGATAAGTGTATGAAATGTGAATTTATGTTTATATATTTATTTTCTAGTGCCTGATGAAGCTATAATAATTAGCGAAACGTCGCATTTATGACATAATTTTAATGTTGTATTTTATTCTCCACCTCCCTTGAATTTTCTTATGATTTGTATCGACCTTATTTTTTTTTCAAAAATATTTGTCATAAAAATATCTTTTATAACAGTACAATTTTTTTCGGGGATGTAGAATTAACATAGTTATTACGCTTTTTCTGTTTTTTGCCTGAAATCCTTGTACGCACGATAACTTGAGAAATATTCAAGATAAAAAGTTGAAACTTGGTATGACTCTAGGCCTTATGATTGTGAAGGTTTCTATTTTGTATGGGCGCAATCGGACCAGTAGTTCCGGAGATATTCGAGTTTGAGTGTAACACTACTTTGTTAAATATCTCAAAAACTATGGGATCGATTACAATTTTTTTTTTTTCAAAATATTTGTTACGATGTTTTCTATCTAGTTCAATCAAAATATGCATACCCTCCCGTTGAAAGTTTTCGAGATATTGGCATTTTTCTATTTTCACCTCTAAAAGTCGCTCAGACGCTCTCTAATGCCACCTGAGTTTGGGCTAAAGTTTTGAAATTTGGGCTACTAGTTGATATCATCAATCTTAATACCTGTGCAAAATTTTAGGCTGATCTGTCTATTTGTCACTGAGATACAGCGAGTCAGAATGGTTTTTTTCATCAAATTTACAAGTTTTTCTCTTCAAATCAGTGTACACATGATAACTTGAAAAATATTTGAGATAAAATGTTCAACTTTGGTATGATTGTAGGCCTTCTTATAATAAAGGTTGGTATTTTGTATGGGCGCAATCGAACTGTTCATTTTGAAGATATTCGATTTTATGTGGAAAACCATTTTATGCAATATCACGAAAACTAACGGACCGATTTTATTTTTATTTTTTTCAAAATATTCATCACGATGTTTTCTATCTAGTTTAATCAAAATATGTATGCCTTCCCATTGAAACTGTTCGAGATATTCTCATTTTTCTATTTTCATATTTTCCGCTCGCTCATACGGACTATAATGACTGAATGAATTTTGCAAGTTGTTTTATTACATTTTATTTCACATCAAAAAATCCCAGGAAAAATTGTATAATAGCCAAGAAATCTCATGAAAACAATTTAACCATGATAAATTGTGCATCCCTCGGGAAGCTCACTACCAATGGCGTTCGTAGAAAGAAGAGAAAAAAAAATGATTATAATAAAATATTATAAGGACGCATTCCTTCCAATGCTTAGCACCTGTCACATAGAAGCTGCGGCCTACTTGTTTCGTTTTATATCAAAATTATTTCTATTCTGCGAATAAATTTGATATTCAAATTTTGTATCCAAGGAAGTTTCATGGGTTAATTTTACCTTGAAAATATGTAATTTTAAATAAATACGGAGGTGACATTTGCGGGTAATACCGGACAGCGTTGGCGGGTATTACCGGACACTCAGAGTCTAAACGTCCTGGGCTGGTTACCAAGAGCCACGACCGTTCTAGTCGTATTTTACATAAAGTGTGAGTGTTTAATAATGGAAAGAATGTTTTAAAAGCAACAATCCAATGTAATGAATAATTTAATCCATAAATTTTTGAATGGAAGAGGTTTTATTTGTCACATAGTAAGAAAATACTCTTTTTTGACATTTCGAGGTTAGATTTGTGTAAACAAAAATTTTTTCTCGCGGTATTTGAAGAGAATGGATGAAACAGAAAAATTCAAGAATAAAACCAAATCTGAAAAGTCAGCTGGGATAAAAGATAGTAAATCTAGGAGCACTAGGAAGCCCAAAGAGACTCCAGAAGACCAAAGAAACGACTGGAGATGATAACCAGGAAATCTATGCAATTTGTCTGATGACATCAGAAGGAGATGAAATTCGATACAGATGTCGAAGTTGTGGTAAATGGGTTCATACTGGCTGTACTGATGCTAAGCGCCCTAAGGATGATATTTATGATATGTGTTACGAATAGATACAACCAGTATTATTAATTTTTTCCTCATAATTTATATGACGTTCTGCTATTTTGCGTTTAACGTATGTGTTCAACAACTATTAAGATTTGTCTAGAGGTAATTCAATTGATAATTAGCATTTCAATCCATTTTATTCTCATTAATCACTCGTGTCCGCTAATACTCGCGTGGTGTCCGGTATTACCCGACTTAGAGGGTATCACCGGCCAAAAAGATTTTTTTTTCAAAAAATAATTTTAAAAAAACAGTTGAATTGATCGGTTTCGTTATTATGTACGATTAAAGTATAACAAATAAACTTTATTTAGCAATTGTTTTCAATATTGAGAAGTATTTCCAATAATTAATTATTAATACAAAGAATTCTGCTTAAGTGTCCGGTAATACCCTCTCTTCCCCTACTCATATAGTCATAATGTGTTTTCATATATAAGGTAAATCGCGGATCTGATCCATTCTGTCCCAAATATGCACGAAAAACGTCGTTTTTTGTGTTTTCACCATAAAAATGCTCCTCGGTCCGCAATTTTCATCCGATTTCTATATTTCTTTTGACGTGGATACGTCTATAGTTTCGTTTTGAACTTTATGGGGATGGGGGGCGATTTTGTGAAATGATGTAAGTAGTATTTATGCCCCAGCGCCATCTACCAGGAAACATTTTACTCTTTCGAAAACTTATCATGTCACATTGATAACTTATCGACGGATGACTGTTGCTCTTTCGATAACTTATCATCGCACATCGATAAATTATCCATGGATGATTACAATCAAACATAGTTATCATCATGAAGAATAGATGTCTTTCTATTTTCCATGCTGGCTACGATTGACGCATTTATGATGGTTGATTGTGAACAAACTTGAATCAAATAATCGAATCAAAAAATTAATAAAAGGATTAAGGAACGTCTTATCATGCCAAAACGTTGCGCAATTCCGTATTGTTCTTTGGGACCAAATGAAAGTGTGTTTAGTCTACCCTCTGATCCAATAATCCGTCGAAATTGGATACGTGCACTGTGTAATGCATATCTTAACCTACATCTAAAGAAAATCGTGTATATTTGTGAAAAACATTTCAAGACTACAGATTTTGACGTGGATACGTCTATAGTTTCATTTTGACGGTGATTGTGATAAAGTTCTTATCGTTTAACACCGTCTATCGGCGTTTTTTAGATATTAGTAAATTATCCGTGTCCCTAATTGTTGCTAAATTATCGACTACTGATACACAAGTTTAAATTATCGACTGCTAATGTATGGGTAACAAAGAACTTTTGAATTGATATACTAACCTCGAAATAACATACAGACAAAGTTGATCGTTCACACAAATACGTTGGTTTTTCATACTTTTCTTATCACCGACCAATACTTGATAAAGTGACATTAAAACAGTAACCATTGTATGCAACATGTTCAACTTCTTATATCTCTCTGAACGTTAGACGTATCCACGTTAAATTCTACGGCTGCATCGACGATACAGCCGCCTGTCATTTTTTAAAATGTTCCTTATGCTTCAGAGAACGAAGTTGAGTATCCATTTGATTTTACGTGTCCTAGAACATTAGAAAATGAATTTTTTTTTTATTTTCTCGATTTTTTCGTCTTTTCAAAAAATCTCAGAATTCATAATTTTTTTCATCACAAAATTCATATTAGGTGTGATGAGAATGATCAATCACTCGGAATTATGAATTTTGAGATTTTTTGAAGCGACGAAAAAAATCTAAATGCTCAAAACATTCATTTTCTAATGTTCTAGAGTACATAAAATCCAATGGATACTTCACTTCATCCTCTAAAGCATAACGAACATTTCAGAGGAAGAAATATCAAAATCAGAGAAAATGGCTGACCGAGGAGCATTTTGAAGATGAAAATACGAAAAACGAAGTTTTCCGTTCATATGCGGGGCATAATAGGTCGGGTCCGCGGTTTTTCTTAGTTTTTCATATATCCCCTCATATATCAAAAGTCGATCAACGGGTTCCAAGTCCGAGCTAGGACTTTCAAATTATACCGAGGTGGCCCCCTAATTCCAGTCCGACACAGTCGGCAGAATATTATGCCCTGACGATGCCTAAGAGCATTACCTCCTCATTACCTCCTCTGTAAAAAAAAAAATGTGTGCGTGGTGGCCACGCGCGACAGAAGTGAAACTTTTCTAGGCTTGAAATGTCAAGAGATGATTGTTGTATGAAAATCTCGATATCCTATCTGTCCATTATTGTCTCTGTTGAAATTCGAGAGGAAGGAGCAAAAAAGGGGCAATAAGTGAGGAATACTCGTGGTATTAATGACAAATATAAATTAGATTTTATTCGACAATTTAGATTTTCTTGCGATTTAAAAATATTCACGATATTCTATGCTACGTTCTGCCACTGTCTTCGGTTTAAAAAAAAATTATTATTCGATGTTTGTCACGCCATGCTCTGCTGCATTCCGTAGTCGTTTTTGGCACGATTATTCTGCGAATAAATAAATCCTCCAATTTATCTGTACGAACTAAACACACTTCAATAATTGATTAAAAACCCATTAATTCTGCAAGAACACCTATCTTATGCACTCCAATTTTTTCAACAATTTTCAAACACGATGATAGTTAAAATAAATAATTAATTCAGTACGATAATGCACCAGACTAACTAACAGTGCATGAATTGTAGGTTATAATTTCACGACGATTCACGCATCAGCTGAAACAGCCCGACTTTTTACGCTGGTTCCACGTGCGATTCCCTATTCAGGAGGTGGCGCCTCCAACGCAAGAAATGTGCAGTGTTCTCATAGCATATAATACGTATGCTATGAGTGTTCTCACTATGCACCGTAAGCGGAGTAATACTAGAGCCGTGCTGGTGTGCTCCACTCCCACCACTTTTCGTCACAGCCGACTCCCCTCTTTTTTGTCACAGTCCGACACCCCTCCTTTCGTTACACTTCACGCTGTAGTTGTCGACTCGCTCTACCGTGCCTAAAAAAGTTTCACTTCAAAAATGAAAAAATAAATAAAAACATATACACACATATACAGTCATGTTATTAACCCGTCAGCACGCGCGCGATTCTCCCAGTATTCTTAACGCGCGCCATGAGAGAAACTCTCACATGTAACGAACGCACTAGTGAGACAGAGACCGACTACCGCTCCCGAAATAGTCTGTCTTTATCGCACTAGTTCCGAAGGACCCGAATTAACCGAGTGCCTTCGGGCGCGCAGTGAGGGAATCTCTCACATTTCTCGGCTGCCTTCGATAAAATATTTGTTATTTAATTATTGATAATTATTACTTAAGTGCTAGAGGATTTAACCGATCTTCAAAGAAAGGGAGATAGTTAATTGAGGCATTAAAAAAGGTTCATTCAAATATTTTCATTTTTAGGGCATGTTTCCTATAGCATGGAAATTATTGTGAGAGAAACTCTCATAGCGCGCGTGCTGACGGGTTAAAAATGATGGAAAGTAGTATATGATCAACATTGGGAACACCCTTCCAGGAATTCCCCCTCCCCCCTTCCGGTCTATTGTTCAGATGGTCGAGCGTCTTTTAGGTCCCCCTCCCCCCTGCCGGTCTATTGTCCAGGTGGTCGAGCGTGTTTTAGGGACCCCCCGGGGTGACGAAGGCTCACGAAATGCTCAGGGATCTAAAGGGGGGTGGTGGGTGGTGAAAGGGTTAAAGGCTAGAGTGGGAGAAAAGGTTAAATGCTAGAGTGGGGGGAAAGGGTTAAATGCTAGAGTGGGGGGAAAGGGTTAAAATACAACACAAAATGCGCAATTATGGGATTACATAAATTATTTATTCAAAAGGTCTTATTACCTAGCATACAATTGTTTTTTTATTGAAAAAAGATTAAAATTATTATTTATTGAAAAAAGATTATAATTATTATTATTTATTGAAAAATCATTATTCGAAATACATTATTCTTACTGAATTTAAAATTGTTATTATTATTTATTACGAAAAAAGATTATTATTTAGGGTATGAGAAAAATCGTTTCGTTGAACGTTGATTATAATGTGAAATACCACTACCAGATAAGTTTTTAAAGGGTTTTCTTAAATTCCTACGATTACATTTTCGAGTGATTTTCTTGAACATTTTCATAATAATGCGATCGTTACGTTTTGTGTCTGAAGTAAATAATTTATGAAAGGACTGTAGAGACCGATTATTGAAAAGCCAGTGAAGCACAGTAATGCAGTACTGCCCACAAACATCAGACGATACATCTTGGAGTCTTTTTGCGCTCCATTCATATATGCGGCAATTTCTCCTAAGGCGTTGAGTGATTCGAGCGTCGAAGGGGGGCATTCCGAAGCTGTCGAAATAGATTCCTCGTCCATTTGAACCGAGGTAAACGGCAACCCAATGGCTTCCCGGTTGTGTGTGGTTATCGGTGTTGATGACGATTGCACAGGGCCGGACCCATTTCCATGGGACCCTGTCTGCGGGGTAGACTCCTCCAATGGTGGCATCTGTATGCGGTAGTACTTTCAAGAGTTCAAGGGTATTCATAAGAAAGACCTCAGGTCAATGGTGGAGCCCAATGGCCAGGTCAGAAAATGTAACAGGGCACGTGCGGTCTGGAAGACTGTTTATGGCCCACTAATGTAGTTGTACGGTAATCCCTCTGTTATATAGTCTATTATTCTTTTCCCTTTCATCCACTGTAGTCCACAATAACTTGTCTTGTCGAGTCAATTTCCAGCAAATTATCGTATTCTGCATAAAGTATGCAATTTACATTTTGCTCTGTGGCCTTGTCAAAACGTAATTCAATGCGGACACTTCCACTCCTGACAAGATTCCAATGGCTAGCACAATTTGCCGATAAATCAGGAGTCAGATCGAAAATGAAGAAAGAATATCCCTCAGAGTATGCATGACGAGAAATCCCATTTCCATGATCTCCGAAATGTACTCCTGTACCACCATACAGTGTATTATAGGCCTCTACGTCCAGACACTCTTCAGTAGCGAAATTTGGTTGCAGGGGTTTTGAAGGTACCTGCCGTCCATCGACATTAAGGCACAAAAAGTTGAGGCCAAAATGTTTGGCATTGAAAGGGTTTTTTGTCCTTGAGCCATTGAAACTAGCATTTTCCACCAATCCTAGTATGATCCTCTTAGGCAATTGTCCCAGAATTGCATTATCTATTGTTTCACTCATAATTCCATTATGTAATACAAAAGACTTGACCTCCACGCGTGTCAGGGGATATTTAGCCGTTGTCTTAGCTAGGGTTTTTGCGTGGGCTATTAATATGCCTGGGCTGAGCTTTACACGTCTGATAATCAATGAGGCCTCCATAACGTGAACTTTATAGCCGTGCGCTGTAGCATCCATAAGACAAAATTCATTTTTCGCCCGAATAAGACGAACACGCAGTTCCACGCCGTTGAGCAAAAACTTATCCTGATTGAACACGTCACAATGTAAATGTCCAAGCATATCAAATACTTTTCCACCCTTCGTAGCCCATTCCAAGGTGCGAGTTCTTAGCATCATTTCCATAATTGAGCAGTGTTTCAATGTATGCCCTATAGCCATAGAGGTTATTCGGGGGTGTAACAACTTTCTGGTTAAAATATACATCCACTTGATTGAACATAGAATGCAGAAAATTATTCACTGGTCCCACGGAATCGGCAACAGCCGCGGTGCCATCAGGTTTCACAATCTTCGCCCGTATTTTTAACATAGTATGTGCCAAATCAATATATTCCTCTCCATGACCAGGAACTATGAATTCAATTGGAGTGTCGTCCGATAAAGTAGACACAGGGTTGTAGTAAACAAATT
Organism: Coelinius sp. EB29; assembly: GCA_035578325.1. Taxonomy (NCBI): domain Eukaryota; kingdom Metazoa; phylum Arthropoda; class Insecta; order Hymenoptera; family Braconidae; genus Coelinius; species Coelinius sp. EB29. The sequence continues at coordinate 1,671,763 of JAOZGT010000020.1, read as the reverse complement.
GTGAATGTTCAATACTGGTCTGATGATTAATGAAAAATATCGTAGACGTCACGAGTTTTCCTCTTTGATTTACTTTTTTTCACTCTCCTAACTTTTATTTTCTTATTTTTTGAGGCAGCTCTCTTCTTCTTTTTACCCTTCCCGGTTTTGGATGTCTTAACCGATCCACGTCCAACGAGCTTATGAGCTCTGAGACGTTTTCGTTTTCTTTTATATCCAGAACCGCGCATTGGGGATCCAATTTTTTTCTGAACCTTTCTTTTCAATTTCAACCCCGATTCCGTCAAACGGTCCTCAAGCGCCACCTTTAATGGTTTTCCATTTGACACTACATCGGTTACAACGTTAAACCCTGTATTGAGAGCCTCTTTACCGACTGCTCGAGCTGCGCTACCAATGTACGGCAGAATGCGCCAAAAAAGCCCCCCGAGGAAAGCCCCAATTCCATGCCCCCGTTGGTAAGGGTTCCCTGCATAAACACGGCCAAAATTATTGTATCTCTCAACAGCACCCCCACCGCCAGCCTGATTTTCGTAGTATGTAATGTAGGGACTCATATCTATTTAATCAATCCGCTTGAAATGAAGTGTCACGTTTAAAGGCCCGTACTCAAATGGTATCAATTCGCCGCGATGACTCCTTATATCTATTTCAATTGTGCGGAATGAGTGGCGCATTAGGGGTATGTAATGAGGCGTCGAAAAAGTTGCACAATGCGTAGCACCATAGGTATAGCCAGCGGAATTGAATGGTACTATGCGCAAGAGAGATGACTGTACATCACCCGTCACATAAGGGGAACAGAGATCGCTATACACAAATAAACTCTCCGGTAAACCTCGGGACAGGCTAGCAGGTAGAGACCCTTCATGAGAAGGCACACCGTCTTTGAAAATGAGTGGTTTTCTTTCAAAACCTAACATATCCATTACTTTATCTGAAAACTCCAGACCATGCTTATGACTTCCGCATTTTTCGTATTTACAAATTTTTCCGATCATCACAAATCCCTGTTGCGCTGTGTATTGAAATCTAAAGTGATCTCTCAATGGTTTTATACCATTCAATATTTCTATGAGATCCTTCACATCTTTAAAAACTGCGACCGGCATGAATGATTTTTTCATCGTGTGCACTTCTTCAACCGTTTGAGTGCCTTCTGGTCCTTTCTGGGCATAATTTGTAATGAAGATACTGGAATCAGCTCTATCAGATATGTGTAGAAAATTACAAGGAAACTGTATCTCGCTCAATGCCACAGCCCATTGCCCTTCTAGCTCAATTTGTTTTGGGAGTAATGTTGTAAATTTCGATGCTGTATTGTCAGGATGATAGTCCATGCTGCTGTTGCTAGGCAGCACCATATAAAAATCATTCCGCTTCATTTTTTCCCTACGCCTTCCAACTCTGTTGCAGGTATCCACGAGTTGAATTTCACAGGATATCCCTCCCACTGAACGAAAACTTGTTTATTTTTTCCTTTTCCTTTAGAACGTAAAACGCGTTCAATTACAAATTTATCATCAGGCTGTTTATTGACAAGTACTAATTCTTGCTCATAGAAAAATCCTTCAATCGGTTCATCAGCTAAATCTTTCACTTCATATATAGGTAACGACTGTTTCAATAGAGTTTTAGTAATTTGGAATATTTCTTTACTCCAATTATACTCGTATCCTTTCTCAAAGATGCCTTTAGCTCTACTGATGCGTGCATAGTCCCCTACCTTGTATTTAAAGGTTTTTTTTAGGAGGTTTTTCCGATTTGAAACGATCTTGTATATTACGCCATGCATGTGAGGCATTGTCGATGGTCACGGCCGCCGGCGCCATCTTTATTGAGGAATGTCTTGAATTGTTACAAGAGTCAACAATTTTCTGCAAAACATCTATATATTCATATGTTCTATTGTGTGTAAAGTAACGCCACATACGTTCTTTCAATGTTCGATTAAAACGCTCGACAACAGCTGCCTTGATATCAGGATTACGAGCGAGACGAAATTGTATTTTTTTATCAGAGAAAAATTTCTGAACGCTACTGGCTACAAATTCTTTCCCCTTGTCAGTTTGTATGCAAACAGGAATACGGCCGCCACTCCTCTTCAAAATACGCTTAAAGACCTCGAGTACCTGAGGCGCTGACTTGTCCTTTATGGGTTCGACCTAGGCAAACTTACTAAGGACGTCTATAACCACAAGCAAATAAGAGATTCCATTGTTATATGTCTTCAATGATCTCAACTCCACCAAGTCTGCCTCCCATAAATCATCAATATTATTCACTGTATAATGTAAACGTGGAAATTTTCATCTAATAGGTTCATGAAGAGTGTATGTGTTTTGTGCATTCAGCCAATTTTTTTTTTTTTTCTCTGATATTACTTTTTTGTATTTTGATAAAATGTTTCGAGCACCTGTATATGCCACAGGTTCTACAGGATCAAAATATGTTTTCGATAATTTCTCTTCTTCTAAAAGTGAAGCCATGACGATAGATTAAGAGATTTTCTCTTTTCGTAAGGACTATGGTTGGGCCTTGATTCCCTAAATTTGAGTTTCTGTCCCCTCCTCCTAAAATCAGCGACAGATCTATTGGGTGTTAACATATGGCGCCTAATTCCTCCTTCAGCGTAAGACTGTGATGATCCCGGTGGTGGTGGCAGGTCACCATCTATAGAACTGTCGTCGTCTGAAATCTCAGGTTCTACGCGATGACTCTGATTCGCCGGTGAGTTTATCAGTTGGCGTTGAAATTTAGGATTACCCAAAAACTCTTGAGGTGTATTTATGCTATGTAAGTATGCTGCAAAACGTTCCCAACCTTTAGCGTTATAATTTTTACGTGATCGAACGACGTCTTGTATGAGATCGACAATATTCACTCCAGTAAGTAATCGGCCATCCAATGTCACCTGCCCTTGTGCGTTCCACTTTAACCTTTTCCTTGCATCGGCTGTATCGATATATTGAAGAATACCCGCGGCTTTTCTTTTGAACGTTACAGGTATTGTAGCTACAATAGCATCTGGGGCGTACCGGTTCTCTTGGGGCGTATCATTGACTTCTTGGGTTGGTGATGAGTGACCCTTGTTTTGTCCAGTGTAAAATAAATACCGTCTCAAAACATCATTATACAATTTCCACCTTTCATGATCGTCTTTAGGTGTTTTAGAATTTAAATTTCCAGTAATTGAGCATCCAAACGACTTTCAGTAGTACCAGGAGTTTGAGCTGATGATTGAATTTCTTTTGCCAATTCAGTTAGAACATTGTGCACATTTCCATGTGAAGAATTCCTTAATTTATCCACACTTTCCTCAGGCACAAGTATCATTTTGCTCGCATGTTCCATTATTAGTTCACAATTGTTGAAATAAGAGCACTAATGAGAGGACCCAATAGCATAGGTAAAAAGGCTCCCCCTTTCTGATTGAGAATTTTCTTCTTGCTGGATAAACTCCGTTTTCTATCGGCCAATTTTCTCAAATTTTTTTTATGTTTGCACAATTTCGATTTTTTACAATCTCTCAAAGGAATATTTCCGTGTAATAAATTCAAAGCACACTCACAAATACAACGAATCAAATCTTTATTAGCGTGTTTTATCAGTGCTTGGCGTGTTCTTGGAGGTGCGTGCACAAGGGCATGCAACAAGGCTGTATTCTACGCCCCAATCGACTTGCGAACAGAGCCGCTCCTTGAACGACTTGTCTTAGCCATTACATACGCACGACTGGTACACGCTGTGATGAGCCTCCTCCTTTTATATTGTAAGCCTTTCGTGGCACATAAACATAGTGATAGGGGTCGCTAGGAAATACACTTGTACGAAATCTACAGTTTTCAGGTGTTGTCTGTTTCAAATCAAACAATAGATATCCATGAGGCTGTGATGTAGCATCAAACTATGCCTCTTCCAGAAATTTTGGATCCTCAGGGAATATTTGACGAGCCAAATGTGCAATCTGTGCACGGTCACGGGGATTTTTGAATACAACAATGTAATTTGTATTTAATGAAATATCTCGTTGACCCTTTCCTTGATGGAATAAATTTTGAGATATAAACATGACACTCAGATTTTTATGGTGACTGCCTTTTGTGAATAAATCAACTATTGAACCATTCGACGATTCACGCATCAAGTCATCGACTACAACCAGTTTTGGTTTATTATCATCGAAATCATTTGATTTTGGCAATCCTTCGTGAAATTCAACAAAATTTTTATCGTAATCAGAATATCCTGGCTGCCACTCGGCGTAATAAAAAATAACTTTGTCAATCGGTGTGCCGCACATCTCTTTGATTTCTTTCAAAAATCTTTTAACAAAAAATGTTTTTCCGCAACCTGTTGGTCCACAGATCATGGCAGTAAAAGGATGCTTGCACCTCGTATCCATCTTTTCGTTTGAATGTAAATTGAGAGAAATCAAATACATATTGGTAAAAACCAGCGTGACTTTCTGCACAGTAGGGGGTGCGCCCATCTACCTTCCACTGGCTCTATTGTCATAATAGCGTGCTGTACCGTGTACCATGACGTCATAACGAAACAAGAGACTAAAATTATCCGTGCGATTGGCCCAAAACGTTGCCATAATGAGGGGACGACAACACTCCTTTACAGATTCAAGAAATGATGCATGATGTGAGAAACGATTAATAGTAAGATTTTTTTCTTCAAATGTAATTCTATCATCGAAGTGCAGAATTTAAGTACAGAATTTAAACATAGATTTTAATTTTTTTACTCGATGTAATTTTTTTCCTTGAAAAATAAATTGATTAAATTTTGTATTCTTTTCTCTTTAACCTTTACACGGAACCCCCGGTCTGTGGGACCGCTATCAAAACTTTTATAGTACATAACTATTTATAAATTGAAGAAAAAAATTTCAAACTCCTAGTATCTTTATATTTCATCGGTTTCAATCGATTTCAGGTGTTTTTGATTTTTTACCCATCGATAAATCGATAAAAATACCCGAAAGTGGGAAAGCTGCAGTCTCTCAGACCGGCCTCTACAGTTAGTATAAGTCTATTCAATGCATGATAAATTATGGAATTTTTTTTTTTACACTTATATTTATCATTAATATTATTATTAACTCATTTCCCAATGATTTAATAACATTAAGCCCAGCAATCAGTTTCTCGATGAGCATTCTATTTAAGGTTCACCCCGTCCAGCGAGAAATTCAATTTAGGGTAAAATAATTATTTGGAGAATGAAAAATTGCAATTAATTAACAAAAACTACATGAAATTATATTAAATATTCCTCTTGATATCGCAAACATTAAAAATAAGACAATTGTTAATGAAAATGTTAGAAAATAAAACCACAAATGGTATAGCGGTCTGACAGACCGCGCGCTACAGTTAGCGTGCGTTTTCGGAGGGGGGCAGTGTAAAGGTTAAGAATTGTAGAAGAAATAAATTGGAGTTTTTGATTTAAAAAATATGAACAAGTAGGCGGTCACTGCCATGCGGCTGGTATTAAGCGGTCAAAGAAATGCGGTATTATATTATGCTTTTTTTTCTACCAACAATTTCATTGGTAGTTAGCTTCCTGACGGATCTAAAATCGATTCTGCCCAGAAAAAAATGTAGAAACTTTATGAATTACATTTCCTCAAGGGAAAACCCACTGAAATACAGAAAATCAGTGAAATAAATTTATGAATTACTCTTCAATCAGTGTTGAAAGAAAATCCAAAATGGTTGAGTTCTGCTGAAATTTCCTACTTGCGCCCATTTTCATCCCATTTGAAAGGGAAATAGAATAGAATAATAATTATTTATTCCGTGAGCTGTTCCATCGTATTCAACGAAAATTTTGAAAAATTAGATAAATTTATGAATTACATTTCAATTAATCCTGAAGAAAAATCTAAATCAATTGAAATTTTGCTGAAATTTTGCATTTAATATCTACTTCCATCCTCTTTGAAGAGGAAAGAAAAATAATAATTGGCTGTATCTTAGAACCTAATGGACATATTGACTTCAAATTTTACACGGCATTGTAACTTGACTATACCAGCTATGAACCCAAATTTCAGGTTTAGGTGCCAACTCTTAGTCGTATTATAGCTCGTAAGAGTGACTTTCGAGAATAAAAATAGAAAATCGACAATATCTCGATAACTTTCAATGGAGCGGTATACATATTTTGGTCGTATTAGATAGAAGCCATCGTGACAAATATTTTCAAAAAAAAACCAATCGGTCAAATATTTTCTACAATATCGAAGAAACTAGTTTTACACCTAAAATTCAATATCTCCAAACGTAATCGGTCGATTCCGCCCATCCAAAATAGCAACTTTCATTTCTGTAAGACCAACAATCGAGCCAAATTTGAACTTTTTATCTCGAAATTTTTTTAAGTTATCAAGCACACAAGGATTCTAGCAAAAAAATAGAAAAAAAGACCATAACTATGTAACTTCTCAAAGGTCGGAATGAATATTTTTATTCAAATCGATAGATATTTTTATGCTGAATATTTTAAAAAAACATTGATTGGTTGAATCGTTCACGGGATATTGAAGAAAAACGATTTTCCAATAAATGACGATATCTCGAGAACTAATCTGTCGATCAAGTTGAAACTTTGCCTGGAGCTCACCACAAGAGATACCAATTATGTGTAAAAAATTCATACTTTTTTCCAATACTTTTGCCGTTTTATTATCCCCAATTAAAAAAAAAATAAAAAAATAAAAATGAAAAATCTGCACATACATACGGACATTTTCTAAAATCATCATATCTTAACATTTCATAATATTCTAGATCATTTCCACATAAAATTGGAGAATGCCAAAATCTTGTAAAAACAAAGCTTCCGTCCGGAAGCAAAAAGGAAAGAATTCTAATACTTTAATACTAATAATTCTGGTTTATTTATGAAACTAAGTGACTAAAAAGAATACATATTTTGTTATTTTGTGATTGATGTTTTCTTCTTTGAGAATGAGACGATGAATTGTGGGTTTGACATTCAAATTATTCCCATTATATAAGATCCCAACCTTCCAGGGTACAGTCTTCATGAAGAGGGGTTTGCTGAAGAGGCTACTCAGGTCCTCCCACTCAGAGCTTCATCTCATTCCTTCTGAAAATGTTATAAAAAACGTAGAAAATTAGGAAAACACGAACACAATAATATGACATGGTAGGAAAGAAAAGATAAAAATGCTAATAGCAACAACCGAAAAAAAGAAAAAATTCTGACGGGAGAGAAACTTTTCTCGCACAATAAAAAAAATGATTAAACAATTTTTTTTCACGGAAAAGCAATGGAAAAACGGGGAAAAAATTAAACGAAAATCGAAAAAAAATATCTAAAAACGGGGATTAAAAATGTTTAAAATCAAATCAAAATTACATGTAAATCAAATGGAAGAGAGATGGAAACTGGAAAAAAAATAAACGAAAACCGAAAGGAAATATTCTAAAACCGAAAAAAAACTGAGCAAAACCGAAGTAGGAAAAATTATCGATACAAAAAAAACACTCAAAGAAAGATTCAGGAAGAAAACCGAACACACAAACGCGGTGACAAACACTTGAATTAGAAAAAAACGTGAACACTCATTAGAAAAAAACGGACACTCTTGAAGAAGAAAAAAAATACGCGACCCTATACCTGCCAGGAATTGAAAAAAAAATGTAAACACTTTAAATTGATGAAAAAAAAACCACCTACCCTGCCTGTGTTTGGATCATATGCCACGTCTGAATTGAAGTCCCAATTACATTTTGAACTATCGTTTTACATAGCTCCGATTTCCTTATTGGTCCTCTCTGGGAAGCCCACTGTACCCTCCTCTGCAACCATTGTTGCAACGAAATTTCTCAAATTTTTAATGCTAATTTTATAACTAATAGATTAATTCCGAGCTTGATATAATAATAATGCGGTTAGATCATGTCATTGTTTGATCGATGTCATCGCTTGATCGATGCCTAAGGAACCGTACTGGCTTCTGTTGAAAGAGTAATGTCTCCTTCACCGCTGGATAATAAAATTCTTGTTGATCAATATTTGTATATCGGAAAAATGTTTCACCTACAAATGCATTTTTCAGCATGACTTTTTTAATAAGAATCTTCTGTGTGTGCACGTACCATGTTAGTTTATACAATAATGTATCTTGATCGTATGATATTGCCTTTTTCACAAGCTGTAAAGTGCTCTTATTTTTTGCAAATTGCCGATCACTTAACAAACTAGCTGTGGCTATGCTCTCTAGTGTGGGAGGATTGAAGCGCATTTCAAAATTTTTCAATATGTCTTCATTGGATTTGTCTGAATCGTCGTTGCAACATACGTAGCAAATTATATGCGCGCCCATTGTTCTGGAACCCCAAACTAAATAACATCTTTTCCACCACACGTGCATTTCTGAAAGGCCTCCGGAATAGGTGCACGAACATCTATCGTGCGGCTGATCTGTCATAGTCCAATGTTTTTTCCTAAGCTCCAAGCCCCCCGTTTTCCTCCGTTTTCGAAAATGAGATGCATCAAAGTTGCGAGAGTATCTATCAGCACTAATCTTCACATCCCAGTGCCACTTAACGCGATGAGATAGTTCGACATTACGTGGTACTTGATCATCTTCAATAAAATAGTCGAAATATCGCTCCACATTAAACCACATTTTCACTTTTCTAAAATATTTTCCACTTTTCTACAATTTTTTTCACTGTTGATTCCAAAAACTAGAACTGAATGTATAAAACACTGCTGGCGCGATATATATATGCAAAAAGGACGGGTGGGAGTCAATAAAACGGGTGGGGATAGTACGTGTAATATCCACCAGCGTAAAAAAAGACGGGAAGGGGTAAATAAAACGGGTGGGGGGTATCGTGTGATGATGTGTGAGCTGAATATGAGGCTGGTGGGGGCATGCGCGTGTTCCCCCCACTCCAAGACGCCGTGCTATATAACGCGATGCTCTGCGGGGTGTTTCAACCAATCTATTCACCACCGTTTAACTGCTCTCGTGGCCATGGAAAATAACACTACAAAAGGTTGTACCAGTTCTGAACCCTATGTGGTCTTGTCTCAAGTTGTCTCCTTAAATAAATCGGGGACAAAATAGCTACGTGTTGGAGTGCAACTAAACGACTTTTGTAAATTCGTTCCGATTGTGCAATTTGAGTCAGTGCGTCCAACCCGTTATATACTTCCTTTTTCACGGGAAGAATGGCGGTTTATTTACGAGGATTTGTCCACCATTCTCGACTACTTTGAGCCTGAGAAGAACCCCCCACAGCTAAATAAGACATTTTCTCCGAAGTGCTATGGGGATTTACAAGTGAAATTTACACGGTGTTATGATCAACTAACTGTGGCTTTTGTACATGCTCGTATAAAACAGCCCATCTATATGCAAAGAGCTAGCATCTCTATCTTGAAAGACAAAGCTGTATGGGTCAACAATTAGTTAGACCTGTTGGATACACTGCCTCTCGCTGAATCCAAAGAGGGCCTCATTAAAGCCATTACAAATGTTGTGATGGGTCACATGGAGTACAACAGGATGCCTGCCACTCGTGATCTTCACAATTACATACTTTGCGATTTTGAAGAGATTTACCAGCGGGCCCGTACAGAGTTACATCGTGCAGTGCCTCATGGAAAGTCGGGATATTTATATCAAGTGTTTGGTGAATTATTCCATTTCTGTTACGAAAACTTAGATCTAATGGCGGGTGGTAGTCACCGTATGCCTGATTTCTACAGACCATTTGAGAAAAATTGAAATAACATTTGATTGTATCATAAAAATTTATTCCTCAAATACACGAAAAAAAAAAATGTACTCGTAAAAAAAATTATTTCTCAAATACACGGAAAAATGTAGTTTGTAAAAGAAATTGTTTCTCAAATACACGGAAAAAATGTAGTTTGTAAAAGAAAAAACTTGTTCTTTGTGTTATTTATTTCAATCCTAAACATTTTTTCAGCACGATGGGTATCTCCAATAGAAAGTGAGAGGCTTTGTGTAGAATCGTGCTTCAAACGTCACGTTTTATTTCAGTGTATCTTATTTTTTTGCTCTTTTTTTGGATGATTCTGGAGACATTTTTTGACAGAGACCTCCTGGGAGAGAGCTGAAACATAGAGGTAACCCTCTGTGATATTGTTTCGTGTATCCTGTTTGCTGCCAAGGTCTACATACTCGAGGAGAGAACTCGAGGACGGAAGTCACCCTCTGCGATATTGTTTCGTATATTCCAATTGTTTTTACATTTTTCCTCATAACCAAGTCATTCCCCATCATCCAGCCATCTCAAGGGACGTGTTCTACCTTCAGCATCCTGTGTCCTTCCCTCGCTCTGAGAGGGTCCATGCCAAAAATATCGGTACATCGAGGGTTGCTTGCACGTATTCTCCGCGCCACCCACTTCGCACCCACCATCCGCTTTCCTCTTGCCATCCAATTCCTACCCACCACCCACTTTCCATTCGTCGCTGAATTTCAAACCACCACCCACTTTCCACCCGTCGACCAATTTTAATCCTCCACCCACTACCCCGCCACCATCCGCTCATTATTAAAGCCTGTTGTATTTTAACCTTTTCCCCCACTCTAGCATTTAACCCTTTCTCCCACTCTAGCATTTAACCCTTTCTCCCACTCTAGCCTTTAACCCTTTCCCCCCCCCCCCCACTAGTATTTAACCTTTTCCCCCCACTAGCATTTAACCCTTTCACCACCCACCACCCCCCTTTAGATCCCTGAGCATATCGTGGGCCTTCGTCACCCCGGGAGGTCCCTAAAACACGCTCGACCACCTGGACAATAGACCGGAAGGGGGGAAGGGGACCTAAAAGACGCTCGACTATCTGAACAATAGACCGGAAGGGGGGAGGGGGAATTCCTGGAAGGGTGTTCCCAATGTTGATCATATACTACTATGGAAAAAGTTTGTGAACACCTTGAGACGTGAATAGGATGGAAAATTCATTTTTGATTTTCAGGGTGAATACAATGGTCACGAGGCACTGATGACAGGTTTGCACGGAGTGCCTGTGGGTTTTTATAGGTTAGGGTAGGACTGGCAGGAGTCAATATTGACTCAGGTCGCTAAGCGACTCAAAGAGATTGCGGGTATTTGTGAGGAAGCATGAGGTTTATCCATGATATTTATTCCAATCGCTTACTATTAATATTAATTCTACTATTAATTCAATTAAAACTCTCCTTACGGCCATATAGCGATCCCAAAAACTAGTTGATGAATTAAAAATGAATATGAAAGACAATTCATTTTATTAAAAGATGCCAACGTTTCGGACACTATATGTGTCCATCATCAGGGCAATTTTTATTGTTCTGCGAGAAATTAAACCAAAATTTACAAATCAAGTCTATCAATATAACATTCAGGAAAAAATTAAAATAATAAAATCAATAATAGAATTTCATAATTTACCTAAGTCCCATCGAATGTTAAGGGAGCAGAACGAAATTAACCAACAATTACACAAGACAGTAAAAATACATGTCATTGGCCTCTTCTAACCTAGAAAATACAATGCATAGACACCAATGATCCACACAGATAAAGAAAAAATTTATGAAAATGAAATTTATGTTTTTAATGAATGAAAATATTATTATAAACCATAAAAAACTAACTATATGTTTATTCCAAATGAAACTATTAAAAATAATGAGAAAAGTATAAGACAAATGTAAACAACATACCGTCGGTTCAAGTATCAAAAAAAAAGAGAGTGAAACACTACAGCCATCAAGTGAAACCAATAAAGAACTATGAACTAGAATTATCAATTCAATATTTGGATCATTAGACAAATATGCATTCTATTGCACATGTTATCAAATTAATCAAAAATATTAAAAAAAAAAAAAATCAAACAAGTAGGCGGTCACTGCCATGCGGCTGGTATTAAGGATATTATGGCGGGGTTAGCATGTAGGAGGTGAGGCGGAGGGGACTCTATTGTTCTCCTGCAGAGAACCAATCGCTGAACGAAAAAACTCTGACTTTTCAATCAATTAATTTTATCATATTTGAAGAGTTCTATGAGAAAATTAATTTTTTTAATAACTTTACTATTTTTTATCGACATGTCAAACCCATCTAATAATTTTTTTAAACTTTCTTTATTATAAAATGAAAATAATTTACTGGCGTGGAAAAAGTGGCAACATCGAAACTAGCGATTATTTTGGTGGCCTGAGTTGGCAGTGCCGACGTGTTCAGCTGAGTGGTTGAGGGTTAGTTTTGTTGTTGCGTGAATTTTAATTTTTTTTTCATGTCACATTAATATAAATGTTTGAATTCAACAATAATGTTAATCCGTTTATCTTTTTAACACGCGAAGTGTCCTCATTGCGTACTATCGCATAATCTGTCCAACACGCGAGTGGTGCTCCAAACAGTCCCTGTCTGTCCTGGGTTTAACCTCGAAAGGCAACCTCGAAACCCAAAGCAAAGAAGTTAAATTTCAAGTCAGAACAATGGAGAAAATTCTTGACTTCCTAAGCAAGGAAAAATAGTCGAAAAAGTAAAAGATTTTATCAAAAAAAAAAATGCAACCATGTTGATCATGATTGACAAATATATGTAAGTGTAACTGTTATTGCTTATGCTCATGGTATTGTCCATCAACATTTACCATTTCGAATAAATATTGTTGATACTTGAATTGATATCATTTCATCAAGATCTGATTTTATCTCTATTAATTATTCTCCATATATTACACTCATTGAACGGATATATTTACAAAAGAGAATGCACGACTCTTCCCTCGTATGCGTTTGAATTAGCCGCGTCAATCCGCTACTCGGTAGTTCATAGCGATGTTGCCGTCATTTCGAGTTGCGCGCGCTGAAATTCCTTTTTTTACCAATTTTTCGATCATTATTAATAGACAGTTCTCTAAGTGAATATAAAAAATTTTCCAATAGGTTCATAAAAATAGATCCCTTCAGTGTACCAAATTTTGCATCATTGGCTGCATTTTTTCTATTTTTTTTTTTCCATTTTTACGATTTTTCCATAAGAGCCCGTGTTAAATGGCATTTTTTTATAAATTAATAACGTTGGAACTAGGCTCGCTAAAAATCTGAAATTTTTTATACAGTTCCTGAATATTATAGAGAATACTTATGAAAAATTTCAGATTTTTCTCTGCATTTTTGGAACCCCCCCAAATCACGCCATAATATCCTTAAGCGGTCAAAGAAATGCGGTATTATATTATGCTTGTTTTTTTTTTCTACCAATTTCATTGGTAGTTAGCCTCCGAACGGATCTAGAATCGATTCTGCCCAGAAAAAAATGTAGAAACTTTATGAATTACATTTCCTCAAGGGAAATGCCACTGGAATAAAGAAAATCAATGAAATAAATTTATGAATTACTCTTCAATCAATCAGTGTTGGAAGAAAATCCAAAATGGTTGAGTTCTGCTGGAATTTCCAACTTGATCCCATTTTCATCCCATTCGAAAGGAAAATAAAATAGAATAATGATTATTTATTCCGTGAGCTGTCCCATCGTATTCAACGAAAATGAAAAAAAATTAAATAAATTTATGAATTAACTTTCAATTAATCCTTAAGGAAAATCTAAATCGATTGAAATTTTGCTGAAATTTTGCACTCAACACCAACTTCCATCCTCTTCGAAGAGGGAAAAATAATAATAATTGGGTGTATCTTGGAATGTAGAGGACATATCGACTTCAAATTTTACACAGAATTGTAACCTGACTATACCAACTAGTAGCCCAAATTTCAGATTCAGGCACCAACTCTTAGTTGCATAATAGCTCGTTGGGACAAATTCCGAGAATAAAAATAGAAAATCGACAATATCTCGAAAACTTTCAATAGGGCTGTGACGTCCGTCGAAAAATGCATTAAAATACATTTTTCCAACACAGAAATACTAAGTAATTGATCATTTCCACAATGACTCATTAGCCATAAGAATCAAGTTAACGAAGGCCTAAATATCTAAATGGCGTAAATACCTGAGAGTCGAATTAGACAAGGGTCTATTTATTTTCCGAACAAATAATTCTATGAATTAATTCAGAAGGTCTAAATGCAAAATAATAAATCTGAAAGCAAATAGAATGAAACAAAGAGACGACACCCGTAATTTTCAATCTAATAGAATTAAGTTAAAATTAAAATATTCGTATTTGTTTAACATATCTATGTTCAGAATTATGAAAACAATTCAAGTCAATTATCATGGTTTAAATTTCCATCAATGATAGAAAACTCTGTTCAAAATTATCGAAATTAGAAATGAAGTGGACTTTATTAAAAAGTCAACCCAAGTTGGAAATGTCGCGGATCCCGCGGATAATTAAAAATGAGATGTAATTAAATATTTAAAAACCCACGCTAAGGGAAAAGTCAATACAATTTCACGGGTTGTGTTGAGTATGGTGAAAACCACTAAACGATTCTCAAGTGCATGGACAAAAACAGAAGGGACCACGAGGGAGAGTTAAGCTGGGATGCATTTGGAAACACCTGCCCAGGTTACTCCTCCTCATTTTCACCCTATTTTGAAATATCGAGAAGGTACGGTGATTTCTGGTCTCTTGACTAGAGAAGGACAGAAGGGAACACGTTGCCGACGATTTGTCAGATGTCAGCCCTGGTGATGCCACAAATCTATGAGCTTGTGATGGAAATTCATAACAACCCTTGGAACACCTGCCTAGGAATATTATTTTTTTTGGTTTTTTTTTTTTGGTTTTTTCACCTGGTTCATTAGGCCTGATATCCACCCATTGACCCATCAACATGAAAACTCCCCCTCGTCACATCTCCGATTACTGAATCATTTTCAAAAATCAAACAGAATATTCCAGAATTAAATATTATTAACTTCCCGGGTTAGGGAAGTTATTGTAATCACCCCGAAAATCGAAAATCGAATTTTCAACATATCTCCACGTTTCAAGGTCTCCACAACACTCCCTGATAATTTTCAAGATGATGTGTGTGTGTGTGTGTGTGTGTGTGTGGGTTTGTACGGGTGTGACCAAAAATTTTCGTCAACGATATCTCTTAAACGGATGATGCGATCAAGGTCATCAATGACGCAATCGAAGCGTCTTCGTCCAACTTAGAGCCGAAAGGATTTTGGAAAAAATTGTTCCAGTCGTTCTCCAGTTTTTCCAGGAAAACATAAAATGAAAAAAAAAAATTTTTTTTTTGTTTTTTTTTTCTTTTAAACAATAGTGAGGAAGATACCGGGAAGTTATTGTTGCGACCCGCTAAAAGGGTCACACCAAATTGTAACGCACTCACCCATGGGAGCGAGCTTGCGAGCGACCAACAACGCACAACTAGTTTTTTTTTGTTTTTTTTTTGGTTTTTTCCACCTGGTTCAGTCGGCCTGATATCCACCCATCAACCCATCAACATGAAAACTCCCCCTCGTCACATCTCCGGTCTCTAAATCATTTTCACAAATAAAAAAGAAAATTCCAGAATTAAATATTATTTTTTTTAGTTTTGAGGCTTTCGCGGCCATGATTAGTGGCTCGATTGGCTTCCGGATGGATGCCGCGTTGGGTTTCAGCATTTTGCCGACGTTTCGCAAACATTGCAGTCTGCATCTTCAGGGCTATGAGCTCCGATTCTGAGCTCCGTTGTCTAGGGGTAGTCCTTATATGCCTTCCCTTGTGGTGGTAGGGGAAGGGGAAGGGGGGGGGGGTCAGCCAATCACATGTTTTTAATTGATCAGCTGGTCAATTAAAAAACCGGGAGGACGGTTTTCCAAATGGGGTTCACTTGATATCCTCTGTCTCTGTTGAGATTGTTAGGGTTTTTATGGATCTCCAAACCCTCTCGGTATTTCCTTTCAAAATACCCTTGAGATTTAGCCAACATTCTGGCTTGGTCATACTGGATAGTGTGTCCAGTGTCCATCCAGTGTTCAGCCAGGGCAGACTATTCTAAGTGATCGTATTTGGAGCACCGCTGGTGTTCCTTGATCCGTGTACTGATCTTCATCCCGGTTTCTCCAATGTACACTTTTCCGCATGAGCAAGGGATCTCGTACACTCCTGGTGTGCTCAAGACTGGTCTTGGATCCTTCGCGCTCGGCAGCATCTGTCCGATCTTCTTTGGTGGTTGGAAGATCGTTCGGATGTTATGCTTACCGAGTACTCTGCTTATGCGTTCTGTTGTGCCTCTCAGATAAGGGAGAAGGGCCACTTCAGGTCTTTCCTGGTTTTTCTTAGGATCAGTCTCCTCTTGGAGAGATGAGAATTTGCTCTGTAGTTTTTGTTTGACCTTTCGAATTTGTTGGATGTTATACCCATTCTTGGTCAGAGCTGTCTCAAGATGTTCAACTTCATTGTCAACGTTGGAGGATTGGGAGATTGTGAGTGCTCTATACATTAGACAGCTAATAACAGAGTTTTTCTGGGAGGGGTGGTGATGGGAGGTTGCATTGAGATACCTATCTGTGTGGGTTGGCTTGCGATATACTTGATGGCCCAGAGTGCCATCCTCATTGCGCCGAACCAGAACATCCAGAAAAGGAAGACACCTGTTCTGCTCAACTTCCATGGTAAACTTGATGCTCGTGTGATGATCATTCAAGAATTCCAGGAATTGGGTTAGACCAGTTCTTCCATGTGGCCAGATGACAAAGGTATCGTCTACATATCTGAACCACACAGTGGGTTTTTGAACTGCTGACTTCAATACTTCGTTCTCAAAGTGTTCCATGAATATATTTGCAATAATCGGAGAGATGGGAGAACCCATTGCTGCTCCTGATTTTGCTCATAGAATTCTCCTTCAAACTGAAAGTATGTCGAAGTCAGGCAGTGCTCAATCAAGGGAAGGAGTTGAGGAGAGATGTTTTTGGATTTGACCAGCTGATCAATTAAAAACATGTGATTGGCTGACCCCCCTCCCTTCCCCTTCCCCTACCACCACAAGGGAAGGCATATAAGGACTACCCCTAGACATCGGAGCTCAGAATCGGAGCTCATAGCCCTGAAGATGCAGACTGCAATGTTTGCGAAACGTCGGCAAAATGCTGAAACCCAACGCGGCATCCATCCGGAAGCCAATCGAGCCACTAATCATGGCCGCGAAAGCCTCAAAACTAAAAAAAATAATATTTAATTCTGGAATTTTCTTTTTTATTTGTGAAAATGATTCAGAGACTGGAGATGTGACGAGGGGGAGTTTTCATGTTGATGGGTTGATAGGTAGGTGAAAAAAACTAAAAAAAAAAAACAAACCAAAAAATCAAATATTTTGTAATTACCGTATGGATTTTTAAAAATAATTCGCGGCGTGAGGGAGTGAGAAGGCGTACTTTCATTGGTGGATACGAACTTGATAGATAGCACCAGTGAAAAAAGAATTATTCAGTTTTGAATTTATGTTTTTGAAAAATAATTCCCAGCATTAGAGGGCGGAAAAAGGGGCGGGGGGGCTATGGTTGGTATGTGCCGATAATCAGTCCTAAAAAACCCAAAAAATTGAAGAAAAAAAAAATCATAAAAAGTAGTACGAATGAAAAAAAACATGACAAGTCAGACATATTTTTTTAAAAAATCAAAAAAAAAGTTGTCCGATCCCAAAACCGAAGAGGAACTTTATACTTCAAATATCATCCCCTTTCATCACTCCAAAGGAAGCAGAGTAGTTGTGGGACACCCTGTATACTACATTTGATTTCAAGTTTATTGGAACTGGATCTTTAGTTGTTTTAAATAAATTCCCGAACTTGCAAGCAATTGTCGAGATTACTTTCAAGTCAAACCTAGAACAACAGTTCTTGATGTTGTTAGTTAAATGAGGAGAAAAAGGCACAAATAGAGTCTTCTTACTTTCAATGACCGGCCTATCATCAACAACTGGATTCAACACATTGTTGTTATTTTGAATGTTTAATAATCTATCTCTAATTAAGTCATTTATAAACTCAATAGGATAGTCATTGAAGATTAAAATCTTCTTAACTAACAAAAGATTCTTCTTGAAGAACCTCTTGTCAGCCACTTTAAACACTCTGTCTACCAAATTTTTCACAACGGCACGTTTTTGTGAAATTGGATGTTGGGAGTTAAAATTTAACATCCTACCAGACCATGTGTCTTTACGATACCAATTGAAGAAAACTAGTATTCTCTCTGAGTACTAAGATATCAAGAAATGGTAAAGAACCATTAGTTTCAATTTCAATCGTGAACTGAAGTCTAGGATGGAAATAATTGAAAACCTGAAGAATTTCATCAACCCCATTCCTAGGGATACAAGTGAATATATCGTCAATATACCGATAGAAAAAAGGAACTTCAAAACTCAGTCTCTTTAAGCAAGCTTCCCCTAGTCTGTCCATAACAATGTCAGCACATACAGGAGCCAAGGGCGAACCCATGGGTAATCCAAAAATTTGCTTGTACACAGTTCCATTAAAGGAAAAGAATGTGTTATTCATAACAACATCTATTCCATGAATGATCTGTAGATAAGGAATTCTGGTTTTCAGCTCATTTCTTCTACTCGTTATTGCATCCGCAATCAACTCCAATGGAACATTAGTATATAATGACTTAACGTCCAAAGAAATTAATATATAACCTTCAGGGATCTCAACACTTCTCATCTTATCCACAAAGTCCAAACTATTCTTCAAATGTGAGCTATGTTTCAATGGCAAGGGAGAAAGAATTTTGCTAATATATCTTCCAAGATCATGTAGAGGACCATTTATGGATGAAACAATTGGTCTAAATGCTAGCATACGTTTGTGAACTTTCGGAAGCAAATAAAGTTTCGGAATTACACAATGACTAATTTTGAGACTGTCATAAGTTAATTGACCAATGTACTTGTTTTTGAACCAATTTTGAATTAATCTATTGCTGATAGACATTGTAGTGAGTGAATTATCAATCGGAGCTTCTAAATAAGTGCTTGTATCATCGAGCATTTGAGTGCCAAAATTAATATAATCATTTTTATCAAGAATAACAGAAACCTGACCTTTATCAGCCCTAGTAACGATTAAGTTACTGTCTTTTCAAAAAAGCACCTATCTTAATAATGTTTTCCGGAATCATCTCTACTTTTAATTTATTTAAATGAGTTTTTAAACAATCTACCATTGAATTTTTAAAATCAATAACTTTATCTTCCTCCATATTGACTGCTACTCTCTCTATTTCAGTTATGTATGTGACTAATTTCATATCATTAGAACTCTCAGGAATCCCAAAATTAGGCCCAAGCATGACTACATCACTAATGTCTTGAGATAGTACTTCATTCGATAAGTTTTTGAAGTTAAACTTCTTACGGCTCGTTGGAGGGTAAATTTAGTATCGGATGAAACGAAAAATAGCGACAGAGAAAAGGGAGGGGGTAGCGCGCGTGGTGGGGGAGCTCGGGTAGAATGAGACATGGGAGAGAAGCGAAAATATGACAAACTCGGAGTAGGAAAGGGGAAACGCGCTTGGTGGGGTACTAGATGGAGTCTATGGACGGTGAAGGGGGCGCGGGGTCCGTACTGCAAACCCGACTATAGGCACATTCAGGGGAGAGACTTTGCGCGTTTTTCGCAAAATAAAACTTAATTTTTTTCTTCCGTTATAAATGTTTTATAAATAGAAGCTAAAATATCACATGTCCTTTTTCATAAACCTAGCTCCCCAATGAATTAATCAATAAGGGAAATTCATTCTGTTATCAAAGAACAGTTTTATTTGTAGGAATATTTGTGATCTAGGGGATGAGCTTGGAAAGTTTCACTTCTATCGCGTAGGCTTCTACGCACCACTTTTTTTATCCATTTTGATCTAAATTCAACCTTTTCATTCATAATATTTATGTCTTTCTGGTTTCTATATATATGGTTAATATTTAATATTTATGTACTGACTGACTTTATGGACGTATTTAATTTTTTTTTTAACTTTTTTGACATTTTCATTAATTTTTTGGATTTTGTTTTTTTTTAAATATTTTTAATTAATTTGATAACATGTGCAATAGAATGCATATTTGTCCAATGATCCAAATATTGAATTGATAATTCTAGTTCATAGTTCCTTATTGGTTTCACTAGATGGCTCTAGTGTTTCACTCTCTTCTTTTTTTGATACTTGAACCGACGGTATGTTGTTTACATTTGTCTTATATTTTTCTCATCATTTTTAATAGTTTCATTTGGAATAAACATATAGTTATTTTTTTATGGTTTATAATAATATTTTCATTCATTAAAAACATAAATTTCATTTTCATCAATTTTTTCTCTATCTGTTTGGATCATTGGTGTCTATGCATTGTATTTTCTAGGTTAGAAGAGGCCAATGACATGTATTTTTACTGTCTTGTGTAATTGTTGGTTAATTTCGTTCTGCTCCCTTAGTATTCGATGGGACTTAGGTAAATTATGAAATTCTATTATTTATTTTATTATTTTAATTTTTTCCTGAATATTATATTGATAGACTTGATTTGTAAATTTTGGTTTAATTTCTCGCAGAACCATAAAAATTGCCCTGATGATGGACACATATAGTGTCCGAAACGTTGGCATCTTTTAATAAAATGAATTGTCTTTAATATTCATTTTTAATTCATCAACTGGTTTTTGGGATCGCTATATGGCTATTGTAAAATATGGGGAAGAGCCAGGATTATTAAATGAAAACATAAATTTAGAAGAG
This sequence comes from Coelinius sp. EB29, assembly GCA_035578325.1. Taxonomy (NCBI): domain Eukaryota; kingdom Metazoa; phylum Arthropoda; class Insecta; order Hymenoptera; family Braconidae; genus Coelinius; species Coelinius sp. EB29. The sequence continues at coordinate 1,651,024 of JAOZGT010000020.1, read as the reverse complement.
AAGATTTTTATTCTTGAGATCCTCACTCTTCTTTCACTTTGACACGACTGACTGAATCGATCGACTTTTCTCAAAACTGACCTCAGACCTCTTTGTGATGAAAAACAACAGTATGTGTCTCCATGAGTCAGAGCACCCTCTCAACCTCTCAAGTGGGATCTGAGAAAAATCTGACCCAAAGAGACCCAAACATATACCATGAAAATATTGTCAACATATAGTCACTCTTAAAAAAAAAGAAACGTAGTAACATGAATCGAGTGATTTTGCCTTGTATATTCAATAATGGCCGTAAGGAGAGTTTTAATTGAGATTTATCCCTCCCGTGCCTCTTAGGATAGGGTTTACTTAAGGCTATGGGGGGTGGATGTGGAAAGCTAGGTCTAGGATCGGGAATTAAGATGGGAAGCAAAGGTATACGGGATGGAACGGTATGGGAAGCTCTTGCTGAGGTAGGTGTTAAGGGGGGGAGCAAAGGTATAATGAAGGAGCGGATGTGGGAAGCTAACTGTGGGTCTGCCTAGCAGCGATGCCTGGTGATCCTCTGTGTCCTTTCGTCCAGCCAATTTGGAGAATCCGGGTGCAATGCTCCAGCGTATCTATCTATTGTTGCTGGGACCCGTGGTAACCAATAATAATTTAACTAAGAAAAGGGAATAGGTTGAGCAACAACAGAGAGAATACTCTTTTATTTCATTTGGTGGTGCCTTTAATTACCAAATAAATAAGTGAAAAATAAATGATATTACAAAATAATTCCCTCTTCTGGGTATTTTGTTTATCCGGAGTTGCGGAGTAATGAATAATCATCAAAGAAAATAAAGAAAACTTAAATCCAAAATGACAATACTAGTCAGACTTCTCTGGTACCATCGTCTCCGGCTTTGCGGAGTAAAGAATAATAATCAAACGAAAATAAAGTCAACTGAGATCAAAATAGAATTAATACGCGGACTCTCCCTATGTAGTAATGATCAAGAAGGACATCCCGACATTGACTCATCCCTCATAACAAACTCTCCCCATAATTATTAATTAGTATTGGTTTACATCGATCCCTCTGGAATGGCCGGGATGACTGCCTCGATACATTCCAAGAGTGTGTCGACACGTCTGAGCGAGAGAGACGTCGTAAGGAGCCTTCGCGCGGGAGTGGGGATGCCTCATACGGCGAATACTTCCCAATGCCTGTATTTCCCCCACACCCAGAAAAAAAGATGGCTGAATCAAGTCGAGAAATCGACCTGACCTCATTCGACTTGGATCAAGTCGGAACCCGACTTGAATCAAGTCGATTTGATGAACAGCATGTCGGGGTCCGGCTTGATTCAGGTCGAATTCCGACTTGATTCGGGTCCGATTCCGACTTTCAACCCATTTTTCCGACTTGAATCAAGCAGAATTTCCGGCTTGACCTTTTCTGTTTTGAATCAAGTCTATTTTCTACTTGAAATAAGTCGAAAATCCAGCTTGATCCAGCCATAGATATCCTGTTTGAAGCAGGTCGATTTTTGACTTGATTCAACCATTTTTTTTTTTTGGGTGCACTGGAGGGGGAAGCACTGACGAGCAAGTGCCCACGTGGGGCACTTTTGGGCTTCCAACACCTCTTTACGCGACTCTACGGCTATTGCTTTCTTTCTCTCCCCTGGATGACTCTGAGTCTCTCTCTCTCACTCACAATTTTCCCCTGAGCAACTAAATATTCAATCCCTTTTGAAGAGGGATAATAAGTCAATAAATGCCTGAGGTATAACGAATATCACCGAGGGCTATTGCCCCAAATACTTTGTTCTACAAATTAGCCCCCTTTTCCACCTATACAGACCCAAATTTCTCTGTAATTAATTACTCTGGATCGGCCTCTCATGACCAACTCCGGAAAACGATGACAGCTCCGTGGCCACGCGACTAGCACGTGTTTCGGGGAATATGTAACCCCCCAAGGTTAATGAACTGATCTGCGTCTGCTCATTGTTGCCAAAATAATCACCGGTAATTCACAATTTGATGTAATTCACAATGCAATGGAAATAAAGCCAACTCACGCGTTGTCGCCAAGTCCAACCTCGCTGGGTATAGCCTCGTTTCGCACCATGTGTGGTCTCCGGAGATCGAATAAGCCAATTATTCCCTTGGAAATAGCCACCAAGAGGCCTCTCAATAACTCGATAAAAGGTCCAGTCTCACTCAGAGCACAGCCAGTGCCAAGAACTATTTATTAAAACACGAATAATCTTAATTACATTACTAATCACATTACTAATTTTTTTTATTATTTTCGTTGAATACGATAGGACAGCTCACGGAATAAATAATTATTATTGTATTCTATTTCCCTTTCAAATGGGATAAAAATGGGATCAAGTGGGAAATTTCAGCAGAACTCAACCATTTTGGATTGTCTTTCAACATTGATTGAAGAGTAATTCATAAATTTATTTCACTAATTTTCTTTATTCCAGTGGGATTTCCCTTGAGGAAATGTAATTCATGAAGTTCCTACATTTTTTTTCTGGGTAGAATGAATTCTAGATCCTTTCGGAAGCTAACTACCAATGAAATTGGTAGAAAAAAAAACAAGCATAATATAATATCGCATTTCTTTGACCGCTTAATACCAGCCGCATGGGAGTGACCGCCTACTTTGTTTCTAATAGGAAGACCACGAATATGTGGAGATGCGACATTGTAACTCAACATGACCCGTTGCCATCGTATAGCATTTTTTGCATCTGCCAGTCTCTCCACCATTACCACCGGCCCATTGAGTTTTACGATGCAGATCGTCCCAAAATTTATTCGAACCGCTCTGTTGATTGGGGTTTTAAATTTTCTGTCTCATTGATCTCATCTTCAATAGACTTAAACAAGCCTCCTAAAACCGATAACAATCATCCACCGATTTCAATGTTTTATAGGACACTGCATTTTGCACGGTGCAACGTATAAAAAAAACAGTTCTATAAGTAAATTTCGTTCATTGGAGGAATTTTACCATGTGTGACGTATTGGGATCGGCCAATACGTCGATTTACTTATAATTCTAGCGCGCCTTCGGGCGCGCTAGCTAGATTGCATGGTACTGGTCCTAAGTCCAATTTTTCTTTCTCTATCCTTGTGATTGGTCAATATTTTCTTTTTCACAATATTCTATGCGATGGTTTGTACGAAATTATTGGTTATTCTTGTCATTAGAGTATTTTATGATATCATTTATTTACTTCTATGCATTCAGAAGTAATATTCGTCGTTCTTCCTCGATTCTTCTGTCTTGGATTGGACTATATGCGATAAAATATAATTTCATCATATTATATCATCTTTGTTAAAGTCTCCCTACTACACGAAGAAAAAAATTTCTTGACAATGATTTGTAAAAATTGATATTAATAATCGTTCGTTAAATTTTAATAACTGTTTGGTAAAATGAGACAACTAATTGTTGAAATTCTATAACTTACATAAAATTCTGTGAATTTCTTGTTCTAAGAAAATGAACAGGGCTGGGTGAGGATGAAGAAACCGCAGGACCAAGAGAGAAGGATTCAGCGCTTCTATAAAAAATAATTCTTCCAATTAAGTTAGAGAAAAATGGAGCAAAATAGGACCCCCATTCACATCAAAATTATATATAAAATACATCTGAATAAAAGGTTATGAGTCTCATCATAAGACTGCAATTCTATCGCTCAATTTTCCATCAATTCTTTCCTTTCATTTTTTTTCCGTTAGCCCCTTGATTAGCCATTTTTGCACTGCCTCAGGCTTGACTCTTATTCTTGATCCTTAAACTTGACCCATATGTCTGACTCTCAATGTTGATAATTATGCTTCATCTGTTTGAACATTATTGCAACCGGTTTTACCCATACACCTTTACCCTCACTATTTGATCTTTAACTTCCCCCTAAAATTTACGTTCAGTGATCAACCGAACTTCCCTCTTAATCAGCCATTTAGTCCAATGGTCGAAATGGACAGAAATAATATTGACGACGGTTTGTAAAATATATCAATGGAAACGGACTTCCCATTTCGTCTCACACGCTCCCGATGAATAGTTATCTGAATCGAAAGAATTATTTTTCATATCATTTTACCCCACCCACCCCTATTAGTTTTCTTGAAATAGAAAATTTGCCAAGAAAGAAATTTGCTTATGGAACGTTAACGATTATTTGTTCAAGACGGAAGAGGTGGGGTAGGTGTGAAGCATTCCACACGTTGAGAAATAGAGAAAATATGAAAAATTCAGAGATACTCCCTTATACTGGAGCCAATCGATAAGAGTCTAAACGATAAGAGTTTCACACTGAGGGTCAAGCTCAGTAATAATTAACGTAATGTTCCAAACTGTGAAGTTCAGATTCTCAGAGTCTACAGATTACTGTAAGGGTAGGATTATATAAGAATCTGAACTGTAAGGGTGAAGCCATAAGAATTTGAATTGTGGCTGTGAAATTGTTTTTATTGTGAGAATGAAATTGCAAGAGTCTAAAGTGTGAGAGAAAAATTCTATGGAGCTTGAGCGATCCAATTTGACCCTCACTTTGGTTCATACAATTGAGGCCTACAGGGGTTTACCCCTTGCCGTACAAACTTTGTGAAATTCCACTCCAAGGAACGTTCGATTGCTATTCGATCGACATTTGACCAAGGGATCGAATTCTGCACTCACTTGATCCCTGGATGACCGTCAGTTAATTCTTAGTTGATCGACTCAGGCCAATCAACCGACATGCTACTGGGTATACAGGTTGACCTCCCGATCAACTCATCCATCAGGGTTACGGTTTAAACCCTCACAATTTCACCCTCACGGTTTGAATTCATACAATTTATCTCCCATGGTTTTGACCCATATGTTTTCACCTTTACAGAGCAGACTCATGCACAATTTCACCTTCACAGTTTAAACTTCGACGATTCGTCCCTTACCGTTTGGTTTATAAACATAGTAAAATATTCACGCTCTTAAAATAAATGTATTAATTTCTTTCCAACCTCACCACATCCATATCTTACGACCTCACCATATCTCACCACTCCCCGTTCTGCCGGCCCTGTGTTCAATTCCAATAAAAAGTTGTTAAGGGCCAACAAATAGTTGTCCAAAGTTTGCAACTGGTTGTTAATGCCTTTTCTAAACAAATAGTCGTCAAATTTTAACAACTCTTTATTGCCCCTCAACAAATATTTTTCTCCATGTATAACCAAAGTTTTCCTACTATAATCTGAACTTTACTCAAGACCGCGAACTTTAATTGACACTTCATTTCGTTGATAACTTCATTATAAATCATGATATACAGCGCTACCTTCATACAGGTATAAAACACTCAATTTGAAATTTTAAATAAAATATGAAACTTTCATTTTTGATAAAAACTGCCATAACTCAACGGGAAATGATCGAAATAATATGACTCAAACATTATTTTGAAGGTCTCATGCAGACCTTTTAATGAGTATATAGCGTGCTACCACAAATTGAGTTAAAACTCACAATAGTCGGGTTGAAACGTCAATTTGATTAAAGTTATGTAATTTTGGAGTGTCAGAGTTATTCAAAAACATAAATAACTCTATGAAAATGAAACCGAATCAGATCATATAGCATTTTGAAGAGTGTAAAATGATCTTTAACATGATATACATTGACTCCTCTTGACTTTACTTGAAAGTATTGGAAGTAAAGTAGCTCATCAGCATACCCTGTAGACAGTACTGATCACACTATAGATGTGGAGATTTTCATTCATTGAATCTTTCTATTAAATTGCGTGAGAAATTTTTTAAAAAAATAATACACAATCAGCATCATTCAAATTACATTTTTCAATATATTAATTTTTTTTCAAACATCTCCTTTTTATAAATAAATAATGAATATTGTTTAAAAAACGGTCGATCATCTTGTATCATGTATCAAAAAATTTCCTTTTTTTCCATATATTGAGTGAAAAATTCAGATTTTAATCTTTAATCAGAAGAAAGTTACGGATTTTTCCATAAGACACTGGGTTAAATGTTGATTTTTCAAAATTAATTTTTTAAAAAACTAAAACGTTAATTAAATCGAGCAAAAAAATACGATTAAAAAATCTAATAACACTTTTAGACGATTCTTTGTAGTTTTAAAGAATCATTAAATTTTATGACACTGATGAGCTACTTTAAAATTCTACCTCAAATAAAAATCCAGGTAAACCTGAAAATTCACTGTTGTTGTTCAAACCCCCATAACTCCAGGATTAATGATCGAAATTAAACAACTCAGACGTTACGTCGAAGGTCTCATTCAGAACTCTGAATGAGTATATGATGTATTACCAGAGATTGAATTCAAAGTCACAGTAATAGTGTTGAAAGGTCGATTTTAGGGTTTAAAAAAACGGTAAAAATGGGAAAAACCTTAATTACTCACTGAAAATTGCACCGAAACGGATTGCACATATACCATTTTAAAGAGCGGAAAATGGCCTACAAAATGATATACATATACTCCCATTTACTTCACTTGGTAGTACCAAAAAATCGAAATGAAGCTGCATTTCAAGTGAAAATAATGAAGAAAAAAATTCTTGTTACTACACACTGATGAATTATTAGCTTATGTAGAGTTTTTCAAGACCTTCAAATTGATATATGATATATCTCCATTAATCCAATCCGCAGTCACAATAATTAGCAAAAAATGTGAATTTTTCGGGTGTGACATCACATCAGAGATAGGAAAAAACTTAAATAACTCCATGAAAATGTAACCGAATCAAATTAAACATATGACATTTTTGAGAGTGCAAAACTACATTTGAAATGATATACATATACTCCTATTTACTTCACTTGCAGGTATCTAAAATTCCACCTGAAGTTGAAATTTAAGTAAAACCTCAAAAACCACTATTTTCATTTAAACTCCCATAACTTTATGAAAAATCATCAAAATAAGCTTAAATCATTTAATAAGATTCCGAATGAACATAAGACATATACCCAAAGTGAAAAAAAAAGAGTCGACTGACTCATTTACATAAAGAAAACGCAAAATTTTCAAAACGTGACACACGAAATTCGACACATAATGAAGTTTTACTTTTCATTAACTCAATATAATGGAAAATTTCAAACGTTTATCTTGAAGATCTCATCGAGATCTTAAAATTGGTCCATAATATGGCCCTATTGATCGAGTCTAATGCAACGATAAATGGTCAAAAGTGTGAATTTTAGGGTGTGACATCACGTTAAAAATTGAAACAACCCTAAATAATTTATGGAAAAAGCAACCAAATTGTATTTCTCATATACCATTTTGAAGAGTACTAAATAACCTTTCAAGTGGTACATAAATATTTCGATTTATTTCAATTAGGAGCATTGGAAAATCCAGCCTAAGTTGAATTTTGAGAGAAACATGAAAATTCCATTTTATTCTTCACATTCCCATAACTCAATCAAAAATGATAGGAAGGGATCAAATCAGGCGTTATTTTGAAGCTCATTTAATAACCTTTCGAATGAGTATACGATAGATATCCCCCATGGATCAGGAAAGAGCAAATTATCTCTAAAACTGAAGAAAAGGGGTCGGTTACGGACACGGATTATTTACTTGTGGAAAAATTCTAAGAAATTTTCAGAGAAGACCGGATGGAGGGACGGAGAAATGTGATTTCTCTTTCCTGTCATCCAGGCTTCGATCAGCGATTCCACGGTGTCATTTGGGCATCGTGGTAAGCAGTCTCACGGTTTTTGCAAGCTCAGTTCAGGTGGGCTGAACTGCTTAATTGTATTAGTTGTGTCATTGATGGCATAAGAGTGTGTTAGTGAAGAAAACCATGGGATTGCTTAGATCAGCAACTTGGAACTTTGGCGAGCTTCGGCGGGTCCCCAGGACTCACCAGAGCACCAGAATACGAACAGGAGTGAAACAGAGCAGACCTCCGAGCTCAGGCCTTAAGCCATACAAGATAGAGACGAGTCAAAGTTCCAAGCTCGCATTAACATCAATAGCAACGCGTTATAACAACTCACGCATACCATCCGAGTGTAATTGAACATTTAACAAACAATATACGAGCAGCTTTTACCGATTAACACGCGAGTGTTATTTGAGAGAACACCTTAACCCTTCCGATATCCTTCCATTGGACATCCGCCGAGTGAGCGCACCCCCCGTGAGCTCACCGCCGAAGTTAACCGAGGCGGAGTGAATAAAGGGTTATCATAATTACTACGACGTAGAAAGGGAGCTTGAGAGTTCCCAAGACAATCACCAACAAAGAACGCTAATCCTTTAACCTTGAGTTTTACCTCCGGGTAAAACTCATAACGTCACACATGATTTCGTGAAATGCAGCTATCTCGCGATTTCGATTGTTAAAAAATATTAAAATTCTCATACTGATGGCGGTAACTGTGTGGGTATTTACTGCTGTAAATTATGCTGATGAAACGGCAATACATACAGTCGCAATGGACAAAAAAGTTTTAATCCCAGTTAATGGAGTCTATGATGGAATCCTGTTGACTTTCTCACTCCCCTTTGTTTTCGCTGTTCGTTAACCAGAGACCCTTCCGCGCAACTTGGAATTCATTCAAAGGTAATATTATTGGAAATATTTTTGTTAATTATTCATTTTCTCTGGAGATTGAATGATTTTATAGCCACTGGTTAATAGCCTTTATTCAATAGTTTATTTAATAGCCACTTTCATTTGAATTTCTTGTTACAGGTGTCTTCTAAATATAAATCCCAGGAAAGGCCAAAGAGGGTGACCGGATTGTTTCCCCTGACAAAAATTTCCCGGAAAAAATTTTCCCGTCAAAATTTTCCTGGAAAAAATTTTCCCTACCAAAAATTTCCCCAGAAATTAATTTCGAGAACCCCATAGGGAACTTCACGTGAATTCACAGTATGAGTGAATGAAAATTTACTCACTATATATATATCATAATTTTCCAATACTCCTTCGTAGGAATATTTCTTTCCCGTTTCAGAAAATTGTCTTACAATTACTGTAAATGCGTGTAGTACTGTGTAGTAATTTCAGGCCAGATATTTTTAACAGTATATGACATATATATATACATCCAGAAATACTTCCATCTCCCCGCTAGTTTTATTCCAATTTATAACAAATTTCCAGAACTCTCGAGGACTTGGGTATCAAAGCGCAAACGAGATTGCGAAATCGTCTCAGTGATATCGAAACGAGGGTGTTCCCTATAGTCAAATAGAGGAGAAAAAAGTAACCTACATTTTTTTTTGTGTTTCTACATTTTTTTTCTTCTCCGTCCCTCAATTTCCGTTCCACTTTATACTCTGCAGTACCATATTTTCGTATGAGCATATCTGCACTTTGTGCGGGTAAAAGTCTACCTCCAGTGTTCTCCTTACTTTACTCGCTGATAAAAGGAAAAAGAAAGGAGTAGCAAGCTAGGGAAGGAACAAACAGGAGGTGAAGAAAATGTTTGAGACTATCCCCAGGGTTCTTGTGCCACTCCGCTAATGGAGTCGAATCCACGTATCTTAATATCGCCTTCTTTATTCACCTTTTTCACTCTCTCCCTCGTGTCTCCAAACCCACCAGGTGCTCACCTTCTTCCTTTTCGTTTGCATTTGCCCTCCACGAATGAGCCATTCCGTGGAAAGTGCTTTGCATAAATATGTTTCGCGGATCTGCCGCCATGGATTTCCGATAGAGATGACGCCAAGATTTCGAGGGATTTTCTCACCGCAGACATTAATATGAATGCTGAAAGGGAGGTTGTATGGGGTTGTCTATCGGTAGAACTAATGGAGGAGATCGGAAACGAATCGAGTAGTCGACACTGAATCCTTATCATTTGCAAATATCTAGGCATACGTGCTTGGAAGGGTGAATGTGTCTGTTAAAATAAGCACAAACGCTTATGGGCGAAGTATATTCAGTAAGAGAAGAGTTTTGTGTAGTTTATCAGTGACGTTTCATGAATTTTCCAGTGGATTTCCTTAGTTTTCAGAATTGAGCAAAAGTATTCTCAATCGATCGAAATATGGAAAAAAACTTGGGTTGAGGATATCTAAATATTTGTGATGTGAATCGTGAGAAAAGATAGTATATCTATAACTGATTCTCAAGAAAAATGTCAAGAGATTGTAATAAAATTCAACGAAAACAGGAATGAGAAAGGTCTTAGGGTTGTTTCATTCATAATCGTAATGAATGAGATGGATTTGTAATAACAAGGACAAGGGACAAGGGCAGTTATTCCAAGTTGGCACATTTTGGTAGTGGAAAAAGGTCGACTAGAGTGTCTTCGTAATATCATTAGTGTTTTACGGCTATCCGTGGCAGGATGTAGAAGAAAAAGGTAACTGGGGAGCTATTTCAGCCCTTACCTGGACGTGAGAAGTAACAGCTACGGATACTGTTAAGTGAGAGAACGGAACTCGAAAGTATATTTCCTACTCCCTTTGCTTTGTCAGGATCCTGTTGGTCAGGATTAAGAGGGCAGGAGGGTAAAAAAAAACCACTGAAATGCGGGCAAATTTTTGCTCCATGAATTTTCTTAACTTGTTCATTGATAAGTTCAAAAAATTATTGTAAAAAAAACTTTCCCATCATGAAATTGTGATGAAACGAGTTGAGGGTGATTTGAAGTGGCTAGATAATTTTTTTTTATGTTTAAAAAAACGAGCTGGGTGACAAGTCTGGGCGCAGCCATATTGCTAGGATACCCCCTCCCTTTACCGTAAGATGGCGGCGCCTAAATCTGTCGACCACCTCGTATTTCTAAACGTAAAAAAAAAATATTTAGCCACTTCAGATCACCTTCAACTCGTTTCATCACAATTCCGTGACTGGAAAGTTTTTTTTGCAATAATTTTTTGAACTTATCAATGAGTGAGCTATGAAAATTCATGGAGCAAAAATTTGCCCGCATTTCAGTGGTTTTTTTTCACCCTCCTGCCCTCTTAAGTATTGAAATACAAGAAGGTGACGTACTTGATAAACTTATTCACAATGGCAAGAATCGAATCATTACTGAAACGAGATTTATTCAATTCCGTTGGAATTTTAATGAGGGCTTTATGAGGTAGGAAAGGGTAAGGCAAATCGGATTGGGAGGGCAAAACGAACCATGTGAATTTTTTGTCTGTTTTTTTTTCTTACTCGATTTGGCTATAAAATATAAGCCCAAATCAAGTAATATATATAGGTCGAATGGTCTAACGTGGAGGCTGGAAGGTCAATTCAAGAGTCAAACGATTTAGGGTGGAGGCTGAAAGGTCGATTCAAGTAGTGACACCGTTTGACCGATAAATTGACATTTCAACCTCTTCTCAGATCGTTTGACCCTTTGATTCACCTTCCACCCTCCACTCTAAACCATTCGACCCTTGAAATGACTTTTCAGCCTCTCTCCAGACCCTTTGATCCTTGAATTGACCTTCTAGCCTCTACTCCATACCGTTTGATTTTTGAATTGATTTTCCAACCTCCACTGTAGACCATTTGACCTCTATATATATATATTACTTGATTTGGGCACATATTTTATAGTTAAATCGAGTAATAAACATAAAGACGAAAAAATCACATGATCCGTTTTGCCCTCGGGGTCCGTTCTGCCCTATCCTCCTCTACTATTAGAATAAAAAAAAAGTGGCGCGGCTGTAGTGGGCGCGACACAAGCTGTCGCGGCTGATACAGCCGTAAGTTGTTACGTGAATATGTCTATGGAATCTGTTTTTTTGTTCTTTCATTTGTTATATTATGAATAACTAATGTTGTATGGTCCGCCTTGTGGTGGTTCAGTTTTCATAGAGATGAATTTGATTTAATTCCACTAATTCGTGGAAGATCTATGAAAATTTACAATCATTTGAAATATTTTGAGAGATTTCCAGACTTTTCAGAATATTCTAGAACGTTCTGGAACTTTTTAGAACATCCTAACACTTTCTAGAACATTATGGAACTTTTTAGAACACCCTAGCACTTTTCAGAAAATTCCAGAACTTTCTAGAACCTTTCAGAACTTTTTAGAATATTTTAGCACTTTCCAGAACATTCTAGAATATTTTAGCACTTTCTAGAAAATTCTAGAACATTCTGGAACTTTTTAGAACATCCTAGCTCTTTCCGGAAGATTCTAGAACTTTTTAGAATATTCTGGAACTTTTTAGAACATCCTATTTACTTCGTGTTTATATGCGATCATTCATCGTAAGTGTTTAAGCATAACCAGGATGACGAATAGAAAGACCTCTATCTTCATGGTAATTAAATTTGATTATTATCAACCGTCGATAACTTTGAGTAATCATTAATCGATAATTTATCCATATATCGTCAAGAAGTTATCAAAATACCAACATCTACTAGATGGCGTTAGCACAAGCAAAGTTTTGCACAAAATGAAACCCCAAAATGAAACCATAGACGTATCCACGTCAAAAAAGGTCATTTGATTTGAATAAATTTTATTTCATTTTAATGAATCATTCTCCTGGGGATCCCCGCGAAAACATCATTGGGACTTCATCAGGTGAGCCTCATCGGGTCATGATGAGATAGATCCCATGTATTCCCGATCGGATGAGCCTCATCATGTCATGACGCGATGAACCCCATGCTTTCCTGGTCAGGTGACTGCGTGACGTTCTCTGTAGGGACCCGATGAGATCACCTCATGAGGACCCGACGTCCATATCAGACATGCCCTATATGTAGAGACCCCACTCCGACCCGACAAAATTTTCCACTCGGGTAAGCGAAGAAGAAGTTAAATTCGCCATTAAATATTCGAAAGAGAAATCTACGTATAAACTACGAGATTATTAAGAATCAGCCGAAAGAGGTAATTGAATTTTTTACGTTACTTTTTAGACAATTTTTAACAAAAGGAATAATCTTGAGGTCGTGGTCAAAGTATGTGGTGAGCTTAGTACCCAAACTAGTAGATAAAGGATACAGACCCATCGCAATGTCTAACTGTTCTTTAAAATTTTTGGAAAGAATTGTTAATAACCGATTAATGTGATGGTGCGAAAAGAATCTTACATTACCCCAGAACTTCCTTGGATTCAGGAAAAATCGATCGTGTAATAATAATATAGCGATATTAGCCACAGATGTTAATTTCAGATTTTTACGAAAAAAATTTACATCTGCAGTGTTTCTAAATATAGAGGGAGCATATGACAACGTAATCCTATCCGTACTTATTCAAGGATTGGTAGAAGTGGGTTTACCCCATCAAATAGTCTGTTTCATTAAAAATATAATCGAGTATCGAAAACTATTCATCGAATTCAGAGGGTCACTCATTAAACAAGTCGAAACAGGGGTCTTCCGCAAGGGAGTATATTAAGCCCACTGTTTTTCAATGTTCACATGAGAAAAATGAGCAATTTCATAGGAGAGAACAGCAAATATCTCTCCTTTGTGGGTGTTAAGGTTATCTATAATTAGAAAAAATTGAATTTCTTCGACCGTGTATTAGTAATAAGATTCAGGTGTGTTCTTCGGCCATGCGGTCTTAAGGTAGTTACCGCGTGAATCGGTTTTCTTACCGATTTATTCAAATTTATAGGAGGCATTCATATATACGTGATGCATTTCCTGTTAAAATATTGCGTCATTCTGACTGCCAGTATAGAAGATATTAGGCTTCAAAGTTTGCTTTTCGTACGGCCCTGGCCATTTTTAGCACATGAAGCATAGAAAATTGAAATATTGAATATCTTCGATTCTGTATGTCAAAACTTGACCATTTTTTCACTGCACGTGCGTTGAACATATATCTGTAAGATACTATTTTTTTATTCGATTCCTAAGAATTCGAAATTCCCATTAGAAAAAAAAGTTTTGAAGTGAAACTTCTTTAGGCACGGTAGAGCGAGTCGACAATACAGCGCGAAAAGAAGCGGAGGGAGGGTACTCGGGCTGTAACGAAAAAGAGGGGAGGGCTGCAACGAAAAGTGGTGGGAGTGGAGCACACCCGCACGGCTCTAGTACTACTCCGCTTACGGTGCATAGTGAGAACACTCAGAGCATACGTATTATATGCTATGAGAACACTGCACATTTCTCGCGTTGGAGGCGCCGCCTCCTGAATAGGGAATCGCACGTTGAACCAGCATAAAGATTCGGGCTGTTCCAGCTGATCCGTGAATCGTCGTGAAATTGTAACCTACAATTCATGCACTGTTAGTTAATCTTTAATTAATGGGTTTTTAATCAATTATTGAAATGTGTTTGGTTTGTACAGATCAATTGGAGGATTAGTTTATTCGCAGAATAATCATGCTAAAAACGAGTAAGGAATGCAGCAGAGCGTGTCGTGACAAACATCGAATAATAATTTTTTAAAAACCGAAGACCGCAGCAGAGAATATCGTGAATATTTTTAAATCGCAAGGAAATCTAAACTGTCGAATGAAATCTAATTTATATTTATCATTAATACCACGAGTATTCTTCACTTATTGCCCTTCCTCTCGAATTTCAAGACAGAGAATTATGCATAGATAGGATATCGAAATTTTCATACAACAATCATCTCTTGACATTTCAAGCCTAGAGAAGTTTCACTTCTGTCGCGCGTGGCCACCACGCATACATTTTTTTTTAATGCTAAAATGGACAAAAAAAAAATTCTGCCTAACATGTTCAAGACCTGAACATTGTCTTTAGGATGTGACATCAAAGTATGGTTGCAACGATACGGTGTGTGATTTATCGAAAAAAATAGATACGGCCCTTAGCGAGATAACTACCTTAAGACCGCAAGGCCGAAGAAAACACCTAAATCCTGTTATCTATAATTCTAGTGACAAGGGTCAAATATATTGTTAGTTTACTATTTAAATGCTACGTGGAGGAAAGTCGGGGTACCTGACCCTTGGCCCTCCCGACAAGGGTCAAATCAATTGTTAGTTTATTGTTTTTTGAAGTGATACTTCTATAGGCGCCTTTGGGTGCGAATCAAATAGACGAGTCTCCGTATGTAACGAAAAAAAACCGATACCATCGGGCAGGGGGCAGTGCCGTATATTAAGGAGGAGAGCCGTAGGAAGAAGGGGAGGGGATTTTCGTAAAATCTCTAGAAACTCGACTCCTACGAAGTTTTACTTCAGTCGCATAGCTTTCTACGCACCCTTTTTTTTCTGTTTTTCTTCTTTTTTTCCTCTTTTAAACTAGAATTAAAACTAATATTAATGAGAGAGTACTATGAAAAATCATCCAGGCAAGGCTCTTCGTATTTACATAATATATACAATGTTTGGAACAGAGCACTGGAAGACTGGGAGGGAATGGAGACCTCATCAATACCATGTAATTATATGCATTCATTCGATATAAATTTTCAAAGAGTGAAGATTAACCTAACAATCAAAAAATCAAAATATGCGAATAAAAGCTACGAGGAATTGATGATGAACAAGAAGGATGGATCTAAGAAGGATGAACGAACAGCAGCAGCAATGTGGTGTCTGGATCTTAATTTTATTAAAAAACTAGGTGAGCGTTGTTGGTTGCTCGCAAGCTCGCTCCCATGGTGTGTGTGACCCAATCGGGCCACACAAAAAACTTCCCAGTTTAGCTACTCGCGCCAATAATTCGATGAGATCCGTTATGAAGAAATGAAAAAATTGTGATAAAATGGTACTTTTTTCACTTTGCTTATCTAGAACTCAAAACAAATCAACAAAAGTCGAAAATCACAACGTAAACTCCACTAGAGATTTAATTAGAACTTAATAATCCGTAGATATTCCATTTGAGTGATGGATTACCTCGATCGCAATATTTGCTCATGAAAAATCAGTGACTAACATCTCCACGAGTTCTGTTTTTCATGTTTTTCGCGAAAATTAGAAAAACTATCAGATCGATTCTATCCAAAATCTAATCAGCGCTAAATTACATGAAGACGCATCGATTGAAAAAAAAAAAAAAATTGAATCGGACTATTTGTTCGCGAGAAATCGTTGACGAAAAATTTCGCCACATACAGCGAACATACATATGCACACACACACACACATACATACAGACATTTTTTTGAAAATGGTCCAAAACGATTGTGGAGACCTTGAAACGTAAAGATATGTTGAAAAATCGATTGTCGATTTTTGGGGTGATTACAATAACTTCCCTCCCCGGGAAGTTAAATAAGATGACATGGAATAAACACAGTCTACTTTGCAGAGTTATCAGCAATCAAAGAAGCACTATTGTTTCTGTTGGAAGCCCAGGTTATTAAAGAAGTTATAGTAACAGACTCGAAATCCTCCATGGTCATTCTTTATGGAGGACGTCTAAGTAAATACAATAAAGTACTCCATGAAGTCAAAGAAGTATTAGATGATATGGAAGAGGAAGACGTGGAAGTAGAGTTTTTGTGGGTGCCGTCAGATAAAGGTACTAAAGAGAATGGGAAAGTCGATGAATGGGCTGAGGTAGTACTATTAGAGCCAATGGATGGAGAACTTACATATCAGTGTACAGAACTGGCAGAAAAATTCAAGAAAGAATTGTTAAGAGAATCTTTTAGAAGTATGAGGATATACGAAGCAAATAAGGGCATAAATTATTTTAAATCCCAAAATAAATTTAGAAGTAAAAGCAGGTTAGACGAAACTAATTTAAATAGACAACAAATATAATTGATAGGATTCGTAATGGGCACACCCAATTAAAAAAACATTTATTCGATAAAAATACATATGTATAATGAGTGATCCCCGATGTGATTGTGGTGAAGCAGATGAGGACATTAACCACGTGGTATGAAACTGTCATCAAATATCAGTGGCAAATAGAGTGAATTTTTTCTCAGCTATGACGTATTGGGATTGGCCAATACGTCGATTTAGTTTATAATTTTAGAGAATGTTCATAAGAGACCGGATGAAGGGACGGAGAAATGTGATTTCTCTTTCCTGTCATCCAGGCTTCAATCAGCGATTCCACGGTGTCATTTGGACATCGTGGTAAGCAGTCCCACGGTTTGTGCAGGTTCAGCTCAGGTGCTTTGATTGTATTGGTGTGTGTCATTGATGGCACAAGGTAGTGTTAGTGAAGAAAACCGTGGGATTGCTTAGATCAGCAACTTGGAACTTTGGCGAGCTTTGGCGGGTCCCCGGGACTCACCACAAGAACAGAATACGATAGAGAGCAGAACAGAGCAGACCTCTGAGCTCAGGCCTTAAGCCATACTAGACAGATTCGAGTCAAAGTTCTAAGCTCGCTTTAACATCCTTAATTACGCGCTATACCAACTCACTCATACCATCCGAGTGTATTTGAACATTTAAACGAACAATATATAAGCAGCTTTTACTGGTTAGTACGCGAGTGTTTATTGGAAAGCTAACTTAACTCTTCCACGATCCTTCCATTGGACATCCGCCGAGTGAGCGAACCCCCCGTGAGCTCACCGCCGAAGTTAGCCGAGGCGGAGTGAATAAAGGGTTATCATTACAACAACGTAGAAAGGGAGCTTGAGAAGTTCCCAACCCAATAGTACCACCTATCACCTACCAAAAGAATAACCCTTTAACCTTGAGTTTTACCTCCGGGTAAAACTCATAACGTCACACAGCTATACCTAAAATGGGGATACAAATGGACACATGTGTGCAAAAAATTTTTCTATAGAAATCTCTAAAAATAATAGTAAATTTATACAGTCTCTAAACCATGTAAATATATAAAAATATTAGAAAAAAAAATAATAATATATATATATATATAGATGGATAAACAAAGATACGGTTAACGAAAAAAAAACGATTAGTGGCAAGTCAGTTAATAGTGCGGTAGACGAGTGAATAAGATAAATCCATGTATAAAATAAAAGTCAATTGAAAGTGTAAAAAAAAAATGAAATTACTCACAATGCAAATTAGCTGACGTCATGTTGATCCAGCCAATAACGGTGATTGGCCTGTTTGTGGACTGGGACAATTTAAAATTTAAAATTCACGGATCGGAAGTAACGACACCTACTCTTCGATATCGGAACCAAAACGAGTTTTGGAACACGGCACATACTCCTACTACAGGGAGCCTAGCATCAAGGAATAGAAGAAAAAGAAGTGCTGGCACTATGAAAATCTCGCCACTAAGTGCAAAAGTGAAGTGGACTGGTCCAATCTCAGTACAAAGTGCGAAGAGGACGGCCACAAAATCGCCGACTGCAAAAAGGATGCCCAATGTGCCTTGTGCGTCGAGGAAGATACTTCGAAGAATTGTGCCCACATTGCTGGTAGCAATAAATGTCCAGCTTTTAGAGAGGCACTGCAGAAGGTGAGACAAAAAAGAGTATGAAGATACTCCAGCTCAACCTCAACCACTGTAAGGTTACGCACGATCAACTTATGCAGACCCTGCGTGAACTGAAGCCAGATCTTGCACTGATCTCTGAGCCGTATAAACACCTAGCCACGCAAGCATGGGAAACAGATAGTAACGCTGAAGCCGTTATCTTGTCCTGCGGTAAATGCCCGTTGCAGAGCGTTGTCAATTGCAAAGAGGCCGGATACGTGGTAGCGAAGCTAGACGGAATTCAGTTCTACAGCTGCTATGCCCCACCCGGTCTCTCACTCGATGAGTTCAAGGACCTGTTGAATCGACTGATCGAGGATGCGAAGCAGCACTCTCTCGTGTTAATCGCCGGGGACTCTAATTGACGGGCAGTTGACTGAGGCAGCAAAGAGATTGGTGCACGAAGGTAAGCACTGCTGGAAGCCGTGTCTACACTGGATACAGTCTTGTTCAACAGTAGTTCACCTCCGCCAGCAGTAGCCTCGTCAAGGGGAATCGCTCATGGGAGTTGATGGACATTTATACAGCCAGTGACTACTGCACGATACTATGGCGAGTATCTACTGGCCGGAAAATTACAGGAGCACATAAGAAAACCGATTTGATTAGTTGAAAAGTAGGCGCTCTTCATCCTAATACATTCACGGTAGCGCTGGATCGTCACCCAGCCAGCAGCCCGACGGATTCACGACCGGTTTCCTATCACCCAGACCAGTATCCTATGATCCCTATCTAATTTCCACCAGGGATATACTATGGGCTACTGAAGCTACTTCTGCCAACGGAAGTCAGACTCGTGGCATTTGCAGATGACGTGGTCGTAGTGATCGTCGCAAAGCATCTCAAAGATTAATTTTGCTTTTGACACTACCTTTGAGACGATCAGCCAGTGGACGGATACAGTTGGCCTGAAGTTTGCAGAACACAAGACCGAGGCAGTGCTCATTACGCGGAGGAAACAGGTAGAGACTATTACACTGCGAGTTGGAGCACATGAAATCATATCTCAGCCATTCCTTTGGTATCTGAGAGTAATGATTCATACTCGACAGACAGGAGCACGTAGGTGCCAAAGCGTCGGTAGTCAGAGCGACCTTATCACGGCTAATGCCTAATATAGGAAGTGCGAAGCAAAGGAGGAAAGCGTTGCTGTCATCAGTAGTCATATCTGTGCTCACATATGGAATCCTCATTTTGGCTGATACGCTTAGAACACAGGAATCGTGGAGAAAAATCGCACTAGTTTATCGGCGGGGTGCTTTGAGAGTCGGCAGCACCTACCACACAGTTTCTGAGGATGCAGTCTGCGTCGTCGGGTTGGTGTCGATCGGAGTATTAGCTAAAGAACGAAACGCCCTTTACAGATGGAAAGGGTCAACAACATCGAGCCCCAAAGATCTCAGAATAGGGGGGCGTCAGAACAGCCTACGCCGATGGCAAATGCTGTGGGATACTACCAGAAATGGCAGGTCGACATATCGTCTAATTTTTCAGATGAATATTTGACTGAGACGTGACCATGATGGCGAAGTCAACTACTACCTGACATAATCCCTGATAAGTCCCTGATAAGAGCTAGGCTGGCATCGAAGGCAGCTTGGGAGGCCACGAGCTCATTTGCGATGGAAATCCTCCTAGAATTTCGCCACATAGAAATAAAGTGAATGAAGACTAAAGACGATTAGGAGGAAAGAAGCAATGATTTCGACCACCTGAAGAAAGAGCTATGGCTATGCTAATCCTCCCTCCGTGAAGTAATGCCTAACGGCGATCCCGCGGAGGAAGTAGAGGCCGATGGGGAGGTTTTAGCCGGTATCGTTTTAATCTGAGTATTGATTAATATTGAATATCATGGCCTGATGATGCGTGAAGCATTTTCTCTTCTGTGAAAAAAAGAAAACATACATGCAGACCATTTTCTGAAAGCATCACGGGAGGGTTCTGGAGGTCATGAAACCTCAACATTTCACGGAAATTTCACTTTCGATTTTCGAGGTGATTATAAAAACTTCCTCAATAAATCTGGGAGTAAATAAATGGTGAATCTGAAAATGAATGGAATCATTCAAAGAATTGCAAGCCACCAAATTATATTTGTTAGTTAATTGACGCCAGGGAAATTATTAATTAATAACTCATTCATCAACTAATCAGAGAATTCAAATAATCAGCCTTGGCATTCTAAAATAAAAGTAAACAAGAAAAAAACAACGCCAAGACTAATAATTTGAGTCGCATAATTAGTTGATTAATTAGTTATTAATTAATAATTTCCTTGGGGTTGGATAATTAATAAATATCATTTAGTGCCTTGCTATGCCTCAAATGATTTCATTCATTTTTCAAAACGAATCGAATCCCACACTTGGGGTCAAATTTTTAAGCGAAATTTATTTGCCTTTTTTTTGTTGACATTCGCTAAACCGGGGAAATCCTCAGCTTCTTCAACTTTAAATATGAATCATGAATTTAACCAAAGAAATCAACTTTTGAATCCAAAGCAAAATTGAAGGTAGAAAATCAATAACAAATCGATATTCAACTAAAACTTGATTGATAAAATTAAAAACCATCATCAAACTTTTAGCTATTGAAAACCTTTTGCATTAACACTCTACACCTTCTCATAAAATTAATTTTCAAAATCATTCTCCTTTGCTGCCGAGTGGAAGCGGCTCTTCTCTCAATTGAGCTCAATGATCAGGGTCATTGGACGGAGAGTAAGTGATGAGGCAGTATATCACGTGTATACATGCGGCACGGATGTACAGTGCAGTACAGAAGGGTTTTTGAAGAGGTCCCGGGCTTTTGGTGTACGAACCGCCGAATAACTGGGGCACAAGGACCATTGTCTCGCTTTCTTTTTTTTCCACACTGAAGAGCTGCTGATTAACCTCGGGAGAGGTATCAGTCATACGATTCAATTTCCTTCTTTTACTTTTTTTTTGCGAAAAAGTCTTTAGAAACACGTACTCTCCTTAATCAGATATAATTATCGAGATTCTTACATCCTTGTGTCATATATGAAGAGGAAAATGACGAAGAGAAATGAAGATAAAGTAGAATAGGGAAGGTGTAAATGATGTAGCTATTCACATCCCCGATATTTACAAAACAGAAACCAAACCATTCTCCTCACTGAGCCTTAGTCTTTAAACAAATCATTTTCTCACTTTACAATGCTGATATTCTTAATAGGAAGAAACGATATTCGAGGATAATGACTCTTTCATTACGAATTTACCTTCACTCTCATGCAATTGATGAGGCAGAAAGTGGGAGGTAACTGATCGAGATGATTACTTCCCTTCAATTTCGATTTTAACAACTTTTTTCTCGATTTCCTCTCTCTTTCTTTTTTCCTCTGGTTCTTCCGTCTCTTTGATTCTACTCTAGATATCTTCGAGGGATAGAATTCAGCCGTGGAATTCAGTCGTTTTGGTATCATTGTGGCTTTCCTGCTTTTTCAAGTGGTCTCAAGAGGGGGATTTTCCAAGTAGAAATGACTCCACTTCTCAATTCTACATGTGGTTTTCGGAGAGGTTGCTTTCCCGATTTGATTAGTACCCCAGAGTAGAAGAAAATGAGAGAATGACAAAATGGGAAAGTTGACAGTATAAAAAGAAATAAATATGAGAGAAATAAATCTGACGGATGATTCATTCGATGTTGAAGGTTGTGGATACCGTGTTGGGGTGCAATTTTAAATAATCTTGTCTCTTAGTCTCAGAAGTCATAGCCTGGATGATGCCAGTTTACGAGCATTTCCAAGCACATTGTATAAGCCAACGGAGGGCTTTCGCTGGTTGTCTCATGGCTTGGCAACATCATGAAACTTTCATTGCAACACGCGATAGCTCTTCTCTATATCCCTTTTACCTTACCACTAGTCTAACCATTAATTATCTCGTATAGAAGAGCTTTTTCAAGTGGTAAGCATGCTGAAGAAATTTTATTATGAAAATAAAATTAGATATGGTATTAAGATTCTTTTTTACGATCATTTTATCAACAAAAAAAGGATTGAATTGCGAAGACTCTTGATCTATCTTTATTCATTTGCGATACGAATTCTCCTCTTAATTTCGGGAAACTCAATGTTATCATTTACAACTAAAAGATAAGATAAGAATTATTAAGTAGTTTTACCGCAGTTGTATCAATAGAACGAGTCTTTGTGTAGGACTCAAAAGTAAGGGTTATTGTTGCTGAGAAGAGTTTTTTATTTCCAGATCAAAATTCTACCATGTAGAAGGCAGAATGGTGCTTAATTTAAGCTGCATGTATGTTCAAAGCGAGGGAGATTCAGAATATAAGGATAACCTCACCGATTTGAGAGCGATTGATAAGATCGGCTTATCTGTTTGAGTCATATATAATGAATAATTTGATAGCGTTGGTTGATGTTCATCAGGTGGCTAAAATCAGTTGTGAATGTAGTAATCTCTAGTAGCTCTCTCTTGAGAGAAACAGACTCATAATCCAAAGGTGGCAGGTTCAAGTCTGCTTTCGGTATCAGCTATTTTTTACAGCATGTTAATTTAGGGCTGCCGAGTTTTACGACATCCATGAAAAATTAGAGGAAATTATACTCCATTGTAGTACCAAAAGATATTAATTCTTGGAAGAGGGGAAGGTGTATACAATTGTTTGAACGCACACATCATGATTTTGCTATTCTGTAAACATATTTTTATTAAAGGTCCCATTACTACCACCTTTCGTATGAGAATATTGGAACGGGATGCCTACTTCTTGCTTGCCAGAGACACCTAATCCCTTTATGACTCATTTAATCCCAATGTCCCCGTCTACGCTACCAAACCAATCAGCGCGTCGAGCCTGCAAAACTATGAAACCGAACCAATCACGATCGTTCAAATTCAATATCCTTCTCACATTATCACAATACAATCACCAAATAAATACCACCAATATAAACATAGGAACATTGGCACATTTTAGAGTAGTATTTATCCAATAAACTTACAGTCAAGACGACCTGATCATTGAAACGAAAGGTAAGCTCAAATACAAACTCTATTCTCGCTGCAACCTCGGACTCATCATTTAACCAGCCTGTTCATCCGTATTTTTATTCACAGACTTGATATGTCGTTGAAAAATTTTGCTCCGATCAAACAATTATTTTACGAGGTTGATATGAATTGAAAGGAATATGAACATGAATCTGGAGCACAAAAATGGAAAAAGAGAAAAATCAAAGAATGCAAGGAAAAGAAAGGTCAGTGAACTTCAAATCAATTTCGATTGCAACTGGATGAGACAACTGAAGAAAAAGAAATCACAGTCGGTTCTTCTGGAAATGCTGGAGGTAATACAGAATATGATGGAACAGCAACAAAACCACATGTGGAAATCGGAAATGAGCCAGCCATGGTGGACAATGGGACTGACGAACGTCATGAATATCAGAGATGTAAACAAGGAAAGGAAAATGTATCAAATGAAAAGCTGCTTCTCTTCGACATCGGTTATATAGATTCACTTGAATTTGATATCTGATCAGGTAGAAAACGCTGTTCGTCAAGGAACACAATCGTATCCCCTACGATTTCCTGATGATGCCAGTGGCCACCGTTTCCCTGAAGGGATTCTCCATACTTTGCTTACAAATGGAGAAAAGGTGAAACGCGATTGGCTTCTTTGAAGTAAATCGAAGAAAGCATTGTTCCGTTTTCCATGTTGACTTTTCAGTATAATGGCTGAAAATTGTGACGAAATTTTTAGATATTCCGTCATTCCCTCTACCCCAAACTACTTAACAGGTAAGAAAGAGGGTAAACGTTCTAACTCCAGTTACCTTCAGCTACCTCCCAGCTACCCGCGACCCCCAGAATACTGCCCTGTTTCATCGTAAAACCGTCTAACGGCTTCCAAAGCTCATTACCCCTTCTATAATTTGCTTGGGAAAGACACCCAACCACTTCAGGATCCCGACTCGCTATCTTTTAGATCTCGCTTCAATCACCCCTTTCATTTATTGCATCTCATGGGGAGGATTTTACGTAAACGTCATTGGGAACCCGGGTTTACCGCGGATCAGGGCCAATATACCGTGCCACCCAGTGAATTTGGTCCATTCTCTTGGGCCATGAATTAGGAGAAGTACAGAGACCGAGTTGAAATGCTCGCGCTCCCTTAGTCGTGAGAATATCAGGATTATTCCGTTGGAAGGCCATGCAGGAGAAATTAGCCCCTTCTTCCTGTGTGGATCGCCAGGGCTTCAATTGCGGTTGAGGTTATCTAGGAAATTTCTTGATTACTCTCCGGAGAGTGCTCCCTAAGAATTGCTATGATAATTCCGGTCCTAAATTAGAGCCAACATCCGCTCGATACCTCTCGCCCCACTAAAACCCCTTCAAAATTGACAGCTACGTTTGAATTAAACCTCACGCGTCATCCGCTATGAAATCCCCATGGTAACTAGGTTGCCCGCACGCCCCTAGCGGGTCGCCCGAGAGTTACGTCTCTCTCATAACGAAGCAACAGGCGAACGGAACCACGCAAGACCAATTAGTATTCGCCCGGCTACCTCACGTGTTGTGCCGCTCAGTGTCGAGTGGATAGGAAATACGCAGTTTCACCGTGTCTGGAGAGATTCTGCAGCCCGAACCTCTTCAGCAAAATGGTGAGTACCTTTACTTGTTAATTAAGTGCGTGATTAAAGTGCGGGAAAGTGTCTAAGTGCGGATAATCTACCTAACGCGACGCATTTGTCCGCCACGCTCAGTTTTCAATAATGGCGTCTCTCTTTCTACCTTGCGACGCACGACAGTGTACACCCGATACCTCGCTTCTCGCGACGCCCGCAATATCTCACACGCTACCTAATTCTATCTAATAAATCCCGGAAAAATACCGAGATTGCTCACCGCTAATTTTCTCTTATAGGGGATGCCTCTTTTCCGCTAATCATCCCAACAGAAGGGAAAAGAGAAGTCTCTCGAAATGGACGCTGTCTCTTTGCTATCCAACAGGCCATGCGCCACCCGTATTACCTCGTGTGACATATTCTATGCTACCGCGTGGTTTTTCAGGGTAAAAACCAAAATTGCGAACGCTCAGTTCTATCTTAATTTGGAGAAATAAATGTTACGGTTTTCACTGAAGATTTTATATGATTTGATCGAGTTTAAGGGGACCTCAGAGTCAATCGGACCGTAACTAGTCACAACAGGAAGAAAAATCGAAGGAATTAGGGAAAGATTCTCTTCACTAGGTGGGATCTGATTGCATGGGATTAAGTACTAAAGTACGAAAATGTTGATACACCGCAAGAGTCGAAAGAGAAAGGTTACATAAGTAGAAAAGATGAGGAATACCACTTTAATGAGACTAATTTATTCCACAGACTAAATTAAGTTATACTGGGTTCCAGATAAAACCGAAAGGAAAAAGGAAAGGTGTTTACAGGAAAATAAAGATATGTTCACTTGAATTCTTAAAACTACTTACAGTTGTTGAACGATTAGAAGGAGGATAAATCATTCAGGCAAGACGAATCTGGAGGAGGTTGAACCCTTGAACGTTGTTGGGTAGACTTGACGGCTGGACTCGGTGGGGATGAGATGTCAATTCCGGAGAATTCCGAAAGAATTCGGAGGTGTCGGCAGGACAGCGGCTCAGGCTGGTAGAATTCCGATAGAATTCGGAGGTGTCGGCAGAACACCGACTCAGGCTGGTAGATGATCTCGTAGAAGTATTACTGGTGCTGGTATTTGCGTTGGGACCCAAGTTCAATGGTTTTCAGGATCCGCAGTTCGCACTGGATTTTTAGGTAAAACCAGATCGTTGCGTAGACCAGGACAATGGTAAACAGGATTCGCATGGATTCTGAATGCGATCCGAATGCTGGTTGAAGTACTCGAAGAGGAAATCGACTGCGTGAAATCCTCGTAGACAGCTAGTACAAGACTCTTTCAATGAGAGATGAAGATCTTCGAAACAGGTCGAAATCTTATTTGACTCTTTACGATAAGAGATGTAGAGTACTGATTTATGACAAGTACTGACTCAGACTTCTGAGCACTGCTGGACTTGGCGATTTACACTGGCTGGAACTGCACGGTTAGAAAATCGGTGTAATACTGAGATGCTGAGAAGGGAAGCGTCCTCTTTTTATATTCTTGGTACCCTCTAACGGCTATTTTACCCTTATTCCAATTTGAAGGGTTGGTAACTTCCTTACTAGGTAATCGTGGGATCGTCCACCTTACTAGCTTCTGAGATGCGGGTGCATTTAGTTAAATCATCTCTTACATTCGGACTTCAATTTCGATCAATCTTAGGCAGATGTCCCAAGTTTGTAACGACTTTTCATCTCGAGCTCATAAGCTTGCGGTAGCACTAGAGATGTCATCCGCCAAAAGAAAATGAGTGATCACCTGATGCTTACTTTCCAAATTCATTTTGACAATCTTCAAATCGTCAGCCACGTGTTCTCTTATTTTACTTTTTTGGTACTCGTTTCTTCGATATATCCTTAATTCTAAGGTAATTTTATATGTAAAAGAAATAACGAATGATGTGGTGGATTAGTATCCATCATACGATAAACTTCCACTTGTCAGAGATGACGGTGAAACTGGTGTTCCTATCCTCCAAATGTCAAAATTGAAACTTTTTGAAGGGACTGTCCACCGAATAATAGAAAATTTGGAATTTTTTAAAAAATAGAAATCTCATCGTAAAAAATCATTTCTAATATTCTAAATATAATGTAGCGTAGGCAGATTGCGATCTAATTTTTTTTATGGAGCGAAATGTATTCTTGCATTGGGAAAAGGGCTTAAATTCACTTCTCCCCAAAATGCAGTTTTCCCTATGAAGGAAATTTTTTAAATATACAATTTTTTTTTCATCGATACTTTAAAACACCCCTAGTCGATTGCCACCCCTGCCGATGACGAACTAATTTTTCGATGACGTAAAAAAAAATTTCGCGTGAAACACGTCTAATTTCGTATCCTACAGAAACTTGCTGGTTTCATAAGACAGAAATTTTTTAAAAATCTCAAAGTTTTCCCTGATACTCTTTAGACACCCTCCCATCGATTGCCACCCCTCTGAAAGAGGATCTAATTTTCTTAAGGACTTGAAAAAAGAAAAATCGCCTCGTCAAAAACAGCCAATGCCGTATCCTCTGAAAATTCACTTTTTTCATTAGATGTCTAGAGAGTATCAGGAAAAAGTTTGGGATTTTTAAAAAATTTCTGTCCCATAAAAAAATTAAATTTTTAGAGGATACGGAATTGGCCGTTTTCGATAGGACGATTTTTCTTTTTTCAAGTCCTTAAAAAATTAGATCCTCTTTCAGAGGGGTGGCAATCGATGGGAGGGTGTCTAGAGAGTATCAGGAAAATGTTTGGGATTTTTAAAAAATTTCTGTCCCATAAAAAAATTAAATTTTCAGAGGATACGGAACTAACTGTTTTTGACGAGGCGATTTTTATTTTTTCAAGTCCTTAAGAAAATTAGATCCCTTTTAAGAGGGGTGGCAATCGATGGGAGGGTGTCTAGAGAGTATCAGGGCAAAGTTTGAAATTTTTTAAAAATTTCCGTCCCATAAAAAAATTAAATTTTCAGAGGATACGGAATTGGCCGTTTTCGACAGGACGATTTTTCTTTTTTCAAGTCCTTAAAAAAATTAGATCCTCTTTCAGAAGGGTGGCAATGGATGGAAGGGTGTCTAGAGAGTATCAGGGAAAACTTTGAGATTTTTAAAAAATTTCTGTCTTATGGAAGCAGCAAGTTTCTGTAGGATACGAAATTAGACGTGTTTCACGCGAAATTTTTTTTTTTACGTCATCGAAAAATTAGTTCGTCATCGGTAGGGGTGGCAATCGACTAGGGGTGTTTTAAAGTATCGATGAAAAAAAAATTGTAAATTTAAAAAATTTCCTCTTCTTTTCCTTCCCACGGAAAATTTGCTTCGTTTCCAAGGCTCAGACGGAGTTGGTTGGTTTCGTTCTCACCTATTCAGCGATTATCATCTACCCTCGTGGTTTCTTCCGTCCTTCTCTAGTCGAGAGAGCAGAAATCGCCGTACCTTCTTAATGTTTCAAAAATAGAGGGAAATAAGAAGAAGTAACCGGGCAGCTGTTTCCCAATGTATCCCAGACTCTCTCTCTTTCTTGCGATCCCTTCTATCTTGTCCATACACTTGAAAGTCGGTTAGAGGTTTTCACCATACTTAACACAACCCATGATATTGTATTGATTTTTCCCTTTTTCGTAGGTTTTTAACATTTAACTACATCTTATTCTTAATTATCCGCGGGATCCGCGATATAAAGCCCGCTAATTATGTGACCCATCCAGTGACTGAAAAACCCCCAAAATTGGCGAGATACACCCATGGATGCGTCCATGCCCGTGTCGTTCGCTTTCTCTCTCTCCCTCTCTCTTGCACTCTCACCTAAACCCCGTGTTTGCTCGCCCTCTCTCTCTCTTTCCCGCTCAGTCCCCGTACCTCAGGTATATTTTCTCTCGATTTTCTTCAATTTACAGGGTTCTCCAGTGCCAGACGGCAGCTTCTGATTTTTCTCTAGTCACTCACGTATTATTACTAATATTATCATTATGATTATGATCTGTATATAGTAACGAATAAGCAATAACGGAACACGTAAAATGAACATAGTGTCTCGAGTTTTATTTGGTTCAACCCTCCGACCTTTTAAAGTATATCCATGTTTTTCCAATTGCGGATTAGTAGTGCTTTTAGTGATGTTCGCCCTTAATCCGCGAATCCACCCCTCTCTCCACGATCTGCCTCCTGAGCGAGCTGGCTATACCGTACCCTTGTCCTTCGCCTTCCTACGTTTCCGTTATTGTTGCAACTCTGGATTAATTAGTATTAGATATAGAAATTATGGTTCTCTTTGCGGTTTGTTGGATCCGCGTTGAAAAAATCCAGCTGGCGCCCAGAATACGGAAATATGGAAAGTGAGCTGCTAATTATCTCCGGAGTCAAGTTCCCTCTCTTGAGTTGCTTTTTTTTGACGTTACAAGAAAACTGGATGGGCAAGAACGAAGGTGACAATAATGCTGGTTTTGGGTTGATCTGGTTATTTGATCGAGATTTGCGTATTGTCGTTAGCAGCATAGGAAAAATTGTTACAAAATACACGATCAGCTTTAACGAAACCTTCGGGATATTTCACTGAAAAGAGTTGGAAGAAATTACATGATAGAATTCCTAAAGACGAGAAAAGTCAACACCACAGGGCTTGTTATGTTGAGTGGCACCAATGCGAAATCAGAAATCAAACGGAATCTTCGGTGGTTTTTCTGATTCATGAGAGCATCAGAAGCGAAGCGACTCGTTGGAGTGAAATACTTCAAAAGATTCTGGGCGTCGTTTTATTTCTTGGAGAAAGAAGACTAGCTTTTAGAGGGTATGACACTTTATTTGGTGATCCAAAGAATGGTAGCTTTCTGGGTATTTTGGAATTGATAATTCATTATGGTCCTATTATGCGTACATATTTGAAGAGAGTGAAGGAATCTCAAGTAAATGAGACATGACCCCACGTTCATTATTTATCCCCAGAGACGCAAAATGAATTTTCGTCATTGAGGCCCGATAAGTGGCATTTACGAGTCTATTTTCGGGCCGATAGATGGCAATTACCAGTACTGTCCCGTTAAGTGAGGCCTGGTCCTGGTAAATATACTTACCAGGCCTAGTCCCGATAAAGTCGTTGCGTGAAGTGAGCCGATTTGATGATCACTTATGAGGCTGTACAGTGTAGTAAGGCGTACAGCGCCACTGACGGTCTTTTCCGACATATAACCTACCGCGAGCCATCTTGTTAATCACAGTCGATTCTGCGTTGGTAATTTCTGTTTACGTGAAATTGTGCATAAAGTCAAGAAAAAAAAAGAAAATGCAAGATTATATACCGGACAGTGATGATAGTGATGCGAATGGGTGCTCTCCAGATATGTTCAGTGAAATGAGTGAACGACAATGCTCAGCATCTAGTACATCAGCACATGTCTCCTCTATCAGTTATCAGAATATTCCAGACGGTGAATATCAATTCGATCAAGACCTCAATGACGACGAATTGATTCTTCCCCAAGATATTATTGATAACGCTCATAATGCTGAGTCCACTATGATGCCACCAAAATCCAAACTAGTGGTGCGTTGTTGGTCGCTCGCAAGCTCGCTCCCATGGTGGGTGCGTTAATAGTGGGTATGACCCGCTGAGCGGGTCGCAGCAATAACTTCCCAGCTCTTAAATAGTTTATTTGATTTTTTTCCAGTTCTTCAATTTTGAAACTTTTTCTCAACATACCCCCCCCCCTTCCTCTCACCTCTTCAATTGATGCTTCCGTGTTGGAGTCGGAAGAAGGGAAAAAAAAATGGAAGAATTGGAAAAAAAAGAAATGAAAAATCAAAAAAGGGGTGCGGCCAGTATACACGACATTATTGGTCGCTCGCAAGCTCACTTCCATTCAACACTCCAATTTTCTCTCCATTTTCCCCATTTATTTTTTCTTTTGTTTACAATCAATAAAATCACGGTTTTTCCTTACGTTCTGCTGGCTCTTTATTATTTATTACATTTTGGCTTCGTATGAAAATACAAAAGAAATATACAAAAAAAATATCACAGATAAATTATTATCCAAATATGTTAAATAAATAAAAGCTATCAGTCATTTTCTCTCCTCCTTCTTTTTTTTTCATTCTATCGGTTTTTTCTTGTATCTATCCGATCATCAGAGAAGAAATATTCGAAAAGTTTCAGTTAAAGTGGATGGTCATCGAATGGCCGTTGCCTCCGCCACGTCCACCACGTCCACCCCGTCCACCACGTCCACCACGCCAGTTTTTACGTGATTGACCTCCATTAGTGCCTCTTCCTATATACAAACATGGGTCATTTTATGAGCCTCAAAATCAATCATTTTTGTGATGATTATCATTGTTATTCTTTATTTAATTTTCTGAACATCATCATTTTCATCATTTTTACGTTAATTCCTGTCTTGTAAAATTATCGAACATTAATTCTCTCCCTTTTAAACGATTATGCGTGATATTTCAATTTAATTAATTTCAGGAAATTGAAGAATGATTCTTGTTCATTACGAATAATTTTTTTTTTTTGTTGGGAAATCGAAATTCTCTGAGATGAGAAAAAAACGTTTAATTCACTCAACTCAGTGAAAATCAATTTTTTTTGTTCTAATTTCAACTTAAAGATCTTAAAAACACAACTAATTGAGGAGATGTAATCATCCAATAACAGAGATATGTCTGAGAAATATTGGAAAAAAATGGAATTTAAAATCTTAAATTGATGTCAGCCTACCATTTAGTTGAAATTCTTCATTAACGATTCAAATTCTACGGTCCAATATAAACAATGAAATTGATCAAATATTAGCTTACAATGAGTTTTCTTGCGTTCTTGGACCTGAATGAATCCACGTAGCATTGCGATGAACTCTTGAGCTGAGCGAGGTCTCCTAGCCATTATTGTTTGGAGCAGCTCTCGTTGCATCTGTCGTTGTTGCTGCTGCTGTTGTTGTTGGAGGCGTAAGACCAGATTTTCAATAGCTGGTCCTGCTCCTGCTCTTGCTCCTCCAGCTTCGTTCTCTCCATCTTGCTCTGCGTCTCTACCCAAATTCAATGGATCGGCATCCTGTGGATCAGGATTCTCATGATCCTGGTTTTCAGGCTCGACACCTAGCAATCTCTGAAGTGCATCCAACAAGTCTTGAGAGAAGGAAAGAGAGAGAGAGAAAGAAGACGAAAAAAGATGAGTAAAAAAAATTGCAGTTGACTCCGAGTATGAAAAAATTCAATGCAAAATCCTTTTATGAACGAATTTTATAAACGAATTTATCAGGGAGAAAAAAATTTCTATAGGAAAAAAACTTAGATTGGCATAAATTTTCAAATTTCTCTTTCATTGTTACTGGTTTTTTTTTTTTATGGGAGACGAAAAGGAAAAAATATTAAAAACTTATGGAATCTATGCCGAAGAATTACGTAGAAAAGAACAAGAAATTCACAGAAAACATGATAGAAAATCCGATCAAATTCCTTTGCAAATTCAATTGGATTTTCTATCGCATTTTTCATACGTGTTATCCCCAGATTTCAGTTATTTTGATCATTGAAATAATCGATTCTCGGTGTCGACAATTCTCACAAATTTTTTCCTCGAATAATTAGAATTGTGAATTCAATCAATAAGACTCACAGAAATGTAAACATCGGGTCTCTCACTGTGGTGGCCTTCAGCCTTCACGCTCGGATAGAGAATTCAATGATTTTCATGAGAGTGAAAAAATTCAATGGAAAATCCTGACGACTTTTTTGGGGGAAAAAAAAATGCTATAGGAAAATAACTTTATATATTGGCATAAATTTTAAAATTTCCTTTTCCTTGTTACTTGATTTTTTTTTTTTGGGAGACAAAAAGGAAAAAATATGTGAAAAACTTATGGAATTCCTACAGAAGAAATTAAAAATCTTAATAGAAAATCCGATCGAATTTTTAATCGCATTTTTAACACGTGTGATCCCCCAGATTTCAGTTGTCTTAATCATTGAAATAATCGATTCTCGGTGTCGACAATTTTCACAAACTTTTTCCTCGAATGTGTAGACTAGAGAATTCAATCAATAAGACCCACAGGAATGTAAACATTGGGTCTCTCGCTGCGGTGGCCTTCAGCCTTTACGCTCAGATAAAGAATTTAGTGATCAATTTTCGCGAGAATAATTTATTCACTCACCGATTAAACGCGGACCATTTTCTAAATTTTATAATGTTACTCACCTCGAAATTATCAGACATTTTCTTCACTTTTCTCCAATATCTCGTTACTCAACTGCAAATTTAGCCGATCTGAAATCTGAATGGAATGTTTTGGGTTATAAAAACATATTTTAATAATAATACCGATCCGAAAAAAAAATGATTTTAATGTTCACAAAAACCTGGAGTTATCTACTTACCACGAGCACGTGTTGATCACCACGTTCGCATACACTGATATATCCATTGTATGTAAGTCTACCAGAGTCGTTTTGGCCCACTTACCCCCACTCTCCTCAATTTTCACTCGTGGGAGTGGGGGGTACTCAGTCAAGTTCTCTCTTTCGTTGCGAGAAATATACATACCCACGACATCTAGATGATATTCGATCACATCGGTAATCAATAAAAATTCAGATTTGTTAATTTGAGAACTCACCGCTGAGTGACGTTATTTTGGATGATGATGGATACTCCGAATGAATTTGAAATATATATAATACATACACCGATAATCTGTAAAATCTGTCGTGCAGGTGTACATAGTTATAAGTGCTACTGAACAACAGAAGGAGCACATAACATTAATCGGGGAGTTATCAGTTCGACCTGCAAAGGGTCACGCACACACTGTCGCACTCCTCGTTTTTTCCCTGTTTCGCAACGGTCAAAATGGTTTTTTGTTTTTTGGTATCAAATCCTTCTGAAAGTAAACAAACTCCTGAAAATTCAAAAATTTGAATCAGTTCATGGCAATTTTGTCTCCTTTTTTTCCTTCTCAATTCAAAAGAAACTCAGTCAAAAAAATATTATTCCTCCATCTATTTCCCGAAATATATCATTGTTTTCTCACTGTCATAACTTACGAATGACTTCTCAAAGTTCAACTTCCAAATACATGAGCATAAAAGGTGTACTCTTAATTCGTTTAAAAATAGGAAAAACTCTCCCTTCATCCTCGATTTTTCATCCAGTAAGGGCTGATGAATGGAATGAATGTTGAATCATTTTCAAGGTCAAAATTTATCGAAATTCAATCAGCTTCGATGTCATAAAATTGATGACTCCCAGTATCGCAAAAGATACTCATTGTGGTGAGCACGTCTAAGAAACTTCGGTCAGCAGAACTCTAGTGACTATGTGATTCTACGTAGTTTAGCGGAGTTTCATTGGAAAAGTTATTTTGAATGGAGGTTTTTACGCATGTATCCCTCATTGTGATCAATTCTTCATACTAATGAAATGAAGGTATCTGCATGAAAATCTGTTATTCGATTCAAGAACTTTCCATGTTGCCCTATCAGCACTCGGCGTTACCCGGGGTTCACGAACGAGGACGTGGCTGATAATTAAACCCCATAAAAAAAATTAAAAAATGAACCCTATATGATGAATATAATTAATAATGAATCAATGAATAATCAGCAATAAATAATCATAAATATAATAAATAGTATGATGTATGTAAAATCCTATACAAACACAAATTCTTAATGTTCTCTTTCAAGGTAGAATTAGATTCATAGGGGCTAATCAGAGTTAGAATAAACTCACATTTCGAGTCAATTCGTATTAAAAACCAATAATTTACGACTTAACAACACTAAGGACACGTGGTATCGCATAAGATTCATATTGTCAGCAATGTGTTTACTCGGATCCAAATCGGAGCATAGTAACATAGCAAAAAATATCGCGAATACCCCGCAATCAACATTACTGTTGCTCTGTTGTTGTACCGGATGAAATATGTGTTTTTTCGGGAATCTATAAAGTGCATCCAAATAATCTGTTTGAACTTGAGTCAGTTTCCCTAGATTCATACTGTCATAAACATGAACATTGCCATTGCCATCGTATTTTGTGCAAACCCAATGCCCTATCGGTGTCGGCTCTCCTTTGCAATTACGCATGACTCTATCGAACAGAATCTGGATCTTGCTTACGGTTCTGGGAATTTCGTGTACATTACGTAGAAAGTTTCCTACATATCCAACATCTTGCGCAAAATTGAAGATTCTGCGTTTTTCTAATTGTTTGTTCATTATTTCATGGAAGAAATTGACATGATAGTCTCGCACATAAACCCCGTCATTCGCCACTTCTTCACAACGTTCGGCAACTATGGCATATTCATACTCATCTCCTTTACAGAAAAGTGGTGCTAATCTAGCTCTGTCAATATTTGGATCCATATTCTCATCTTTATCGGAAACGTAAATATAATCGATATCGGTATTTCTAACATTCCTACTTGGTGAATTTCTACATCCATCGATATTTGGGTGGATGTTATTACAATCATCAACAAAAATCTCCATACATTCGGTATCATAATTGATACTTTTTTTGGTATGTTCATTATTGGGAATTATTTTTTGTTCAGTCCTGAGATCCAATAATCTTCGATTCAAGAGCATTGATGACACATCGTATCGCATACGATCTACATTGTGATCAATTTGTTCACCTGGATCTCTATTGTAGCAGAGTAATGTTGCATTGAATATCGCGAATACCCCACAATCAAAGCCGATATTTTGATCAATATGCTGGTCTTTATCTGATGCATGGATACATTCAGTATCCGTTATTTGCCTAGTCTGTGAATTTCTACATGCATCAATATTTGGGAAGTTATTATCACAATTATCCGAAACCTTCACGCATTCGATATCAGAATTCATTGCTCCCTTGGTATCCTCATTGACAATTACTCTTAATTTTTTCTCTACGGGTTTCTTATTCAGAATTGCATAAATAGGCTTATGATAACTGAAGTATGTTTCATATACACCACAATCAATATCAGCGAAATTAGCGAAAATTACGTCTATTTGGGTATTTAGATTTGTCGTTACACTTGAAGGCGGTAATTTTGTTTGGAGCTGATGATGATTTAGAAAATTGATGAAATGATTTGGATTTTTGGCATCGTCTCTATGATTCAAAACATTGTAATTGAAATCCCCTATCAAAACCGTCTTGCTTCGGGTGGGGATCTGCTCCATAACGTTGTTTAGAGCTTTTTTGAACATTAATTGAGTGGTTTTTGGGGATTTATATCCACTGATTAGATGATAGTCATCTATTTTTATCATAAATAATTCAACGTGTGCATTTGCATTGAATTCGCGCTCAACGAATATCAATTCTGCCTGTAAACTGGTTTTTACATAGCAAATCAATCCTCGGCTACTCGAGCTGTAATTGGATCTAAATACAATCCGGTAATCTTCGATTCTCAAATCGTCATTGTTATTTGTTAGAGTTTCACTCAAAACCAATACATCACTTCGAAGGAACCACTGATCATTTGTTATGTGAATTAGCTTATTTTTCAGGGTCCCAACATTTTGATACACAATTTTTGGGCCATTTTCACACATTAAATTATCATATGATAATGTTAATTGTCTGGTATTTCTCAAGCGCGTTAATTCACTCAAGGCTGTATTCGTTGTAGCAGCTTTTTTGGTTTGCATTTTTGAAAATTGAAACTCTCCCAAAATATACAGACCATTTAATGATGTTACTCTACTCAAAGCTACGTACAACATTGGCAAAGTTCACCGTTCTGACTTGGTAAAATCCAAGCATATCTTTTCATAAGTTTGTCCCTGACTTTTATGGATTGTTATTGCTTCTGCAGGTATAATAGGGAATTGGTGTCGCATGATTCGATGTTTTTGATTAGCATCAATGTCCAATTGGAGTGCATTTTCGACGATTGGTGTCCAGTTTCGATTAATATTTTCCCTTTCCATATAATCATGATACTGCCTTCTTGCTTTAACTCCAACTCTTGGCAATTGGAAATCAAACCATTGTCACGAGGTCCAGGACCCGTGAGTAAGTTATGCTAATCAATTAAACAGTTATAAATGGGCCACTCTACCTTCTTCCCTTTTACAAGAGTAAATTTAGTATTAAAGAAATGTAAGATCGATGTTAAACATCAAGAAGATGACCCGGAGCACAAGAGAGTCTATCAACATCCATCAACATCAGCCGAATGAACATAAACACACTTCTAACCAACAATAATTGAAGTGACAGCTGGACCAGTCGATTAGAATGAGGTCGATAAGCCCGGAACCTGATCTATTGACCTAATTCACCACTAGATCCGTCAGAGGTAAAATAGATAATTGAGTGACGTGACAATTAAATTGGAGCACGGGAAAAATAAGACCGGAGAAACGAGTGAAATGGGACATCCAGAGCAATTATGGTGGCGTCCCAGTCGACTTTCGAGCCAATCAATGACCAGAGATAGAAACCAATAAATCCATATATGGATATCCAGTTGACCCGGATTTTCTCATTGGTGGGATTGGACTTTTGTTAGCCACGAAGAAGGAACATGAACCCGAACCGGCCATGTTGAAAACACTCTGATTTTTGCTGTCGTCACGACCAAATCGTGGTGACACGTAAAATCCTTTAGTACATTAATTATAAGCATTTATCACTTAAAATAGTGATAAGTGCCTTCGTCATAAATTAGTGACTTATTCAAATCTTCATTCTCCTCGAAGATAGGAGATTTTCTGTGATAAAAACAGGCGAGAAAAAGTGTGAGACACGAGGTTAGACCAGACGCCAATAGTCCCGTAGTCCACGTGAGTACCATCAAGGTTATACATACTGCGTTGTTGAGTGTTGGCGATCTACGGATCAGGCTCTATGCATCTAATCTGATAACTGAGAATAGAAGAATATTTAGACAATTGAATACTCTTCTGAATAATCAGAAAAGATAAATCATTACATCAAAGTTAAATCCATAAAGACGGTCAGTGGTGAATTGGGCTTCTCCTCATTCAACCACGAACTCAAGGTCATTAATATATGCTGTAGTGGAAGAATAATCTAGAAGGAAGCTCTTCAACCAGGGAATTTACGTGAAGGACGGCTGAGTCCACAAATATTATTGCTTTTCTACTCAATTCTCTATCATTATTATTTTCACTTGTATTCCGAGTCATAATCGAAATTTACCGGGATATTATTCAATATTTTGTTTTTTTTTTCCTTTTTTGTTTCTTTGCAAATTAAAACTTATTTCAATAGTGTGAATGAATGCTGAGTGGTATTTTATCAGACGTGATAAAATACAAAAATTACCCAAAAGTGTATTGAATAAGAGTTGAGCCACAGAGGCATAAATAAATTCAGATATATAAATACAAATTGATATTTACTAAATTACTCTGTCCTCGAATTTGACAATTTTACTCCAATTCAATTGATAATAACAGACTTGAGAATCATTCCAGAATTGATATATACAATATTAAACTCACAATAAAAGCCCGAATAACTATTAAAAATACAAGAGCCCGAACAGCCTAACAATTAACATTATTGAATATCCAAAACAAGGCAGCCCAGGTAATTATTATTTTCATTAATTGACAGTAAATGGAATCATCTGGTACCCAGATAAGGGGAAATTGTTAACGCTAAAAGACTCATATGTGGAGCAAAGTTCCTGTAAATAATTCAACAGAAATTTAGTATCAATCGTCGTAATTTAATTAATGGTTCCATTTACAACGTCACACCATAATAGTGAAGGGATCGTGCTATTTTCTTTGAATGTGATCAATTTCAAGACCCCACATGCTCCATTCACCAATCCATCTTCAACATCAATATTGTTTATTATCATATATTTTATATTGATTTTTAGTTCAAGTTTAGGGAGTAATTCAGTCGTGCTTTTTTTCCCTTGTTTTTTAATTGATTGCAATAGAAATTTTTTTGTTTGTGGGTTCATATCTTTTGGAAAGGTATCTTCAGCAGTTGAAATGACTAACTCACTGGTGCATTTTGCAATCTTGAATGCATTGTATGCAATTACATTTGCATTAGTTGCATATAGTCTTATCGCCGTCTCTGGAACCTCATTCCCATTCAAGATTTCTCGTGATCTGATCAATCCTATATCGTCTTCTGTCATGTTTCCAACTGCTAGATTATTCAGAGCATTTATAAATGCTAAATCATCTTTTTGACGCATTATCTCGGTCAATTCATAAAAATCAAATTCATTCCATAATGGATTGACATCTAGAAATGCAGCCATTTCATTTCGTCTGGAGACTTGATAAACTGGCTTGTCTTTCACAGGTGGTAATTGATTCAAATCACCGCACGCTAATACACAAATCCCACCAAAGGGTCGATTCACACCTTTTATTTGTCGTAATCGTGTATCGATCCAACCTAGTATTGTACAACTTACCATTGAAATTTCATCAATTATTAGGAGTTGCATTTTTGATAATTTTTCACGAATGTTATTGGCTAGATCACTTGATAATTGACCCATTTGTGCCCCATATTGTTGACATGGTAATGCTAAAGCAGAATGCAATGTCACACCATTAATTAAGAATGCTGCTTTTCCCGATGGGGCACATAATAGAACTATTATTTTATCCATATTGCCTCCAGGTAAATTATCGAAATAATTAGTTACTAACTGATATAGTGTGTTAATGACATAACTTTTTCCAACGCCAGCAGAGCCACTCAAAAATATTTTGAATGGGACTTGGCCCAATTTGTAACAATTCAATACATGCATAACAAACTCTTTTTGTTTGCAATTTAACTTCCTCATCATGTCATGGAGTTCATTCTCTTTTACCCTGGCTGGACAAGTATATCTAGTCTTATGAGTATCACTTTTTTTCACATTCTCGTAAACTTTACAATTTTTTCCATCTTGTTGGAAAATATCAATGTTATGAGCTGCGGAATTCCTATCACTTTCTCCGTTAATAGTTGCACGCAGTTCATTCTCGACTTGTTCTAATGCCTCATCCATGGTTTCATCACTTATGATGGAATATTTCGCTTGATTGCTTTCTATAATTTTTTCATTCTCCTTATACACTTTTTCATAATCCACATTCTCTACCTCCAGTTTTTCATTTCGCCAAGGCATAAATAATAATATTTTTTCTCTATAATAGTTTGCTGGATCTTGTTTCAAATTGTATCGTCGGTATCTAATGACAGCTGTATGTTGTCGAAGCTTGTACGCTCTATCCTCGTCATCATCGTCATTATCATTTTCATCATCATCTTTTGACGGCTTCTTTTTGAATGGTTGATAATCTGCTGCGTAATCAGCAAGGCAGATACTCTCAAGCTTTTTTTCTCTTCTACTATATTTATCGAATATATCAGCCATATATATTTCAGTAGAGTCTTTATCAAGTTTTTTCAGAACTTCATCGGATTTCAACATACGAACACGTTCTGTTATGCGCCCTGTGTTGATGAATATTGTCTTCCTACTTTTTTTTGATAACGACAATTGTAGAGCATGGTACGCTGCCTCTTGGGAGGACATCAAGTAACCATTGAGGAATACATTTGCGATTTTCCGGAATTTCTCTTTAATAGTATTATTGTTATTATCACAATCTATTGCAGCGTTTCTCAATAATTTCGACAATCCTCCTTCGATTTTACTAATATAATTAGTAACGTAGCTCATTACGGCGTACTCATCTAGTATAAATTGGATGTCGATATTTGATTCGAACAATTGTAAAATATCATTATTATAAGAATTAATTCTTACTTCCTGACTGGATCTCTTCAAGAATACACGTTTTTGTTTCAATTTGCTGCGAATCGCAAGGATATACTCTTCTTCAGTCATATCCAATTTCTCCAAGATTTCATCATAACTCATGGAGGTGTCTTTTCTATAAAATTCATTCATTAGTTTATCAATTGATTCATATTGTTTTGGTGCAGCTTCATTCTCATTCAATGGTTTTAAAATCATTGTTTTCCTCATAACTGGGTAAGGGATATGAAAACGACATTGTTTATTTTTCTGTCCTTTGTAGCAACTATGACCATGCTTATGCATTTGCAATTTGATGTATGGATTCTTTTCATCATATTTACAAGTGAGAAAACGATCAATGAAATCAATCAATTGATCATTGTCATTCACATCACTGTCGTTATCATATTTCGGGGCATTTTTCAACCACAAGAGCATATGTTCGTGTGGACTTCCACGTTGTTGGAACTCGACTCTTTGATAGCTGTCCTCGAGTGGATATTCTCCGAAAATACTGTTCTTTTGTCTTAATAACCACATAAATTTCTGAACCTTGTGATCAAAATATCGTGCACACGTAACTGGGTCATTTCTTATTAAATCAGTCTTAATATTATATTCCAAATCAAATGCTTCCTTTATAGATATCGTGTGTCCTTTCTCACTGTACTTCATCAAAGTTTGCAATAACTCAGGCCAGTGGCTCTCAGCAGCTGATAATGTCAAGAAAAAAGTTGGTTTACCGAATTGACGAATCATTGCCAAGAGTTCTTTTTTTTTTATGCTCCCAATATGCTGGCGATGATCTGACAAATTTGAGCATTCTGAAACCATCGTCAAATTCAATTAAATTAGCCCTAAAATCAGCATCTAGAGCATTTCCGGCATTTATGGGCTTATCAGCGTTTTCCTTTGTTCGTCTCAAACATATATTTATACTCGATGCACATGTAATTTCTAAAGCTTTCTTGGCCATGAACAAAATTCTCGGAGGAATAGATGATCGCCGATCATAGCGTCTCGCTTTTGATTTCATACGATCTGAATAAGAAATGCCTTTTGGTAGATTGAACGAGTGCCCTACAAATATTCTCGGGAAACATAGCTCGTCCAAGTCTTCCATTTTATGCCAAGGCATTGGATGTTTATCTTGTCCGGGAGCGATTATATTGACAATTGGTGCATATTTTTCTACGACCTCTGCATTATGGTCAACGAGCAAAACCTCGTCATTGTTTATTTGATCGAAATCAATCAATTGATCAATTTCCATCTTACTTTCTTTGTCATTGATAACTATATCATCAAGCACAACTGCTGTGTCTATTTCTCGATCTGTTTCATCGATTTTTCCATTGTCAATGATATCATTATTGTCAACTATGAAATTGATAGGATGATCATCATTTTCATAGTTCTGAAGATATGCCTCATCTATTTTAACTTCATATTTTTCATATAATGGCGTAGTAATTAAATGTTTCAACGCTTTGCAAATCATTGCTGGTCTAATAGCTTCGAACATATAATCACTTTTATGATCAACGTGTCTTTTTAATTTGATTTGGATTGTCTGCATTTCATCAAATTTACGGGGTAAAACCTGTAGCATATCATTTATTTCGACTTGTATGTTAACGACACTGCCTTTTAGACCCAATTGCGGATTCAGAGCATAGGGTTTAAGTGCCCGAATTTGCATGAAATTTAATACTGGCGTTACCATTCTTTCCTCGAGATCAGACAATTCTCGGACAGATTTTGGGACTTGTATGAATTGGAGACCATTGGGTCTTGTTGATAATTTATATACTTTACCA
The DNA here is from genome assembly GCA_035578325.1 of Coelinius sp. EB29. Classification (NCBI taxonomy): domain Eukaryota; kingdom Metazoa; phylum Arthropoda; class Insecta; order Hymenoptera; family Braconidae; genus Coelinius; species Coelinius sp. EB29. The sequence goes on along the minus strand of JAOZGT010000020.1, from coordinate 1,608,456 downwards.
CGATATGCCGCATTTTTGCACGTGTTGCATATGAAACCTGAGGGGAAATTATTGATTTGTGCTAAGAATGAAGCACCACTTTTGCCAATAATTTTGTTTTCATTCAATTTAACAACAGAACATCTGAAAAAAAGGCCCTCGCAACAACAACACACGAATGAGGCTGTTTCTGCGCGAAATTGAATAAATTTCAGTTGAAGTTTCGCCTTTGGATCTTCATTTTTATTTCTCAATAAGACATTATTGAGATTTTCACGAAATCTCAATACATCAATTGCTCTTTTTTCTCTTCGACTTTGCATTTCTCTTTAATTCTCGGGCTCGACATCGCTCATTCGTTCGAATTCTTTTTATTCTTCGGATATTTAACATCCTCTCCCGCATTTTATTATACGCTCTCTTGCTACGAATTTTCTTCATTCGTTCCTGGGTTTCTTTTTTCGCTTTTTCTCTATACATGCTATTGAATCGCAACTTCTTATTTTGCTCAATATTACGTGCAATTTCGTTCTTATAATACTTCGAATGCTTCCTCAGCAATTTGTTTCTCGCCACATTGAGTGCTAACTCTCGTGATTTGTAGGCTTTATTTTGTCGAAGAATGTGATTTCTTTTGAGATTATTTGCAATTTCATTCTCCACATATTGTATATTTTGACGTAGGATGCTATTCCTTGCAATGTTTCTCTTGCGCTCATTAACCATATATTCTCTACGCTGTCGGATGATCATCATTCTGATTTTGTTTTTTCTACGTTCATCCTGTCTGAAGACGCTTTCACCTCGCTTGCGTTCAATATATTTCTTGTTTTGACAATTCTCTTTTTTTTAAATTCTTCATTTTGTCTCTTACATTTGATATATTTTCTCATTCTCATTTTCTCTTTTTTTTTCTTAAATTCATCATTTTGTCGTTCACGTTGTAGTCTTTCTTTGTTCAATTCATTTTCCCTCTTTCTGAATACATCATTCATGCGTGAAAGTTGTTTTCTCTTCCGATCCTTCTCTCTTTCTAATCTCTTGTAGATTGAATCACAACGTTTAATTCTCATATTTTCCTTTCGTTTTTGTCGTTTAGTATCTCTAACAGTTTCTTTCTTCTTATCATAATGTTCACTGGAAGGAACCATCTCATTCAGACTCATAAGATCAATTATGTTTTTTTTTGCATTTTTGCGGCGCCTATTTTTTTTGTTATTGTTTATTTTTCTTCTAGACTGCCGTTTAGCTCTCATATTTTCGGTGAAATTTCGGTTCTTCAACTTCACCAGTGGCAGACTATTTCTCCCGGTTTTTTAGTCTTATGTCGCCTGTGGCTGACTATTTTCTAGTCTTATGTCGCCTGTAGCTGACTATTTTCTAGTCTTATGTCGCCTGTGGCTGACACTTATTTCCTCGCTTTGTCTGCTGATTATTACAATTCTATTGTTTGTCGCCCCTGGCTGACACTTATTTCCTCTCTTCCTCTGTTGGTTATTACAATTCTGCTGAAGGCAAGAATTATAATAATATTACAATTCTGCTGAAGGCAAGAATTATAATAATAGCAAATTATTATATAATTACAGCAATAATTTGCAAATCAATCCCAAAAACAGCTCTTATAACGTTCCACAAAGTTGGATCGATCACAGCTGATTATCGAATGGTGGATTCTATCTATTCACGATCGCAAAAGCACCACCAGAGCAAGCGGAGAAATGGTGAATCACTGTATTACTCAGTGCAATTTCCTACATTACCGAAGACTGCTTGAGTATTGGATAAAACCGGCAGGATTATGATATCCGCGGCGCCACATTCGAACCATCTATTTCTCTGTAAATTTTTCGGATAGAGAATCCAGGAAAGATGAAAAAAATCTCATTCATCCATCCAGATTTCGAGGACTACTTTGGTGATTTTTTTATTAATTTTTTTTATGCTTTGTAATCCTTCTTTCGATTTCAATCTTGGAGTATTGCTGATACGCGGCTTTGAGACGTGGAGGGGAGAAAACATCTATTACGTAATCCTGAATTCCATTTTGATTTAATAGATCGAAATTAAGCAGTGAAATTGGGGAAGTATATAAATTAGATCACAGGGGAAACAAAATGGAAGAAAAAAAAGAAAGGAGAAAGAAATCGAGATAGAATTTCAAACATTTTTCCCGAATCCCCGAAAAAAATTCTTTAGAAATTCATACGTTATTATATATACCTAAGCACGCAAAGGCTACGTTACATGAAGACATTTCGATGATGTCTTCAATGACCTTCATCGCATCATCCGTACGGGAGAAATCATTGATAATTTCATTTTTTAAAAATTTCTTTACCCTTGTAATTATTCATTTTTCAAATATAAAGGATAAAGGGCCCATTAACATGCGCACATGCGAACATGAGCTGAAAACATCTTTTTTTTCGTTTCAAACCATTCTACATAATTTCCAAACAAAATTAGAAAATGTGAAAATTGAACGATTGCAATGCTTCCATTCGGAAGCAATAGTAGGGTACGCGAGGATTGGAAAAAAAAAAAATAATAATAATCATAACAATAATAAAAGATAAACAAACAAAAAAACCAAGAAGAATTTTTTTTTTTTTCTTCATTTGATGCTTTCCTGGAAAAACTGGAGAACTACTGGAACATTTTTTTCCAAAATCCTTTCGGCTCTAAGTTGGATGAAGACGCTTCGATTGTGTCATTGACGACCTTGATTGCTCCATCCGTTAACGACATATCGTTGACCAAAATTTTCGGTCACGGACAGAATACATACACACACACACACACACACACACACACACATACATACATCACCTTGAAAATTATCGGGGAGTGTTGTGGTGACCTTGAAACGTGGACATATGATGAAAAATCGAATTTCGATTTTCGGGGTGATTACAATAACTTCCCTATCCCGGGAAGTTAAAAAATTTATGACAGAGTATATAACAATTTTATCAATTTTGTGAAAAAGAAGAATATCAAAAAAATCAACGAGACGGTTATGATGGGATATTTCTACATGTTATCGAGGGATCAAAAACCGGATGAGACAGGAAAGGTGAAGCTTGGACTGACACCTGGATCTCTGTGGTCCATTCATTCAATGCTGAAGTGTACTCTGTCTGTTTATCATGGGATTCAGATCAAGGATTGGACGGCAGTATCAAAATTCTTATCATCTAATTTGAAACAATCCAAACATCAGCCAAAAAAAGCTTGAACATTCACTGACGAGGCACTTGCCAGATTTTTGCAAACTGCACTTAACAACATTTGTCTAGCAACAAAGGTAAATAATAAAAAAAAATTCATCAATTGAATGGTGGAACTCGAAGATCTGATTCTTTATATTTTTTCGAATATTGGAATATCTCGATAATACATAATTTTAGAGAAAAATGTCAAGAAACATTTTTTTTTCATCCTTCCAATTACAAAGAAGGTTTCCTGATGTTTCCTCCTAAAATTACTCGTTTCCAAGATAAATGAGCAATGGAAAAAAAAATTAAAGCTGAGTTAAAATACGTGATTGAGGAAAAACTCAATTTATTTTATTATTTGTAGGTGGCATTGATTCTTGGAGTCCATGGAATGGGAAGAAGGACGGAACTCCAACATTTAACATTGAAAAATATTGAAAATCACAATAGATGTCTAAGATTCGTCTTTGACGAAACAAAAAATGGTTCATCTCGACCTTTCTCTCTCGCTGGACCATTTTGTGATATTGTCAAAAAATATATGGCTCTAAGACCACAAGATTATATAGTGAAAGACAACTTCTTTATGAAATATCTCAACGGAAAATGTCATCGTGAAGTAATGGGGATCCACAAGCTAGGGAGTCTCCCTAAAGAGATTGCTACGTTCTTGGGACTTCCAAATGCTAAAACATACACTGGACACTCTTTTCGACGTACAGGAGCAACTATTGCAGCTGAAACAGGAATGAATATCCGCACATTGAAGAAACTAGGAGATTGGAGATCCTCTACTACAGCTGAAGGTGACATTGACTACAGTCGAGCCCAACAAATCAAGAATTCTTCCAAAATCAGCAATGCCATTCTTGATAAAATGACCCCCTCTTCCACCATCACAAAAAGAACTCCATTGCTCCCACTAACTTCGTCAAACTCAGTTCAGTCGCATGCATTCATTCCAAACGCAGAAAGAAACTTTCCTGTTCCAAAGAGAATGAGACTCAATCCTCAGGACTCTCCACCGCCTTCAACATCAGTTCATCGTCAACAAGGAGCACATGAGAATGAGCCACTCAGCTTCGCACAGAACTCTGAACAAACTACCCATGTTCATATTACGAATTGCACAGGCTTTAATTTCTTCAGCTCACGTGACAAAGAAAATCTCCAATAAGAAATACCTACTAATTACTTAAATTTTTTTTTTCAACTTTATTTTTCTTTCAAGCTTCATTCCAAAGCTCATATCTTCTGATTTGAGATGATATATTCATTTAAAAAAATTTAACGTACTATAATTTTGATTAAAACATCGTTAATGTTTCTTTTTTTTTTATAAACATATTTTTACGTTGGAAAATCGTATACAGGGTGTCCCACAACTACTCTGCTTCCTTTGGGGTGATGAAAGGGGATGATATTTGAAGTATAAAGTTCCTCTTCGGTTTTGGGATCGGACAACTTTTTTTTTGATTTTTTAAAAAAATATGTCTGACTTGTCATGTTTTTTTTCATTCGTACTACTTTTTATGATTTTTTTTTTTCTTCAATTTTTTGGGTTTTTTAGGACTGATCATCGGCACATACCAACCATAGCCCCCCCACCCCTTTTTTCGCCCTCTAATGCTGGGAATCATTTTTCAAAAACATAAATTCAAAACTGAATAATTTTTTTTTTCACTGGTGCTATCTATCAAGTTCGTATCCACCAATGAAAGTACACCTTCTCACTCCCTCACGCCGCGAATTATTTCTAAAAGTCCATACGGTAATTACAAAATATTTGATTTTTTGGTTGGTTTTTTTTTTTTAGTTTTTTTCACCTACCTATCGACCCATCAACATGAAAACTCCCCCTCGTCACATCTCCGGTCCCTGAATCATTTTCAAAAACCAAAAAGAATATTCCAGAATTAAATATTATTTTTTTTTGTTTTTTTTTTATTTTTTCCACCTGGTTCAGTAGGCCTGATATTCACCCATTGACCCATCAACATGAAAACTCCCCCTCGTCACATCTCCGATCACTGAATCATTTTCAAAAATCAAACAGAATATTCCAGAATTAAATATTATTAACTTCCCGGGTTAGGGAAGTTATTGTAATCACCCCGAAAATCGAAAATCGAATTTTCAACATATCTCCACGTTTCAAGGTCTCCACAATACTCCCTGATAATTTTCAAGATGATGTGTGTGTGTGTGTGTGTGTGTGTGTGTGTGTGTGTGTGTGTGTGTGTGTGTGTGTGTGTGTGTGTGTGTGTGTGTGTGTGTGTGTGTGTGTGTGTGTGTGTGTGTGTGTGTGTGTGTGTGTGTGTGTGTGTGTGTGTGTGTGTGTGTGTGTGTGTGTGTGTGTGTGTGTGTGTGTGTGGTTTGTACGGTTGTGACCAAAAATTTTCGTCAACGATATCTCTTAAACGGATGATGCGATCAAGGTCATCAATGACGCAATCGAAGCGTCTTCATCCAACTTAGAGCCGAAAGGATTTTGGAAAAAATTGTTCCAGTCGTTCTCCAGTTTTTCCAGGAAAACATAAAATGAAAAAAAAAATTTTTTTTTGTTTTTTTTTTCTTCTAAACAATAGTGAGGAAGATACCGGGAAGTTATTGTTGCGACCCGCTAAAAGGGTCACACCAAATTGTAACGCACTCACCCATGGGAGCGAGCTTGCGAGCGACCAACAACGCACCACTAGTTTTTTTTGTTTTTTTTTTTGTTTTTTCCACCTGGTTCAGTCGGCCTGATATCCACCCATCAACCCATCAACATGGAAACTCCCCCTCGTCACATCTCCGATCACTGAATCATTTTCAAAAATCAAACAGAATATTCCAGAATTAAATATTATTTTTTTTTTGTTTTTTTTTTTGGTTTTTTTCACCTGGTTCAGTAGGCCTGATATCCACCCATTGACCCATCAACATGAAAACTCCCCCTCGTCACATCTCCGGTCTCTGAATCATTTTCAAAAACCAAACAGAAAATTCCAGAATTAAATATTATTTTTTTTAGTTTTGAGGCTTTCGCGGCCATGATTAGTGGCTCGATTGGCTTCCGGATGGATGCCACGTTGGGTTTCAGCATTTTGCCGACGTTTGGCAAACATTGCAGTCTGCATCTTCAGGGCTATGAGCTCCGATTCTGAGCTCCGATGTCTAGGGGTAGTCCTTATATGCCTTCCCTTGTGGTGGTAGGGCAAGGGGAAGGGGGGGGGGGGGTCAGCCAATCACATGTTTTTAATTGATCAGCTGGTCAAATCCAAAAACATCTCTTTTCAACTCCTTCCCTTGATTGAGCACTGCCTGACTTCGACATACTTTCAGTTTGAAGGAGAATTCTATGAGCAAAAATCAGGAGCAGCAATGGGTTCTCCCATCTCTCCGATTATTGCAAATATATTCATGGAACACTTTGAGAACGAAGTATTGAAGTCAGCAGTTCAAAAACCCACTGTGTGGTTCAGATATGTAGACGATACCTTTGTCATCTGGCCACATGGAAGAACTGGTCTAACCCAATTCCTGGAATTCTTGAATGATCATCACACGAGCATCAAGTTTACCATGAAAGGTGAGCAGGACAGGTGTCTTCCTTTTCTAGATGTTCTGGTTCGGCGCAACGAGGATGGCACTCTGGGCCATCAAGTATATCGCAAGCCAACCCACACAGATAGGTATCTCAATGCAACCTCCCATCACCACCCCTCCCAGAAAAACTCTGTTATTAGCTCTCTAATGTATAGAGCACTCACAATCTCCCAATCCTCCAACGTTGACAGTGAAGTTGAACATCTTGAGACAGCTCTGACCAAGAATGGGTATAACATCCAACAAATTCGAAAGGTCAAACAAAAACTACAGAGCAAACTCTCATCTCTCCAAGAGGAGACTGATCCTGAGAAAAACCAGGAAAGACCTAAAGTGGCCCTTCTCCCTTATCTGAGAGGCACAACAGAACGCATAAGCAGAGTACTCGGTAAGCATAACATCCGAACGATCTTCCAACCACCAAAGAAGATCGGACAGATGCTGCCAAGCGCGAAGGATCCAAGACCAGTCTTGAGCACACCAGGAGTGTACGAGATCCCTTGCTCATGCGGAAAAGTGTACATTGGAGAAACCGGGAGGAAGATCAGTACACGGATCAAGGAACACCAGCGGTGCTCCAAATACGGTCACTTAGAACAGTCTGCCCTGGCTGAACACTGGATGGACACTGGACACACTATCCAGTATGACCAAGCCAGAATGTTGGCTAAATCTCAAGGGTATTTTGAAAGGAAATACCGAGAGGGTTTGGAGATCCATAAAAACCCTAACAATCTCAACAGAGACAGAGGATATCAAGTGAACCCCATTTGGAAAACCGTTCTCCCGGTTTTTTAATTGACCAGCTGATCAATTAAAAACATGTGATTGGCTAACCCCCCCCCTTCCCCTTCCCCTTGCCCTACCACCACAAGGGAAGGCATATAAGGACTATCCTTAGACATCGGAGCTCATAGCCCTGAAGATGCAGACTGCAATGTTTGCGAAACGTCGGTAAAATGCTGAAACCCAACGCGGCATCCATCCGGAAGCCAATCGAGCCACTAATCATGGCCGCGAAAGCCTCAAAACTAAAAAAAATAATATTTAATTCTGGAATTTTCTGTTTGGTTTTTGAAAATGATTCAGAGACCGGAGATGTGACGAGGGGGAGTTTTCATGTTGATGGGTTGATGGGTGGATATCAGGCCTACTGAACCAGGTGGAAAAAACCAAAAAAAAAACAAAAAAAAATAATATTTAATTCTGGAATTTTCTTTTTTATTTGTGAAAATGATTCAGAGACCGGAGATGTGACGAGGGGGAGTTTTCATGTTGATGGGTTGATGGGTGGATATCAGGCCTACTGAACCAGGTGAAAAAAACCAAAAAAAAACAAAAAAAATAATATTTAATTCTGGAATTTTCTTTTTTATTTGTGAAAATGATTCAGAGACCGGAGATGTGACGAGGGGGAGTTTTCATGTTGATGGGTTGATGGGTGGATATCAGGCCTACTAAACCAGGTGAAAAAAACCAAAAAAAAAAACAAAAAAAATAATATTTAATTCTGGAATTTTCTTTTTTATTTGTGAAAATGATTCAGAGACCGGAGATGTGACGAGGGGGAGTTTTCATGTTGATGGGTTGATGGGTGGATATCAGGCCTACTGAACCAGGTGAAAAAAACCAAAAAAAAAAACAAAAAAAATGATATTTAATCCTGGAATTTTCTTTTTTATTTGTGAAAATGATTCAGAGACCGGAGATGTGACGAGGGGGAGTTTTCATGTTGATGGGTTGATGGGTGGATATCAGGCCGACTGAACCAGGTGGAAAAAACCAAAAAGAAAACAAAAAAAAATAATATTTAATTTTGGAATATTCTTTTTGGTTTTTGAAAATGATTCAGAGACCGGAGATGTGACGAGGGGGAGTTTTCATGTTGATGGGTTGATGGGTGGATATCAGGCCTACTGAACCAGGTGGAAAAAACCAAAAAAAAAACAAAAAAAAATAATATTTAATTCTGGAATTTTCTTTTTTATTTGTGAAAATGATTCAGAGACCGGAGATGTGACGAGGGGGAGTTTTCATGTTGATGGGTTGATGGGTGGATATCAGGCCTACTGAACCAGGTGAAAAAAACCAAAAAAAAACAAAAAAAATAATATTTAATTCTGGAATTTTCTTTTTTATTTGTGAAAATGATTCAGAGACCGGAGATGTGACGAGGGGGAGTTTTCATGTTGATGGGTTGATGGGTGGATATCAGGCCTACTAAACCAGGTGAAAAAAACCAAAAAAAAAAACAAAAAAAATAATATTTAATTCTGGAATTTTCTTTTTTATTTGTGAAAATGATTCAGAGACCGGAGATGTGACGAGGGGGAGTTTTCATGTTGATGGGTTGATGGGTGGATATCAGGCCTACTGAACCAGGTGAAAAAAACCAAAAAAAAAAACAAAAAAAATGATATTTAATCCTGGAATTTTCTTTTTTATTTGTGAAAATGATTCAGAGACCGGAGATGTGACGAGGGGGAGTTTTCATGTTGATGGGTTGATGGGTGGATATCAGGCCGACTGAACCAGGTGGAAAAAACCAAAAAGAAAACAAAAAAAAATAATATTTAATTTTGGAATATTCTTTTTGGTTTTTGAAAATGATTCAGTGATCGGAGATGTGACGAGGGGGAGTTTTCATGTTGATGGGTCAATGGGTGGATATCAGGCCTACTGAACCAGGTGAAAAAACTAAAAAAAAAAACAAAAAAAAATAATATTCAATTTTGGAATTGTCTTTTTGGTTTTTGAAAATGATTCAGGGAGCGGAGATGTGACGAGGGGGAGTTTTCATGTTGATGGGTCGATAGGTAGGTGAAAAAAACTAAAAAAAAAAAACAAACCAAAAGATCAAATATTTTGTAATTACCGTATCGATTTTTAGAAATAATTCGCGGCGTGAGGGAGTGAGAAGGCGTACTTTCATTGGTGGATACGAACTTGATAGATAGCACCAGTGAAAAAAAAAATTATTCAGTTTTGAATTTATGTTTTTGAAAAATAATTCCCAGCATTAGAGGGCGAAAAAAGGGGTGGGGGGGCTATGGTTGGTATGTGCCGATAATCAGTCCTAAAAAACCCAAAAAATTGAAGGAAAAAAAAAACATAAAAAGTAGTACGGATGAAAAAAAACATGACAAGTCAGACATATTTTTTTAAAAAATCAAAAAAAAAGTTGTCCGATCCCAAAACCGAAGAGGAGCTTTATACTTCAAATATCATCCCCTTTCATCACCCCAAAGGAAGCAGAGTAGTTGTGGGACACCCTGTATATCTATATTCATATTGAGTAAGAAATATCAGTATGTTGATAAGACGAGATAAATGATTAGAAAAGAAGGAATGGGTATAATGCAAATGTAAATGTATCCAATTTCTCTATTGAAAATAAATATTAAAAAACTGCAACTACCAAATGTCATTTTTTTATCTTCAAAATTTATTTCTTTTTTCATTAGAATGTAATTTTTTTCAGAGGGAGTCAGAAAATTCGATTAAGGATGTTCTCCCCCTATTCCCAATTCTTTTCTGTTTTTTGGAGATTTCCCACGAATTTTTGAACGGATTGATATGCAAAAATGTAACGTTTTTTCGCTATATCATTGTTTATTAACTCACAAAGTTTCATGATTGTAAACCCATTTTTTTGCGTTTTCACTACCTTTTTATGGAGATTCGCCAAACTTTAGAAAAAAGCACAAAATTGAGGCTACAATGATGAAACTTTGTGAGTCAATGAACAATGATATAGCCCAAAAACGTTACATTTTTGCATATCAATCCGATCAATAATTTGTGAGAAATCTCCAAAAAATCTGAAAAAAATAGGGAACAGGAAGAGAACATCCTTAATTAATTGAAATAATTTTATGTCAATTTATTGATTTGTTTTAATTTTTTATTTTAATACAGATTAGATTTAGATTTTTGTCATCAATGATTCCAATTAATTAATTCCTTTCTCATTTTTTTTATACTTTGATTTTGTTTCTGTTATCAGTGGGGGGGGGCTCCGCCCCCCAACTCCCCCCCCCCGCCGGGGGCTGCACCCCCTGGACCCCGCTCCTATGCTCTCACCCTTTCCCAGCCCATCCCTCTTATCGGGCCTTCGTGACAAAAAATAGTATATGTCATTCGGCCGATTACGCTGATTTGCGAGTCGTGTGAGTTGCAGCACTCGGCGTGGTGCAAACTTCACACTCCTCACAAACCGCCGCTTATCGGCCTAATGACATAATATACTATTGGCGACTGCTGCACAAGTGAAGTTGTCCATGTAATAGAGAAAAAAAGGGATTCAGTGAAATACTATTCAGTAATTGCTGATGCGACCCCGGATCCAGCACATATCGAGCAAACAGCAAGGTCCTTCTGTTTTCTTTTGTATTTTCAGTCTGGGTTTTTGAAGAGAATATGGATTAAAAGCCCCAGATTACTAGAATTTTGGATAATTCTATTGAATTTATCTGATATTTCGGTTGCTCTTAATAGGTTTTTCTGATAAATGAAATGAATTATACATGACAAATTTATTTGTTCACATAGAAACAATATACACCATAATGCAGTGGAGATTATTTCATAGGAAAAAAAAATTGAAGAGGAATCAAACTTCAAGAGAAAAAATCCTTCAAAAATTCACAAAAAAAAAAATACAAAGGCAAATCTGATTTCGATTTTGAGAGGAGAACCTAAAAAAAATATATAACCAGTATATCTTCGCACTGGAAAGGGAAGAACATGCGAAGTAAGGGGTTGCCTTATATAGACAGAAGATTTAGGCCATAAGGTATAAAGGCCTAAGGTCTAAGGGCTAAATCCCTTATATACATAGAGGATTTGGCCCTTAAAACCGTTTATATTGCCCTATATATTGCCTGACCTTGGGCACTCAGCCTCCTTGACCTTGGGTACCCAACCTTTTTAACCTTGGGCACCCGACCTTCCTGACCTTAGGGGTGTCACCTGAATTTCAGGGTCGCCTGAATTTTTGGCTTTATTTTTTTATTATATAGAGATATATAGAGAGATATATAGAGAGATAAATTATTTTCACCCCATATATCGGTTATCATATCATTCCGCATCCCAGTCATAGCAGAATTTCAGGAAAACTATTTGTGAACCACGACACCCCGCGGTTGATCTGAGCTACCGGACCATTGTTCTCTTCGTTGGCTTTTTCATTTGTTTTGATATTGAACGTTCTAACGTTCTGGCGCCCAATATTTTCTTCGTCATTTCTGCTTTGGTCGCTAAGGGCTCCGTAATTCTGCCATTGCAACGGCACTAATTACATCACAAGTTATATAGTGGACCAAACTTAAACTTGGCATATTCGAGCTATTATCTACGTATCCAGTAATTCAACATCCACATATTCGGGAATGGATATATATCAATCATGAACGGACCGGAGGGATTCCATAATATTAATTCGGCTTCCGAAGGATACAACTGCGTGAATATGTCTTATATTGAGACGGAAGAAGGCGAAAATAGTAGATTATGTTACAAGGGCCGATAAGTATTTTTGCGACAAATATTTATGCGAAGGGTGCCGAAGGCCGAAGGCGCGGATTATGATCTCATTTGTTGTAAAAACACTTATCGGGCCGTGTAATATACGCTATTTTATGTTACTCGGCCCGTCCAACCGAGTTCTGAGAAGCCCGAGGGCGATAGGTAGCAGCAGGGGGGTGACACTCTGCCTTCCCCCACCTCTCTTATTTGTTAGGAATAGAATGGCTAATGCCAACCGATTTTGGGTCTATTTTTGTGGTAGCTCTTAACCATGGCGTCCTCCTGGGGCAAGCTAGCGCGCAAGCCAAGCCAAAACAACAATTCAGGGCACCACATTAATTTATTTGAAAAATCTCGCAATCGATCCATGTTTTTTAGTGTTTCAAAAGGCTTTAAATAGTGACGGGAATCCATGGATTTAGGGTAAGTATGAGTAATTATACGAAAAAGCAAGTGAATCTTCTGACGAGGCCTATTCTGCTCGGCTCCAACTCAGGACATTTTCTGTTTGGATTTGTTATGGAATAGAATAATCAATTGTTCTTGAAAATATCTAGCTCAGATATAGTAAATTCAGTATCTTTGCAAAAAATAGTATATGGAAGCCTCGGAGTATTTGGAAGAAGTAATGAATTGGACTCAAATTGACCTAGATTGCAACAAGTATCACTAATGGTATATCTCTACGTTTCAGGTGTCATCAACCAGTTGAAAATGACGTAAAGAAGAAAAAATATCCGACAAAATGTGTCATTCGTTCTTGTGGTCACACTAGAGGTGAACAAGAAAATGGAAAAGGACGGTGTTTGTTAGCACGGTTCCCCAAAGACATTGGCAGGTAATTCATTGATATTCATATCGTAATAAATAAATAAATAAAGATCGTGTATAACGAATGAGTATACAATAGTTATGTCGTTGTTCTATTCTATTTTGTTACAGATGTAAAGAATGGATTAGACGTGCAGGTGAAAAAGATTTGGTACATTTATCAATGGATAAACTGAACTTCAATAGGTACGTTTGTGGCTGTCATTTTGATATCGATCAGTTTACGAATGCTGAGAGGAAGAAATTAAAAAAGTCAGCAGAAGGGAAAAATCCTTCTAAAATGAAGTCTGATTATCTTGGTCGTCAAATAAAATGGCCAATTCTGGAAAATGAAAAAGAAAACTGCCCTGTTATTGAAAAAGAGATCACTGAAAAGATCATCAACAATGAAAAAATCATGACCGAGACATCGAGGGTTCCAGTTTACTGGCAATGTCTTGTCCAGTTATTCCACATTCCTGCAGCCATGGCAAAAACGAAACTAAAAGAGAGCCATGTACTTCCGCGTTCGAGAGAACAAATGAAAGTTAAATACGCCCTAGAATTGTTTAGCTCAAAAACAGTTGACGCTTTGATTTCGATTGCCACCATCGTCGGTGAACAAGAAAAAGTTTTGAGCACAGCATACGTAATTAAACAAATTGATGAGTTGATTGATTATGTCAATGGTCCTCCACCAAAATCCAAGGAAAAGAAATCACCCGGGAAACCAAAGATTGAAAACCCAACTCCAACTAGTGATCACATAAATAAGTGGCAGTATTTTAGCAACAAAATAAACAATATGCAGTTTATCAATGAAGATGGAAAAGTTACCAGACCACCCACCCAGGACGGCTTGGTGAGAACGCTGGACGCTCTCAAAGACCTGTGGATCTATTTACAATCTGTTGGTTTCACGAGTCTCAACCTGAGGCAATTGAATTAAGATCCGATTGAAAATGTCTTTTCCATGGTACGTCAATCCTGTGGAGACAATAAGAATCCTTCTTGCGCTCATTTCGAGAAAGCTATGAAAGGAATACTAATTACCCGTTTTGCAACAGCTCACAGTACTGATGCCAATTGTGAAAAAGACGATGGAATTATGCTCATAAGCATTCATGATCTCGTGCAAGCACCCACACCGAAAACTACAGATTTGGTGTCGTCTGCTAATATAGCAGATGATCGTGGGCAAGCTCAGGTCAACGATACAACTGATGAAGTAGAAATACAATCAGACTCTCCACCAGTTCTTCATCTTCCAGAAATAGATATCGAGAATCCAGTACCTTCTGCATTAGATGATATAACAGACACTGTGACAAGTCGATTAATGAAAGGAATTCTTCGAAAATCACGATGGAATTGTGAGGAGTGTGCCAAATGTCTCTTTCAGGAGGGGGTCGATTACTCCACCTCGTCTCCTTCATTTAACTTGGTGCAGTTTATTCACTCGGCATGGTATTGCTTTAAAAACAAAATTGTTAATCAGCTTCATCGCTCCAAGGTAAAAGACTACATAGTTGAACAGTTCACATCAGAATTAGAAACAAGTTGGATTACTTGTCATTCTCATGGTAGCACGATTATAAATGACACAATGGAGATTCTCTCTCGTACGTTTATTGAAACAGAATGCAGCAGACTTAATTAGGCGCTCAAATCCGTCGAGGAGAGATCAGCCAGTAATAATAAAATTTCTCAACAAGCTGGAACAGCAAGGTAATCAGCTGACGAACTAAATATTACACTATTGCATGTTTGGAATATCTACCTTACACTTTTTCATTAACATTTGTTATTTTTTATTCAATTTCCTAATTACAGATAAATTAAAGATCTGTCACTTCCTGAAGGCGTGAAAACACTTATAGAGATGCAACAGATCACTTCCATTCGAGTCATGGAGGCTGGGACAATCCCAAAACTATTGATCATTATAGGTTTTAATCGTAAGTAAATAAAGGAAAATAGCATGATAAAATCATTCAATAGATACATATCCTCCACTTATATTGATCTCATCTTGATTTCCAGCACATTTCTGACACTAGGGGATGTATATCCTCCACGAAGACTCAAATCGTTGGCGAACAAGTTATTCTTAATCGATTCATGTGAAAGATAATTGGAATTACGCTGAATATATTTCATCATTCGTTCAACAATTGTGATAGATGGAGAAGAAAAAGATGTGATGAATAAAGAGATTTTTATTTTAAAAAAATTAAGAATTTTCATATTTAAAAGGATAAGAATTAAGAATTTTCGTTAGCCCCGGTTACTTCAGGAGCATGTCAAGTATCAATTATAGCATAGTGATGGTGAAATCATATTCGAATAAAGATTTATAGATAGAATTTACCGTGAAAAATTTAGAAATTTCAAGGGAGCAATTCTGCTAAATTCTGAAGCATTTGAAGAGTTATAGTCCTAAGCCACTCAATTATCTTCATTACGTTTATCTTTTACTAGCTCCAAAAAATGATGCCCGTCTTATAAATGTTCTCCTTCAATTTCCACATAATTATAATAAAATTATTTCAAAATGAAATTATTAACGTATTCCTTTTTATTACTTTCCTCCCGAAATAAAATGCATACCCATATGAAGGATAACCTATGAACAGAGAGGGATATTCCTAATTATTATTGAATAGCGTAAATTATTATTTACTTATTTTTTCAACCTCTATTATTTATTAATTTTCTGAAACATTGATGAGTAGCTCAAATATGTTGGAGGGGGAGATATGTTCTAGTAGATTCAGGCAAGCCAATATACTTCTCTAGGGAATTCCTAGAGTTTTCTTTTCCTTCAGTTCTCCTTCAAATTATTCTTTCACAAATAAGACCATAGGGCTTATACATTGAGTGTCACCCCCCTGGGTAGCAGCCCTAGGGCCGCTAACTGCTACCTATCGCCCTAGGGCTGAAAAGAACGAGTTTAGGGCGGGCCCAAGTGACATAAAATCAATTTCCGTGGAATTCCATACTGGAATCGGCAGCTGTTGGGAGCATTAAACCTTTAATCGATTTGAGAAAGTCAAAGAGGATAATGACAAAAGAGTGAGAGAAGGGGTAATTGAAAGGACGAAATGCAATTCAATTCATGTTGGAGAAACTGAGGAAACTAATGTGAACAATAATCTGCGGGAAATTAATTCAATATTTGATATAAAGAATGTCGCTTTTCATTTATTTTCAGAGAATTACCGTTTCAACTTTTGGATATCTGGTTAATCATTGTTACAGTTGGCGGGTTTCTTTATGGTAGAGCAGCAGAGAAGCCTTCCCCATTAGAATAGGTCAAAATATCACAAAAATTGCATTTGATCAACGTGATGAGATTTGTGAAATGAATTTTGTTTCTGAATTTCAGATGAAATATCAATTTTCAACAAATACTTTGGTTGCAGTTGCATGGCTTCTATGGCCATTGTTTCTATATAATAACAATTCATTCATTTAGAAATTATCCGTTATGAACGTTTCAATCAATCAACTAATCAATAAAATCTCCGTCAACTCTTTAACCGTATGCAACAAATTAGTCATCTTTATTACCTCATGATTTGATTTCATAATGACAATGTCAACATCAGGATATCGGAATAATTGATGCATGATTTTTGATAGAATAGCAGATAAAGAGATAAAACATTATGAGATGCTTTCAATCATTTATTCGATGAATTATCTGTTGTAAATCCACTCAATTAATCAATCAATAAAATATTCCTGAAAAATTGTAGTGTCTACAGCAGATAGTTCAGCCCCATTAAATTACATTTTCCCTCAAATTTCAGTCTATAATAGATAATTTTATTCATACAAAAAAAAAAATGTGTGCGTAGAAATCACGCGCGACAGGAGTGAAACTTCATAGCTTTATGTATATGCTAGAATGATTTTAAATTCAAATTGTTCATTTATTATATTATCTCGTAAAGAGTGGAGCTACTCAACGCCTATTGAATCGAAGCTACCCCATTGTACCGGTAGATAGCTCCGTCAGCATCGAATCTGTCAGAATTGTCGTTACATACCCCCACTTCAAACGTTGCATCCCCACCCTCTGTTTCCGTTACACAGCTTGAGTTTACTACCGTACGATAAGAAGTTTCACTTCAATAAAACAATGAATTAACAAATTGCAATGCATCGAAAAATGCAATATGCATGTATATATACGTATATGTCATCAAAATTCAACGCTCATCAGTTCTCCGTCAATCACCAGTCAGATAGATACTTATTTACTGATATTGTTGAAGCCAGTCGTGTATCGATAAGATTAGCATATACTATGAGCACCGCCGTATTGAATAACAATGCGTTCCACAATCTTTCCGAACACATATCCACAACTGACAAACGCTTGGAAATGTCTGTTGGTTTGGCAACCACCTTTCAATCTCGAACCGCTGAACGAAGATGAACAAAACGTCTTCCTCTCCCGTCATAGATAGCATTTCTTGAAACAGCCTCCTTCTGCCGGCTCTTCGGTCAGCCACGTCATTATGGAGTCTCTGTGTCTTTCATCTTTCAACAATAGGGCTATTTTGTAGATTTTTTTCTTCGAAAAAAATGATGAAACCCGAAAATTGGATGAAAAATATTAGATACGTATTTTTTTATTTTTGAAAAAAATTAAAAATTGAGAAAGCATAGCCAATTGAAATATGTCCAGAGGTGTGACGTCACAATAGTTTATATATGGGTGACGTTACACCTCTGGACTTTTTTAATCGCCTATAGCATGTCTATTTTTCATTATTTTTCAAAATGAAGAAATACGTATCTAATATTTTTCATCCAATTTTCATATCCGACAATAAATTTTTTTCATGAAATATCCCCATTGTCATTGATCAATACTGGAATGGAATCTACCTTTTCCCCTTCTCAACGTGTCGAGGGAGATTTAGAGAGAGTGAGAGTGGGCATGTGCCTGCATTCAGAAACTTTTTTGGTATGCAGACCCATCTTATCAATTCACAATATCCCTTGAAGACATGTTGACGAGCCACGGGGTTAATTAGTCACCAAATATGCCACGATCCGCTCTGCTACCTTGGGTGCTCAGTCAATTGACTGTCCACTTTATCACGACCAACTACTTTAGGAATTCAAGAGGATACAAATCACTTGCCCTATCCCATGGACAAACTCTCCATAATGGATTTCATTGATAGGATAACAATACACTTTAAGGATGGGAAACAAGAGACCGGTTGCTCCAGAGTCAATGTTGAGTGGCGCGCTCTGGCGTTTGGCTTGAGAGTCACCATCGCGCTCAGGCATGACTCTTGCATCATGTGTTTGGATTTTCGTAACGATTGTGTGCTTGAATTTTCGTGACGATTGTGTGTTCGGATTTTCGTGACAATTCTTTCTTTCACTACCCCTGTTACACTTCAAAATCCTTTTGATATTAATTTACCGAAGGGAAGGCAAAAAAGTTCGTTTTGATGCACTCGTTTTCTTGTTCACCTCTATAACGAGCACCTTTGTGCCTACCGCATTTGTTGTAAATTTGGTGATGATTATTTTGAGCAAGCAAAAAATAGAAGCTTTGAGGATGTGTTTTCCACAACATCTAGTATCCATGGGAATAAATACAGTGTGAAGAATTATAATTATGGTATAAATCATAAACATGAAATAGATGAATCATTACATTTAGTTTTAATGCGCTTAACAACTCGTCCATTCAACAGCTGTATCTGATTCAAGATAGGACAAGGTTTTGTAAGATCAGTTCAACCCAGTACGAATTCTCGGACTGGTAGTGGAACAAGCTTTTACGAGTGAGGGAGGTGAAACTAGTGAAAACTGTCGGTGAGTTTGGTACTGGCTCTTTATTAACATCATCTCAACCAATTAATCAGATTCTCTCGCATCGTTGGAAACTACATCGGTGAGTATTCGCAATCCATTAATTCACTGATGTTTCATGCCATTTTTAGATATTCATGAATGAATGAATGCAGTGAATAAATCCATTTAATCTCTTAATTTTCCATAACACCATTTGAGAAGGTTTAAAAATGATGAATAACTGAAAAAAGTGAAATAACTATGCTTTTTGCATGCTTTAATTCTGTAACTTTCTAACTTTTTTCATCGCACCAAAGGTCGTTGCGACTAGTCTCTGATGCTGCCTAAACAACCACGAGGTCAAAAAAACCAAATATAGGATCCTTATGGCCGCTTTAAGCTCTTATTGTACTTTATTTGATCGTTCCACTTTGCACATTCGCCTACACGTTCATGATATTTTGAATAATCAAGTGTTAAATAAACAGTCTGTTTATCATAGTTTAAATTAAGTCAATTGAGGAAGGAAACAACACACAAAGAGAAATTTTTGGTAGAACTTACCTCTCCGTTTGATGAATGTCTATTCCCGTAAATTTTTTTCTTATTTCTAACCGGAAATTTAATAAAATTTAATTTTAAATAATATAATTTGATCTATAAACATCAAATTTCATTCTTTGAATAAGTAATATTGTCCTGATGAGAATAAATAATGTCCAACTTATGTTAAATTTCAGTCTGCCAATACACTAATTCTTATCTAGATTTCAATAAAACTTCTAGGTTTAGTTAGTGAATTTTATCAGACAGATGGTCTGGATGAAAATCACCGTACGGATAGGATAGAAATTACTGTACTGTTTGTCAAAATTCACTAACCAAACCTAGAATTTTTATTGAAATAAAAGTAGATAAAAATTACTATAGTAGAAGATTTAGCATTAGTTGAACATTATTTATTCTCGTCAGGACAACATTCCTCAAACGGATAATGAAATTTAACTTTGATATATGAAATTTTATCGTTTAAGCCACGCATGTATTATCTTTATCAAACGTCATTTAGGTTCAAATTTATTATCTTTCTAAAGTGAATTATCTGAAAATTTCAATTCCATTTTAAGTCGCGGAAAATCCTCAGATCGTTATGAATTAATAATAAAAACGATGAAAAAAAACATTGAACGTGGCTAAATAGCTTTTTGGAATGAAATTGATTGTAGTTTTTTGACCGTTTATTGATCGATGAAGCTAAAGTCCCGTCTTCCAGGAAAGGCCTCTTCAGGGGCTATTTTTTATTCATCCAAACATCTAACAAAATAAATAAACACAAAAAATTAAAAAAGTCGGAAATGAGCCAATTGAACTGGTATCAAAATTCGTAATTAAGAAACCTAATAATTACATTGATACGTACATGATGATTTGGAGAACATCTTAAGAATTAATATTATTAAAAGCGTTAAAATTAGGGTTATGTACGCATAAAGCGTGTTTCGAGACATGGCAACTGAACTATCAATCGCCGTTATATTCTTATACCAAGATAGAGTACCTCAACTTTATTATCACCTTCAATTGACAGACGTTGAGAAATTTATATAATCTTGACTGAATTAAGAGAGCAGGAGGGTAAAAAAAAAACCACTGAAATGCGGGCAAATTTTTGCTTCATGAAGTTCCCCAGCTTGTTCATTGATAAGCTCGAAAGATGATCGTAAAAAAAGAAATTCACATCACGGAATTGTGATGAAGCGAGTTGAAGGTGATTTGAAGTGGCTAAATAATTTTTTTTTTATGTTTAAACAAACAAGCTGGTGCCAAGCCTGAGTGTAAGCATATTGCTAGGATACCCCCTCCCTTTTCCGCAAAATTGTGGCGCCCAGATCTGTTGACCAACTCGTATTTCTAAGCTTAAAACAAAAATATTTAGCCACTTCAGATTACCTTCAACTCGTTTCATCACAATCCCATTATGGGAAAGTTTTTTTCACAATAATTTTTTGAGCTCATGAATGAACGAGTTAGGAAAATTCATGAAGCATAAATTTGCCCGCATTTCAGTGGTTTTTTTACCCTCCTCTTCATTCATTTGTTAGATGTTTGGATAAATAAAAAACAGCCCTTGAAGAGGCCTGGAAAGCCAAACGTTGGGTTCATCGACCAAAAATTATTTTTTGTATTTTTAATCACTCATTCAAATGTCAAAGACCGCTGAGGCCCACTGAAAACATCTAAACTTCAGAAAATGAAACTAGGAAAAATATAAATTACAAGATTAACCGATGCTAATGGCGATCTATCATCCGCCATTACGAGGGGGGGGGGGGTAAATAATATACTTAAAAATCCGTTTTTGCGCTGGACATGGTCAAAATGTAACTGAAAAATGATTTGGCGCTATTTGTACTATTTTCAAGGATTTATTGATAATACTTTTACAAAAGAACAATAATAATTCGTGGCGTAAAATTTACACTAAATATCGAAGTGATCAGTTGTCACTTTCCATGAGGACCTAGGTCTGTTTTCATCGTCGATTCCTACCTGGGGAATGGCTACCAGACAGGGAATTCCAGATAATTTACTTTGGAAAGATAATAAGTTTGAACGAAGATGAAGTTCGATAACGATAATCCATGCGAGCCTTAAAATGAGAATTTTACTAAATTCCTAGTGAGAAATGAGAAATAAAATTATGGAAACAAACATGTATCAAACGGAAGGGTAATTTTCACCAAATAGAATCTCAATAACTTAACAGGAAATTTAAACATTGAAAAACAGCTGGTGTACATCGCAACGAAGATATTCAGCAGGCTGTCACGCTTAACATCATGGCACGTGCCTCACGTATCTCACCAACAAACGCTATATAATTCAGGCAAAATCGAGCCATTAATAATCGCTTTGCGCTTGTCTGCTTCCTTCGCAAGCCACGTGAGTTGCTGCATTGCATCTTTACTTTCCTACTCTTCTCACCCAGGCATGTCCTATCTCTAACTTCTCTTCTGCGAAGATGCAATTACTGGTATGGAGTAGCAGTAGGAGGTTCAACCAGGAGATAATGAGTGGGAGACGATGGGTATTACAATGAGAAAGATGGAGACAGAAGAAAACAAACTCACTGGGATATCTTGCCAGCTACTGCTGGGATGCTCATTACGCTAGAGGCTCTTCTCCTGTTTGGTGAATAATTAATAAACCAAAGTTATATCCAGCGCATGGCTGGTGTTTCCGTCCGACGTGATACTTGCATATTCAACTCTCTATAATAATTATGTGCATACCTCTGACCGAGTTTCACGAATATCTGTGATGAAATCGAGAGTGAGGAATCTTGAGAAATAATTGTTCTATGGTGAGTAGGTTTAGAGCTTTAATTGATGGTGTAAATCACGGATATTTATTATTTGTTGATTTTTGGAACTGTTACGGTTATCCGTGGCAGATTGTAGAAAGGAAAGGTAACGAGAAGCTATTTCAGCCCTTACCTGGATGTGAGAAGTGACAGCTACGGATACCATTACGTGAGAGCCGGGTAACTCGGAAGTATATTTCCTACTCTCAATGGTTTTTGTCAGGATCCTGTTGTTCGGGATTAAGTATTGAAATACAAGAGGAAGAGAACGCACTCGAATAAATTATTCATAACGCAGGAATCAATTTATTACATGAAATTAGATTTATTTAATTACGTTGGGATTTTACGCAGACCCAAAGTGAAACCGGAAAAGGAAGGAGAATGAGATAGTGGGGCTATTATTGGTTGTTGGACTTGCAGTTCTCAGTTAGGGATGGATGCCGGAATTGAGTGACCCGCTGATGACCTTGACGGCTAGATGCTGGAGTGGTGACGCAGTAGCGGGAAAGGTGCTGATAGCTGGTTCTCGATGAGATGCTATCTTGTATGGGAAAACCTGGACTGGGGGGCGACTGTTGCCCAATTAATTATTCGGTTTTAAAAAATACTAGGTATATTCTGTACCACTTGTAGAAGGGTGCTGGAACTGGGTGTGGCCCCTGGCTATTGCAGAAATCAGCCAAAAATTCGGACTTCAGACTGGAACTGGGTGTGGCTGGCCCAAGAACTGCTTACTGTGGTCGAAAATGATGTTGATTGCGACTCGACTTCGAACTGCCGGGTCCTCCAAAATTGTTCACCTTATATACTCTCGCCCTAGGGCACATCTACGTGAAATTCCCACATTCATAGGTGCTTTTTCTTATTTGGTCATATTTCGGGAGTCAGCCCTGTGATTGGTGCAATTGAATTAAAGACTATGATCTCATCGTCCTATTTTCTCAATATATGCATTCTTAAGCCATAGATTGTATTCTTTGGTGAATAGTTCCACATGAGTCACAGGAAGTAGCCAGGGTTTATAGGTTTTTTATTGCCGAATTTTCTTTTGTTTGCCCTCTAACTTCCTGTCGATTCATCGCATTTCATGGCGATTCATGCCGATTAAGTATTCCTAGTAGGTCCCATTGCACATCGGAATTTCGTCTTTCTCCCATCTATGTTCCCTAGAGTGGGCGTAACATAAAGGTTTCCGGTGTACCTACTCCAATAGAAACAGTCGGTATCGTGGGCCTCGGAATCCACTTCCATTTTGGCTTCTTTCCTTTGTAATGCTTAGAGTGGGGGTACCACAAGTCCGCTAGTATTCCCGCTTCAAGTGAAAGGATAGATAACTATTCCTAATATTTTGTATGCATTATAAACATGAGCTTGTGGGTCCGCTAGCTTCAGGGCAAAGGATTGAGATTTTTCACTTCTAATACCCTGGATACATAACAGAGCTCTCAACTCTTAATTCACAATTCAATTGAAAGGAAGCCGTTTGGAGATTTTATTTTTCGTATATTTTTTCAGTTAGAAGAGTTTTCTAACAATTTTTCTCTTCAAATTAATTCTTCATCGGAATGGCAAATTCCAGTTGATATCACTTTACCAATGAATTCTCTGACCAGATGTTCACGCGATTCGAATTTGACACTCAAACAATTAAATGATTAATTCTTGATCTTATCTACCTTTAAATCTCAAAATAGTAACTTCTGATTGATGTACCTTCTGTTCTTGGATATTTTTTTCATTTTCCGAATAAATCGTATTGCATCAAGAGGTCGAGTAGTGAAGAGAAAAGACGAATATGGTAAGGAGTTCGAGGGAGGTAGGGGTGGGGTAGATATCAAAGCGTCGTATCATAACTCTGACTCTTCCGATACCACGGGAATTGAACATCATAAACAATTCGGAAAAGTTCGATTATGAAACTTTTTCAATGGATAACAGAGAGCAGACCAAAAGTTGCTCCTTCCTGTGGTGAATCCACAGCATCTTACGATCTTTTATGTGTGACCGGTATGGATATCCCGAGTCAAGCATATTCGAATGAAGCCAAAAACCGAGTGTTCGATCACGTTGTAAAAACTTTTGGGTCACGTCAGCTTCTCAGTCGCTTTTAGTATTGAATTTCAGTTTGATAGCATGAAAATCAAGGAACGCAGTTGAGTCCCGTCGCCAGGACGGGTGCGCAACTGCCCAATATATACGCCAGCCAACTTCCCCCTCCATGACTACCAGAAATGTTTTTATTTTTTTTCCGTACAAATTTACCACCGCAGCACATTTTGGGTTAGACTTACACTATATAATGTTACTATAGGCTATTCATCGCAGTTTTTATTATATTTTTTAGGCTCAAATAAACGAGATATGCTCGAAATCAAGAATTCGATATTTGCCTTTTCTTGAATTCTCTCGGTAGAATTTCTTGAGGTAGATTTTTTTGGTTACATTGGCAGCCCGGCCGAACGAACTTAAGAGGAGTGGCGCCACTGCGAGATTTGAAAAAGTGTCGCGGGGATGTCATTCTGTATTGATGGAATAGTTTGCGACACCCTTTGTAAAGATTATCTGACAATAACATGATTTTTTTTTCAATCCACACAAAATGCTTGTCGCAAACTGCAAGGAATGATATTCTTTAATAATTTAATTCTAAGGAAATTATCGCTGAAACACTTAATAATCAAGCAATAGTGTGATTCCAATCTGCATTTTGTCGCTCCTTTTTGTTAATTTTTTTCGCGTCAGAATATTTATATTATTACAAAAATCGATGAAATCTTCCGAAAAAACAAAAAAAAAACTCTTTGTGAAAAAATCTCGTCAAATACGGGTGCGAGCGTTGTTTTGAAATCGAAATCGTTGATTTTGTTCTGCAAAAAGTTGTGAAATCGAACAAAAGCTATGGTGCCATGTACAAATTATTACAACTTGAGGATCATAGAAGCAAAACTCGGAAAACCGCAGGAAAAATTAAATTGATAAAAAATCGAGTAGATGAAAATTCCAAGTCAATCAACTTGGCGAGATTTTTCATAGCTTCAATCGCCCACAAAGTGGGTTGACTCGGAATTTTCATCTACTCGATTTTTTATAAATTTTATTTTTCCTTCGGTTTTCTGAGTTGCCTTCATGATCCTGAAATTGCAATAATTTGTACTTGGCACCATAGCTTTTGTTTGATTCCACAACTTTTTGTAAGAAAAACAACGCTTGCACCGCCGTTCTTGGCGATTTTTTTTTACAAAAAGTTTTTTTGTTTTTTCAGAAGATTATCAACTTCCCGGGCTAGGGAAGTTGTTGTAATCACCCAAAAAATAAAAAATCGTTTTTCCAGCATATCTTTACGTTTTGGGGTCTCCAGAATGTTTTTTGAGTATCTCCAACAAAATGTGTGTGTGTGTGTGTGTGTGTGTGTGTGTGTGTGTGTGTGTGTGTGTGTGTGTGTGTGTGTGTGTGTGTGTGTGTGTGTGTGTGTGTGTGTGTGTGTGTGTGTGTGTGTGTGTGTGTGTGTGTGTGTGTGTGTGTGTGTGTATGTTTTTTTGTTGTTGTAAGGAAGGGAGAGAATGCCTTATGCACCATAGATACAAGTATCCGTGTGTCGAACTCGCACCGACTAAAACCCTAACCTCCTTGCTTCTGCTCCCTGGTTCCCCGCAGGACCGCTGTCAGGCATTACTTCAGGAGGGGGAGAATGTAGCTATAGCTCTTCCTTCAGGTGGGCGAAGCCATGGCTTCTTTCCTTCTAAGTTTCATTATTTTTTGCTCGCTCTCTTTCTATGCGACGAATCTCCTGACGGACTTCGGTGGCAAATGAGCTCGTTGCTTCCCAGGCTGCGCTTGATGACAGCATGGCTTTTATTAAGGAATCTGGCTGGATGTTCTGTTCAAGAACGGTCTCCCAGGTACTGCGTAACATGTTGAAACGCGGACACACGAAGAATACGTGCTCGACATCTTCTGCAACTCCGGGGCAGAACGGGCACTCTGGAGAATCCTCATGCTTGAACCGATAAAGATATTCTCGGAAGCACCCATGTCCTGAGATCACCTATGTCAAGTAGTAGTTGACTTCGCCATGTTCGCGGTTCAGCCAAACATTCACCTGGGGAATAAGACGGTATGTCCATATATGGTTTCGTTACTCTTCTGTTCTGAGTTCTTCAGGGTTCAATGTTATTGATCCTTTCCGCTGGTTAAGGATTCTTCGTT
The DNA here is from genome assembly GCA_035578325.1 of Coelinius sp. EB29. NCBI lineage: Eukaryota > Metazoa > Arthropoda > Insecta > Hymenoptera > Braconidae > Coelinius > Coelinius sp. EB29. The sequence continues at coordinate 1,581,924 of JAOZGT010000020.1, read as the reverse complement.
CTTCAGCTAGTACTTCGATGAGCAACATCCTGGCGAAGACGCATACATCATCTCGAGACACTGTGCGATAGGCGCTGGCGACTCTCAGGGCACTCAGTCGATATACTGGCGCGACCTTCCTCCGTGATTCCTGTGTCTTGAGTTCATCGGCCCAGATGGGATTTACATACGTGAGCACTGACGTGACTACTGACGACAGTAATGCTCTCTCCCTCTGCTTTGGACCTCCTATGTTGGGCATCAGCCGTGATAAAGTCGCTCTGACTACAGACGCTTTGGCCACACATGTTCTGCTTGCCATTTAAAGTTGAGTCGGGCATCAATCATCACTCTCAAATACGGAAGAAACGGTTGAGATGTGCTTTCATGGGCTCTAACCTACAAGGTGATAGTATCCACCTGCTTCCCACTAGTAATAAGCACTGCCTCAGTTTTATGTTCAGCTAACTTCAAGCCAACTGTGTCCATCTACTGGATGATCTTCTCAAAGGTGGTGTTGAAAGCAAAATCTATCTCTTCGAGATGTTTTGTCACGATAACTATGGCTACATCATCTGCATATGCCACGAGCGTCACCTCCCTTGGTAATGCCACTTTCAGTAGCCCATTATACATGATGTTCCACAATAAAGGACCCAGAACTGAGCCCTATGGTACTCCACCAGTGACTTTGTACGGTTTCGGACCAGTCTCTGTATCGTATGTCAGAATTCTATCGGAGAAGTAGCTCGCTACCATCCTTCGCAGGTATCCTAGTACGTTCATCTCAACAAGAGCTTTCATGATGCAATCCTACTTGGCGAAGTTGAAGGCATTTTTGATGTCTAGTGTCGCCACTACACAGTACTTCTTCGTTCCGCCCACGGATCCACTCATGGAGGAACGCCTTTACTTCATGAGGGTAAAAGGCAGATGCAGATGATACTGCAACGTGGCGCATTCCAAGGTGGCGGATAAGGGAATGCTTCACTGTTCGTTCCACCAACAGAGGGTATAAGTGAAATAAAATAATTCGCGTGGACCAACCACCCCTCCCCCCAATTTCAAAGTGTTAGGTACCGTGCTGATGAAATGAATGGCGTCGGGGTAATGACGTCGCGAACGGTTCCTCCTCGGGCGCCAGGTCCCACCTTGGGACTAATTAAGTGGTCATGCTCTGGCACCCGGGGTTCTGCTAGAGTGGACAGTCATTTACCTAGGTACTCGTGGGAACAGAATGGAGAACTTAGAAAAAACAATAAACAAGATGATAATGAGGGAGGTAAAAGTGGCCATCATGCCCAACAACTAGCACTAGAAGCAAGTGCTGACATAAGGAGGACACAAGCCTGGGAACGTCTCGAAAGGCTCATCAACGAGCTTCATGAGTTCGTCCAGCCAAAGATGAACGTCCACAAGGAAATTAAAAGCAAAATAGTTGGCGTTGGTAGTGCCTTCAGACGGCTCAAAGCTCTGGAGGACATACGAGTCACACATCAACGACTTGCTATTTCGTCTTCAGGTGTTCAGTGCACGCCACCTATACCTTATGATGGGACAGGCACTGAAACGACCGCGACAGACACCGAAGTCGACGCTGATGTTGAGTCCATCACTGGGGACAAACGCGACATTTGGAAGGCCAAACCAAAACATCGGACGTCACCAGAATCAGGAAGTAAAAAACACAAGAAGAGGAAGGAGGCAGGATCAACTCCACCTACCAAGAAGACAGTAGAGCCTCCCAAGGTAGCGGATTGGGGGCAGGTAAAATCCAAGAAGAGCAGAAGAAAACATACAACGCAGCCTTCGAAGCAGCACAAACAGCAAAAATCTCGAAAATCGGTGTCTAGGCCCAATGCACTGATCGTTCGACTAAAAAATAAAGAGAAATATGCTGACATACTCAACCGAGTTAAGAAGGAAGTCCCTGATGATCAGGTCCGGGCCTCAGTTGATAAGATCCGCAGGACAACTACTGGAGACCTACTGATCATCTTGACCAAAGGAAACATGGATAGAGGACAGGTTTTACAGAACCATAGCTGATCTCCTTGGGGATGATGTCGAAGTCGTTAGCAAGGGGGCACAAGAAGACATCGAAATCCGAGACCTTGATGAAACGACGACAAAAGGAGGAATACCCGAAGCCCTGCAGAAAGCAGCTGAAGAAGCGAGTACAATCACGCTGGATGCGTCAAGTCGCTGCGTAAGGCCTATGGAGTGTGACGTAACTCGTACCGATGTAATGGCAGAACTACGGAGCCCTCGGCGACCAAAGCAGAACACAACAAAAGATTGGGCGCCAGAATGTCAGAACGTTCAATAACAAATCAATAACCTCGATAAAGAGAACCGCGATCCCGTAGCTCAGATCAACCGCGGAGGCGTCGTGGTTCCTAATGCTGTCCCTGAAATCCTTCATTATGACTGGTCTCAAAGAGAAAAGAAATAATAATAATGATAATAATAATCCATTTATTTACGGGGTGAACAATCTCATTTTTTATTTCAAATATAAACCATCAGAAAGTTAAAAGAATAGTTGAATCTAACCCCCTTTAAATGATTTCTCCCCTCACTATCATCAACAGTCAAATAATGAATAACAATGTGCTCAATTTTCAATATTCAAAATAAAATAATAGATAAAAGAAATTAATGCACAGTCATCACAACAAAAGAAACGAGAGGAGAAAATCCTCGGTAACTGTGTGCGCGCTGCGGGTGAGTCATATGATGCCAGCGCTGACACGTAACTGAAGGTTACGCAGCGAGAAGTTTGAATGATTGGGCCAGGAGAAAATTTAGAATGCGCGAGAAATAAAATTATGACGCAATCCCTTCCGGGAACGCTCACGGCCCCGAAATCATTTTATTGGATTAATAATTAACTGAAATCTTGAAATATTCCACTTGACATCATGATATAAAAAGAAAACCCCAATTAAATTGTCTAATGAAAATTGATAATTTCACGCGATGAGAAAAAGAGAAAACGATAGTCATCAAGGACTCGACAAAGAAATAAATCACTGAATACAATACGTAAAGAAATCCCGGGAGACACCTGTTACGGTTTTGAAGGAATAACTGGTTAAATTTTACCTACCTAAAGGGGACCTCAGAGCTGATCGGACCGTAACTAGTTACAACTGAAGAAAACCGAAAGAATAGGGGACAGATTTTCCTTAGTAGTTGGGATCTGATTGTGTGGGATTAGGTACTGCAGTACGAAACGGAGTTACGTCACAGTGGAAAGAGAAAATGAAGGAGGAAGAAAGAAATAATTTATAACCCTTTATGAAGTTAGTTTATTTTCACTTAAAAAATAAGGTTACACACACACAGCCCGAGATAAAACTGAAAGGAAAGGGGGGTAGGAGATAGTGGAATTCAAAATAGTGATAGTTGATTTCTTAAAATAACTTACAGTAGCTGATGGGAGAAGTATAGGATGAATCACTCAGATTTGTAGACTCTGGAATTCGGTTGCAGGTAGCGACGTAGGTGCGGTGCGTGGGGGGGCTCAGTGGAGCGGCGATGTCAGCAGGGGCGCAAAACCCCGAGGTGTCCCTTGTAGAGTAGGTCAGGACAGGTTGATGACCTCAACAGGTTTCTAGAAGTATGGAGTCGAATCACGGCCCCAGGTGTCGATAGGGTTGGCGGTCCTCAGTTCGGACCGAATTTTCTCGTAGAACCAGAGGAACTCGAAAACAGGGTGATTACCAACAGTAATCGGATGAGACCCAGTAATATGAGAACACTGCCGTTTACGATTTCAGAATAAGCCAGCTCGGCTAAGTCCCGTGAAAGGACTTGGTACAGAACTCTCGCAACGAGGGTTGCGATTTTCTGAGACTGGTAGAGTCCTTGTAAGGAGATTCAACCTTGTGAAATCTCGTAATCGAAATTGAACTGCGGTACCAAGATGTAAACTCTTGTGGAAGAGTTGTAGAATTCAATGACTTGGTACTGAACTCTCTTGCATGGAGAGGTTGACGGGCAGAGCTTCGGTATAATTGGTGTTGATTAGTTTTTCGTGACTGACTCCTAGAGGTGCGGGGTCCTCCTTATATATCATTGGGATCCCTCCCTGTATCTGTGTGTGCAGCTCCCACCCTTCCGTATTTGTGAAAAACTACCGCCGAATTTTCCATGTGTTGAATACCCCTTAGCGTTTCAAGGTGGTCTAGGTGGGTTTCTAGGTTTTACTGCCCCATAAACGTGGCGACACTCATCCCGATACGGAGGGTGAGGGGAGTCCTTTGGTTTTCGGTTTACCTCCCCCACAAACGTGGCGGCACTCATCCTGATACGGAGGGTGAGGGGAGTGCCCTGGTTTTTGGTTTACCTCCCCCACAATCGTGGCGGCACTCATCCTGATACGGAGGGTGAGGGGAGCGCCCTGGTTTTCGGTTTATCTCCCCCACAAACGTGGCGGCACTCATCCTGATACGGAGGGTGAGGGGAGCGCCCTGGTTTTCGGTTTACCTCCCCCACAATTTTATTACTGGGGTGTAATTTCCAGTTGGTTTTTAGCTCGGTGTAACCCATGAGATATGAAATCTTGGCGGGTTATTGTTACTAACCGTCAAAAAAAACAGTGACGTTGGTGGTCCACTGCTCCCCTTTTCCGACTTTTCAATTACCATAAAAAACTAACATAGGAAACTAATTCGCGTTATCTGCAAGTCCAGATTCCATCTTTTGTTCCTTGTGATGAGTCCCCGTGATCCATTTCAGTGGTATTTTTTAGTTGGTTTTTTATGTCTTTTCGTAGAACTATGGGTGCCATGGTATTGTCTCAGTGGAAATTTTGATTTTCCCTCATATTGTGGAGCCTATTAGTCATGGAGTTTTACGACCGTCTGTCCACGCGCCATGGGGAAAAACGTTGGGTAAAGTTCCGGTTGTCGTGGCGACCTTGCCCATTTTTAGGTTTTTGTAGCCCCCCTTTTTATTACCTCTTGTTGGTTCTCCCTCGGGCTGATTGCCGGTGGGATCCCAAGGCTGGGGCCGATTTTGTACATCCCACGGCATCATATTGATTTTTCTTTTGCGTCTTAATATTTCTGTTGCATATTATTTGATTTATCCGCGGGATCCGCGACACACCGACAATTGTTTTTCAAGAATTAATAAATAAAATAATCAAAGTATATTTATCAGTGACCCAACTGAGCGAGGGACGAGTTTCTGTTCAATTATTCATCTATAATTTAATATGGCGTCCTGTGAGGAAACGCCAACAGACCAAGCGTCGGAAAATTCTACGACAGAAACTCCTCACTCGTTCACCAAATTCTCTTACAATTTCCACAAAAAAATATATCCACTGCTCACCGTATACAGAACCTTGCCAGCAGCGTCAGAAAATTGGACTCCAATACCACAAATTTCCCAATTAGCCAAATTATCAAATTAATTAATGGAACAGTCCCGATAAATAAAAACCAGCGAGCCATATAGTACTTGAGATCTATGTGTAAACATCTCATCGCCGCCATATGGGTCTGTAATCCCCACTAGCGACATCGGCCGGCCGCCTGAGGGACTGCGTGGTTACAGACTTCCGTCGCATTTACACCAAATCGCTCCCAGCCAGAGTGTGGTAGGGGCGAGCGAAAAGATGCTTACACATCAATATTTTCAGAAGACGACAAAAATTTACTCCGTCCAGTAGTGTCTCCACACGACAACTAACCGGCCGGCACAACGGCACACATCAGCCAGCATGGCAATCTCTAACAACGACTCCCATTGGTCGGCACTAGTGATGCCGTCGAGACTTAGACGAGAATTTGTTTGAGAGATCATCATGGTTTGAAAAAACATCGGAAGTTTTGGAATTGTTACAATCTCGAAAGACATTGGGTCGTCGCATCTCGTCACGATTCTGGGAGGATTTATCTTGCCCGGGTCTCGACTTTTTCAGCCTTTTATGTACACGAGACGAGACGAGACAATATCGAGACTAACATTTGAAAAAACAAAACATACGGAGACTCAAAGGTAATAAATTCTTACAAAATCGTGACGAGATGCAACCATCCAATGTCTTTCGAGATTGCAACAATTCCAAAACTTCCGATGTTTTTTCAAACCGTGATGATCTCTCAAACAAATTCTCGTCTAAGTCTCAACGGCATCACTAGTCGGCACTCTCCCAAACTCCTCTGTTCCGATTGGTTGCTGAAATCAAACCCAATCGAAACCGACAGGAAATAATTCAAATGACGTCTGCAAATTATATCAAGCAGCGTCAACCAACAACAAAAATAAATCGATTAGTTTTATCCAGAAAATCCTTCCAGAGATTTTCACATCATTTTCAAAATATTCCTGTACGTCTAACGTCAGTCCAGATTCCTTCAAGATTCCGTCAGAGGAGTTCAACTGAGTCCAAAATTCTGACTCGGGACCATTCAAATTCAACGAACTCTCATTTAGCTCCAGTCAAAATCTCTCTCGATGTCCAAGCTCCAGAAACGTGATGGTCGGTGAGTATTAGGATTAGACTCGATACAAAACAAAATAAAACAATACAAAATTGGTTATTGGGTCATAAAATAATTATTACAGTAGACTTTCGCTTTCGCTTTGATTGACTTCTCGTCTGGAGACATATTCCACTCGCTGAACGATCGATACCAAAATAACACGTTACAGGAGGTACGCAGACTACCTTGGTCACATTAACAGCGTCAGTGGTGAAGAACGTACTCGACGAACATAGCAAGATCAGGATTGGCTGGGTCAACTGCCGGATAAGAACAGTGGTGAGGCCAACTAAGTGTTTCAAGTGCTGGCACTATGGACATCGATCTTGCCATCAAGTGCAAAAGCGAAGTGGACCGGTTCAGTCTCTGTACCAAGTGCGGAGAAAGTCGCCATAAAGCTGCCACCTGCAAAAAAGGACGCTCGATGCGCCTTGTGCGCTGAGAAAAAAACCACCAGAAATTTTGCCCACATTGCTGGTAGTAGCAGATGCCCGACCTTTCAAGAGGCACTCCAGAAAGTGAAAAAGAAACGAGTATGAAGATGACTCCAGCTCAACCTCAATCACTGTGAGGCTACGCACGATCTGCTCATGCAGAACGTGCGCGAACTAAAGCCAGATCTTGCACTGATCTCGGAGTCATATAGACATCTTACGACTCAACCCTGGGAAACGGATAGCACTACTAAAGCCGTTATTTGGTCTTGTTGCAAGTACCCGCTCAGAGTGGTGTTAATGGCAAAGAGGCTGGCTTTGTAGTATCGAAGCTGGATGGCATACATTTCTACAGCTGCTATGCTCTACCCAGCCTTTCTTTTGATGACTTCGCGGACTTCTTGGATCGATTAACTGAGGATGCGAAGCAGCACTTTCTCGTGGCAATTGCCGGGGATTTCAATTCCTGGGCAGTCGACTGGGGTAGTAAGGAGACTGAAGAATGAGGGTAAGCGCTACTGAAGGCTATGTCTACACTGGACGTAGTCCTGCTTAACAGTGGTGACAAACCGACATTTATGAGAGGAGAGGCAACTTCTATCGTGGATCTCACATGGGTGAGCAGTAACCTCGTAAGGGGGGAATTCTCCTGGGAGGTTTTGGACATTTATAGCATCAGTGACCACGGCGTGATACTATGGGAAGTATCCACTGGTCAGAATATTAGAGGAACACGCAGGAAAACCAATGTAATTGGTTGGAAAGTGTGCGCTTTTAATCCTGATGCTTTTACCGTGGCACTGGACGATCGCCCAACCAGCGGTGGAAATGCTGGAAAGAAGGCCGAAGAGATGATAAGGAGATTCACGAAGGCGTGCGATGCTAGTATGCCCCGAAAATGTAGTATAAACCAGCTCCCCTCGGTACACTGGGGGAATGAACACATTGCTGTCCTTCGTAAAGAGTGCTTTAGCACGAAGAGAGCAGCACAGCGTAGCCGGAAGAAGAGAAACTACGCAGAACTGATGGCAGAGTACAAGAATGAACGTCGAAGATTGAACAAAGCGATTGAGGATAGCAAGAATTAATGCTGGAATGAGCTGCTTGACGAGGTCGAGTGCGACGTATGGGGCAGGCCATACAAGGTCGTTATGGTGGATCTGAAAAGCCAGCCGATGCCATCGCTAACTTGCCCCAGGCTCTTGGAGAAAATTGTGACCGCTCTGTTTCCCCAGCAAATGGAACTCCACCATCCCGCAGGGCAGTACGAGATCGAAGACATTCCGCCAATCACGAAAATCCAGCTGATGGAAGCTTGCAATAGAGTAGGGCATTCGAAAGCTCCTGGCTTGGATGGGATCCCAAATATCGCATTGAAGGGAGTCATCAAAACAGTGCCAGCGCTGTTCGTAGAGGTCTACAACGCGTACTTCTCCCGAAAGGAAAGTCTGTCTCTATACTGCGTTGGTCCTAAATCTATAAAAATTCTATACATAGCTTCATTGAATGAATAATGACGATGAGATAAGATGAGATGAAATGTATTCATAACTATATCTTTGCATTCGTGTTTTCCTCGCAACTTCGTTGTAGGTCATGTAATTTTCCAAAATTAGAACTCATCGTGTTTTGTCACCCCCATACTAACATTGTCAGTAAAGAAATTGAATATGAATGGATCATCATTGATTATGAATTCGTAATCCTCAATCATTTAACAATAGGGACTTACTACGATAGATTGAGGAACTATACGTAATTTTTTCTCAATTTCTCAATTGCAAGAAAAAAAAAATCTCCTCTTTTCCACTCATAAATTATGAAGTTGGATTATCACGAAGCTAATAACAATTCGAACTTGACAAATAATACAACTGGTAAATCTCTTTTTCCATGTCGATGAGGAAAAAATCCCAAAGTATTCGAAGGATACTAAAGCTGACAATTTGGATGGTATTACCATGTTTTTTATAACCCCCCTCCCTTCAATTCTCTCGTGAAGGCGCTTTATGCAAGATAAAGTGGTTGAGTTTGGAAGGAGGATAGTCTTAATAATCGCGATCCAAAGTACTTAACAACCTTCAAATACGGATGTCGCCTAGGTTCTTTAGTGGCGCCCAAAGGGGAAATATCTCGTGCGACTTGTCGCCAGCGCCTGAGTTACGATCCGGCGATGCGATGTACGATATACGAACCAGCTAGTAGAGATCGACTTCATAACCTCGACGAGCTACCCTGCACTTTATCAAAAAAAAATGTGTGCGTAGAAATCACGCGCGACAGAAGTGAAACTTCATAGCTTTATGTATATGCTAGAATGATTTTAAATTGAAATTGTTCATTTATTATATTATCTCGTAAAGAGTGAAGCTACTCAACGCCTATTGAATCGAAGCTACCCCATTGTACCGGTAGATGGCTCCGTCAACATCGAGTCAGAATTGTCGTTACATACCCCCACTCCAAACGTTGCATCCCCACCCTCTGTTTCCGTTACATAGATTGAGTTTACTACCGTGCGATAAGTTTCACTTCAAAAGGAGACGATATGGTTTACATATTTTTTTCATCTCTTTAATGAACTATTTCACAACACCATTATCGTTTCATGTTCTCCATGCATTCTTGCGAATACAAGCAAGAAAAATTCTGTCAGTGTAATTTAAAAACAATTCGGAGTTATCTACAAAATCATATCAAAATTACGATGACTTCCAACCGTTTCAATATTTAACAATAAAATATTAAATTAATATTAACAACATTGCTGAATTTCGACGATATTGCAATAGTTATCAAAAAACACTCTCTATTTCCTGAATTTCAGCTAATAAAATTTTTCATTGAAACATTCTTACTCCCATAAAATATATTTTCTGCACTCATCTCCTTCTGATACTGATTTCCTAACGAAACACATTATAGCGTGGTGAATTCACTACAAAATTTTCGTGAGTTATTCAATCACAATATGTATATCTTAATCCACAAGACAATGTGAAAAGGAAAACTATAAGACAGGAGCAGTTGAGAATCGCTTCTGGGTAACATTCTGCTTCAGAGCGGTCATTTGTTCTAATTGCTTCTGTTCGTTGATGGGTGCAACGGCAAACAGTGCACGTTCTTGGAGAAGAGTCTCTGCGGGAGGGACCGCGACGAAATACGAAGCTGCGCATTGAAGAACCGCGAACATGAGATCTAATCTCTGACCTCATCCGACTTGGGAGCCCCCGGATCCCAAAAACCAAAAAGTAGACTTGGCAGTTCAATCTACATAAAATCCAAATTCTAAGAGTGACGAAGGCGAACCAATTTTTATTGTCTTACAAAAAAAAATGTGTGCGTAGAAATCACGCGCGACAGAAGTGAAACTTCATAGCTTTATGTATATGCTAGAATGATTTTAAATTGAAATTGTTCAGTTATTATATTATCTCGTAAAGAGTGAAGCCAAATTCTACTCAACGCCTATTGAATCGAAGCTACCCCATTGTACCGGTAGATGGCTCCATCAGCATCGAGTCAGAATTGTCGTTACATACCCCCACTCCAAACGTTGCATCCCCACCCTCTGTTTCCGTTACATAGATTGAGTTTACTACCGTGCGATAAGAAGTTTCACTTCAAAAGTGTGTGCGTACAAGCTACGGGCGACAGAAGTGAAACTTCATGGTATCTGGTGACAATACGAATAGTAAAGAGATGAAAATTGTAGAAATATTCATCTAACAAAATTTTTCTCCAAATTCATGCCGCGAGTGAATGCTTTTTCCGGATAGCCCACTGCAACTCCTATGGTTCTCTCGTACTGGCTTTCGGGCGCTTAGAGTCGCCCAGTGAACTAAACTTTATGGGGCGCTATCTGTGCAACTCCCAAAAGAGTTTCCTGTTAAGACTCGGTGCGTTCGGATTTTCACGATCCAAAACCATTACTCTCAATTAGCCATGGTTCATCGGCAAACATAATACAAGGGAGATTGGGAGAAGCGAATCAACAGGCTGAAAGATCTGAACAAAAGACTGGAAGGTCGAAAAGACTGAAAGGGGTCAAACGGTCTGGAGAGGAAGCTTGGAGTTCAATTCAAGAGTCAAACGGTTTAGAGAGGAAGCTTGTCAGTCAATTTTAGAGTCAAACGGTCTAGGCTGGAGGCTTGGAGGTCGATTCAAAGGTCAAATGGTCTTCAGAGGGGGCTTAGAGGTCGATTCAAAGGTCAAACGGTTTGGAGAGGAGGCTTAAAGATTGATTCAAGGGGCAAACGGTTTAGACGAGAGACTAGAAGATTAATTGAAGGGTCAAACGGTTCAGAGAGAAAGCCTAAAAATTGATTCAGGGGGCCAAACAGTCTGAACAAAAGGCTGGATTCTACGTTGAGCCCCTTAGATCGATTTTTCAACCTTCTTTCTAGGCCATTCGGCCCACTGGATCGATTTTGAAATCTTCTCTCTGGAGCGTCTGAACCCTTGAATCAACTTTTCAGTCTCTATCTAGACCGTTCGACCTTCCAGTCTTTTGTTCAGATCTTTCAGCCCGTTGATTCGCTCCTCCCTATCCCCCTATTATGATTTTTGTCAATAAACCATTGTTCATTGATAGTATTGGTTTTGAATCGTTTAAATCCGAACGCGCCGAGTCTTAATGGGAAACTCTTTTGGGACTTGAACAGAGAGCGCCCCATATGGTTCAGTTCACTAGGCGACTCAAAGGGCCTCAAAATCAATGCAAGAGAACCATAGGAGTTACAGTGGGCTGTCCGGAAACAGCATTCACTCAAGGTATGACGACAAACAAGAAAATGGTGGAGGCAGTTTGCATTTTTGTGCGTGAAAATTCGAAATTTGTCTATTTATCAATCAGACTCATACGTATAAATCATCGAGCCGATAGTCAATTCCAGTTGGATTACGATAAAACTGCTGAACGGTTGCTTTATAGAACTTGCAACTCGGTACAAAGTAGAATAACTATGTCAAAATTTTTCCATAAAAATTTCAGATTTTTGAAAAATGAGGTTCTGGAGTCATTTCGACTTGAAGAAAAAAACTGAGTGTGTCAAGCTTACGCACGACGGAAGTGAAACTTCAATACTGTGAGAGATAGTCCATACGCCAGGGCCATTTCGTGTCCATTGACATTTTTTAATTTCTCCAGTCAGTTTTATGATTGGATTTTACGTTTTCGGGGTCGCTGATCACGAATATGATAACCGTTTTTGCGACGGGCCGTCTATTTGTTTATAACAATTTTATTGTTTAAAACGCCCTCTCGCAAAAACGGTTCGGGATAGGAAAACAAGTTTGAAACAAAAAATGTTCTTCACGTCAAAAGACACATTTTTTGTTATATAACTTGGTTTTTTAACTGTCACGGTTAAGAAGTTATTGTGAGTGGGAGCAACTCAGGCGGCGCGCTGACACTTTCGAGACGAGAACGCGTTTCAGGACCGATTGTGAAGTACCGATGAAAGATAGAGCAAAATTTTTTGAATCAAAAATCTTTATTATAAAATAGTACATGAAATCACTCATTAGACTCTTCGCTCTATCTCCAATAGTTACTGAGATATTCGCGTTTGTGTGCCAGATGGTGTGGCAAATGAGTCTCCCATTGCACATTCAACCATAATTATCTCGGTAACTATTAGTGATAGAGACAATACTCTTATAACTAAATAGATGCATCGCAGAATAACGAAGATCTTTTGTTTTGAACATTTTTTTCTATCTTCATTATTTCGAGAGATATTCCCAACGCAAGTCAGACTCTAACTCATCGTGAGAGCTCAAGTGAACGAACCACGTAGTCAGTCTGATTTGCGTTGGAAATATCTCTCGAAATAATGAAGATAGGAAAAAATGTTTTAAACCGAAAATATTTGTTATTCTACGATATATCTATTGAGTTATGAGACTTTTGTTTCTATTACTCATAGTTACCGAGATAATTACAGTTGAATGCGCAATGGGAGACTCATTTGCCACGCCATCTGGCACACAAACGCGAATATCTCAGTAACTACTGGAGATAGAGCGAAGAGTCTAATGAGTGATTTAATGTATTATTTTATGACAAAGATTTTTGATTCAAACAATTTTGCTCTATCTCTTATCGGTACTTCACAATCGGTCCTGAAACGCGCTTTCGCTGCATGAAACTGTTAGCGCGCCGTCTGAGTTGCTCCCACCCACAATAACTTCTTAACCGTGACAGTTAGGAAACCAAGTTATGTGACAAAAAATCTGTCTTTTGACATGAAGAACATTTTTGACGTGGATACGTCTATGGTTTCATTTTTGGGGTGTCATTTTGTGAAAAAATCTTCATTTACTAACGCCATCTAGTAGGTGTTTCTTATACTAACGCCTCGACGATATATGGATAAATTATCGATTGATGATTACTCAAAGTTATCGACGGTTGATAATAATCAAACTTAATTATCATGACGATAGAGGTTTCTCTATTCTTCATTCTGGTTACGCTTAAACACTTACGATGATTGATCGCCTATAAACGCGTGGTAAATAGGATGTTCTAAAAAGTTCCAGAATATTCTAAAAACTTCTAGAATGTTCCGGAAAGTGCTAGGATGTCCTAAAAAGTTCCAGAATGTTCTAGAAAGTTCTAAAATTTTCTAGAAAGTGCTAAAATATTCTAGGAAGTTCTAGAATGTTCTGGAAAGTACTAAGATGATCTAAAAAGTTCCGGAATGTTCTAGAATTTTCTGGAGTGTGCTAAAATATTCTAAAAAGTTCTAGAAGGTTCTAGAAAGTTCTGGAATTTTCTGAAAAGCGCTGAGGTATTCTAAAAAGTTCCAGGATGTTCTAGAAAGTTTCAGAATGTTCTGGAAGATGTTAGGATGTTCTAAAAAGTTCCGGAATGTTCAAGAAAGCTCTAGAATTTTCTGGAGTGTGCTAAAATATTCTAAAAAGTTCGAGAAGGTTCTAGAAAGTTCTGGAATTTTCTGAAAAGCGCTGAGGTGTTCTAAAAAGTTCCAGAATGTTCTAGAAAGTTCTAGAACGTTCTCAAAAGTCTGGAAATCTCTCAAAATATTTCAAATGATTGTAAATTTTATAGATCTTCCACGAATTAGTGGAATTAAATCGAATTCATCTCGATGAAAACTGAACCACCACAAGACGGGCCATACAACATTAGTTATTCATAATATAAGAAATAAAAGAACGAAAAAACAGATTCCATAGACGTATCCACGTAACAACTTACGGCTGTATCAGCCGCGACAGCTTCTGTCGCGCCCACTACAGCCGCGCCACTTTTCGTTCTAAACTTTTCTTCCTATCTCTAACCGTTTTTGCGAGAGTGAGTTTTAAACAATAGAATTGTCATAAACAAATAGACGGCCCGTGCTTTCACAAAAACGGTTATCATATTCGTAATCAGCGACCCCGAAAACGTAAAATCCAATCATAAAACTGACTGGAGAAATTAAAAAATGTCAATGGACACGAAATGGCCCTGGCGTATGGACTAAGAGTGACAGTGAACGGTGAGCGGTGGTGGGGGTCCCCAGGGGTCTGGTTACCCCCACCTCGCTATGACGGTTTTTCGTCTCGGTCTTGAGTCGGTTTTACTCCGGTCGTCGAAAATCCATGACGCGCGTAAAGAAGTTTCACTTCAAAAAAAAATTGGATATCGTATATCTCCGTAAAAATGTGAATAATTAAAGTTCCCCGGCGGTTTTTGCGTGGCATTTTGTTGGTACTTTTCATCCAGAAACGCCCCTCTCAATGACTAGCTCTCTTATTTCGTTATAAACAATTATTTGTCGAAGTACTAAATTGTTAAGAAAAATATGAGAAATTCAAAAAATCATAACTCTTGGAATAATTATGGCGTTTTTCTTGGGGTGCTGACTGCCTCAATAAGCAGCTCGTGTTTCTTGATAGCAACTTCAGCATTTTTTCACGTGTTTCTTGGGCTCTTGTCCCATCGGTAATCGTCGGTAAAACAATTGACAACTTCATTATTATTATATAACCCAAGAAACACGTCAATTTCTAACTCGTCACGAAGAAATGAGAGCTGCTCACTGACGCAATCAGCCCGCCAAGAAAAACGCCATTAATATGAAAGGCTGAAATATTCTTACGTATTTTTTTTTCCCCAAGATGATTAGAAAAAAGTTTCAGACGAATCAGTGACCGTGCCTTAGACGGGCTTCTGATTTGACGTAGTTTTTGCTCATTTGCGAGTATATAAAACGTTTCCGTGAAGAGAAAAGATTCTAGTACATTTTTGGTTAAGAAGGCGTACTCGAAAGCTCAGGATTTCACAGCACTAGAATATCGTCACGTAAATTTGCATAGACAAACGTCATCGTTCGCTCTGGCATATCCCAGTAGTCTTTGGAACGAGTGCAAAGCTTCCGTTTCAACTTAAAGTTATTTATTCTGTCAACGAGAGTGGGTTCACTTCGGCATACGTCTAGCCAAAGTCCTCATATAGATGATGTGATAACGGCCAGCCGATTTGGTTTGACGATGTGCTCTTCTATCGATTCACGTGACAAAAACAATCCTCGGAGAACTAAACTTTGTGTTAAATCTGTGCTTACGTATATTTAACCACTTGACTGGCGATGTTCCATGATATCAGTGTTTCGGAGAAATTCATTTCGTCGATCTAGGACCTTAGTATTCATGGAGAAATTGGAATTCAACTATATGAGCTTCTCTTCAAATTAGACGACAGAAGATATCTATAGACTACATGTATTATATACGCTAACAACGAATGAATTTTCGACGTTGATAACTTGGATTATTTATCTGAATTTGAAGAACGTCCTCACACATTTTATGCCAGAATCACTCATCACGTATAGAATTATAGGATCAACAAAGACTTCACGTTAACCTTGACCCGTTTAACCCCTTCATTCTTCAATTGTCTGCTGTAGTTGAAAACAAACAGGCGGCTGAGGTTATGCGGCTGTACATGCATGATAATTGAAAGCGTTTTTCCTTGTTGCCATCAATCAATTGATGGCGGGCTTCCAAATGAGTTTTTATCATATTTTTCGTCCATTATTGCTTCCGAATGGACTCTTCGCAATCGTTCTATTTTCACATTTTCTTATTTTGGCTGAAACGATGTACAATGGTCTGAAACGTGAAAATACAATGTTTGGAGCCAATATCTGTTTATGCGTCTACGCATGTCCACTCAGGGGTCACTTTTTCGTAAATTGAATAATTAATTAAAGAAAACCATTCCAGAAAATCTGAAATGTTGTGAGATAGTTGATATTAGTTGAAGCTAGTTCTATGCCGAATTTCAGCTCGATCGATCCAGTTGCTTTTAATTTTCTGGTTAGGGGGGTTTTCGTAATGCCTCCGAAAATGAAAATTCGATTTTTCATCATATTCGAGGTCTTTTGAATGTTTTTCGACCATTTTACACTTTTTTTTGCTTCCGGACGGAAGCTTTGTTTTTACAAGATTTTTGATATTGTCCAATTTTGTGTGGAAATGATGTGGAGTGTTATGAAACGTCAAGATATGATATTTTTAGCGCCTGTCCGTATGTGTGTATGAGTGTGTGTGCAGATTTTTGATTTTTTTTTTGAAATTCGGATAATAAAACGGCGAAATTTTTTCAGAAAAATCTGAAATTTTTACACATATTTGGTATTTTTTATGTTCAGCTTCAGGCAAAATTTCAGCTTGATCGACCAATTAGTTCTCGAGATATCGTCATTTATTGGAAAATCGTTTTTTTTCCATATCTCCAAAATATTCGTCATAAAAATATCTATCGATTTTGATAAAAATATGCACTCCGACCATGAAGAAGTTACATAGTTATGGTCCTTTTTCTATTTTCTTCGCTAAAATCCTTGTACGCGTGACAACTTAAAAAATAATCGATAATAAAAAGTTGAAATTTGGTATGATTGTAGGTCTTATGAAAATAAAGGTTGCTATTTTGGATGGGCGCAATTGACCGATTAGTTTCGGAGACATTGCATTTTATGTGTAAAACTCGTTTCTCTGATATCTCAGAAACTACTTGACCGATTCGTTTTTTTTTTTTTTTCAAAATATTCGTCGCGGTGGCTTTTATCTAATATAATCAAAATATGTATACCGCCCTATTGAAAGTTTTCGAGATATTGTCGATTTTCTATTTTTATTCTCGGAATTTGTCCCAACGAGCTATTATGCAACTAAGAGTTGGTGCCTGAATCTGAAATTTGGGCTACTAGTTTGTATAGTCAGGTTACAATTCTGTGTAAAATTTGAAGTCGATATGTCCTCTACTTCCCAAGATACAGCCAATTATTATTATTTTTTCCTCTTCGAAGAGGATGGAAGTTGGTGTTGAGTGCAAAATTTCAGCAAAATTTTAATCGATTTAGATTTTCCTTAAGGATTAATTGAAAGTTAATTCATAAATTTATTTAATTCTTTTTCATTTTTATTGAATACGATGGGACAGCTCACGGAATAAATAATCATTATTCTATTTTATTTTCCTTTCAAATGGGATGAAAATGGGATAAAGTTGAAAATTCCAGCAGAACTCAACCATTTTGGATTTTCTTCCAGCACTGATTGATTGAAGAGTAATTCATAAATTTATTTCACTGATTTTCTTTATTCCAGTGGTATTTCTCTTGAGGAAATGTAATTCATAAATGACATAAATCTTCTTAAAATTGGCCTTGCGGTCGTAAATAAACAACTCAAATTGGAATCAGTGAGTCAGGTCAACGTTTCGGTTCTGCCTCAGAACCCTCATCAGGACCAAAAACTCATTTATTACAATATTCTGCAAAAAATATAACCTCCCATTATTACAAAATTATTAAAAGAAAAAATTAAGTAAATGACGTTAAACTCACAAAAATAATAATATACCCATTTTTACAGGTTAGAAAACCCCTCACATTCAAAAATGAACTAAAAATTGATCCATAAATCCTCCATCAATCCAAAAAACACAATTATATGAAGAAACTAAGACTAACAAAAATGTCAACCAAATTATAAAATTAATGAAAGTCATAAAAAAGAATTAAAAAGACCAATAGGTCAAACAGTCGCCCAATTGACTACATTGCACTGTCACAAGTAAACACATGTCATTTTGATCCAAACACCAATTATTAGAAACTCTCCCTTCTGCTCGTCAACTAGAAGTCTAAAGCAACTAGAAGTCTATCATCGTCAACTAGAAGTCTAAAGCAACTTTTGGATTTACTGGACAAAGAAATGAGATATGCACAAAAAATTACGTTTTTTGTGAGGTGTCGGAGGAATAATGTTCTCCCTAAACACATTGATTCTTTCACTCTTTCTCATTATTCTGTAAAAAATCATAAATTTAGAAACAAAATTCGTAAATCTGAGATCATCATGAAGAAAAAGATTTTAAACTTTATCATAGGGGATGAACATGAAAATTTGACTGTCATTCAGCATAAGATTACACACACTCTTAAATTACTACAAGCCAGAGTTCCGAGAGATGTCATTGATAATTTGTTACGTAGAGAAGAATTTTTTATAAATAAATCGTCAATGAAGTTGAAACTGCCATATAGGAGGAAGTTTGATGAAATCATCAGAAAAAGACCTGTGCCTCATACATCTTGGGGTGGACAGTTTGGGTGGTTTGACCCTTACTATACTCAGAGTGCTTCAGAGGTTTTAACAACAGACAGGTCACAATGGGTGAAGAATTTGTCCTCAACAGACATTCCTCAGGATATTTTACACACGTTGTCACTGGGCCATAAACATGGATATCACTTTCATAGTAAGGAATTTCCTGTACATGATTTTATAGCGGGCATTGAGATGGGGATTTCATCAGTCCCTGAGAAACAACGAGATGTCATCAGAGGAAAATTGGTCAATGTTATTAAGAATTACAAGAACAAACTAACGAATATCAGACCTCGTGAGGATATTCTTAAGTTAAAAAAGTTCTTGAATATACATGATGAGATAGTTGTTACTCGTGCTGACAAGGGGAGTGTTACTGTGGTGTTAGATTCGTCTGATTATCATAGGGCCGTTAGGCAATTACTCGGAGATGCTACAACTTATCGAGCTCTGAGGACAGATCATACTGCTGAGACTCAAGTTAAGAACAATGAACTTGTGGCCGATTGGGTTCGCAAAGGATATATATCTGAGTCCATGGGTAAATGGTTGAAGAGGACTAATTCGGTGTCGCCAAGAATGTACGCTCTTCCCAAGATTCACAAAGCTGGCACCCCATTCAGACCAATAGTGTCGTCTATAAATGGACCAACCTATGCGCTCTCGTCTTTCCTACATAAGATCATTATTAAAGGAAACATAGGGTTTTTTTCTTCTATTAAGGACAGCTACGAGTTTTGTGATTTCATCAGGGGTGTAGAATTACCGCCTAATTATGTTCTGTTATCATTGGATGTCACTTCCTTATTTACCAATGTTCCTTTACCGTTAGTAAAGAGAGCTTTGAGAAGAAGATTTGGCTCTTTGGGTTCAAAAATACCACTAGAGGAACTTATCCGAGCTGTTGAATTGGTAATGTCTTCCACTACGTTTATGTTTGGAGGGAATTATTATGAACAGACATTTGGACTGCCGATGGGCTCACCATTAGCTCCAACCTTGGCTGATATGGTGATGCAGGATTTGGAGTATACGTGTCTACAGGAATTGGATTTTGACATTCCGATATTCAAGAGATACGTGGATGACATTATTACTGCAGTACCAAGGCATAAAGTTGATGAGGTTGTCCAGATATTCAACAGTCAACATGAAAGGTTGAGATTCACTTCGGAAGTTGAGGTAGATGGTAAGATACCATTCTTGGACTTGCTGTTGATCCGTCAGGATAACAGAATTATTACGGATTGGTATAGAAAACCAACTTGGTCGGGACGTTATCTTAATTATTTCTCACATCATCCCTTGACGCAAAAAAGAGGAGCTGTGTTTATGCTTGTTGATCGAGCCTGGAAACTTGGTCATCATGATTTTTTGAAGAAGAATCTGGATCTCATTTTCTTGACTTTAAGAAAAAATGATTATCCTGATAAATTCATTATTCACTGGATGAATGTGAGACTTAATCATTTGAGGAACCATCAAGACGTGGAGACTAATATCCAACTCAAGGTACCTACTATCGACTTCAGTAAGTCCCTTGTGCTACCGTACGCCGAAGGGCTTACTCAGGATCTTGCTAGGATTGCACGAAAGCATGACCTTTCTCTAATTTCTTCGAATAACAATAATTTCAGCAAATTTATTAGATCCACCAAAGATAAATTGCTGAAATTGAATAGAACTAATTGTGTTTATTCGATTCCTTGTGATGATTGTGACGGGACGTATATTGGACAGACTAAAAGACAGTTATCTACGCGTATCAGTGAGCATATGAGAGATGTAAAGAAAGGAAAAAGGACCAACTGCACTGCTCTAGTAAAACATGCAAGTGACAAAGGGCATGAATTCAATTTTGAGAAGGTTAAAATATTAGGAACTGAGGAACATTATCTCCGCAGAAATCTTTTGGAAATGTATCACATTACCAAGGATGTCTGTAGTATCAACTTTAGGGCTGATGTGGAGGGACTGAGCAATGTGTGCAGCTCTATTATCAATTAGGTGGAGTGGTTTGGTAATAGCAATGCCATCTAGCGAGCAGAAGGGAGAGTTTCTAATAATTGGTGTTTGGATCAAAATGACATGTGTTTACTTGTGACAGTGCAATGTAGTCAATTGGGCGACTGTTTGACCTATTGGTCTTTTTAATTCTTTTTTATGACTTTCATTAATTTTATAATTTGGTTGACATTTTTGTTAGTCTCAGTTTCTTCATATAATTGTGTTTTTTGGATTGATGGAGGATTTATGGATCAATTTTTAGTTCATTTTTGAATGTGAGGGGTTTTCTAACCTGTAAAAATGGGTATATTATTATTTTTGTGAGTTTAACGTCATTTACTTAATTTTTTCTTTTAATAATTTTGTAATAATGGGAGGTTATATTTTTTGCAGAATATTGTAATAAATGAGTTTTTGGTCCTGATGAGGGTTCTGAGGCAGAACCGAAACGTCGACCTGACTCACTGATTCCAATTTGAGTTGTTTATTTACGACCGCAAGGCCAATTTTAAGAAGATTTATGTCATTAATTATCAACGGTCGATTAATTCATTTGTTAAGTAATTCATAAAGTTTCTACAGTTTTTTCTGGGCAGAATCGATTCTAGATCCGTTTGGAAGCTAACTACCAATGAAATTGGTAGAAAAGAAAAAAACAAGCGTGATATAATACCGCATTTCTTTGACCGCTTAATACCAGCCGCATGGCAGTGACCGCCTACTTGTTTCTTTTAATAGAGGTTTAGGAAAATCTTCAAAAGATTCTGGTAAAGTGATGTTGAAAACCAGATTCGGGATTTTTACCCGCTAAAAACCCTGTTTTCCTCTTTTTACCTTTAATCGTCTCTTCCTATTTCCCTCGCGGAACCACCGTTGAGTATTACTACGCGAGGGAGGTTTCAGCTTATTGCTCTTTCGCATTACGCACCTAATATACGTCCTTCTACCCTACTAAGATGTTCTGTGTGAGTGGGGGTTCCAATAGGTTCTCTATCTATTCTGCAGCTTTGCGCTTGCGTTCCTCAGTTCTGAGCTCCTCCATGACTTCTGCCGCGAAGTTGCTCGTTGCGTCATAGACTGCCTTTGACGAGAGCATAGCTTTGATTAAGGACTCTGGCTGGATCTTCTCTTTAAGAGCAGTCTCACAAGTGCTGCATTGAATCGTAAAACGGAGACACATAAAGAACACGTGCTCCGCATCTTCACTGACTCCGGGGCAAGCCGGACACTCTGACGAATCTTCATGTTTGAACCGATGAAGATATTGTCGGAAGTACCCGTGTTCTGAGAGCATTTGTGTTAGGTAATAGTTGACTTTGCCATATTCGCGGTTCAGCCAAACATCCACCTGAGGAATGAGACGGTGCGTCCATCAACCATTTCTAGCGGTATCCCACAGCAGTTGCCATCAACGTATGCTGTTTCATCGCTCCTCCCTCCTGAGTTCTTCTGGGCTCAATGCGGTTAAGCCTTTCCGCCGGTAAAGGTTTGCTCGTTCTTCAGCCAGTGCTCCTATGGGCAGCATCCTGGCGATCATGCACACTGCATCTTCAGATACTGTGCCGTAGGCGCTGGCGACTCTCAAAGGACTCAGTCGGTATACTGGCCCAACTTTTCTTCGTGTTTACTGTCTTAAATGTGTCTATCCAGATGGGGATTCCATATGTAAGCACAGACGTGATTACTGACGACAGCAATTCTCTCTGTCTCTGCTTTGGGCCTCCTATGTTGGGCATTAGCCGCGATAAAGTCACTCTGACTACAGACCTGGCGCCCTGGCACCCACCTGCTCTGCTTGCTGCTTGAAGTTAGTCGGGCAGCAATCATCACACCGAGATACCGAAGAAACGGTTGAGATGTGATTTCATGAGCTCCGACTCCCAAGGTCATGGTCTCCACCTGCTTTCTGCCGGTGATTAGCATTGCCTCAGTCTTGAGTTCTGCCAGTTTCAACTGTGTCTATCCACCGGCTGATCCTCTCAAAGGTAGTGTCGGAAGCAAAGTTTATCCCTTCGAAATGCTGTGCGACAATGACTACGACCACGTCGTCTGCATATGCGACGAGTCTGACCTCCTTTGGCAGTACCAGTTTCAGTAGCCCGTCATACGTGATTTTGCACAAGAGAAAGCGTTGGACCGAGCCCTGGGGTACTTTTTCAGTGACTTTATACTCCTTCAGTCCAGCCTCTGTATCGTACTTGAGGATTCTGTCGGTGAAGTAGCTTGCTACCATATTCCGCAAATATCCTAGTACATTCATCTCGGCAAGGGTTCTCATACTGCAGTCCCATTTAGCAGAGTTGAAGGCGTTCTTCATGTCCAGCGTAGCCACCAAACAGTGCTTTTTCATACCTCCCTTCCATCTAGTCCCTGCGATCGCCTCGTTCGCTGTATTGACGAGAAGGTTAATTGCATCCAAAGTAGAGCGCCCTTTCCGGAAACCATATTGGTTGTGAGCAAGCCGTGTGTGTGTGTGTGTGTGTGTGTGTGTGTGTGTGTGTGTGTGTGTGTGTGTGTGTGTGTGTGTGTGTGTGTGTGTGTGTGTGTGTGTGTGTGTGTGTGTGTGTGTGTGTGTGTGTGTGTGTGTGTGTGTGTGTGTGTGTGTGTGTGTGTGTGTGTGTGTGTGTGTGGGAGGGAGAGAATCTAGCTATAGCTCTTCCTTCAGGTGCGAGAAGTCATGGCTTCTTTCCTTCTAAGTTTCATTATTTTTTGCTCGCTCTCTTTCTATGCGACGGAGTTCCTGAAGGACTTCAGTGGCAAATGAGCTCGTTGCTTCCCAGGCTGCCCTTGATGACAGCATGGCTTTGATCAAAGACTCTGGCCGGATGTTCCGTTCAAGAACGGTCTCCCAAGTACTGCGTAACCTGTTGAAACGTGGGCGCATGAAGAATACGTGCTCGGCATCTTCTGAAACTCCGGGGCAGAACGGGCACTCTGGAGAATCCTCATGCTTAAACCGATGAAGATATTCTCGGAAACACCCATGTCCTGTGATCATCTGTGTCAAGTAGTATTTGACTGCCCCATGTTCGCGGTTCAGCCAAACATCCACTTCGGGAATAAGACGGTATGTCCATCTGCCTTTCGTAGCGGTATCCCACAGCAGCTGCCATCGACGTATGCTGTTTCGTCGCTCCTTCCTCCTGAATTCTTTGGGGCTCAATGTAGTTGAACCTTTTCGCCGGTAAAGGTTCGCTCGTTCTTCAGCCAGTACTCCTATGGGCAGCATCCCGGCGATCACTGTGTATGCGTGTATGTGTGTGTGTGAGATTATCTGGTTGAGCAGACTATTTAGAGAGATTTAAAAGTTGAAAAGGTTTCTATACTTCGAATAGATAATTCAGCAGCAGTCAGACTGGCTCAGAATCCTGATATTCATTGCAGAACCAAGCATATTTCGATGAAACACTTCGCTATAAGAGAATGAGTATTAGCAGGTAAACTAGAGGTCCAGTATGTGCCTACAGAAGCACAGATTGCAGATATTATGACGAAGCCATTGTCAAGGACACGCTTGAGGATTTTAGGAGATAAAGTGAGAAAGAATAGTTGTCATGAAATTCCAAACATATTAACTTTAAATTCTCAAAGGAAAGTGTTGAAGTCGGTAAAATAGAATGCCAATTCAGAATTAATATTTATTTTGTATGTATGCCGTCAGATGGCAATAGCTTCCTAAGTTACTTCTCAGAGTGCGAACAAAATGGTGAACAACCAAGTATTGTATCAGAGAGACAATGAATAAAAACTCTTTCATTAAATACAAACCTTCACTATCCATTCAATTTAACAATGTTGAGGTGTCTCAGTAATGGGAACCCTATTCTTTAAGGTACATTGAAAGCTTCGGCCTCCACAATCGACCCCCTACTGAGTTACATCCATCTGTAAAAGCACTTCTTTTCCATTTTCTCAAATTTTCTGATAAATTTGTCTCGTTGAATGGAAAAAATATGATTAATTGAAAATATACACGGTCAAATGGGAGTTGGGTAAAATTCAATGATTTTTACAGGAAGTTATTTGCCCACAAAAAAAATTGACGATTGACCTTTCAAAAAAAACCTAACACGGTGAAGAGCGATATTCGGTCGACAATTCCTGATTGATTCCGCCAACCTTTCACGTGGATATAATGCACAATAAATTTCAACAGATGATTGCAAGACAACGATTTCTTTCTAATCCCCTGTGCATCTTACTCGCTTTTGCGTGACCGCCTAGTGCTACGTTATGTCCAACAATTTTTATAAAAAATCATTGACGATCAAAAAGTGACATCAAGAAGACCGCATGAACCGTTTAATTATTATATAAAATTAATCTGAGGGTTTATGCCCATTTTTCCATCACTTTTCGAGCCGTCAAACAAATTTGTTCACCTAACCTCAGTCGTAGCTTTCAATGTACCTTGAACAAAATTGATTCTCATTCTAATTTTTCAGGGTTTAATCGTGAACCTCGATTACTTGAGTATAATGAGAAACGCTTTTCAAGGTATTGGATACTCACATGTTGCAAAAATAGGGTCGACAATGATGGACACCGGCCGACTGTATGACTTAACCAAACGGCTCGGGACAGCCATGCGGGAGCAACTAGCTTTCTCACTACTTCAACGAATTTTTTTGTAAGGTTCTCCCTTGATCATCCAGATGAAACCTAATCCTGAGGATGCGGAAAAGATCAGCCTACCATCGCAACTAAATTCCGTAGTATTTTGAAAGGTTTAGAATTTTATGTGTCCATAAATAGACCGAAGTCTTCCGAAACCCGTACATGTTCCATAACCAGGGGACTGACGGTACCTGTTGACACAAAGATTTCGGGATATCGCAATTTTTCACTGAAATCCCTTCTAAACACGTTAACTTGCGAAAAAATCAAGATATCAACTTGAAATTTGACATGAAGCTATCTCTGATGATTGCAATGTTTCTTATTTAAAGTCAGCTCAATCAGACCATTAGCTCAGAAGATATTCAACTTTGTATCTGAACTTATTTTACTCAATATCTCGAAAACGACTCAATCGATTCAATTTTTTCATTTCCGAATGGAAGCATTGCTCTGACTTGGCCAGCCACGGTGGCAGACGGGCATCTGAATCCGGTCAAGTCTGGGTAGCCAATAATGGCTCGGCGTTATGATTTCGATGCTCAGCCATTCGTGGACCAAGCTTGAATGCCAATTTTGGGCCAAGTCTAGCCGTGACTGAGCCGATCTCGGTCCAAGCTTGAACCGGTTGTCATTTCGCACCTGGGCCACGAAATTGAATATCTTCAGAACTGACCGTCCGATTGAGCTGATTTTGAACACAAAATATTGCAATCATGAAAGATAACTTTATACCACATTTCAAGATGGTTTTTCGATATTTTCGGAAGTTGGCGCATTTACAAGGATTTTCAGTGAAAAACAAAAAAATGTCCATATCTCGAAAACTTTATATCAATGGTTATACATATTTTAATTGATCAAGATAGAGAACACCGAAACCATGATTTCGAAGAAAAAAGAAAAAAAATTGGTTGAGTCTTTTCGAGATATTGACAAAAAACGATTTACAAATAAATCACTTTTCCTCAAAAACTACTGAATCGATGGAGCTGAAATTCGGCATAGATCTAGTTTCAACTATTGGATAAGATTTCTGACTCTTTAGAATAGTTTTCCTCAATTAATTAGTTATTCGATTTACGGAAAAGTGACCCCTGAGTGGACACTCGCACAACCGGACATTGGCTCCAAACTTCATATGTTTACGTTTCAGTCCATTCTACATCGTTCCCAGCCGAAATTGGAAAATGCAAAAATGGAACAACTACAATCTTTACATTTGAAAGCAAAAAATTGAAGTCCAAATATTGATTAACACTTTTGACGAATTAATTCAAACTTGAGCCATTATTTCTCATTCCAGAACATCACGGGGACTAATTTCAAATTGTAATTAAAAATTGGGCAATATTGCCTTAATAAATTGATGAATTAAAAATTAGGTAATATTGCCTTAATGAATTCCATTAAACTTCTATTAGTAATCATGTTCCGATGTGAAACATCAAAACTTCCCCGATAATTTGTCATTGTCCCCCAGATAAGCAGAATCAAAACGTGCCAAAAATTGCTGAAACTCTCCCTCTCTTAGAATCGAAATTAACAAAAGAAAAGTAGGTGAGGTATCGAAGGGGTGCCGATTGGAAAGAAGCAAAAAAAATGTAAGAGAGGAAAAAAGAGAGAAAATAAGACACGATGATTGAAACGTCGAAGGGGAATCTCGACCAACTCAGTGAGGCCTTATCGCTGGGGAGTGGGGAAGATAACGCACCACTACTCCCAACTAAGGATATACGCTATTTCTCCACGAAATGAACGAAATTTAATTCAAGGACTCTTTGTTTTTTCCGTTCAAGCGGAGTAGGAGATTTTTGTTGGCGTTCAGATAAGACTCGGAAAAACTGGGTGAAAAAAAGGAGAGAGAGGTTTGAAAACAAAAGGCGAGATGAAAGAAGAATAAAACGAGGAGGAACGAAGAGGAAAGAGATATAGTAGCTCTTGCAAGAGCAGCTCATCCAGCCTCTTCATTATCATTCTCTCGGCATTCTCCGATTCCCCTTTAAAAGCCCTGCCGGAGTTTTTCTAATTAAATTAACGGGGTATTCATATCGACCTCAATATCATAATTGAATGAATTCTCATGAAAATTGTAATACCTCGACCATTCGAATAGTTGCTTTTGTATTTATGACGGAATTTCCATAAGAAATGTTGAATTAATAATGTTCCGCTTGGAGTTATGCACTTATTTAAATTTTTCCGGATAAAATTTGATAGAGGAATCCCTGTAGAGTCTGACTAATTATAACCGCTGTTTACTCTAATAATTTCGTGAAAATGTTTATGAAGTAGAGGTTATTCGAATAGTTAAAATATTTTATCATGAGTGGATAACAGTTGATTATGAAACTCATTTTCTAATCATGTGTAGTGCGAATTATTGTGAATAGTCTCATCAAGAGAAATCGAGGAATTTTCCAATAAAGAACACATACTGACGAGCCCTCTTCACTTGACGGGATACAGCAGGAACAAATTTTGCAACGCGAAAACCTTTTTCAGCTGTATTGCCAGAAGTTGAATAGGTAAATATATCCTCAAGCTGTGTTTTGGAAGTCTCCCAGGACCCTAACAAGCCCCTTATCATAACATCATGGAGCCAATAGTATTTTTGAGGTATTGAATGATAAGTTCCACGGAGTAAAAAAATGCCAATTATCGTCCATCATAGTAAGGTAAATGTTTCAATCGGAGTTGGTTCGTGGAGTGTTCCAGCGAATGGTGACCAGTGGCGAATCATCGGCTTCGAAAACAGTCGCGGACAAGTACGAGCTGGTTCGTGGTTAGCCACACTCTGGAAGGTTCAAGTGCCCACTCCACTCTCGTTGAAAAAAAGAGACAGTCCGAAAGCGATGAGTCATCGTGTCGGCTTCAAATGCGGTTGAACATTCTATAAAACACAGCACTCGTCGTGTGACTATAGCACGCACGAAAATCTCACTATGTCCTTTTTCCTCATTCATATATATACACGGAGAGAATAAAACAGTAGAGATTACCATGTGACATAGTAAAAGAGTTTTTAACTAAGCCTACATAGTAACCTCTACTATATCGTATGGTAAACGTTCTATTGGTCCAAAGGATGCATTACTATTTTGTACATAGTAGAAATTATGAGACAACATGGGAGAGCTTACCATATTCATGGGAATGGTTACTATGTCCATTGGAATGTTCACCATGGCCCCATGGGAAGACTCACCATGTCTCCATAGGAATATTCGCCATGTCCATGGGAATGCTTACAGTATATATATCAATTTCAATTTCATTGTCTCAAAATACTCGCCTCGATGACTCCTATCTAGATCGATCACAATATGCATACCCGTTCTCAGAAAGTTTTCGAGACCTGAGTCGAATATTCGGACCTGGCAAATCCTGTCACATACTATTCCTTTGGAGAACTCAGAAGGATAGATCAAGTTTTGAAAGATCTCTTTTCACATTGTTTTCAAGACCCGATTTGTGCTGGTTATGTACCGTTTTAGCAGTTGTTAGGTTCAAGGAGGATATGTGGGTGATTCTCAGTAAATTGTCATTTTCTCGTCCCTTCATTTTTCTGACCCTAAAATGGGCAAATACTGATCAAATTGTGACACCTTCCCAAAGCTACGATGGTACTCTAATATTTCTATGAAACATATGCCACCCTGAAGCTCGCTATTTGGATCTACGGATCAAAAGATGTTCAAAATGTCACAACCGTGGCCTGTCCTCTGTATTGAATTCGGTCTTTCTGTAATGATACCCGTTAATATTGCCGCTTGAAAGAAATTCCCTGAATATAGGTTATAAGGGACATCCAGATTTACACTTCCACGCCAAAATTTGAGAGAAAGAATCACTCCACGGTCATTAAACGTGCCATGAAGTTTGTTCAACAGTTTTATCCGAAATTTGCATAATTTGAATTCGACCGCGGTGGCGCCATCTGCGGGGTCTCAACATGGCCCACCTCCTGCCATTTTGGAGCGGAGGGGGTACGGTCAGTATTTACGCCGGCAGAAGTAAACACAAGCAGATGTATATTGAGAAGAATTTAATTTGAAAAATTGAAAAGGTAAGTCACAAAATAATACGTCACAACCGTGCTCTTATGATTCACATATGCCGTATGGTATTTTTGCTTTATATTCATTCATAGAAGTAATATTTCATTGTCTGAACTTGATTGTCTTTGGGAATTGTTGAATTCCAAACTGGTTTGGAGCACGGTTAGGTTAAACACAGTAAGTCACAACCGTGGCTGTCACAACCGTGTCATACTGTTGTTACGTCCTGACGACGTCACAGAATTTTTTTTGAAATAAAAATTTTTTTTTGAAAAATATATTAAAGGAAAAAGATCGAATATAAATTCCACAGGAATCAAATAAAGATTCTTGAGGAGTTGTGTTCGATCTGATTTCAATTTTATCGAATAGATCGAATTAAATACTCTATACGGGAGGTCTGGTGGTCTGAGACCCCACCATAGTCATCAGGAGTCATATTTCTTCTATGAGAAATAGACTCGATAGAGAAGAAATATTCATATCAAAAATTAGAGGAAAATTTTTGATTAACAAAAATATATAAATTCCAGTCAAAAAGATGTCTGGAATAATAGGAAAATTAAATTAAAGAAATTAAAAATTCTGATTGGTTGTTGATGACGCCCTTGACAACACCACGAAAAAACACAATAAGCATGCGCGTGCCACACCTCATTACACATACAGGGAAAAATTAGCGTGCATATTAATCCACACTAATTAATCCGCTGAAGCAACAAGTGGCCGTCCATGCGTGGACAGAGCATCAGTTCCGGCAACAACTTGAGAGTGAAAACATCTCAAAGCCAAAAAGGTGCAAAAATCAAAGATACTAAAACCAACCGTGAATAATATCAGTGCTAAAATTAAAACCAACTATTTCCGACGTTAATTAATTTTGAAAATTTAAAATTATCGCGAATAATTCCGCAAAAATAATTTTTAAATCATTAAATGACCGTTAATAATTCAGAAAAATTAATTCTGACATTTTAATTAATTTTCAAAGATTAAGTCAGTGTTTAAAAATTCAGGAAATTATTTCTGACATTCTAAATAATTTTTAAAATTTAATTCAGTGTTTGAACCTCAGAAAAATATTCCTGACGCATTAAATAATTTTTGAAAAATTAAATCATCATAAATGTGACGTATTGGGATCGACCAATACGTCGATTTAGTTATTAATTAATGGAAAAGTTAAACAATAGCTGGATGAGAGGAATGAGAAATGTGATTTCTCTTTCCTGCCATCCAGACTTTGGTCAGCAGTCCCACGGTGTCATTTGGACATCGTGGTAAGCAGTCCCACGATTTTTGCAAGTCCAGTTCAGGTGGCCTGAACTGTTTGACTGTCTTAGTTTGTGTCAATGATGGCATAAAAGAGTATTAGTGGAAAAAACCGTGAGACTGCTTAGCTCAGCAACTTGGAACTTTGGCGAGCTTTGGTGGGTCTTCTGGACTCACTAGAGACCAGAGTACGATAGGGAGTGGAGTCGCGAACATCTCCAGGCTCAGGCCTTCGGCCAAAAGACAATAATAGCGAGTCCAAGTTCCAAGTCGAGCTAACATCTTAATTACGCGTATACCGACCCATTTACGAACATTGTCGTGTATTTTAACAACTATCGTGAATATACCATACTTTTACCGATTAATACGCGAGTGTTCAATAACACCTTAACCCTTCCGAGATCCTTCCATCCGACATCCGCCGAGTGAGCGAACCCCCCGTGAGCTCACCGCCGAAGTTAGCCGAGGCGGAGTGAATAAAGGGTTATAATTATCTGGACGTAGAAAGGGAGCTTTAGAGTTCCCTATAGCAATAACTAAGACTGTAAAACCTTTAACCTTGAGTTTTACCTCCGGGTAAAACTCATAACGTCACATTGGCGCCCAACAGCTTTTGGGCACTCATTCGGGGAATCGAGTGCAAAAGCAACGAACTAAGAAAAATTATGTGATGTTTAACAACAACTGAAGGATTACAGTGAAGGAACAAGTGAGTTCGGTATAGTGCGCGGAAAAGTTCGACATTTAAACACTGGTGAATCTGAGATTGCCGTGGAATAATATGGAATTGGTGAATTAAACGTATCGCAAGTCCCGGGGACATTGTTGATACATTGGGGGTCATCAACTGGAACAGGGTTCCAGAGATAAGGGGTATTGCATCAGCAAAGGTACAGCTGGATCCAGTACGCGACTGAAAGAAAGTCGCTGAACCCAGGAATACGACAGAGACAGTCTGTCGACAAGGGGACGTTTGACTCTAACGGCTAGAGCAGCGATCCCAGAGTATTTGATGACATTAAAATTCACGTTCCACAGAAATTACCATGGAATCGAAGGCTTTCACCAGCTATGGGACTTGGACTCGATCGTACTTCTCATCACCATCAGTCACGAGGGATGAACAACGGATCCCAGTGACTCGCAGCTCAGCAGAGAATGGGTTGTGGACATCAGAGGGACATCACAGGGCCGACGCGACATTGGCCGCTGTGGGAGCCCCCCAGTATCTACTGGATGTAGGGTCGATTGTAAGAAACACAACAATTTGGGACCCAGGGGCTCCAGCTGGACATATTTCCGACATTGAGTTTCCCACTTCGCAGCTTTGGGATCAAATTTATGGGCTGAATTGGCAGCGATTGGCTGTGAAGAAGTCAACATCGGAACCAGAAAATTCTAAATATGACACCATTGCAGAAGACATGGTGGAAAAATATTTTGATCTTTGTAAGGAAAACACGGGTAGAAAGGAAACTGCCCAGGCAAAATCGAGATACGTTGCCATTGCGAAAGAAATGGTAACGAAAAATTTGGATAAATACGCAGAGGAAATAGCGAAGAAAGGCCACCGAGAGATAAGACGCTCGCAACCTGATCCAGGAGACATATCACCGTCAGCTGATTTCCATGTGGCTGAGACTAAAATAAGAGAAAGAGACTCAACACAACAAGGCAGTGAAGAAACGACTAACTGCAGTGAAAAACCAGTGAAGTGCGAGTTTCCCTCTCGAAAAACGGACGAAATAAATAGAACAACTGAAGACAGAAAAATAAATCCATCAAAAATGAACTGTGCAATTAAGAGTGTGCAATTTTGGATGAAATCGCAACAGCCGCTAAAATCCGGCTTTGTAAGAAGTATAGTGCATCGCAGTGCAGTGAGTGAAGAGTACGGGCCGATAAGACGTCGGTTATTTGATCCAGGAGGATCATTTTCATCAGCTGACCGATAAGCGGGCGACAACAGATAGTCACTGCAAGAGTAGGCGTTTGCAACGTAATCCTGGGGACTCATCGCCAACAGCTGATTTTGTCATTAGCCAACAACAGCGCAAATCGTCTCCACTAACGATTATACAGGAGAGTAATTTTGGTCTTAGTGGGGGAGGGATACTCTCAGAGAGAGTTAAGTATGGAAACCATATGTCAACCTTGTTGCATCGTGTTCGGGAGAGGTTCAAAAACACAAACCCTGAAAAGAACAAATCCGATGATTTAGAATAATTAGTAGAGCTTAAAGTCAAATTGAAAATTTTTGAAATTTACAAAATCATAATCATTCGGAATGATCAGTTGGCAATTTTAATGAAAAAAAAAAAAAATTATTGAAAAAACAAAATAGAGACTAAATTAATTAACAAACGAAGAGTATGTAAATTCAGTACATGATGCGTTTTTTCTCCTTTCTAATATTTTTGACTTGCATTTTTTGGAAAGAAATTGTGAAACCTAGAGTTTAATTCATCAGTGAACAGAATCCGGATGGAGTCATACGAAACTATCTTTAGTTCTAGTATCTCAAGGTTCTTCTTGTGATGAAATGAGAGACGTTACGATAACGAAAGAAAATAAGAAAATACAATATAATTTGTCACCTCATGTAAAGTCCAAGGACCTTCAAAAGTTATGTATGAAATAAAAATTTTGTAAGGGTTCGGTCGATTAGGTTTTCACCAGTAGCATCAAAATCTATATGTAAAACTTTGCTCACAAAGCATTCACGTTCATGAAAGTATTTAAGTCCATGCAACTTAATTGCATTTGAATGAACTAAATGAAGAGCTCATGAAGCCAGAATTGTTCTGCCCATAAGGCTACCCATATGATAGGGAATTTGATAGCCCATCAGGCATAAGAGCAGGCCCATCAGGCAAGAATCGCGCCCATCAGGCATAAAGAGGCCCATCAGGCGAAGACTTTGAGAAAGTCTTGACAATTGTGTTACTGTTGTATCCTAAGGGATAACAACAGTTTTATTAGGGGAGTGTGACGTATTGGGATCGACCAATACGTCGATTTAGTTATTAATTAATGGAAAAGTTAAACAATAGCTGGATGAGAGGAATGAGAAATGTGATTTCTCTTTCCTGCCATCCAGACTTTGGTCAGCAGTCCCACGGTGTCATTTGGACATCGTGGTAAGCAGTCCCACGATTTTTGCAAGTCCAGTTCAGGTGGCCTGAACTGTTTGACTGTCTTAGTTTGTGTCAATGATGGCATAAAAGAGTATTAGTGGAAAAAACCGTGAGACTGCTTAGCTCAGCAACTTGGAACTTTGGCGAGCTTTGGTGGGTCTTCTGGACTCACTAGAGACCAGAGTACGATAGGGAGTGGAGTCGCGAACATCTCCAGGCTCAGGCCTTCGGCCAAAAGACAATAATAGCGAGTCCAAGTTCCAAGTCGAGCTAACATCTTAATTACGCGTATACCGACCCATTTACGAACATTGTCGTGTATTTTAACAACTATCGTGAATATACCATACTTTTACCGATTAATACGCGAGTGTTCAATAACACCTTAACCCTTCCGAGATCCTTCCATCCGACATCCGCCGAGTGAGCGAACCCCCCGTGAGCTCACCGCCGAAGTTAGCCGAGGCGGAGTGAATAAAGGGTTATAATTATCTGGACGTAGAAAGGGAGCTTTAGAGTTCCCTATAGCAATAACCAAGACTAAAACCTTTAACCTTGAGTTTTACCTCCGGGTAAAACTCATAACGTCACATAAATAATCCAGAAAAATTATTTCTGAGGGTTTTAAATAATTTTAAAAATTAATTCAGTGTTTAAAATTTCAAAAAATTATTTCTGACGTGTTGAATAATTTTTGAAAAATTAAATCATCGTAAATAATTCAGAAAAATTATTTCTGACGGTTTTAAATAATTTTAAAATTTAATTCAGTGGTTATAAATTCAGAAAAATATTTCTGACGCAGAAAAATAATTTTTGAAAAATTAAATCATCATAAATAATTCAGAAAAATTATTTCTGAAGTTCTAAATAATTTTTAAAATTTAATTCAGTGTTTAAACCTCAGAAAAATATTTCTGACGCGTTAAATAATTTTTGAAAAATTAAATCATCATAAATACTTCCGAAAAATTATTTCTGACGTTCTGAATAATTTTTAATAATTTCATTCAGTATTTAAAAATTTCAGGAAGTTATTCCTGACGTTTTAAATAATTTTGAAGAATTAATTCATCGTGAAAAATTCGAAAGAATTATTCTTGATAAATTAAAAATCTTATTTTGAAATCCAAAGCAGGTACTTCCCACAAAAATCATTTACCCCCATATACACCAACTCAATCCGACTCTTCAATCATCAATAACAATTGGCTATTGCAACAAAAGGACATTGAACCAATCAATCAGAATCTGAAGGAAGGAAGGAAGTTTATCGATCAAACCCATACTCAAAAATAACTAAAATTATTCTTTGAATTATTGAGATTCAACGTGAGTAACTGGAGAAATTATTATTATTTTTTTTTTTTCGGTTGTTAAAGGAAACAGATTTCTTTACTCAAGTAATTAATGTTAAAGTTCATAGAAGAATTATTATCCGGGATAAAAATAGAATTAATTCAATTTATCCAAGAATTATTCAAGGAATTCAAAACCAATCCATGGAAATTAATTAAGGGATTAATTATTGAAATATCGGAAGAAACCAGGGATTTCCTTCTTGATGTAATATTTTCTCATAGTCAACATACTAAGCCTATTCAGGAATTTCTTGAGAATTTAGAATCAATTGTTTCTAATAAGGTTTGTATGATGATTTGTGAATTAATCGAGTTATCATGGGAGTAATTAATAGGGAAAAATTTAATTTTGAGTCTGTGCAAATCGAACATTATTACGCAATTGTGTGGAATTATATTGTAAGGGTTTTGCAAAACTTTATGATCATTTTGATTGCTCTTTATTTCATCAAGTTTTCTGTGAACCAATTAACTAAATTATTCTCTATTTGTCTGTATCATTTGAGAATTAAATTTTGAATTTCTAATCAATAAGTAAATGCGGAAAAAAAATAATAGATGAAGAATTTCATTATAAAAGGAAATTTTGACGTGGATACGTCTATAGTTTCGTTTTGAACTTTATGGGAACGGGGGGCGATTTTGTGAAATGATGTAAGTAGTATTTATGCCCCAGCGCCATCTACCGGGAAACATTTTACTCTTTCGAAAACTTATCATGTCACATTGATAACTTATCGACGGATAACTGCGAAATAACATACAGACAAAGTTAATCGTTCACACAAATACGTTGGTTTTCGTTTCATTATAAAACTTATGTCAAATTTATGGAAACTGAATTTAATTCAACTTCATGTCAGACTCACCCGACGACATTAGGGAATACCCGTTTGGACCTGCCTTTTGCTTGAAATATTGATGTCAATATTTCGTTATTGTATCATACTTTTCTTATCACCGACCAATACTTAATAAAGTGACATTAAAACAGTAACCATTGTATGCAACATGTTCTACTTCTCATATCTCTCTGAACGTGAGACGTATCCACGTTAAATTCTACGGCTGTATCGACGATACAGCCACCTGTCATTTTTTTTGTAATTAAGAATTTTGTCAAGCAATAATCAACATCCAGGTTAAGGATAGATTATTCTATTTTTGATTGAATATATTATCAGAGAAAAATAATTAGAGTAATTAGAGTCATTAGAGTCAACTAAATCCTCGATGATTAATTACTGCGTTGATTCAGATTGATTTCTGAGGAGCAGAAGGTTATTGGAGTAATGCCCAATAAGATGAGAGGATTCTCAAATAAAAACTAACTTTCTTATCAGTTGTTTTAAAATCACAAAATAGGGAAAAATTAATTTCACTGATAATTTTTATGCTGAGTTCAAGAATAGAGAATTTATTCGGTTGTTGGAATACTGTACGCGAAAAATTGTTCAATTATTAAATAATTTTATGGGAAATTTATCCAATAAATTAATGTTGTATGAACCTTAGCAAATTGCAAGGAAATATTGTCAATTAATTCAGTTAAAGGGGATAATTAAAGGAAAATTATATATATTATTGGGAAATTTTTGAGTATTTATTCCTAGAATTATATCGAAAAATCACCTCACCTATCCCAAGCTATTGTCGCAAGACAGGCTTAAAAAGGTAAAATCAACTACATCATATTTTGTGGATATTATTCAAAAGGTAAGTCTACGAAATCATGACGTAACACTGTTTATAAGATTGAATAATATTGATAAATAATGGTTTCTTGATATTGAATGGTGGAAAAAAAAATATTTCATTTTTTTAGATGATGAAAACTCGTAGCAAAAGCCATGGGAGTCAGCAAAAAACGCAGAACAAATCGATACAGCCGAAAATTGATACTCCCAAACTCCGAAAATCAAGGAATACAGTTAAAAAAATAAAAGTGAAACACAATTGCATCATCAAGAACGTTTGGAAAAGAAAAGAGAGGCGGAGAGAGCAAGGAGACAACGTATGCGAGAAAATCCAGAAGACCATGATTTGTATTGTAAAAAGGAACGAGAGAGGAATCAAAATAGGAAAAAAGATGGAAAAATTCTCACTATTAACCAGTTGTCAGAGAGAAAGAAACGGATCCGTCGTCGCAAGCAAAATGAGCGAAAGAGGAAGTCCAGGATTCAGCAAAAACCATCATCTACCTCACTCCAAGATGTTGATGAGAATGATCTGGTCTCGAAACAGGCAAGACTAGGGAAGAAGAGGATTGCTAAAAATTTGAAGAAGTGTTATCGTGATAATAGAAAATTGCAAGACGAGAACCTAAACCTGAAAAGATCTGTCAATACACTGAGGAAGAGGATTGCAAGAACGAAATTGAAGAAGCCAAAATCTACTTCTCCAAATTCCAAGGTGAATTACTTTTTGGATAAAAGACCAGTTGACAATGACATAAGGCAAAAACTCGTCACAAGTGAAATTCTCGTGCAACAATTGAGAGCTACATACAGAGACTCGACCAGTGATAAATCCAAACAAATTCTTGGAAGAGTTTTATGTGGAATGTAACGAGATTTTCTCGTCACGGTAAAATACACACAGTGAGTGAGTAGAGTTGGGAGAGAGAGAGACAGGAGGTGGCATCTGACGTCAGCCGAACAAGGCTCGACTGACGGTGAATAGATCATGGAGGAGAGGGGATACGCCAGTTCGGGTGGATTGAGTTTCCCACTCTCCAAAGTGACCGTTTTGGTATGCTATCGCTAATTTAGCATTCGTGTAGTTGAGGTTGGGTAGAATAGGGCCGACGTACAGGCTTCCCAACTGTGCGGTGTTAAAGGCTCCGCAGACTTAGCCTAGGGACGGACAGGCAGGTGTAAGAACTGCCGCTTCCCCTTCTCCGAGGAGATTGATGTCGGGCCAATCAGGCTGGTCCACGTCGAGAGAACGTAGCTCGAGTGGTACTGGAATGAGAAGCCTGGACTGGGAAGTTAAGCCCTGGGAGATTTCTGGTTAGTTCAGAACGGGCCCTCGTACAGAGCGGAACATAGAGATGACTGGCGAGTTATCGGAAGGCGTCACCTCGCATCGAGCGGGGAGGCGAGCAGAGGGAAATGCTCCTGCATCTCCCGAGTAGAGAATAGCGCTGGTTTCCGGTCGCGTGGAGTGCTACGTAGCCGGGCTTTGGATCTTCCGGCGAAACGATTGGGTGTTGGAGTGGACGTGTAGGTCGGGAGTTAACAGTGTCTCTGGCTGGGCCTTCGTCGCATTCGCCTCCCAGTCAAAGTAGCTGGGGGAATCTGACTCGCGATGATATTGCTGTTACTGGATGTGGAGGGAAAACCGCGTGAGCGTGTAGATCGGGAGTTAACAGTGTCTCTGGCAGGGTCTTCGCTACACGTGCCTTCACATTCCGGGCCCCGAGGGGTTAGAAGGATTCGCAAATCGGTCAAGGCCACTCGCCGTTAGCGATAACGCCGAGTGCAAAAGTCGGCTGATCGGGTAGAAATAACCCAGAGGCGAAGTACATGAGACTATGAGTCGGTTGAGAGAAGAATTCTCTCCGTATTCGCCGTCGGGGACGTGAAAACAGCCTCGATGAGCGAGCGGAAGCACTCCTAACATGGTGGACCTCGCCCCTCTACCGTGAAATACTGATGCTAGCGTGGCATCCGTGGGTCCCGTCCACGAGAAGTCCTCCAGGTGACGAGTTTTCCCTGGAGGCCGGTTTAGTTAGGTTTTCCGGATAAAATCTAGCTGGCGCCCAAATCGTAGCGATATGAGGAATGGGTAAAGAGTAGTTTGGGATTATTCCCCCGGTGGAAAACTGGAGGAAAATCCCTTACAGGAAAGGTCATCAAAAAATATCGAAATTTAACGACAGTTAAAAAACTCATTGTTCCTGTGGTGACGTCTCGTATTCGTCAGGATGGAGACCCTCTGGAATACGTGAGAAAAGAGAAGGCTAGTGTGAGCTTTATGCGAAATAAAATCACGTGTTTCTATGAAGAAAATTCACAAATCGATCCAGGAAAAAAACATTGTAGGAAAGTGAATGGTAAACTTGTTGCAAAGCATTATATGAATGCAAGTGTAAAGGATTTACATTCCAAATTCAATTCTGAGAGCTGAATTCGTGTGAGTTATTCTGTTTTCGCTAAGTATCGTCCATCTTATTGCGTTGCTCCAAAAGTGAGACAAAGAGATACGTGTGCTTGTTTCGTCCACGAAAATTTTGCATTGTTAGTGAATGCACTACACAGGATGACGATTCTAGGAGAAAATACGACTGAAAAAATCATCACACAACTCACATGTCATTAGAGATCGGAGCAATGTATTTCCAGAGTGTGCCAGACTTGTGAGAATAAAGAAGTGAATTTCAGTTTCCAAAATGTGCATCTGGATCAAGAAATGTTTTATATGAAGTGGGAGACATCCACTATCAACCGAATAAATGAGAAGACCAAGAAACCTATCACAGTGAAAATTACGAAGAAGAATAAAATCACGTGCAGAGTCGCTCAAGTGGTCGATGTATTCAAGAACGAGTTGGACTCTCTGATGGCTCACGAATATCGAATCACCCACCAAAAAAAAATTACCAAGAAATTGATAGAGAACTTGGAGAATGATGAGATGGTTCTGCTAATCAACTTCAGCGAGAATTATTCCAGTAAATACGGTACAGAGGTTCAATCAGTGCATTTTGGAGCCTCGAGAGACCAATATACGCTACATACTGGTATGCTATACACTGCTAGCTATACCAAGGGTTTCGCCACGTTATCCGAATCTCTCAGACATGATCCTGTGGCCATCATGGTCCATCTCAAGACGATTCTCAATGTTTTTTTATCTCAACACCTGGAAGTCAAAAAGCTCCATTTTATGAGTGATGGACCTACCACCCAATACCGGAACCGGAAGATGTTTTATCTTATAACACAATACCTCCCTGAATGTTATCCACAGATTCATACCATTACTTATAACTTCAGTGAGGCTGGGCATGGAAAGAGTCCTGCTGATGGTATTGGAGGTTGTCTGAAAAGATCAGCAGATGATCAAGTCAAGTATGGACACGATATTCCTAATTTCCAGACCCTCATTTCCACACTTCGCACTCGAGTGCCATCAGTGCACATTGACACTGTTATGAAGGAAGAGATTGAATACATTGATACTGCCCTGCCTACTGAAGTGAAGACTTTCCAAAGCACTATGAAAGTCCACCAATATACGTGGTTGAAAGAGAGCTGTAGCATCGTATTCTTCAATTCCTTGAGCTGCTTCGACTGTCCTCCAGGCACTAAGTGTGTTCATTTCTACCTAGGTTCCATGGATTACACCATCAGAGCCCCACCAGTATTCACAAGCTCCCAAGCTCCATCTCAAAAGCCCCAGAGAAAGAAGGCAAAGTCCAGCATTAAAGAAAAGAGGAATAACAGTGCACTCCCGAAATCCATGCCCAAAGCTCCTCCAGTTCCCCCTCCCCCTGTCAGGAGAAGTTCCAGGTTCGCGTTTTCTACGTCAAATTTGATTCTCGTGACTATAAACAAATTCCTTCAGGCCCGGCAAACGGTGTGGATTTTTATTATTCCCACTCCTGCCTCGATCTCACCCCTCCCCTGTTCACTCACCCCCCTGCTCCTTCACCTCTTTGCCCACCCACTCCTCTACCCTCTCATCTCCCCGCCACCCTCCCCACATAGCAAACGTCTGTTTTGCTGGGCCTAATTTTCTCTGTTCCTTTGCTAATTTCTCTTATTTTTTTCATCTCGTCATTTTCAGGATTGCAAAGCAGTAACCGAGCCCATCCTCTCCCATCGATACGAATTTACTATTTATATCTGTAATGATTCTCGTCTCTGAGTGATAGCTTACACATAGGCATTAACGTTGAGTCCAAAACTACCCTGTGATGTAGGAGATAATAAAAAAACAGAATTTATCAAATGTACATGAATAAATGTGACGGAATTGTTGTTCTTGTGTGAATATAAGTTCCAGTGGTCATATATTGGTACTTTAAATGGCCATATTCCACGAAAAAATTGTAAAACAAATCAATAAATGTTTGTCATTGTGTAAAGAGTTTGATTTATCAATTCTGAATCAGGCAGTCACTACCGTGGCAGCAGAACACCATCACTACTCTATTACTTCGAATGCTTTAGGGTGGTAGTACGGTGGTCTTCAGATAATACTTTTGGATCATGATAACATACAGAAACGTGAAAAAAATGGTTCTGCAGACATATTGAGATTTGGAAAAAATGCCATCTGAAAAATAACGATTTGCGAAGAATCACCCATGTGCAAAAACTGATGAGACCTATTAGATCCTTTACGATTAATTTTCATTCAGAACCAGGCTAGACCTTGTAATGCTCTCCTCCTTCCCCCTTCCTCACCTTCTCCTAACCCCTAACGTTTCATCCCTTGCTTCTATCCTTCTCCTTCTGTATGTATCTCACAGGAACCAATAAGTAATGGAATTAACAAACAATCAGACAAATGAATAAATTTTTAGTTAGTGTGACGAGGTCACACACGCCCCTACACTTTATCCCCTATATTTGGCTCCCGCCACTGTTGGGCAACCCCTATCCCCTGAATATTTCCTCCCCTCACCCTCCCCCTAGCAGCCACGAAGAGGATCCACAGCGATTGAACAGCAAGGACAACCGACACATCCACGAACCGCGCAATATGCCAGCAGCCCAACCGAGTGAAGGATAAAAGAAACTGTATATTAACTCCAGTGATGATGGGATTGAGAATGAAAGGAAGTTAGGATAATTCATTGGTGAAGACTGAAGTGCCAAGGCCGAAAAAGGGTAGACCTAG
This sequence comes from Coelinius sp. EB29, assembly GCA_035578325.1. NCBI lineage: Eukaryota > Metazoa > Arthropoda > Insecta > Hymenoptera > Braconidae > Coelinius > Coelinius sp. EB29. The sequence goes on along the minus strand of JAOZGT010000020.1, from coordinate 1,540,064 downwards.
TAAGCCCGAGAGAGAAAAATATAGAATGAAGAAAATGTAGAAAGAATAACTCGCCCGAATATACGCGAGTTTGGGCCAGCGGTACATATGCGCTGCGCGCCTCTCCCCACCATTGGATGGCCGCACGGAAGAGAGGAAAATGTAGAATGTAGAATGTAGAAAGAATAACTTACACGAGTTCGGCTCAGCTGTGCATGCTGCCGCGCGCGACTCCGCACCCCTGGTTCGCCGAGATACAAGAGAGGCCTAACTCGAGAAGTGCCGAAGATGCACGAGGGAGAGCCGAAGAGTCACTTCGTTCACAACCGTCGTGAGGGTAGCACATGTTTTGCTGCATTTTCTGTAGATATTATTGGCATTTGTAGTGCGACTAAAAGGAGAGATATTACTTGTACAAAGTACAGTGTTTTCAAGTAGAGTTTCCATCCAGCGGAGGAGTTGGAAAAGAGGCTGGTGCAGCGGTGGCTGCGATTGTATTCCGAGTGACGTCACCGAGGACGAGATCATCCCAAGTGAGTACGCACCGTAATCCCGTGCTCTTACCCGTATGGAAATTGTGTTAAGGCTACGATCAGTCTCAGATCAGGACATTACTCCGATACCTGATCAGGCATGTAACGCCTCGGACCGAGATTTTTCCACTCGGGTAGTTATTCCTTCTCTCTGTTCCCCCAACGGTGAGCCCCTCAGCCCATTTGCCCCCCTCAGTTTTTCATAGTATCATTGCTAGTATCATTTAGATCATTGTACATAATTAGAATACACCTTGTGCACCCTAGACATCGCGGGACATCGCAGTACACATTCCCCTTGAACTCAGGAGTATTTAGAGTCACGTCCCATTGTGTTATATCAATTGCTTGGCCTTACCCCTTCCCTAGATTGATAATAAAAGGCATTGGAAAGGAAGATTGTGTAATGATTTCGTGTAAATAATTAGAAGGACAATATATTCATTCGTACAGTATTCCCCTCGTGTACCTGGGTTATTCTTTACTCCTTCTCATCTTTTTCGGTATTAGTTGTAATTGAATGACCTCAAGGTCACATTAGTTTAAATATTGTTGCGTATCCCCCTTCGAACCCCTTCAATTGTCTATAGTCTGAAGGATGTCAGAGAATCCCGTTGGCAACGATTGTCTTTTGGATAACATCAAGTTTATTGAATTATCCTTGGAGATCTCAACCAGGATACATCGCTCTTGTACTTTCACTTGAATAATTAATTAATAAACCGCCCCAATGAATTAACCCAATTTGTGTGTGTTGTGACTTCTTTTTCTGGAAATAACATTGGTGTCAGAAGTGTTTTAAAGAACCTACGTGCAGGAAGTGAAGTGAATAGGTGTGAACTGTCAAACCCTCCATTGGTCACGACGGAGAAAAGAGACAAACCCTCCATCAATTCCTGTGACTCTTAATTCCATCATTTGGATTATTATTAGTAGCAAATAACATTGAAATTAAAAAAAAAAAAAAAAAAAAAGTGAATGAGTGTGCAACTGTAAAACCCTCCATCGCTCCCGACGGGAAGCAACCCTCCATCCTCCTGTGATTCATGGGCTACATAAATTAAAATTAAAATTAAATAAATAAAAAAAAATAAAAAAAAATAAAAAATAAAGAATAATAAAATTTAAAAAAAAAATAAAAAAAATGTCAGACAGGTCGTTATCGATAAACCGTTATCGATAACGACAACCTCAGAATTCATTAAACCCTCGATTACACAATAATTATCGAGATTTTTCTTCCAATCGCGACAAACAAACCCAAAATAACTATTCTAATCCAGGACCTAAAATTTCGTGTTACAAATGCAATCGTCTTGGCCACTATGCCAATAAATGTACAACATTTAATAATAACATCCAGCAGAATTTTTCAAATACCTCTCACAATAATTCCTCACAACATTTCAACCAAAATAGCAATAATAATCATCCCTACCGCAATTTCAGCAACGGGAATAACAGTTTTAGACCAAAATTTTGCAATTTTTCAACAGAATAATAACAAACATTCAAACCAAAACAAATCTACCAACACTAACAGGAATTCGGAAAACTAGATGGAGTCAATTTGTTGGGGGACAAATTGACTCAATCAACTTCAAATCATTCTAAATGTTTTCAGGTCAAAACAAATTTTCGAGATTTAATTCTTAATTTACAGCTGAATGGGAAAATCAATGAATATTCTTGTACCATGATCGTTGACACAGCTGCTGACATTACTCTGGTCAATCCCAACCTTTTCAACAATAATTTATCAGGATTGATAGATTCTATCAAAAACATCATGATTCTAATTGTTTCCGGTGAACAATTTCTTCATGAAGCAGTTAAACAAATTACTGTTACTGTAGGAAGTTGTTCTGTGACTTTGAACGCAGTTTTTGCTAATATTTCACAGAATTGTATCCTGGGATTGGACTTCCTTTACAAGTCGGGTCTTTTAGAAGATTTCCAAACAATTATCAATCGAAAATTCAACATTGATAACCCACAAAACATAATTGTAGCTCAACAAACGGTTATACAAAGAAATTCTAGACACTCTTTGGATATCCCTGAATTTTTAATGAAACTTTATCAGGATTCATGTGAGTTTTTGGATAAACAAGAACAACAACGATTCAAAAATTTTCTCTCCAATAATCAAGAATGTTTTTCAGCAAATTCTCATGATATAGGTTTATATCCGGGATGTAAACATAAAATCATCACAGAAAACTGTCACCCAATCAAGCAAAATCCTCGTAGAGTTCCTTTCCATCATCAGGATAAAGTTTTCAATTTGCTTGAAGAGATGAAAACACAAAAAATTATTGAACCCAGTTATAGTCCATGGGCATCTCCTGTTGTCTTAATAAAAAAGAAAGATGGTTCTCTCCGATTTTGCGTCGATTATCGTCAACTCAATAACGTTACAAAAAAAGATTCAATGCCTTTACCTCGCGACGAAGAAATTTTCGACGCAAGTGCGGAATCGTACTGGTTTTCTACTATTGACTTGAAGAGTGGATATTGGCAGGTCGAACTAGATCCTCAGGATAAAGAAAAAACAGCTTTTTGTATCGGGAACGAATTATGGCAGTTCAAAATTCTTCCTTTCGGTCTTTGCAATGCCCCTGCAACCTTTGTTAGAATAATGAATGAAGTTTTGCAAGGGTTGGTTGGAAAAATCTGTCGTGTATTTCTAGACGACATCATTGTCTTCGGTCGAAATTTTAATGATCATTTACATAATCTCGAACTTGTTTTCTCTCGTTTAACAACAGCTAATCTCAAAGTAAACACTAAGAAATGTGTTTTCTTCAAACATGAAGTACTATATTTAGGCCACATTATTTCCAAAAAGGGAATCAAATGTTCCCCAGAAAAAATCTCTTCTATTATTGAATGGCCAGTTCCTCGAAATAAACGTCAAGTCAGAAGCTTCCTTGGAACAGCTTCTTATTATCAGAAATATATTAAAGGTTTTGCTAGCATCGCTAAGCCCCTGCATGTTTTAACTGAGGATAAGATTCCTTTCAAATGGACTCCTGAGGCTCAAGCTAGTTTCGATCGATTAAAATCCATTTTAACTTCTCCACCTATCCGATCTGTTCCAATTCCTGATGGAGATTTTATTTTAGATACTGACGCTTCATTATTTGCCCTAGGAGCAACTCTTTCGCAAATTCAAAACGGTGAAGAGAAAGTCATTGCTTATTTCAGCAAATGTTTGAATAAATCGGAAAGAAATTATTGTGTCACTCGTAGAGAACTTTTAGCAGTAGTCTCATCCGTCGAACATTTCAGTCATTATTTATTAGGAAGGAAATTTCTCATCAGAACTGATCATGCAGCATTAAAATGGCTTCTCTCATTCAAAAATCCTCAAGACCAAGTCGCTCGTTGCATTGAAGTTCTTTTCACATATCATTTCGATATTACTCATAGATCAGGTCATCTCCATGGCAATGCAGATGGTCTATCTAGACGCCCCTGTACTTGTAAAAAGTGTCATAGGCTCAATTTACTTGAGGAAGAAATAGAAAAACGTGTTTATCAAACAATCTGCATCGCTGACAACGATCAAAACTGGTCTCAATTACAATCCAACGATCCAATACTCCACATATTGATTGAATCAAAGAAAAATAATCAACGTCCCGAGTGGCACGAAGTCTTTCACTTGGGTCCAGAGATTAAAATGTATCTGTTGTATTGGGATTCTTTAAAATTAAAAGACGATGTTCTTTATCGTTGTTGGGAATCCTCGGACACATCAAAAATAACACTCCAAAGGTAACACGTCACCACAACACAAACAAAAATAACACAAACAAAAATAACATACAAAAATAACACAAGCAAAAATAAAATAAACAAAAATATCACAAACATAAATAACACAGACAAAAATATCATAAACATAAATAACACAGATAAGGATAATACTAATAGTTATTGGCACTGAGGAAAAAATTTATTAAAGTAATTCATTTCGATTGAATTTAAACGTCAAGTTATGATTTTTTTAAAAATATCAATTTAACACGTGTTCTTATCGAAAATTCACGAAAAGTTGGTGAAAACGATGAAAAATGGGTCTAGCGTAATGAAACTCCGGCTATAGGTCAATCGTTACGTAAAGAAAAAACGTTATATTCTTACGCTTCCCTCAGACTAATAATTAGTTATAAAAAATGCCAAAATAAGCGAAAATTTACCTTTCTTGCGCGCGCAGCTGGAAAGTACGACAACGTCGCAACACATTCAAAGAGAGAGGGCAGCGCGCAAAATACAAATCTGGGGTATCTGGGGGATGAATAAACGTTTACAGCCGAGTGTGGCCCTAGTCAGCCAATGGTACCAGCCCGTGTTACCAAATTTTTCTAGTTCCCAACGTTGCCGCTGTTAACGACCAGATTTTTTTTTTTTTTCAAAAATTATTAAATTGATTGTTGGAAATTTTTTGATCGATCCTATGAATATCTATTAGGAAAAAGAGTCATGAGGAATATAATGGCACTATAAAAGTGACCAAATATAACCTCAATGGGGTAATTCAAAATTTCATTTTTTCGTGTTCAGGGGTTGGAATTCCCCAGAAAATCCTACCTTTCTCCTACAGCTCACCCCCCCCCCCCCCCCGTTGCAATCAAGGCAGAACATTCTTAAGTTCAAATATATCTTATTATTCCAAGTTATTCATGTTTATGTTTTTTTTGTTTGTGTTGTTTTGGTTTGTGTTATTTTGGTTTGTGTTATTTTTGTTTGTGTTATTTTTGTTTGAGTTATTTTTGTATGTTATTTTTGTTTGTGTTATGGTGACATGGAACCCACTCCAAATTGTTGTCCCTCAAGCAAAAATTCAAGAAATTCTTAGAATTTCTCATGATTCTCCTCTCGGTGCTCATTTTAAAGTCAACAAAATGGTAGACAATATACGAAAACGATTCTATTGGTCAACTTGTAAATTTGATGTCGAGAATTGGTGTCGAAGATGTTCTATTTGTTTCAGTAGAGATGGTCCATCACATCGGGCTCAAGGTGAACTACAAATTTACAATGTTGGTTGCCCTTTTGAGAGAATTGCAGTCGACATTTTAGGCCCCTTACCAAAAATATTCAATGGTAACCGATTCGTTTTAGTAGTTACTATTATTTTTCTCGATGGCCAGAGGCGGTTCCACTGCCCAATCATCAAGCGGCAACTATTGCTGAAGCTCTGATAATTCATGTAATTTCACGATTTGGCATACCCCTAGAAATACACTCTGATCAAGGAAGAGATTTCGAATCTTCAATTTTTACCGAAATGATGAAACTCCTAGGTATTCACAAGACTCGAACAACTCCGCTTCACCCACAATCTAATGGGATGGTCGAACGATTAAACAGGACTTTACTTAATTACCTGGCTAAATTCATTAGTGATAATCAGAGGGTCTGGGACAAATGGTTGCCATTATTCCTTCTGGCTTACCGTTCTTCGAGGCATCAAACGGCGCAATTCACCCCTGCGATGTTGATGTTTGGTAGGGAATTGAGACTCCCCTTGGATTTACTACAGGGTACACCCTCATTGAACTCTAACAATCACGTTAATCTTCTTGATTATGTTAATCAATTGCAGGAAAGATTGGTGGAAACTCATCAACAAGTTAGAGAAAGTTGGAGATTAAAAAGTGATAAAATGAAATCCAAATTTGATTTAAAAGCTCACATGATTTACTTTGCACCGGGACAGAAAGTTTGGCTCTTTGCCCCCAAAAGAGTCAAAGGTAAATGTCCAAAGATCCAAAGAAATTGGGAAAAGACGTACGTGATTACATCAAAATTAAATGATGTAGTCTACCGAATTCAAAAACTTCTTAAAGGAAAATTTAAAGTAGTACACGTTAACCGTCTTTGGCCAATGGAACATGATGATGAGGAATAAGCATCATCGTGGATCTTGAATTGTACCATGACCTCATTATTATTGTTTATCTGTGGTTAACAGATTGTCTGTGGTTAACAGACTGACCTCATTATTATTTGTTTATCTGTGGTTAACAGATTGTCTGTGGTTAACAGACTGGCCTGATTATTTGTTTATCTGTGGTTTAACAGATTGTCTGTGGTGTAACAGACTGGCCTGATTATTTGTTTATCTATGGTTTAACAGATTGTCTGTGGTGTAACAGACTGGCCTGATTATTTGTTTATCTGTGGTTTAACAGATTGTCTGTGGTGTAACAGACTGGCCTGATTATTGTTTATCTGTGGTTTAACAGATTGTCTGTGGTGTAACAGACTGGCCTAATTATTGTTTATCTGTGGTTGAACAGATTGTCTGTGGTGTAACAGACTGGCCTGATTATTGTTTATCTGTGGTTTAACAGATTGTCTGTGGTGTAACAGACTGGCCTGATTATTTGTTTATCTGTGGTTTAACAGATTGTCTGTGGTGTAACAGACTGGCCTGATTATTTGTTTATCTGTGATTTAATGACCTGAAAATTCCATGTTTTATTATGTTTTGACAATGTGATTGAATGAATGTATTTGTTGAAGTAGATAATGCTCGTTTTGGCTTGATGGCAATAAAATTTCGAAAGCTTTCAAAAATCAGTAGTCATTATTTAGAGCCAATTTGAATTTTTGGTAGTGCTTGAACGATAGTTATTTGAAAAATAGTTACTTTTTACCTTTTGGTTGAATGAAGTTTTATTGAAATATGTTGTTCTAATCTGAGGAATTCTTTGTGTTGAGTTATTTACAGATGCTGAGACCGAAACAGAAAATTTTGTGTGAATGATTATTTTTTTTTTTTTTAATTTGCATGGGAAAGGAAGAAATAAGTCAAATCAAACACTGACATTCACACATCATTAAAGAATGGATTGCATGAGGAAAAACACAATTCCTTTGAACACAACATCATAAATGAAGATTGTAATAGACACTTTTGGAAATATTGAATTTATATAGAGTCAAACAACTGTGTGAATCGGGACTGTTCTTCAACGTTGATTTCTGAGAGGTTTTAGTTGAAGAACAGACTGGGGCCCTTCCTATATGAGATCTTACAACTTGTTAAATTTTGTTTCTTTGTCTAACAACTTCTTCAACAATCAGAAGTTGTAATACCTCAGATAGCCCCCGGTATGATTGCCGGGGCGGCAATCTTTTCGCGAAGGGGAGTAGTGTTGCGTATCCCCCTTCGAACCCCTTCAATTGTCTATAGTCTGAAGGATGTCAGAGAATCCCGTTGGCAACGATTGTCATTTGGATAACATCAAGTTTATTGAATTATCCTTGGAGATCTCAACCAAGATACATCGCTCTTGTACTCTCACTTGAATAATTAATTAATAAACTGCCCCAATGAATTAACCCAATTTGTGTGTGTTGTGACTTCTTTTTCTGGGAATAACAATATAAATGCCTCGAATAATCGAGAAACGTGTTTACAAATGGGCATGATAGCGTCGTAAAATATAGATATGTAAAAATACATATTTACATATCTATATCACATACTTATACATATTTATATCTTTACTCTTCTTCTTCACAGACATCATCAATATAATAAGTACATTTTTCATAGATGATTCCCGCCATTGACTTTGAACATTAATAATTTTGTCATGGTCAATATGACTACTTTATTCATTTATATCACTAAACCACTCATATAATCCTTCCACTATTCCTCGGGCAGATTGTGTACACTAATGCTCGTCAATATAATTAATAATTAGTCCACTGCCGAAAATTTATTCATCTTTCTTTCAAATTTCTAAATAGCATCAATAATTAAGAATGAATGAAAAATATTCACCATTTATCAATATTCAAATATTCAAGAAGAACTCATCCAATCAACCCAAATTCTAAACGGCGTTGGGAGACTTATTCAGGATTGAAAAGGACTCATAGACATTCGTAAGATAATGAATGTCAAGCCTGAATAGTCCTAGAGGAGTTATCAGAACATATTGGACTGCTCTAGGTTTAGATTGATTCAAGTAGGAGTAGTTGGGATTAAAAAGAATCAAATACTCGACTCGGGATATATTGTTATATATACAGTATATACACAACACCCATAAAACTAGGGATTCTGTCATTAAATTTAAGAGATGAAATTTCTAACATCCAGGATCGGAACTTCACAGAATTTCAATGTTTAATATTCTGAATTTATGAACATGGGTTCTTGAATTTCGAACATCTTGAATTGAAACAATGAGTGGAATAATCACGAGGGTCAAACAGATAAGCGAGTGGAGTGATTACGAGGGTTAAGTAGGGGTCACAGGTATAACAGGTTGAAATGATAAAAATAATTAATTGTAATTAATAGTTGCAATAGTTGTCATTAAGGAATTTTAATGTTTATTCTTAACTTGTTTTATACAATAAAGGAAGCCCTGATGATGAGCACTTTCGGTACTCGAAATATTGGCTAATTATGGGAATTTTTGGAGATAATTTCTTGTTTTAATTGTTACTGTGACCGCATAATGGCTCTTGGAGGAGCATCACAAAGGGCTAAAATAAGGTGCACTCGGTCGGTTCCGAGGCAACTTCCAACGCCACCAAAGCGCCGATTTTTTTGCACCTAACCATTGTTGAATAATTACGAATGCCAATCTCCAAATGCCACACACAGGTGCTCATCTCACCTCGAATTGCTCTACATCTCGACCTTCAAAATCAATCGGAATTTTCAGCCATGGGATTCGTTTTTTAGCCTTTCCTATGTAACATAGGAAGCCCTCTTATGTACCACAGGAAGCTCTCCTATGTAACATAGAAAATTCTCCCATGTTCTGTAACAAGATTTTTCACTGGGGACTGAAAAACCAGGTTATCTCCGCCGTTTTCCCTTACCTTTGCTAAAACACAATAACCTCTAGCAACCGCTAGTTATGAATACGTGGGCGCCAGCCGCTCTTTTCTGCTGCGGGAATGACAAACCGGAAGAACAAACCAAAACGAAACCAAAAACGTAGAGAAACGACAAACTAACGATGTCCAAAAAAGCTTAAATCTAAGGGGTGATAAGGGAAAGATGGTGAATGCTCCGCGCTGCTCAGGGGATAGGTTGTGGAGAGAGGGGTGGGTCGGATGGAAACGAAAATGGCGGGCTCTTATACTAAAAAAAATCAACTCAAAAGACCAGAATTATGCTGTAAATTATACGAGTTCTCTATTGACTCCAAAAGAACAAAAAAAGTATCCAAAAATAATACAGATTATCCATCGAAGGCTCCAGGCCTTATGAAACTCAATAATAACGAAAATAAACTAATCTTGGATTTGCATCCGATACAAAAAAGGAATTCAAAAAAAAAGAATAAATACTCTTCAAAATAAATTCATACTACGGGAGAGTCCTATTCCCAGAATACAAAGAAAAAGAGAGAGACAAGAAATCCAATATTTCAAAAAAAAAAACGAAATTAATTTTCAGCTCCACAAACGGGATACATCAATTCTTAGCTCGATAATATTTCACTTAAAACTCTCCTACGGCCATATAGCGATCACAAAAACCAGTTAAAGAATTGAAAATGAATAGATATCAATGATCCAAACTGATATCTATGCATTGTATTTTCTAGGTTAGAAGAGGCCAATGACATGTATTTTTACTGTCTTGTATAATTTTTGGTTATTTTTGTTCTGCTCCCTTAACATTCAATGGGATTTAGGTAAATTATGAAATTCTGTCGTTTATTTTGTTATTTTAATTTTTTTTTTTTTTTTTTCTGAATGATATATAGATAGACTTGATTTGTAAAATATTTATAATTTTTTGTTAATTTTTCGCAGAACAATAAAATATTGCCCTGATGATGGACACATATAGTGTCCGAAACGTTGGCATCTTTCAATGAAATGAATTGTCTTTAATATTCATTTTCAATTCTTTAACTGGTTTTTGTGATCGCTATATGGTCGTAGGAGAGTTTTAAGTGAATTAATGGAAAGCGATTGGAATTAATATCATCGATAATATTTCAATCGTACACAATGAAACCAATATCGGCGAATTATGCACCGAAATTCGTAATAATAATAATGCTCGGACCTGATACGGTCTTTTTACTCGTAATTCTTCTAAAGTTTGGCCGATAAATTTCCTAAATCTGCCCTACCTGGCCTAACCGTCGGTTAATCCGACACAACTAACAAATGGGTATCTCTACGCGAATTTTTCCCATAAAATACCTAACAATTTACACCTCATTATGAGGTTAATCGAGCAAAAGAAAAACGTAAAACTCGCATTCAGCGAAATGCTAACGTGCCGAGGCACAACAGGTGCTGGCGAACGGCCTAAGCGGACTCGGGGAGCGGGTATTTTACCCAAAAGAAAAGGGAAATAAAAGAAAAACGGGTCTCAAAACCCTAAAATCGTATTCTAAATGCACCTGAGGTTAATTAAACGTCTCATTTCGAGACTAAAAACTCTTATTAAACCTGAATAATTTCGGTAAAGATAACGGGTATGGAGGAGGCACATCAGACGATGTTAGCTGGCCGACGGCCCAAAGCAGAGTCAGTCGGATTCTAATAATTCTCGCTCACTTCACAGCGCAACCGTTGTCGTACACGGATAAATTTCGACTGCGACACCGATCGATAGAGCGGTCGATGTCTAAAGGAGAGTCTACAATAGACGTGCGTGCATTACGTTGCGCGTGCGTTGAGACGTTGCGCCACTGCGTGTGCGTCGTACGGAGTACGTACAGCGCGCTTCCAGGCTGTCGAATTTAAAATAACCCATAACTGATCCTATGATTACGAAAAAATGTTTTTATGAATTAAATTCTTAGGAATACCGTGTGGATTTATTTATCAATCAATATCCTACTCAATAATTATGATCATGACGAAACTATTCCGACAGCGGCAGAATTGGATATAGGTTAAGACCGTTGCAATGAGCAGAACTCCTTTCATTCATCAACATCTCCAAAACCATAGCAGATAATATGATCAATTAATGAATTAACAATATTATCACTTAATGATTAATTATATGAATTAATATTCTGACTTTCAAGAGAGCGATGAGTTTAATTATGACCCAAGACTCAAAATATAAAACTGATGAATACAATAGCATAGGAATTTATCGAATGATACGCGATCCTCGAAACACATGAGAGTACTGCCAAGGAGTTTGAGCATTTCCGACTGGAGAAGTAAAATAGTCTCGAAGAGTATTCCGCTGCTCAACTGCTATTCGAGAGTTACGGGATGCATCAATATTCCTCTGCTCTCCAACTGGTCGTCGCCAATCAGGAGCACTGTACAATCGGGCTTCCTCTGGTAATGCAGTTTCTGTATCCATTAGGAAATTATGTAGGCAAACTGTCGCATTCACTATTGGAACTATATCAGAAGGATTCCAGGCTAAAGTTCGGTGCAAAATTTGGAATCTAGATGATAAGATCCCGAAAGCATTTTCAATACATCGCCTAGCCCGCGATCGTCTATAATTAAAGACAGTTTGTGAAGAATGCAATTTCTCTCCTGGGTATGGAGTCATAATGAATTTGGTCAGTGGAAACGCTGCATCAGCAACAAATGAAAAGTGTGTAATTTTATCGCACCCTGGAAGCTTAGCAGGAGTAGGTAAATCAACTTCATCGGCATTTAAGGCTGCGGATAAATCTGAATAGCTCCATACCCCCCCGTCACTGATGGATCCTGTAGATTAATTCCATATTATTCCAAAACCAATTATGTTAATGCATAAAGACGATGATTATTGAAGTTACCAACCGTACTGGCCAACATCCACCCAGTTGAATCGGTACCAAGCATCACATGATGCCATTAAAACAATGCTGAAGCGTTTTTTGTAATTATAGTACAGGAATCCTGAATTGCGAGGTGCTTGTATCATAATGTGCTTGCCATCGAGAGCTCCTAAACAATTAGGGAACTGCCACTTGTGGTAAAAACCCTTGGCCACCTTCTTCCATTTACTTTTATTCATAGGGGGAAGATATATGAGCCGTAGAGCCTGGTAAATTGCTCGACAAGTCTCGGGTATCAATACATATGCTGTAGATTTTCCAATACGGAACTGCCATGCTTTTGATTTGACGCTATCAGCATGAGCCAGATAGCTAATGGAAAGTCGGAAATTTAGAAAGATTAGGATCGATACAAATTATCTCAAATTCTTAATCATACGATAAGGTGAGTGCCAATCGGAGTTCAGTCTCTAGAGGTTTTCTTCTACTCTTTTTGATTAAATGTGGGGTTATCAATTCTAGTAGGATATCGAATTGCTCGGGCCACATCCTGGTGAACAGAAAGAATTCTTCGTGATCAGTAAGCTTCATTTCCCGAAAGATTGTGGTGCAATATCCGTTGTCATCTCGTGATCTATTCAATGGTCTAACCCACCATCTACGAGTATTCTTCTTACTTAGCCACACTAACCCACCTAATATCATCGTATTCAAAGCTAAACCAATTAAGAAGAATATGTCAAACTTTTCTTGATCCATTGAAGGATATGGGGATCAAAAGGTTATTGTCAATGTCAAATCTCTTCTCGTACTAGAACTGCTTTTGAAATAAAACTCATGACCTACTTCAAGGCATTCCATTTCATATACCAATCATCTAGGAGGGTCAATAATAATGAATGCATTGAGTAGAATTCCGAATATTGTGCATCTCCTCAAAGTACCTGTCACGTGCTCCAAGATGTCCTTTTGATGATCATTAATTCGATGGTTATAGAAATAGATTCTCACCCGCTCTCTCATGCATTTCATGTGTAGGAAATGAAATGGAAAAAATCTGTTTCGTTGAAATATGATTTATTCGAAGGAACAGAAATAGAGGTACATTCAAGAAATAACAAGTTTTTAGTTCCACGAGTTGTACTACATTTTTCATTCCAATTTTAGAGTTATGTCGATAGTTGCTGATTTTAGGAAAAAAAGATGAAGAAATATTGAATTTAAATATTGAATATTAAATATTAAGGTAATTTATTAATATTGAAAGAAAGAAATATCGAAAATATTCTTGAAAGTGAAATCAATTTCTTACAAAGTAGAGCTGGTGGTGATTAGTAACATACCTTGAGAACCAGGCAATTGAATGATGAATCAGAAGGTGAATTGAAATCGAACGTGAGTTCTGAAAGACTTCTGATAATTCCTTAATCGATAAACAATGACGAGGGGAATAGAAACAAAAATTAAATGCGTATCACTCAATAAAAACAAAGTGCACTCTGTTATCAGATGACGAACAACTGAGGCAAAATTAGAAAATGATAGGAAATAGCAAAGAAAAATTCTAGTTCTCAAGGAAAGAATGTGAATGAAGAGAACTCATTTTTTCTTCAAGGAATTCTTCAGGAATGTTTCAGTAAACTGCATAAGTTTGATGATGTATTTCATCTGGAGATCCTCTGGAATTTTATCAAAGCAGTAGGCCATAATTTTCGATGGGTAATGGGCCTTATCAATTTGAGACTGAGAGATCACCGATTTGTTTGGACTAGGGCGTGCAAGATACTCTGGAATTGATTCCCATTTGTTAGTGGATTGAGGATCCAAGGATCTACGAGATTTCTTCTTTGGAATGTACACTGAGCCATCATCTGACTCATCAGAAGAGAGGATTCGATGCTTCAATGCGAGAGAATCATGTTTAGAGTTAGCAATCTGAGCTGGACTCGAGTGGTACAGGCTAGGGTTACAACGAACACCATGATCTTCATCATTACTGGAAACTACCAAAAAAAGAGTTTCAAATGAGTTTCAAGTGTCTACTTTGATTTTATGGCCAGAGTCCAGATTTACGTACGAATTTCAATAGTCTGAATTGGAGTATTGGCATTTTTTTCTACGTGAGATTTCTCATCTTGCTTGAGATCCTTTTTCTTTATTTCCAAATGACATTGTTGATTGCTTGAATTCATTCTTTCTCCCTCAACACTAATTTTCTGACACGTAAATTCTATTCGTTCAGACCTGAAAGTTATGAATAAATTGCTCGATAAATTTAGATACAAAATTCCATAAAATAGCTGTATCCAATCGTCTAATACCTATTCATCTTAATGTTCAAGAACTTCAAATCATTGAAATAGAGCCAGGTGGACTTGTACTCTGCTGATTGTTTTTCCAGCTTGTATTCTTTCACGTACATATCAGCCAATGCCTTAAATCTCATGAAAGCAATGGTGCCTCATCAAATAAAATTGAATGTGGAGATTTCATATTATTATCATAAAAAATAGTTGGTTACACGAAAAGTGGATATTTACCAGATATCATGGGGACCAGTTGTTTTCCTATCAACTCCCAAGTACTGCGATTTTCTTCTTTAGCATAAAATAATTTCAACTCTTTGTCCCAAACTTCTGGGTTTGATTTAACCACTGCAATTAACTGCTTATTGAGAACATCCATGGTGATATTTTTTGCACCAAGTTGATAAAAAAATATTTCTCAAGGATAAAGATAGCTATATTGATGTTTTCAGAGCAACTGTCACTTTGAAATGATTTTCTTTTGTTATTTTTCCATTGATCGATGCAAATATCATTCAAAAATGGACGCCAAACAGACAATGCAATTAATTGCTTTGGTGAAAAAAAATCCCCCTCTATGGAATAAAGAATCTCCAGGATACAAAGATTCCAATGCCAAAATCAAAGCTTTTGAAGCCATTGGAGCAGCCATTAACCCTCCCGTTACTGGTAAAGATCACCAAATGATTGATAGTGAACCTACCTATATTTCTGTCAAAATTTATTGATATAGGTACAGAAGCTGCCACGAGATTCGAGTCCTTACGAGACAACCTGGGGAAGGAATATAAAAAAGTACAGAACTCAATGAAATTTCCTTCTGGTAGTGGTGGCTCAGTTGGAGTTTATGAACCGAAGTGAACATACTACTCGGAGATGTTTTTTTTGAAGAACTATATCCACCCCAGGCAGTGATTGAGCTTTTCTATAAAATCTCTAATAGTGCTGAGGGAATTATTGACTATACTGTTTCATTAAAATTTCCAGGACTGAATCCAATATGACCCTAAATGTGGAGCACACCAAGCAGCCACTAAATACCGCCCATGACTCTGTCCTTATAGAATTGGCAGACTGGTTGAAGTTGCCCGAGGGTTTCATGGACATTGTAACTCCAGAGACAGTATCTCCCAAGTCTGAATCTCCAACTGTACCTGTGGAACATGAGCAGACAAATACATCACTCCAATCACAGAAACGAAGTGCTGATTCTGGTATCTCTCAATCGAAAGACTCTCACAACGACTCAACAGGGGAGAAAATACCATCCAACTCATCCAAATCTGCTCATCAAAAATCCCCAATCAATTCCCAAAACAATAAATCTTTCAATATCGAAAACAGTTGTTAGTACCAAAAACTCAATCTTAATTTTCAACATCTCAATAAATACCAGAATATGTCGATGATAGTGATTTTGAAGAAAAAATCTTGAAGGACCTTTTATTTAGCCCTGAAAATTACCTGCAAAAAAAATCCTCCGTCATTTTTCTTTAAATCGCTCATTCACCAGATAAATTGACATTAATGAGATATGAACTATTAACTGAGTAACTTTTACCAATTCTCTTTCCAATTGTGTTTTTAGCTGATGAAGAAAACAATAGCTATTCTTGAAAGGCCCAAAAAATCATAAAACTGGAACTAATGAATAACAGACAAGTAAAACACGTAACACCACCCCTTGATCCTTTTGCCATCAAGAAAAATCAGAAACAGAATCAGTGGGGTAAAGAGCTGGCCCACGCAGCTTCCAAAACTGCAGAGGTATTGGAGAAATTTAATTGTCAATCAGTAAAAAAAGTCGATTCGTCACAAGAGGATATGCAGCGAGCTACTGCTGTTATCCCCTACAGTTTACTATTTGTATCGGAGAAACGACGAGTCAAATGTATTCGAGAAATGCTGCAAGTTATCGAACGATACCAGGAAGAATCCCGACTGGACCCCTAAAGATCAGAGATCAACTTCACAAATTTGTTGATTCTTCTCTCTCAACATTTTTCTCCAATCGATTCACATTAATTTCTTTTCTATTGTTCATTATTGCTATTATCCTAACCCACTGGCATAGTCACTGTGGTGAGGAGGCAGATTGTTAGAATAGAGCATGTTGTGCTACGTTATGCACCTTCAAATACCTATATGTATCCATGAAAAAATTTACTTTTCGTGATTCATATATCTCCTCCTGGGCTGTCAGATAGTTTACTTTAATTTTGTGAAGTTTTTTCAATTCTGCGCTTATGTTTAAATGATGCTGATACATGAAAATAAAGTGGATTGATTTGAAATTATGGAATTTTTATTAATGATGAATTTTGAGACAGCATTTTTTATTTTCAGAGGTTAACTTAAGGTATGATTTCGGAGCACGTTGCGATCACAGCGTCCATGACTCGACTGACGTGACGTTTCGCTGCGCTTCACCGCTGCGCAGAAACGCAACCGCGACGCGACCCCCGCACGTCTATTGTAGACTCTCCTTAAGGCTCACGGAGATGCGTAATAACAGCGCCGTAGCGATGGCTAGCGCGTAGAACTACGCATTCAAACTCAACGGGATTCTTAGGTTTCCATCCATAATGGATGTAATGGTTATTTTCGTTATAAGGCCGTGAAGCGCGGTCTCACGAAGAAGTGAGACTGTTGCTGCCCGAGCCGAAGGCGAGGGCAGCAAGTCGAGCGAGAGTGAGACCGAGCGAAGCGGCCGAATGACGAACAACATTTTTTGTCAACGGCGCCTCTGAGACTCGGTTTTACGACGTGTTGGTAGGCCGCCGGGCAGCGCTGTGAAGCGCTGCCTGGCGGCCTACCAACGTGTCGTAGAACTGAGTTTCAGAGGCGTCCGTGACGAAATGATTAATTTACATAAAATTCTCGAGTGGAGGGCGGTTGTTGGCCCTGGCAGTGCTCTAGATGGGGTCTCGCCTCCTCGGGGCTGTCTCTCGGGGTCCCTACGGGTCAGGCTGATGTCTTAACACATACTAAAACAAAGGGCAGAGTACTCAGGGCACTTCCATAAACGGAATTTCGAACTGCAACCTTGACAATCCACGAGGCGATCCACGGTTGCGATGATTCTCGTGGCCTGTCACCTGATACGTAAACGTACCGGCCTGATCCTCAAGGCCCGCTAATCGAGCGGTAATATTTTAATTACTTCTATACATTTCCCCGGGGATTTGGATACTAAGATATTCCATAATTCAATCACGTAGCTCAGTATGTTGGCCAATACCGTGATTAAACCCGAATTCCTAGCTTATATAGATAATTCTGCTCACTCTAACGAACTCGACCATAATAATTAAAATAATAATACACAAAAAGATATCTCTAACCCTAACTCCGGAAAATCGGATACTTGAACTAACTCGAAGCGCGACTTACACGTATTTCGATATCTTCAACTTACTCGCGAGGTCTCATTGTGTACTCACGCTAATTTCTGGTTGTTTCCTCTGGTTCTGCAGTCGATATAAGGGATTTCCCCAGGATCCCTTACATTTCATAAGACATATTTCCATTGAGGAGTTTCCTATGTCCTATAGTATAGAGTGCTATGTCCCATAGAAAACATTCCCATGTGCATGGGATTATTTCCTAAATTTTAGGAAGATGTACTATGCGCGATTTTCGACACATAGGAGTCGTTAGTGTTTTATTCTCTCCGGGTGTCCTTTGGTATACACTACATCCGGGTAGCCTACGGTAGCAGATCTTGGAGGGCCAGTCAGTCTGTTTACTACCGAAACATGTATTATGGAGCCCACAGAAAAATCACCAGAAATTCTATAGAAATTGTCAAAACGTAACGTTGTTGTGTTGTGAATTGTTCCAACAATGCTAAAAATAATCCTGGAGTGAATTTTTATATATTCTCAAATCGTCCATAAGAGGCTGAAAGAAAGAAAAATATTTTGAATAAATTCCATCTTGAAAACAAATGAGAAAAATGTCAGGATACCTGTTTGAGATGGAAGCTAAGTTTTGCCGTGGATGTGGGTGGTAGAAAAAGGATAAGTGTGAATCGTTGAATATTAAAATACGTTGAATTTTTTAAAACTGATGTCGATTTATTCTGTGGTTTTCACCACTCGTTTCACTTTAAATATTTACACTTATTTACAGTTGATGCGTTCATAATGACTCGAAATAATAATAATTGAAAAGAAAAGTTAATAGTAGAATGTCTCAAGGTTGAATTGCACTGATTTTCTTAAAAGAAACTATTAATTGGAAAATAACTGAACTAATGACCTTGACTGATTAAACTGATAATTAATAAGCTTCAAATATTATTAAACTGAAGTTAACTAGCTGATCTTCTTTAAACTGATGAACAATTGAGATTCTCTGAGCTGACTGATTTAAGCTGTATAAATTGAAACTATTGCTACTGCCCTGAATGCTAACTGAATCTTATCGCTTCAATAGTTGACGAAAGACTTGACTCATTCCTTCAATAATTGAGGAACGACTAATACCGGGGGAAGGTTTCCGGATAGTTGTTCCCCGGAAAAAATTTCCCGCAAAAAATTTCCCGGAATTTCGTTCCCCAAAAAAAATTCCCCAACCAAAAATTCCCCGGAAAAAAAATTCTCGGAAATTATTTCCCGAAAAATTCTTCCCCATTTTTTTTTTCATCAAGTAAAATTTCTTTAAAAATTATTTTATTTTGTCATTCTTACGGAATCTACTTTTCAAATTCCACGTATTTTGAATCCGCAAGAAAGGATTTCATGATTACAATGCTAGTCTGAAGAATATCGTTGAGAGCTATAATTCTGAGAATATCGACGAATATTTGAAAAGTATTGCGAACATTATCACTTTTTGATTCATTGCTGGATGTTTTTGATGTTCATTTCCATTGTATTTTTATAAATTGAATAAATTCCTTTTCTGTATTTATTGTGTTCACATTCTGGGGATGAGAAAAGAGGGTTATTTGTGTTTTTTAATCAAAATGTGATTATTGTTTTTTTTTTTATTTTTTCGGGAAATTTTTGTTTGGGGAATTTTTTTCCGGGGAAGCTTTTTCAGGGCAGAAGATTCCTAGAACCCCGGGGGGGGGGGGGGGGGTGAGCGTCTTTTAGGTGTTCTGACCGTTGACCCGAGGGGTCTCGAGACTACCCGAAGATTTTCGATGATTTATTCAATTTATTCTCTCAAAAATTCCCTTAAATTTATCTGCGTTTCAAACGCATCTTTTTTGTGGAGCAGGAAATTTCAAACAAAAAAGGTCTTCTGACATTTTTTTTCCAAAATGACTCATTACCGATATAATTCGATATTTAATATCGATGATTTCGTTTCCTTCAAAAATTAGTGTTTCAACTTTTTTCCTTTTTCGCCTTTTTTACCCCCGACGGCACCGCCAGAGGGGTATATGCGTTTGACTGAAAGCAGGTCTATGTTTTTGTGCGTTATTCCAGCCCTCACTTCTCTATAAATATGCTGTTAATTATGTTTTTAGGCCTAAAATGAAGATAATCGCTCAATGATCATTCTTGTCTCTCTTTTGTAACTATCGTTAATCTTTATTTCTCAATAACTGGAAAATAAAAAATGATTTTTTAGAAATAACTAGATAGGTTGGAATATCCCTAGGGGCGAAAGATAAACATGCGTTGGTAGTATGAATTTGGACGGTTTTCATAAAAAACAAGTAGGCCATCGCTCCCATGCGGCTGGTGTTAAGGATTGGAAGAAATGCGTTACTATTATTATTCTATTATTATATTATGCTTCTCTTTTTTTTCTACCAATTCTATTGGTAGTCAGCTTCCGGATGGATCTACGATTCATTCTGTTCATACGTTGATTGTCTGTATCTCAGGAACTAATCGACATATCGACCTCAAATTTTACACAGAAGTTGAATCCGACAATATCAAGTACTAGTCAAAGTTTCAGATCCTCACTCCAACTCCTAGTCGTATTATAGTACGTATGAGCGAGTTTCGAGAATGAAAATAGAAAAATAGCAATATCTCAAAAACTTTCAATAGGGGGTATATATATTTTGATTGCGCTAGGTAGAAGTTATCGTGACGAACATTTTGAAAAAAAAAAATCAAATTGATTCAATAGTTTTTGAGATATTGAAGAAAATAGTTTTACACAAAAAGTTGAATATCTCCAAAACCAATGGTCCGATTGCGCCCGTATTAAATAGCGACCATTGTTATCATAGGGCTTAAAACTATACCAAGTTTAAAGTTTTTATCTCCAATATTTCTCAAGTTATCATGCGTACAAGGATTTGAGTGAAAAAATAGAAAAGGGGCAATAACTATGTGACTTCTTCGTGGTCCGGCTGAATTTTTGAATTGAAATCGATAGATATTTTCATGACGAATATTTTGAAAAAAAAAAAATCTGATCGGTCAAATTGCTCTCGAGATATTGAAGAAAAACAATTTTTCAATAAAGAGTGATATCTCAAGAACTAATCGACGGATCAAGCTGAAACTTGGCCTGAAGTTTGACATAGCTAATACCAATCATACATCAAAATTTCAGATTTCTATCGATAACTTTCGTCGTTTTATTATCACAATTTCAGAAAAAAAACGAAAAATATGCACAATGTTACATACATACACACGGACATGTTCTGAAAACACCATATCTTCGCGTTTCATAACATTCTAGATCATTTCCACACAAAATTAGAGAAGATGAAAATCTGATGAAAACAAAGCTTCCATCCGGAAGCAAAAAAAAATCAACTCACTTCATTCTCGTCGGAAAAGATGTTTTTTTATTTTTTATTTAATCATCCAGATTGCTAGTGATTTACGAGGTTTCGACTGCACATAACCGCAAATAAAAATAAAGAAAAATTTGCATATGGTTCATATGAATAGCGCTACCTGCTCTACTTTCCAACGGATCATATCGGCTGTCACTGAACGTGGTAGGTGACATTACCGACGGGTTCGCTTCATTAAAATTTACGCGCGCAAAATTTAGAATTCGAATATTTGCAGTCTGAGACATTGGTGGATAATGGAATGAATAATCGAGTTCACAATTGAAAAACAAGGGAATGAAAATTCCAAATGTGACAACTGAATATTAAAGATTGAACTTCCCCCTTGAAACAAACTAGTATATAATAAGGAATAAATTCATCATATTCATCTTAAGATTCAAACTACTACTGGGTACTTAATAAACCTATAAAAAGACAGAAATAAAACGATTAAATGACAAAAAAATTAAAAATTAAAAACCGCCGACGTTGGAATTGTAAAAAGAACAATAATTGAATATTGAATATTGGAAAAGAGAAAAATAAAAAATCATGAAA
Source organism: Coelinius sp. EB29 (assembly GCA_035578325.1). Lineage (NCBI taxonomy): Eukaryota > Metazoa > Arthropoda > Insecta > Hymenoptera > Braconidae > Coelinius > Coelinius sp. EB29. Next base: position 1,518,169 of record JAOZGT010000020.1, on the reverse strand, counting down.
TAGAAAGAATGAAAAGCAGACAGCAGTCGGGAGGCACATAAAGTCATGAAAACCGTGGTGTCCGCCCGACTGCTGTCTGCTTTTCATTCTTTCTATTTCATGATTTTTTATTTTTTCCTTTTCCAATATTCAATATTCAATTATTGTTTTTTTTATAATTCCAACGTCGGGGGTTTTTTAATTTTTAATTTTTTTGTCATTTAATCATTTATTCATTTATTTCAGTAATTAATTATTATAGAGGAAAATGTTAAAAAATCTTTTCTCCAGTTGGTAAATGTACAGAAACCCCCCCCCCCCCCCCTTCTCCCCCTACATGTAGTCTCCGTACCCTAAAATACGTAGCCACGCAGGTGGGGGAGCCTGTCTTAACATTTACCTTCTAGTTCGTTAAATTCTCTACAAAAAGTGTCTTCTGAAATTTTTCCCTAAAATCTCTCATTCTTGAGATAATTGAATATTTCAGAGAAAAAAAAGTTGAATCACTGATCCACAAATACGTCTATCATTTCCATCGATGAGTTCTCTCACGTCACTAACGTCATAACTTTTGACTTAGGTTTGTGCCTTTACTGATTGATTTAGTCCTGAAGGCCGACAAATCAACCTCTTGGAAGCCACTTCTAATTATCAGATTTATTTGACATTATATAATGCTTATATGAATTAGGAAAAAAAACTTAATGTAACGAGTAATAACATGTAAACATATCAGAGTCAGCTGAAGCGGGACTCCGAGAGTTGCGTAGAATGTCCATAAGACAGTGTGCAAACCGCGCGCCACTGGAACTTGTCTAGCGTATATACTTTCCAATGAGAATTCGATAGACTGGAATTAATCAACTATAAGGGGGTAAAGAGAACCAACATCTATGAAGGAAGAGCTTTTTTTCGTACAATCGTAATTTTCCAATCATGGCTCTCTGAATTTTTGAAGTGAAACTTCTTTAGCCATGGTAGTGCAAGTCGACAACTAAAGCGGGGACCGTCACAAAAAGCGGACCAATTTGATAAATTGGTTGACTATTTTTCGAAATATCCACGAAAAACGATTCACAAATGAATCACTTCTTCTCAAAAACTAGTGGATTGATCGAGCTGAAATCTGACATAGAACTAGCTTCAACTGATACCAATCAGCTGACAAAGTTTCAGATCTTTTGGAACAGTTTTCTTGAATTAACCATTCAATTTACAAAAAAATGACCCCTGAGTGAATATGCGCACAGACAGACATTGGCTCCCATCTTCGTATTTCTATGTTTCAGACCATTCCACATCCTTTCCAGCCATAATTCGAAAATGTGAGAATGGAAGGGGATGGGATTCTGGATTTTTCCATAGCTTACCAAAGTACTCAGGCCTGAGTATTTTCATGTAAACAACACTGCGGGCCAGTGTAAAAAGTGTTCATAGTACAGTAGACTCCAATATACAGAACCTTCCTTCTATTTAGAAAGTCCTGTAAGGCTTTTATAGACAGCTGCACTCGCCTCCTGCCTCGATGAGAATCAAAGGGTTGGGGTTAAGGATGTTCTGCCTACATTTTTGACATTATAAGGAAATATAAGAAGTTGATGAAATTTTTTTGTAAGATTCTTCAATCTATTGAAGAACCGCATGCAAAATTTCAACTTTCCTGCGAGCTGCATAATAAAGTTATGATTTTTTAAAAAATATCAATTTAACACGTGTTCTTATGGAAAATTCACTAAAAGTTAGTGAAATCGATGAAAAATAGGCCTAGCGTAATGAAACTCCGGCTATAGCTCAATCGTTATGTCACGGAAAAACGTTATATTCTTACGCATCTCTCAGACTAATAATTAGTAATAAAAAATGCCAAAATAAGCGAAAATTTACCTTTCTTGCGCGCGCAGCTGGAAAGTACGACAACGTCGCAACATATTCAACGAGAGAGGGGCAGCGTGCAAATTACAAATCTGGGGTATCTGGGGAATGAATAAACATTTACAGCCGAGTGTGGCCTAGTCAACCAATGGTACCAGCCCGTGTTACCAAATTTCTCTAGTTCCCAACGTTGCCGCTGTTAACGACCAGATTTATGTTTTTTTCAAAAATTATTAAATTGATTGTTGGAATTTTTTTGATTGATTCTATGAATGTTTATTAGGAAAAAGAGTCATGAGGAATATAATGGCACCATAAAAGTGACCAAATATAACCTCAATGGGGTAATTTAACATTTCATTTTTTCGTGCTCAGGGGTTGGAATTCCCCATAAAATCCTACCTTTCCCCTACAGCTCACCCCCCCGTTGCAATCAAGGCAGAACATCCTTAAGTAAACAATCTTCTCTTTACAATTTTCCCTCTTCCCTCATTGAATTATACTCTACCTATCGAGGAACGTACCCTCTGTGAAGAACCGGATGAACCCTCTCTTGTTACTGATACATCATGAGAACTTTCCGTCAGAGCTCTCATTATCAAACAATATTGGTTTTTATCGACAAATATTTTCATGAGCAACGACGGGCGCAAATTCTCCCATCTTACTCCATTGTTCCATTTGATTAACAGTTGTGATGAGCGGGTGCAGAATCAATCATTTGAGAGCTCAGATTGAATTGATTCCTTCAGGAACGATCAACGGAGTGATAAATACATATGACTCAAATATTTACTTACATTTTAGTTGATCTTATGAAAAGCTGGGCAGAAGATTGAAAGTTGTGCCATTGAACACCATTTCGATAATCTATTTTCCTCCTTAAGCTTGCGAGATACAATTGAATAATGTTCTCATCCCAAAAAAATAGTTTTCTTTATACTTTGTTGAGTATTGGAACGGAATAAATCGTCAGAATAAGTTTGTGAGAAGAAATTTTCCTAACTTTCCATTGGCATAAATTTGATCGTTTTATATCTTTGCATCGTCACTTAATTCATAAAAATTTTGTTTTCTATACTTCATTACGAAGTTGGACTCAACTAACTCAGTGAGAAAGTTCATCTTTTGCTCTTAATCGATGATCAAAGAATCATAAGATTTGAATCCATCTATTTCCAAAAAAAAAAAAAATCAAATTTCCCGCTTTGTCAGAATAATTCGGCTTTGCTTCAATCATGAATCTCCCTCAGTTTTTCTTGGCGAGTAAAAAAGGGTCAAATTCAAGTTCACATGATGTACAATAACTTCTCTGGCCTGCTGGGAGAAGACACTTTGGGAAGAGAGGCATCGCTGGCTTTAGTTAAACAAATGTTGGGATGCAAATCAACGAGGTAAAGGGGATGCCCACCGGCGTCTGACAAAGCGAGGTAATCACGATTCACGGCAGGTAATTAGTTAGAGCTGGCGCCAGTGTCTAGATTACTTCAATTTTTCTCAACCACTGGTGTCATTAATTTCCCGTGTAGAAATTCAAACATAGATTCACCCGAAACTCGGCTAATACTGACATTTCGCCTTGACACGCGTTCTCCGGTAGGAAATGAACCTCGAAATGAACAATGGGCCAGGCTTGACCCGGGAACGGCGGCCGTGCTACTGACTCGAGGCCCACGCCTCAGCCACGACCGCGTCGAACTTGGTTGAACCCTGGAATGATAACAGCGGGCCTGCAGTCGATGGCCAAGTGATGCTCCTCGTCTATGCCCAGGTTCAATCAATTCTTGTTTAATTGAATGAATTCGGCACAAACTATCAAATTCGGAATGATTGGGCATCACTCATGCACGGAGAGAAATTTTTAGTGAAAATTACCATTCCGTTTGATAAATGTGTTCTTCCATAAATTTTTTTTTCTTTTCTAACTGAAAATTAGTAAAATTTAAAATTTCAAACAATAAAATTTGATATACAAAAATTAAATTTTATTTTCCGTTTGAGAAATATTGTCCTGATGGCAATAAATAATGTCCAAGCTGTGTTAAATTTTATCCTTCTAGCACAGTAATTACTGTCTAGAGTTCAATGAAAATTCTAGGTTTGGTTAGTAAATTTTACTATTCGTCAGGATAAAAATCACCCTACCGATAAGATAGGAATTACTGTACCGTCAGGATAATTTTTATTGAAATCTAGATAAAAATTGCTATGCTGGAAGGGTAAAGTTTAACATAAGTTGGATATTATTTATTCTCATCAAGACAATATTTCTCAAACGAAAAATAAAATTTCATTTTTATATAACAAATTTTACTATTTAAAATTGAATTTTAATAAATTTTTAAATGGCCAAAAATTTCTCTCCTTGTGGGTATATTATATCCGGTGGCTCATTAAATTGAGAAGAATTGAATAGTGGCATAGAATTTGCGCGCCGTGAGTCTCGTCAAACTGTCTATTGTTATTACGGTGAATGATGAAAAAAAAATTTAATTATTTTTCAAATCCTTTTTAAATCTCTTTTACTATTGATTATCTTTCACCTATCGAATCTCAACGCATTAATCCCTGAAAAAGCCTAATCAATTAACTTAAAATATTCTACCTATACTGGGGTCGAACCCGGAATATAAACCTAACGATTTTTTTTCGAACTAGATATTTCCTCCATTCATAAAAAAAAAAAATCCTCTATTCCCTGACCTAACTCCTCCATAGATCTTATTATCATTAAAATCACTATTCAATTATTGATTCCGATATCATCGGAATTGGAAAAATAATTAATCATCATTATTTAATTAGAATTTGTGCTTTCACCCTGACCGTACTACCCTTACAATTTCACCTTTAAAATTATGCTCCCTTCCGCTTTCCTCTCCTAATAAGCCTGTAATATCGGTCGGAGCTCGATGACCATGCCACGAACCATCGCTGGTTGGGTCTTGGTTTCCGAACTTTGGCATGCCAGTGCTCGGTCCAGCGCTGGACCAGATCTGTTTGCCAGGGGTTGGTTGCCCGCCCCTGCTGCCAGACTCAAGCTTTTGTCCGGAGTTATGGCCCATCCTCCGACCACGCTTGAGCACCAAGGCTTGGCAAACCCAGGCCTTTGTGAGACTCAGCCCGTTTCCCGATCTTCGGCATTTCCTACCTGGGCTATGGCGCGTTCGCATGGCGAGCTGGGCTGGAGCAGCGGGATACCTACATGGGTTTCGTACTAATCAATATGAATCAACATCTTGAATTTCCCAAATGGTTTGATATTTAAAGGATATTTGAAAGTGAACGTGGATATACAATCATCACCGGAGTCAAGTATTTGATTCTCTTTAATCCCAACCAATCCTACTTGAATCAATCCATACCTAGAGCAATCGAATATGTTCTGATAACTCCTTCAGGGCTATTCAAGCTCGACCTTCATTATCTTACGAATGTCTATGAATCCTTTTAAAACGGTACTGTTACGTCAGAAATGGGTAAATCCGACGAAAAGTGTGATAACTTTTCCAAAAATAATCTCCACAAATCAAATGTTTAAATGAAAGGAAAATATCTCACATCACTAGATTCAAAACTGAATTTTTGGAACCTAGTTAATTGGAGCGTAATTAATAAATGATCCATGTAATTCCATAAATACCCATTAACTAACTCGTTCCCTTTTTAGCCTAACCTTGCGCTCAATAGTATGGATGGGAAGTGATTTTATTCAGAAGGCACAAGTTGATTGAATACAAGATTTCTATAACTGAGGTTTTATATTCTTGAAATCGAATGAGTTTACAATAGTTATGATGGTTTTATAACTTACGTGAATTATCCTTTTTGTTTACAATTGCGCAGATTTGGTTGTTAAATAAATCGCGAAAGATTCTATTCATTGAACGTAAGTCGTGGGAGACTTGTTGGTTTCAACGAAATAAGTCATGGAAGACTTTTATCAAAACGAAGTTAAGAAAACTCTACAAGAATTCAAATTGAAATCGAATGAATATGTCCCCACTGTAGGACTGAGGAATTTCAGAGAACGGGTGACTCTCAACTAATCAACTTGAACTGCAGCTGCTGGACTGCTGGACTACTGCTTGGAAAAGAACTGTAGAACTGTAGAACTGCCCTGCTTATCTATCCCAACCTTCCGGGTGTGTCATACTAATTCATAGCTCGTGCGTGAGGTCGCCTGTTTTGGTCCATCCCTGTGATTGGTCCAACCGCAATTAAAGTATATCACCTCCTCATCTATTTCTCCTGATACTTGCATTCTTGAGCTACGTGTCATGTTTTCTAGTGGGTGAATAGCTGTCAATGGCCAGGTTATAAGTGGTTGTCTATGGCCTGGTTGCTTGTCTTCGGTGTTCCTGCTCCAAGTGAAAGAGTAGGTTATTCTCTCCTAATATTTTGTATACGTGTTGTGTATAAGTTTGCTGGTCCACTCACACCAACAGTGTTAATTTTATGGATACGTAGCAACCATAGTTTGTCTCAATTTTGCTTCTAATATTCTGAATTCGTTTTTATATTATCAACTTGTAATGATATTTATTTCGGGAATACGCATTTTTCCCTCCACAAATGATTATAGTTAATTATAAGCGCATTTTGATCATCGTCTCCTCATCTATTCTCAAGTATTTTTCTGGGTCATTTATTTACCATTCAATTCATAGGTTTAGTCAATTAGACCTTCATATTCGCTTTCTTTCTTTGCAAAAATATTTAATTATTAATTATTTTATAATTGGAAAAATGTATGTTATTAACATTTTTCGACGGACATCACAGTACATACCCAGCACAAATCATGTGTTGAAAACAATGGAAAAGAGACCTTTCAAAACTTAATTTATTCTTCTGAGTTCTCCAAAGGAATAGTATTGGACATGTTACGTCGTAACACTCGACGAGGTTTAGGGCGTTTACGCATGTTGCGACTATTGGGGGGCAGCACTATCCAGTGCGGTGAGTTTTGGGGTCATGCGCATGCGTCAACGGCCAACCTCAGACTTGTTGTATATCTCTCATGGTAGCAACAACGTTGATTGCCTTGTGCATCAAAAATATCATTTTATCGTATCAAATCAATCTCAAAATATTGATCGAATCGTAAATAACCGACGAGGTCGTGTTTAGTTACCGTTTAGTGCACTAATTACGGGTTTATTTTACGTGAATATTAAAATAAACTCATATCAATCTAACGAACAATATCGACAAGGAACATAACCGTTCCGCGTCACCACGTGTGCACTGTAGCCACGAGATCAATCATTCTCATTAATCTAAAATTAGTTGTATCAAATACTATATTAAATTACCATTCTCGCTTAAGTAAGAATAATTGGATGTGTGTGAGTGTGTGGTGAGTGTAATCGTCATTCGTAGTTATCGTCTCTCTCGTGTAATTCAAATAAATCTGGGTTTTTTATGCCAACGGCTTTTTTCCAATCGAATTTTCAGTGTTATTAATTTTTACCAATCCTTAACGAACCATCATCCATATAAATTAGTTTATTAATTTATCATTAGAAAGTTTAATACAACTATCATACCACCTAGGGTATGATAGTCTTCATCGACATTTCAGGACAGGATTGGCCAGGTGCAAATATTCGACTCGTGCATCAATATTTCAATTCATTATTTATATTCCTATAGACCTCGAACATTTACCAAGGTTAAATATCACCAGTTTACTCATATGATCTTTCCGATGAACGCTTTAAGTACGGGAAGAGCATTTTAGTTGCTTCCATTGGAACTCCCCCATGTTTCTCTGAACTCAGTGACAGGAAATTAACCCTCGCAATTCGATGATCTTCGCATTCACGGTGAAAAATTTTAATCTGAATTTTCTACGCCGAATTCTGGGAATTTTCAAGTGACATTTCCACTGAAATTTCAGAAAATTCCGGAATTGAAAAATTATATAATCCATTAATTTTCCCATAAGTGGTTGAAGGAAATCAATGAAAGTTGTAAGTTTCAGGACAATTATTCAGTTAGGAATTCAGAAAATTTGCGAAATTTGGGTGAATATATTCATGAATTTTGAATTCAAAAACCCCCTGCAAGATGAAATGGAAAAGCGTTGGCGCTACCGACGTTCCGCTTTCATTGAAATCAAGTGCGGCAAAGTGGAAGCAAATTGAGAATAATTACTTTCAGTAACATGGATGTTGGAGAATACCAATTTTCCTAACAAAAATTGCAACTTGAATTATTCTGAGAAAAAGTACAAAATGAAAAACAAGTGAATACCAAAGGGGAATTGAAAATGAACACCACTGTCAAATTAATGGTAAATTAAATTATTTGGAAAGCGGAAAATAATGAAAACAATTAGGAACGAACTGAAAATTTTCACGCGGAAAAAAATATATGCAATGATTATATGTATACATATGCATCTGAATAGAAATGGCATACATATTGCATATATTTGTAGATCGGGGAATATATGTTACATATATCTATTATATATGTGAGATACGGCATTTTTTGCCGCTTTTTTTATACGTCACTTACATATATTGTATATGCCGGGAGTATGTGATGGAATAGTAAAAATATATGCAATAAATATGTTTTAAAGATATGACTATGTGATTGAAAAATATGTGACATATATACAACATACCCTCATGGAAAGAACATATATCTCGGACATATATTTCGCATATATCTGGCATACTATATTTTTCGCCAAAAATATATCCGAGATATATTTTGGATATATGTCAAATATTTTCATCAAGATATATGTGCACGCTTATATCTAACATATATCTGGCATATGTGATTTTTCGCCCAACATATAAGTGATATAACTGAGATATATATTCGCATATATGTTCTTTCCATGAGGGTATATAATAATCATACATATATTAAATATGGAATATACGTCACGTATATGTGATTATATTATATATATCTGGAATCTATATCACATATATATGAAATATAGAAAATATGTTAATGAACAATATGCGCGGTATATGTCAAATATAAATATGGAATTTTTTTCCCCTCCTTTATTCACAATCAAAAACTTTTCCGGAACTTGTACGGTATTTTTTTTCCTCATTTATAATAGAATGATCACTTATTGATAAAAATATTTTCGTCACGGACGCCTCTGAAACTCAGTTCTACGACACGTTGGTAGGCCGCCAGGCAGCACTTCACAGCGCTGCCCGGCGGCCTACCAACACGTCGTAAAACCGAGTCTCAGAGGCGCCGTTGACAAAAAATGTTATTCGTCATTCGATCGCTTCGCTCGGTCTCACTCTCGCTCGACTTGCTGCCCGAGCCAAAGGCGAGGGCAGCAACCGTCTCACTCGTTCGTGAGACCGCGCTTCACGGCCTTATAACGAAAATAACCATTAGTTGTTCTCCGCAATCAACATACAGTGGCACCAAAAATATCCAATCAGCAAATCGCAATATGTGCACTATGCAGTTGTTTTCATCAGGACCATCGCTGTCAGACTGAAAGAATGATGAACATTGAGTTCTCGCAGGTGGACTCTTATGCACTATTTTCTATCGCTTTACCTACGGAAACCTTATTGACTGTACGCGCTCTATCGGTGTCCAGTAGTTACTATAAAACTGATTATGAGATTCTGCATTCGGTTCAGATTTTCCAAAGGAATGTTTCTCATTCTATAACTTGTTTCAATTTTTACATTGATTACATTCATTGGTATCTACTTGATAAGTCTTCTAAATTGATTACAGGTCTAAATATTACGATACCGTAATATTACGGTAAAAAATATTACGCAAAAATATTACGATCCCAAAATATTACGGTAAAAAATATTACGATCCCAAAATATTACGGCAAAAAATATTATGGGACAAAATATTACGAGACCCTTATTATTAAATATTTCATGACGCATACTTTCCTCGAAAATAAAATCGATGTATTGATTTTCCAAAACAATAGAATCAGACACAATCAATTCACGAAATTCAAACACAGCGTTCAGTCATGACTAGTAACTCAGCAAGTGTGCCTCGACAGGTACAATGCCACTCCATTTTATATTAAGCCAAAAGGGCACAAAGCTACTGCTGTATGACGGTCATTTATTCAATAAATTACGCATCAATCCAAGAACACAAGAAGTAAAGTGGAGATATATTGAATACACAAACCCCCCAAAAAAATGTAACTGCCTGGCAAATACAACATCAATGAAGAAAACTGGTAAATACCCATGATTCATTCACAATACAAAAAAATATCCAATAAATATCTGATCAGAATAAACATATTAATAATATCACGTTTCAAATTAGGTACGCTATTAACCGTTGCGACACACACACACGAGGCAAACGCTGCTCAGGTAAATGCAAGAAAAGTCGTCAACAAGATCAAAAAGAAAGCAAGGACAACTCAAGAGCTTCCGAGCGTAATAATTACAAATGCAACAGCAACTTCATCGAGAAGTGCCAAAGCCCAATTACCAGGCGACAACTTACTAAAAAATGATTAAATGACAAAAAAATTAAAAATTAAAAACTCCCGACGTTGGAATTGTGAAAAGAACAATAATTGAATATTGAATATTGGAAAAGGGAAAAATAAAAAATCATGAAATAGAAAGAATGAAAAGCAGACAGCAGTCGGGGGGGCACCACGGTTTTCATGACTTTATGTGCCCCCGGACTGCTGTCTGCTTTTCATTTTTTCTATTTCATGATTTTTTTATTTTTCCCTTTTCCAATATTCAATATTCAATTATTGTTCTTTTTACAATTCCAACGTCGGGGGTTTTTAATTTTTAATTTTTTTGTCATTTAATCATATTATTTCTGTCTTTTTATAGGTTTATCAAGTACCCTGTAGTAGTTTGAATCTTAAGATGAATATCAATTTTAAGGCAGTCTTTGATTTGAAATTTTCATCAATATTTATTCCTTATTATATACTAGTTTGTTTCAAGGGGGAAGTTCAATCTTTAATATTCAGTTGTCACATTTGGAATTTTCATTCTCTTGGTTTTCAATTGTGAACTCGATTATTCATTCCATTATCTACCAATGTCTCCGACTGCAAATATTTGAATTCTAAATTTTGCGCGCGTAAATTTTAATGAAGCGAACCCGTCGGTAATGTTACCTACCACGTTCAGTGATAGCCGATATGATCCGTTGAAAAGTGGAGCAGGTGGCGCCAGTCATATGAATCATATGCAAATTTTTCTTTATTTTCATTTGCGGTTATGTGCGGTCGAAACCTCGTAAATCACTGGCAATCTGGATAATTAAATTAAAAATGAAAAAAATATCTTTTCCGACGAGAATGAAGTGAGTTGATTTTCTTTTTTTTAATGAAAACCGTCCAAATTCATACTACCAACGCATGTTTATCTTTCGCCCCTAGGGATATTCCAACCTATCTAGTTATTTCTAAAAAATCATTTTTTATTTTTCAGTTATTGAGAAATAAAGATGAACGATAGTTACAAAAGAGTGACAAGAATGATCCTCGAGCGATTATCTTCATTTGAGGCCTAAAAACATAATTAACAGCATATTTATAGAGAAGTGAGGGCTGGAATAACGCACAAAAACATGGACCTGCTTTCAGTCAAACGCATATACCCCTGTGGCGGTGCCGTCGGGGGTAAAAAAGACAGTAAGTAGACAGCGAAAACTCCACAACCTCCAGTTATTAACACCAAATAAATTTGAAAAGCTCCACATCCCAGAAGATTTCTAAAAAACAATTGATAATAAGCAGTTTCTCTTCCACGATAGTGGCGGTAAAACAAAATGATTCCTAATATTCACAACTCCAGATGATTGACGCCGCTTGGCTAGTTGTCGCACTTGGCTATCTGATGGGACATTTTCAACGGTACCAACAGTGTTCAAACAATTGTACACTATTCATGGCATGCTAGAGAGAGAGAACGAACATACGAACAAACGAGAATTTAAGGTAATACCATTTGTTTATATTCTCGCACCAAGAAAGGATGAGAAAATATATACGAAAATTCTACAACAAATTCTAAAAGTTGATGACATAGAATTTAACCCTGAAATAATAATAACAGACTTCGAACGTGCCTTCATAAACAGTGTCCACAGTGTTCTACCAAATACTATGCTACACGGTTGTTATTTTCATTTCTCTCAAGCTGTCCTCAGAGAAATACAAATGAAAGGATTACAGACACGATACAACTCTGATGACGAGTTTTCCCTTAACATAAAAATGCTCATTGCATTGATATTCGTACCACCTCAATAAGTACTTCAAGCTTATGAAGAATTATTGGCCTCGCAGTTTTTCAAAGATAACAGAAAGGATTTAAAAGAATTCCTCGAATATTTTAAATCAACATGGATTGGAGAACGTCGTCGCAATGGTACTAATACTGCTCGTTACCCAATTGAATTGTGGAACTGCTACTCGAGTGTATTGAACGGTGAACCCAAGACCAACAACACACTGGAAGGCTGGCATAATGGGTTTAAAGTACGACTGGGGAAATCACACGAACAATTAGGAAAATTCATCACTGCATTGACAGTGGAGCAAGGAAATGCAGATGCTGTCTGGGAACAGTACAACAGTGGACGCACAGTTGCACCTCCTAAAAGGAAGAAGTACGCGAATTACGAGGCACATTTGCTAGCAGTAGTCCAAAGCTGGGAGGATAATTGTGATTTAAATGAATATTTACGCGGTATAGCCCACACTATCTAAAGAATGAAAAATAATTCAATCGTTGTAAAAACTACTTCAACACTAAACTCATGTTGAGCGACGACGATAGTTAGACAAATAAATAATAATATGAAATCTTTTCATGTATTATATCATATTGTGGAGAAAAAAAAAAAATTGTGGAGAAATAAAAAAAAATAATATTTTCACCTTGTAATATTATATCTTATGATTTAAAAAACCAAAAATATTCACACCAAATAACATTTTTAACAATAATATTTTTTACCGTAACATTTCACCGTAATATTTTTTCCCCGTAATATTTAGACCGGTTACCTTCTAAATTACGTCTAGGAATCTTTACAGCGAAATTCCAATTTTTTCCTAGAATTCTTGCGAAAATGTTTATTATTATTCTCGTAGATAAGAAATAGGGTGTTTAGAAAGATAAAATAAATATGGGAAAATCAATAAAAACTTAAATTTCATGGGGAAAATATGATTGAAACAAATGAGTTGTAAATCAGTCGAAAATTTGAATAAAACTATTTAAACACTTTATCTAATGATCACGTGATCGTTAAGTAGCAATGCCTGGAATTGTCTCTTACAATTAGAGTGTTATCACCAGGAGAAAACGTCATACTGTCGTAGATTATATGATATCTAATAAAAATTCAAAAATTTTTTTTTGAAAAAATTTACGCCAAGTACTCGTTTCATTGCGTTGGAATTGGCAGAAAAGTATTTGTTGAAAAACGAGATCCTGTGAGCCCTAAAATTACGCAAATGACCACAAATTGTTCTGAATAATTGAAAAAAAGAATGGAATGAGAAATGAGCGCCAAGCTTGCTGGAAACTATGAAGAATCAGTGAACAAAAAAAATTGGAAAAAAAAGTCAGGACCAACGTACTTGGCGTGCCTTTCAATGCTAATGTGAATCCTCATCTGAGATTTTTGCATTTCATATCGAACTTGGAACTCAGAAGATGCATAATATAGTTCTTAGGTCGACAGGAAACATCGACTCTTGATTCCCTGAGTTTTTTGGAAAACCGCGCCAAGTACGTTGGTCCTGACTTTTTTTTCCAATTTTTTTTGTTCACTGATTCTTCATAGTTTCCAGCAAGCTTGGCGCTCATTTCTCATTCCATTCTTTTTTTCAATTATTCAGAACAATTTGTGGTCATTTGCGTAATTTTAGGGCTCACAGGATCTCATTTTTCAACAAATACTTTTCTGCCAATTCCAACGCAATGAAACGAGTACTTGGCGTAAGTTTTTTCAAAAAAAAATTTTTGAATTTTTATTAGATTTCAATAATTTTTTCAAAATAGAAAAAATTAAAAACCACCTAAAAAATGCGTTTTTTAAAATTATCTCAGAAACTACTTCAGATACAAGATAAAAGGTGGGATACAAAATTGTAGAGCGTAAAATGTTCTACATAAAAGTTCATTATGACTCCACCCCTATTTCCCACCGTTCACCCCCTCAGAGCCGTGTGAAGATTCGGGGTGAGACCAAAATTAGGAAAAAATAATAAAATTGATAGTTTTCAATTTTTTCTGTTGTTAATCGCTCCAAATATTCTCATCTGTGATTTTGCATTTTTCACCCTCAACGAGAAACAGTTTTTGAAAATTTACAATTTCAGATTGGCAATAACTTTTTAACCAATTGATAAATTTAAAAATATCTCAATCGAATCTGTAGATAATTTAATTATGAAAATTCGGGAAAAGAAATTTTAATCCATCGATTGGTTAAAAAGTTATTGCCAATCTTACACGTTTTTTCTATCCCTCAATAAACCATCAAAAATCAAATCAATTTTGGAATCAATTTATTGCGCCATCTGAGTGGAAAGAAACAGACATTCATGAGAAAGTGGCGCTGATGTCGCGTAAAACACTAGATCCGACATAGAGTCCCTAGAGTTACCGACCGATTGATGGCAATCGCTGAACATCGAAAATAAAAATGCGATTACGTTCATTTCATTGCAGCCAACTCAGTGGCTCCAATCTGGCCATTCCATACAGAGATAATAAAATTCGTGAAAATGTGCACAGTAACTCGTTGCTATGCACATATCTTCGTTAATATTAAATTAATTAAATAAATAGCGACATCAGTGGATAGCGGAAAGGCGATTTATATAATGTAACTAAGGGCAGTTTTGGTGTAAGTGGTGACATTTATTTAATAGCACCGAAAAACTAATTGGAGGTAGTGGAAGGGGAAGTTGTGTCGTGTATAGATACTTGGTAGCGCTCGGCCTTGTTATGTGAGGTTATGAAACAAGTACTTGGCCGATACGCTACCGCGTATCTCGATTTTTGATGTCATCGTCACTGAAATATAAGTATACTGGAAGGTGTACTGAGCTCTGAGTTCTGTGCGAGAGAGAAAGAAATTCGTGAGGCCACCTGTCCTTGTCGTACAGTCCGTTCAAGAAGTTACGTTAACTGCTCAATGGAGTAGGGTAACTACTTGGGAATATATGAAGGAGAGTGATGGACTAGTTCAGTATTATAACTAAATTTATCAAATCCCATGAATATTGCTCTATGTTTATAATAATTAATTCTAATTTATCCATTCATCTATTGATGCGGTGTTCATATCGACAGTATAATTGAATACTGTAAATTTATTTCAAAAAAATAATATACAATTAAAAAAAAAGCCCACAACACAAAATTGTAAAATGTACAAAATTCATAGATTATCGTCATCTCAAAGATAGGGAAATTTACAATTTTATTTTCAACATGTCATTTTTCATCGACGGAATCTTGAAGTTCTCCCAGCTGTTGAAGTATTCGTTGAATTTCATTGTGAGTGTCTGAAAAGAATACACATGAGTATTTTAATAAGAACACATATAAATAATGACTAACTAAATAATTCATACTTCACTAGATAGCTGTGGCAGGTACTTAACTCAAAATTGGTTGGAAAATGCAAAAGAACAGTCATAAAAATTGTTGACAAGTACAAGCATCAATGTGTATGGAAAAAGAAAATAATCATGTTGAAAAAAAAAGAATTTATCATTTAACGTTTCTGTTCGGGTTTTATTTTTTTTTGACGTGGATACGTTTATAGTTTCGTTTTGAACTTTATGGGGATGGGGGGCGATTTTGTGGAATGATGTAAGTAGTATTTATGCCCCAGCGCCATCTACCGGGAAACATTTTACTCTTTCGAAAACTTATCATGTCACATTGATAACTTATCGACGGATAACTGCGAAATAACATACGGACAAAGTTAATCGTTCACACAAATACGTTGGTTTTCGTTTCATTATAAAACTTGTCAAATTTATGGAAACTGAATTTAATTCAACTTGATGTCAGACTCACCCGACGACATTAGGGAATACTCGTTTGGACCTGCCTTTTGCTTGAAATATTGATGTCAATATTTCGTTATTGTATCATACTTTTCTTATCACCGACCAATACTTAATAAAGTGACATTAAAACAGTAACCATTGTATGCAACATGTTCTACTTCTCATATCTCTCTGAACGTGAGACGTATCCACGTTAAATTCAACGGCTGTATCGACGATACAGCCACCTGTCATTTTTCATTAAATGTGTGTTCCAAGAGTGCACGAAAGTACCATCGAAATCCAAAATGAGAATAGAGACAATTATTAACAAAATATATCCTCATAGTGTAAAAAAAGAAAATATACCATACACAGGATGCAAACTATCTCATACAGATACAATCAGTCAAGATTTCTTATAATTAGCAATACAAGAGAAAGATGAGCATAAGAATATCCAACACCTTAACCAAAATATTAAGAGGGCAGGAGGGTAAAAAAAAACCACTGAAATGCAGGCAAATTTTTGTTCATTGATAAATTCAAAAAATTATTGTAAAAAAAACTTTCCCATCATGAAATTGTGATAAAACGAGTTGAAGGTGATTTGAAGTGGCTAGATAATTTTTTTTTATGTTTAAAAAAACGAGTTGGGTGACAAGTCTGGGCGCAACCATATTGCTAGGATACCCCCTCCCTCTACCGTAAGATGGCGGCGCGTAAATCTGTCGACCACCTCGTATTTCTAAACGTAAAAAAAAATATTTAGCCACTTCAGATCACCTTCAACTCGTTTCATCACAATTCCGTGACTGGAAAGTGTTTTTTGCAATAATTTTTTGAACTTATCAATGAGTGAGCTATGAAAATTCATGGAGCAAAAATTTGCCCGCATTTCAGTGGTTTTTTTTCAACCTCCTGCCCTCTTAATATGATTCATAATAAAAATCTAAATAGTAGAACAACAGCCGGATGTTCCCTGAACATTTGTACATAACATGAGCAATGGTTGATCCATTCGAAAAACTAAGCTACATTCTAACAGCTCCCCCACTTCCGGGGTAGGATGACTTTTTGCTTTCTCAAGAAATCAATTAGCCTAATAATTCAATCTCAATGTTTCTTATAACGTAAATTATCAAAATTATATCAATTAGGTACATAATGTCATGATAACAAACAGGTATAGTTAAAAAATAATAAGTCTTCGAGAACAAAACAACTCGTAAAATATCATCGATCACAGATGTTTCGTACGTCAAGTATCATCATATTAACTTTGATAAAGTTTATTGCACAAACTTTATAACTAAATATAAACTTTCAAACGTTATAAAATAGAATTGTTTTGGTTACCTTCTGTCGAATAGTAGTTTTTGAGCCTAAAACTTCTAGTGTTTGTGTTTTAGCATAATTTCTTAATCTTATCCTAGTATAATCAGTCGCGATGGCTTTTATAATTTTCATCTCATGAGGTTCACAACACCCATGTAATGTCTCTAATACAGGATGGGAAGACGGAAATAATTTCGATATGATTGGTGAAAAATGTTTGGAGGCCACACAAGTCATTTGGTTTTTAAAATTCACCAAATGATAATTACCCATAGTGATCTGAGCCCTGAACGTTCTTTCACAAAATTTGATGATCTCGAATACACCGTCAGATGGAATGCACAATTTCCCTCTGTTAACGAATGTTAGAAATGCTGAAGGGTGTTTAGCATTGAAACTACCGTAGGTATGATCCGTATTGAAGGACGAAAGAACAAGATCGTTGCAGTAACTGCATGTGCATTTCTTAATGAATTTTTGGACAATGAATCCTGCAATGTAATACAGAACATTTTCTTGATAAAATGACAAATTTTCAAGCTCCAATGTGCTCATCAATTCCTCCACCATTTCATCGTCTTTCTTCTCTTCTACCGTTTTTTCTTCTTCCTTCTCACTCACAGCCTTAGATTTCGATGAACGAAATTCAAAAATTGGTACATTTTCAAAATCGACCGATTCACAATTTGCATTATCGCTTGGTTTTATTGAATTTCGATATAGGAGTCGCCTAATCGACCATAATGCTTGCAGAAGACTTGGATTATTATTCCAGCCACCTCGTGATCGGAGGCAACAAAAATAAAGCTCGATATGGTCTTGGGAGACTTTATAAGTCAAGAAATATTGAAGAGGATTGGCTATGTTGGTGAGGAGATCTGTTGCAAGGCCTTGAAAACTATGTATATTAATGATAAAACCCAGAGCAAAAGTTTTTCTTGGTGTATTAATGACAAACTGGCCCCCGTGCTCTAACTTTCGGATATATTCCTCAGACTCTTGGAATATATCAGTCCACCAACGCTTATTTGACATTCTGAGAGGAGACTTATAGTGTTTGCCGAAGGCACTTCGACTGTTCATTATGTCGAATAATCGATCAAATATACGTATAAACTCGACTGTAGCTTCGCTATTACAAAAGTGTGGATGATTCTATTGTCGAAGAAAATCAATTGCATCAGCAACACCACTGCTGATGGTTTGGGTAGCCAGACATACCTTCATTTTTTTATTGTTGAAATAGATATGATTCTCTGTTAATTTATTCGCATATTTAAAACCAATGGATTGTTGATGATTATGAAGATTCTTAATGTATTGAAATGAAATCTCACCCTTTACGGAACTCATTGCTGTTTGAGCAGTGAGCTCTGGAAGGTCTAAGCCACAGCCTAACTCTTCCAAAGTACTTAAATTAGTCGAAGTGCCATCGCACGTGAGTGAATGTACTGTAACTCCTACTTAATAAAGTTTGATGATGGCAGCGTTGACAAGTTTAGCTTGAGTACTGCCATCAATACCATTGATAAAAAAATGAGCGATAGGCATCTTGAATTTCGAGGAGAAAGAGACTCTTTGAAAGGCTAACATTTCCTTAGCTATATCGTGGGACTTGAATTGAATACCAAGTTCACGCGCAGCTGTTCCATAATCTACATATCCTCTAAGTGAATTTTCTTTATTATCCATTGCAATACCACTCCTTATCGCTATACCATCAATAATGAGTCCTACATCTCTGACGTAACCTGAACAAATTTTTTCATTTTTAAGATAATCGAATACTCCATCTAAAAAACCTGGCTCACAACTTGTTTCTCCAATCATTCTCCGGAGAACTGATTCTTCGGGTGAATGTAAAACTGTTCGTAGAAATTTATATGCCTTTGGACTATAAAAATAAACCGTCATCGCAAATTCTTTCATTTTTTCTGTGTAACGACGTCGAGTTTTAGGAACACCTTTATTGTTCATTTCGCTTTTAAAGAGTTCTAAATTGAAGTAGGAGAAACGCTGCATCAACACTCTTTCCAAATCTTCATTACAATTACCTTTCTTTTTCAATTCTTTTATTAGCTCAGCGACATTACGGTATTTTCGTTCCAGTTGCCGATTCCTTTTCTGGAGGATGATGATTTGTCGACGCATACCTTCCGCTCTTTCCCTAGGCATCGTGATATAATTCGGCGTTTCAATGGTTGTCTTTGGAAGCTAAAAGAACAGAAACAGATGTTGATGACTTCCATAACCCAAGAGCATTGATCAATTACTCTTTCTATCATCAAAATGTTTTCAATTTTCAAAGTGATTAGAACATATTACTATTTCTATCTTAGGAGGCGGGAATTTTATTGTTAAAAGCGCCCTCTTGCAAAAACGGTTAGAGATAGGAACAAAAGTTTTAAACAAAAAATGTTCTTCACGTCAAAAGACACATTTTTTATCATATAACTTGGTTTCCTAACTGTCACGGATAAAAAGGTATTGTGGGTGGAAGCAACTCAGACGGCGCGCTAACACTTTCGCGCGGCGGGAGCGCGTTTCAGGACCGATTGTGAAGTACCGATAAGACATAGAGCAAAATTGTTTTAATCGAAAATCTTTGTTATAAAATAATACATCAAATCACTTATTACACTTTTTGCTCTATCTCCAGTAGTTAATGAGATATTCGTGTTTGTGTGCAAGATAGCGGGGAAAGTGAGTCTCCCATTGCACATTCAACCATCATTATCTCGTTAACTATTAGGGATAGAAACAATAGTCTTATAACTAAATAGATGCATCACAAAATGACAAACATTTTTTGTTTCAAACATTTTTTGCTATCATCATTATTTCAAGAGATATTTCTAACGCAATTCCGACTCTGACTATGCGGTTCGTTCACTTGAGCTCTCACGACGAGTTAGAGTCTGACTTGCGTTGAAAATATCTCTCGAAATAATGAAGATAGAAACAAATGTTTGAAACAAAAAATGTTTCTTATTTCACGATGCATCTATTTAGTTATAAGACTATTGTCTCTATCACTAATAGTTAACGAGATAATGACGGTTGAATGTGCAATGGGAGACTCATTTGCCCTGCTATCTTGCACACAAACGCGAATATCTCATCAACTACTGGAGATAGAGCGGAGAGTGGAATAAGTGATTTGATGTATCATTTTATGACAAACATTTTTGATTCAAACAATTTCGCTTTATTTCTTATCGGTACTTGACAATCGGTCCTGAAACGCGCTCCCGCCACGCGAAAGACGTTTATTGAGGAAAATTTGTAGATTCATGAAAAAGGTACCTCTATACTCTTTCGTACAATCCATTTTTTTTAGATAAATAGAAAATTATCAAAAATGAGGTAATTAATTAACTCATTACAGTTCACAATGAAGTTCTGAAGATAATGTTGAATATTGAATATATTGAATTAAATTCTATTTCTTCATTGCCTTCAAATGGGTTTGGGAGTACTTTTCGCAGCCCAAATTCTCCAAAGTCACTGGATTGTCCAGCTCCATACAACCTCCGGGGGTTGTCATGTTTGTTAAATTATCTGAGACTCTTTGGGTTTCCAAAACAGTCGTTATGGTTTGTACGCTTGAACCTGCTTGGATGTTCATTATCTCATCAGGATCCCCTTCAGAAGATCCATGTGTAACCTAAATCGAATTTTTTCAACTCGGTTAATTTTTTAATGCATGATATATAAAAATAAAGATAATGATAAAAAATCTAGAAAATCTGGAGTAAAATCTTCAGTAACAGAAAATTGTAGGAAAGAAAGAATTACACTCACCAAAACATCATTTGGGAAAATACTCGATACAGCAATATCTTTCAAAGTTCTCCGAGACCCTTCATGATTAAAATCTACATGTCGAAAATGTTTGTTACAAATAATTGATGTCTGAGAAATGTTTCCTTTACTAGAGACAATGGCTAACCACTTTTGCACAATTTCTGGCCTTTTAAAAGGAAACCTAAAGGGCAGGAATAAGTGATTCATGATAAAATAGAGAATGATGATTCTATAAAAAGTATTTATTAATTATTGGATAGACTTGAGGATCGGCGAATATTTATATTCATCGATTTCTTTTTGTTTACATACTTGAACAACGAGAGGTTAGCATTTGGATGCCAAAATGATTTGCAATTTTTAACACAACAATTGCGCACCATCTTCACTTGGGCAATTTACATATGTGTCACCAAATTTTCATCACTCCTTAATTATCCGGATTTATTTGTAACAATTTATGCGTAGTAAACGTTAGATACCATCACCACTAGCCAAGCTAAACACTGTGGGCTAAGAGAGGGTGAAACTTTTGATTCAGACGATCCATCACGTGATTTACGCTTCAGAGCGCATGGGCAGTAAGATAGAAGAGGACAGGCGGCCTCACGTTAATAGGCTATCTCACAAAATCATTCCACTCACGCGTTCAGCCGGGCAGTACACCTTCCAGTATATTTATATTTCAGTGGTCATCGTACGTCCGATGATGCCAAATTCGGACAAGCATCTGTACTAAACGTGCACCAAGACATTTTATTATTGATGTTACGATGCTTATGATAATTGAGTAAATTATCATATCCCTCATGGAAAGAACATTTTGGACATATATCTCGCATATATCTGGCATACTACATTTTTCGCCGAAAATATATCCGAGATATATTTTGGATACATGTCAAATATTTTCATCAAGATATATGTGCACGCTTATATCTAACATATATTCGGAAATATATTTTTTTTTATAAAATAAGAGTGTATTTAACATATATCTCACATACCATATTTTTCGCCACTTTTATGTCATATGGTTCAGATACATGTCAAATAAATTTCAACATATATTTTTTTTCCGCACGGGTTAAAACTAAAAACTCCCATCGAAACAAAAAAAAATAGGATTTATCAAAAAATCATCAAAAAAATCGGAGCAGACTGAAACAAGACTCCTAGATTTAACAAATTAAGCCAGCGACTCGGTCGTTGGGCCAAAATGGCAGTTCACAACGGTTGGCCCAGCGACAGAGAAACATACGTTAGCTTAACCTATTTAAATTTAGTAACTTTGGATTGAAAATCTTAAGATTCCTATCGGTACAGTAGCAACTAGATTGTGTTTGAGCTTTCTCTGTAGGTGGTGCCTCAAACACATTCTATTTTCTGCCGTACCAGCAGGAATCCTGTGTAACGTCGCTATAATAAAAACGGTTCGAACACTGTCGGTCAAAAGTGGAAATTTAGTAAATGAATTTAGTGACTTTTAATTCTTCATTCGCGGTCATCTCAGGAACTCCCTGTATTGTTCACAACGATTACTCAAGAACTCCCTACTTTAACCATGATTTATAATAATATGATAAATTAATAATAAACTAATGACGTGGGCTATTGAGTCTTCTTCCTTCGGGATTATTGGCTTTAGTTGACCTAGCATTGTGAACTATCACGGATTTGAATCATTTGAAAAGGGTGAAGTAAATATGATTGAAGTGAGAAAAAAATTGAAATTGTAAAACCCCCGATGATGGTATTGTAAACTGAATGATTTGAAAAATTGGAAAAGGAAAAAATAAATGAACATGATGAAGAAATAACAATAAAAAATAAGAGACAGCAAAGTCGGGGATACACATAAAATCTTAAAAACCTTAGTGCCCCCCCCCCCCCCCGACTTTCCTGTCTCTTATTTTTTATTGTTATTTCTTCATCTTGTTTATTCATTTTTTCTTTTCCAATTTTTCAAATCATTCAGTTCATAATACCACCGTCGGAGGTTTTTAAATTTCAATGTTTTTCTTATTTCAATCATATTTATTTCTAACAGTGTTCTCTTTAAACTACTTCACCCAGTCTAACGCAGGTGAGAAAATATGGGTTAATCGAACATGCGCTGTTATCTTGAAATGCTTTTTTCCACCTCTCAATACTACCATTTTTCCAGGGATTATAGCGCTGCAGCACATAGGCATTCGATCTCCGATTACTTCGACGTTAATATCCGTTTGAGCTTGACGGAAATGTGAATACTTCGTATTAATTGCTCCATTCTTTTTTCTCATTCATCCAACAATAAAAATCGCTCCCAACGTTTTTCAAGCTATCTTTTATTCTACCTCCTAAGATTATTTGAAAGGTCGGAATCAATGTGCGATACGGTAATTCGGGGGGAGATGAGCATCTTAGGCGGAACGCTGAGAATTACGGATTCAATTTAATGATTTTAATTCGACAATTTGTTTCTGATTTTGCAGGGTCTTATTTCCTAAGTTCACAGGGAAATGAAAATTTCAGCGAGCGGGTTTCTGAGGAAATCAAGAATAGAAAAATAATAACAATTTGTTTTTCCGCCTGTATGGGGGGAAAATGGACATTTTACAATAACCAAGTGGAAAACAATAGATTTTTAGTTTTTTTTAACTTTGCGACCCGAAGGGAGGAAGTTTTTGTAATGCCCGCAAAAGAGAAAATGCGAATTTAATGATATCTCCACGTTTCATGACTCCTCGAATCTTTCTATGATGTTTTTGAACACATGTCCGTCTATGTGTGTCCGTCCGTCCGTCTCTCTCTCTGTGTGTGTGTGTAGACACAAGTATCCGTGTGTCGGACTCGAACCGACTAAAACCCTAACCTCCTTGCTTCTGCTCCCTAGTTCCCCGCGGAACCGCCGTCAGGCATTACTTCACGAGGGGGAGAATCTTGCTATAGCTCTTCCTTCAGGTGGGCGAAGCCATGGCTTCTTTCCTTCTCAGTTTCATTATTCTTTGCTTGCTCTCTTTCTATGCGACGAAGTTCCTGAAGGACTTCAGTGGAAAATGAGCTCGTCCCTTCCCAGGCTGCCTTTTATGACAGCATGGCTTTTATTAAAGACTCTGGCTGGATGTTCTGTTCAAGAACGGTCTCCCAGGTACTGCGTAACATGTTGAAACGTAGACACACGAAGAATACGTGCTCGGCATCTTCTGTAACTCCGGGGCAGGACGGGCACTCTGGAGAATCTTCATGTTTAAACCGATGAAGATATTCTCGGAGGCACTCATGTCCTGAGATCATCTGTATCAAGTAGTAGTTGACTTCGCCATGTTCACGGTTCAGCCAAACATTCACCTGGGGAATACGGTATGTTCATCTGCCTTTCGTAGCGGTATCCCACAGTAATTGCCATCGGTGTATACTGTTCCGCCGCTCCGCTATTTTGGACTCTTCAGGGTTCAATGCTATTGATCCTTTCCGCTGGTAAAGGATTCTTCGTTCTCCAGCTAGTATCTCGATGTACAACATCCCGGCGATGACGCATCCAGCATCTTCAGACACTGTGCGATAGGCGCTGGCGACTCTCAGGGTACTCAGTCGACTCCGTGATTCCTGTGTTTTGAGTGCGTCGGCCCAGATGGGAATTCCATACGTGAGCACTGACGTGACTACTGACGACAGTAATGCTCTCTTTTTCTGCTTTGGACCTCCTATGTTGGGCATCAGCCGTGATAAAGTCGCTCTGACTATAGACGCTTTTGCACCCACGTGGTCTGCCTGCTGCTTGAAGTTGAGTCGCGTCATTGTTCATCACTCCCAGATACCGAAAAAACGGTTGAGATGTGATTTCATGGGCTCCAACTTGCAGTGTGATGGTCTCCACTTGCTTCCTACTGGTAATGAGCACTGCCTCAGTCTTGTGTTCCGCCAGTTTCAGGCCAACTGTACCCATCCACTGGCTGATCCTCTCGAAGGTAGTGTCGGAAGCAAAGTTTATCCCTTCGAGATGCTCTGCGACAATGACTACGACCACGTCGTCTGCATATGCGACGAGTCTGACCTCCTTTGGCAGTACCAGTTTCAGTAGCCCGTCGTACATGATGTTCCACAAGAGAGGGCCTAGGACTGAGCCCTGGGGTACTCCTCTAGTGACTTTATACTACTTCTGTCCAGCCTCTGTATCGTACTTGAGGATCCTGTCGGTAACGTAGCTTGCTACCATATTCCGCAGATATCCTGGTACATTCAACTCGGTAAGGGCTCTCATAATGCAGTCCCATTTTGCAGAGTTGAAGGCACTCTTAATGTCCGGCGTAGCCAACAGTACTTCTTCGTATCTCCCTTCCATCTGATGCCTGCAACCGCCTCTTTCGCTGTATTCACAACAAGGTTAATCGCATCCAGAGTAGAGCGCCTTTTTCGAAAGCCATATTGGTTGTCAGCAAGCAGCGATTCGACTGCTGCTTCATCCTCTGGTGAACGATACGTTCGAAGATTTTACCGGCTGTATCCAACATACAGAGTGGACGGTAGAATGATGGTTCGCCCGGCGGCTTTTTCCCTTTCGGTAGAAGTACTAGTCTCTGCTGCTTCCACTTCAGAGGGAAAGTACCCTCCCTTTTCAAGGCACGCGTTGTAGACCTCCAAAAACAAAGCTGGTAATGTCTTAATGACTGACTTCAGTGCGATGTTTGCGATTCCATCCAAACCAGGAGCTTTCGAATTCCCCACTCTATTGCAAGCTTCCATCAGCTCGATTTCTGTAATTGGCGGGATTCGCTTGATCTCGTACTGCCCTGTCGGGTGGAGGAGTTCTAATTGCTGAGAAAACAGGACAGTCACAATCTTCCCCAAGAGTAAGGGGCATGTTGGCGATGGCATCGGCTGGCTTTTTAGGCGAGCCATAACTACCTTATATAGCCGGCTCCAGACGTCGTACTCCACCTCGTCGAGAAGCTCTTTCCAGCATTGTCCCTTGCTATGCTTTATGGCTCTGTTCAGTTTCCGACGTGCATTCTTGTACTCTGCCACCAGTTCTGCGTGGTTGGCCTTTTTTCGGCCCTGCTGTGATGCTCTCCTCGTGGAGAGCACTCCTCCTAAGGCACTCTTTACGGAGAGCAGCGATGTGTTCCTTCCACCAGTGAACCGATGGGAGCTGGTTTATACTACGTTTCCGGGGCATACTAGCATTGCGTGCACCTTTGACTCTCCTCATTATCTCTTCGGCTTTCCTCTCAGCATTTCGAGCGCTAGTTGGGCGATCATCCAGTGCCACCATGAAAGCATCAGGGTAAAAAAAGCACACTTTCCAACCAATCGCATTGGTTTTCCTACGTGCTTCTCTAGTATTTTGACCCGTGGATACCTCCGATAGTATCGCACAGTGGTGACTGGTGGTATAGATGTCCAATACCTCCCAGGAGAATCCTTCCCTAACGAGGTTGCTACTCACCCAGATGAAATCCACTATGGAAGTTGTCTCTCCTCTAACATACGTTGGTTTATCGCCACTGTTAAGCAAGACTACGTCCAGTGTAGACATAGCCTCCAGTAACGCTTCCCCTAGGTTTCTTAGTCTCCTTACTACCCCAGTCAACTGCCCAGGAATTGAAATCCCCCGCGATTGCCACAAGGGAGTGCTGCTTTGCATCCTCGGTCAGTCGATCCAAGAAGTCTGTGAATTCGTCAAAAGAGAGGCTGGGTGGAGCATAGCAGCTGTAGAAATGTATGCCATCCAGCTTCACAGCCACAAAGCCGGCCTCTTTTTTATTAACAACACTCTCGAACGGGCACTTGCTACAGGACCAAATAACATCTTTAGAAGTGCTATCCGATTCCCAGGGTTGAGTCATCAGGTGTCTATATGGCTCGAAGATCAGTGCAAGATCTGACCTCAGTTCACGCACGGTCTGCATGAGCAGATCGTGCGCAGCCTCACAGTGATTGAGGTTGAGCTGGAGTATGTTCATACTCGTTTCTTTCTCATCTTCGGGAGTGCCTCTTGAAAGGTCAGGCATCTGCTGCTACCAGCAATGTTGGCACAATTTCTCTTGTTGTCTTTCTCGGCCCACAAGGCGCATCGAGAGTCCTTTTGAAAAAAAAGTGTGCGTGGTGACCATGCGCGACAGAAGTGAAACTTATTTAGGCTTGAAATGTGAAAGGAGCAAAAAAAGCAATAAATGGAGAATTCTTGTGATATTCACGAAAAATAAAAATTAGATTTTATACAACAATTTCCATTTCCATAATGACACGAGACTAACTGAGAGTGCATGAATTGTAGGTTCTAATTTCGCAACGATTCACGCATCAGCTGAAACAGCCCGACTCTTTACGCTGGTTCCACGTGCGATTAAGAGGTGGCGCCTATTTAGGAGGTGGCGCCTCCAACGCGAGAAATGGGCAGTGTTCTCATCCCCTTGTAAAAAAAGCATACACTGGAAGTGTCATGGCGGAGGTACATGCAAAAAGTGTCATGGCGCACTTCTCATGAGCAGTTTTTATGGGAATTCTCATAAGAACCCTCACAACAATGCATGCGCGGCCGCTTGCGGCCGCGCCATAATGTTTTACTAGTAGCATATAATACGTATGTTTATGAGTGTTCTCACTATACACTGTAAAGGCCCCCATACACGAGCGGACGGTTCGTGGCGAACCTAGAAGTGAGTATATATATATACTTATATAAATATATATATATATATATATATACAGGGTGTATCTTTATTGGTAGAAAACCTTCCGCTCCCCCACGTAATAACACTCCCTGAATGCGAGAAAAATAAAAAAAAAAATAATTATTTAGCCGATTTTTGAATAATTAATCATTAACGTAGGCCAATGACGGGATCGGGTTATGGCGCGCAATAATAAGTGGAGAATGTACGGCAACGGTGCGTTAGAATCACGCCGAAAGATGAGTGAAAACAGTTGAGGTGTTATTTGTTTCTCATCAATTTCAGGTGGAGGTGGTAGTTGATCAAGTAGATTGTGAGATGGCGCGCTCACGCGGTGGAACAGGTTGAACTCAGCGTTCAATTGATTTTCGACAAATTCCCTGTCTAATTCTTCCCTCCC
Organism: Coelinius sp. EB29; assembly: GCA_035578325.1. Taxonomy (NCBI): domain Eukaryota; kingdom Metazoa; phylum Arthropoda; class Insecta; order Hymenoptera; family Braconidae; genus Coelinius; species Coelinius sp. EB29. Next base: position 1,490,061 of record JAOZGT010000020.1, on the reverse strand, counting down.
CCGCTTTGATGAACAAAAAGGAAGGATCATGAATCCCCAAAATCCTGTACGTACGATATTGTTGATTTTTTTTCTGTTTTTCAACGAAGTTTCACTAAGCCCAGCGAGCTATGGTGATTGTGCAGCACAAATTGAATTCAAGATATTCAAATTGACACTGAAGAATTTTATTCTAATAAAATCATCAAGGCGCGTAAGAGCGCGCCCTCAGTCAGCTCGCGGGTTAAAAAACGATAGTGATGAGTACAACAGACAAGGAGAACAAAGCGAGATTTCGTACTCAATTTAATGCACATCCATCTCGAAAACTAAAAATTTCGAACAAATCATCAAAAGGCTAAATCCATTCTTATGAAAATTATGGAGAAATCGATGGGGAGTCGTGGGTTCATTACCACCGTAGAGCAACAGTTCTGGATACATTATTTTTGTTCTCACACTAGAAACCAATTTTGCATTTAATTTTATCTCTATTTTTGAGTGAATTTTTGAGAAATTTCCTTTGTAGCTGGGGACATTGATCATAATCAAGAGTCTGAAATTCCTCGGTACCATCACTACTGAAGTGAATCAATTACTTACTGGAAGAATGATCTGATGCCTTGTTATGTATGGAATAATCGAGAAGTATTCAACTTCAATCAATGACTATGTTTACAGTGCCGATGTGAAGATAGAACCTTTTTCATTTTCGACTGTCATGTAGGAAAAAAAAAGAACAGCTTTTCGCGAAAAAAACAAATTCAATAAAGAAAGCTGTCATTTTACAGATAGATCCTTCTTGAGTCTTAACAGAGAAAAATAAGATATTTACACTATCATTTGGCACCTTGAGAAATGTTCTCAATAATTCGGTGGCTTGATAAAAGCTATAGCGTTGAATTGAGTCGATTTGTAAAGCGTAAAAACGGGGTGCTTTGGGCTAAATGGCATGGGGATAATCAGTATTATCGTGCTCTTCGTGTGATTGCTCAAGATGGTGAGTGTAAACCATATCACAATAATTTTTTCTGCAAGTGAAATCCACGAATTCTACTCATGAGAGGATTTACAACATCTTTGAAACCATAATAGAAGTTAATTGAGACGGAAATATAATTTTTCTTTTCTCTCTCTGCTTATTTCTTACTTCTCTTCTGTGGAGGAAAACGAAATCCTAAAAGTATCTGTGATAATAATTCAATATCATGACAACTGTTGGATAAATCCCATTCCCAATTACAGCGAAAAGTAATTTTGGCTATGGAATTTCCTTGATAGAAATGAAAAACTTGACGTTCGAAATTTTTTCTTTTTGGTTGCCACGATATAAAATGATATTTTCCCAAATTTTTGCAATACATTTTTAGATGACGACGATATGTTGAAAGAGCTAAGTCTAGATTTGCAAGGAATTCTGCATTTTCCACGCAATGACGAGGTACTATCATTTCGATCGAGCCCACGATTACAATCGGACTCCGTTCGTGTTAATCCCCTTTCATCACCTCAACGACAGCCTCCACAATTAGTACTTGGAGAACAACCCCCAAAAACACCATTACAGTCACCCTCACCGACTCATTCTCCTAGAATATCTTCATTGGATTCGTATGCTGCATCGAGTACTGAGTCTCAATGCAGATCATTGACAACTGCAACTTCGTCAAGACGGTCATGGTTAGGCGAGCGATCAAGAGCTGAGTCACGAATAAGCTCGCAATCCCGATCACCATATTACGAACGAGAGACATCAACGCTGTCGGTACACAAGACCCCGCAAAGCCATTCCTATTCACAAATACGATCACTGAACCCAGAAAGGACAACGCACCGAGAATCATCAACTTGGTCAGCATCATCATCAGCATCGCGCTTGACGTCTTCGCCATTGCGCTCATTAGCATCGCCAGTACAGCCATCACCAAAGAAGCGACGGAATCAAGCTCAATCGTCGAATTCTCAAGCCGCGATTAATTCTCTGGCCACACTGATTCCAGAACGACCAACGCACCGACCATCATCAGCTTGGGGAGGATTATTAACACCATCAACATCACCATCAGTGTTACGTTCTCCACTATCGCCTACCCATTCCACACCATTGCCATCACGCTCACTATGGCCGCCGCACTCCCCAAGGCCAAGATCTCAAGCCACAGTCCGTTCTCAGTCATCATTGGCTGGAGAGAGGACGAGGCACCCACAATCACAGATCCAAAGACGATCACCAACTCGATATCCACCTATTTTTACATCGTGCTCCCCAACCATGCCAGTGCAGTCATCATCATTGAAACGAGGGGATTCACGTCAACGATCAGAGCCTCAAGCAACTGTTGATTCCCGGTCACTACTGATCCCGGTAGTAAGAACGCACCAACGATCGTCAATTCAATCACCATTGCAATCCCATCTACTATCACAATCGTCACACCAGCCACATTCTCCATGGACATCACGATCTCATACATGGCACCCACCACCATCGTACAACTCTAGAAACGCAGAAGAACCATCAGCACCAATCAAACAAAGGAATTGTAACCCATTGATTCAGCCATCGCGAATTCCAATAAATCTAAACCGGATGTCTATTCCTCTCTCCCCACTAAGGCGATCTGAAAATGGTAAAGAATCTTCCGCTGAATCATTTTCTTTTCATTACCGAAAAGATCTCGTCGATAATTTTGATTTTTTTATGTTACAGCAACGCTGGTTAATTTAATCCAAGATACTAATGTTTTCATAAATCGAGACTCATTAAAAAAAATTCTGAAAGAGGTCGTTTACGAAATTCACTGCACACCCGATCCTCGCGAGTTGGCACGTAGACTCATGAAAAATATTGTGGGTTGCGATCGATTGAAAGGGATGACAGCGAAGGGAGATCGAAGAACTGGCTTACCTGGTATTCCTGAAGGACCATATTACGCAGTATTTGGTACATCATGGATATTTTATCTATCTTTAGTCATTTCTACGTGGTGTTCTGAGGTGAATTGCTCAAATTTACGGCGCATACATCAAACGTAATGACAAAATATTATATTAATTTCACAAACATTCAGGTGATTCATAGAGGAATTCGCTCAGACCATCAAGTTAGATTTACATTGAATCTCATGACCAGAGAAGCTCTCATTTGAACTGAAATTATCCCAACATTCGTTCGTAGCAGGATAAAAATGATTGAAAATCGGTTGACAAAGTGGTAGGAGTGAAAATTGCTTCTTCAAAATTGGACAGAGATGAGAAGCAACTTCAAAGTGAATCTTCAGCAATGTTGATGACTGGCTAAGGCATTCCATACATCGGTGGATTTTTCTTTCCCTAGTAGTTTTTATCAATCCGCATGGCCCGGAATGATCTAGAAGCAATTAAGAGCCCCCCACCACTTTGTGAAGCGAACTGAGCTATTCTCGGAGCAACAAAAAATGAATGCACGAAATTTCTCCTATGAAGTTCAACTTTTCTATAGATTCATTGGGATTGATCTTTCTTTTCTTCATCAGATTACGTGAATGCTCTCTTACCTGACCTTGCTCTCGATCTGAATACCTATCGCATTGTTATGGGAAAAATGTGCAATTGGCTGAGAGACCCCAAAAAACGATAATATCAATCTCATGAGAATAAATCGATCATCCACCCAAATGGAAAATATTTCTGCAAAACTCCTCTGCAAAATTGAAAAAAGAATTAAGAGATTGATCAAGAAGGGTAATTCGTTGAAGAATGATTTGCTTATTGTTGAATTGATTTAATTCCTGTATTTTTAACACAAAATCATAACAAATATGGAGTAAAAATATCAAAATGCTTTCCCTGAATTTTCGATGCGACGAATTAATTCATCAATACAATTCATCCAATAACATTCATTAGACATAAATTTGATTATTCAGTAAAGCATTTTTCAAAATTTTTTGGAATGGTTATTAGAAAAAAATGATTAAAATGAAGACTAGAATTCATTTTTACAATAAAACAACCAACGTTTTCACAGAACATTACAACGAATCAACAGTATTGCCTATGTTATATCATTTATTATTATTTAATTAATTATCATCACCGGGTCCCTAGAACTAATGAAAATTCAATATTTATTTCACTGTTTGAAAATTTTGACAAACTAATGCTCGAACTAATGCCACATTCATATTTACTATCAACTGAAATTCTTCAATTGGGATCTCCACCTATTGCAAATGAATAAATTAACAATTCGTATGATGAATGAAGAATCGAATGGGAAGTCACATATAAATGCTAGAGTTTCCATGAATGTCACTCATGGCTGGAATCATTGTCAAATCAACAGCTAATCATGAATTAATTAACTAATTAATTATTCATTCCCTGATGATGTACCGAACTTAGTTGACTAACAGCTGTTCGAAATGACCACCATTTTCATCGATACACATACGTAATCGCGTGACCATGTTCTCTCTACACCTTTGAAGCATCTGTGGCGTGATACAAGAAACTGCAGTCCGGATACGAGCTTCCAACTCTTCTACACTTTCGATTTCCACTCGATAGACACGATCTTTGACGAAGCCCCACACGAAATAATCCAATGGCGTAAGGTCGGGGGATCGTGGAGGCCACAGTCTCGAGGGGAGCTCAGCACGAGGACCAATGTATCGGTGGCCAACCATTTCTCTTATTACCTGCCTATTCTGATTAGTTCCGTGTGCAGGGGCACCATCTTGCTGATACCACATGTGCTGACGAACTCCTCGGGGAACTCCAGCTCTGTTTATAAGTCTTGGGATAGTTGTAGTTAGCATCTCGTTATATCTTTCTCCATTTAGAGTGCCTTCGTAGAAATATGGTCCAACCTAAAGGTATTTTTTTAAATTATTTATCATCAAAAAACATCACGCGGTTACCACGTCATGAAAAATATAAAATTATGTTCTAGTGTAGCATCCCAATACCCTATTGAGAATGGTCATCCACTTTACGAAAATCCAATTTTTGAAGTTCAAAACTAAATTTTGTAATTTTTTCTACTCACAAAAAAACATATGAAATCAATTTTTCTGATGATTAAAAAAAAAAAGCTCGCAACAGCTTTGACCATATGAAATTAATCAATTTTTCCCTATACACGGGCTGTTATGGGATTTATTTTTAAATTGATAAAACTAGAAAGCTCTCAAAATAAAGATAAAAATTGAAGGCAACGTGTAAAAATTTTCCGATTTAATAGTCAGAGAAAAATTGGCGGTATCCAAGTAAATAATGAAGGTACTCAAAAAATTTAACCTCATATTACCCCATAATAGTGTATAAGTTTGATGCTTTTTTGGTCATTTTATTGATGAATTATAAAATTGTATTGGTGGGTTGAAATGCTTATTAATATGAAGGAAATGACTCTCCCTCACTCGAAGAAAAAAAATTCAAATACTTGCAATCTTGAATAAATATCCTTAATTTCTCAATATCCACTCTGACGATCTCGAGTTATCAATGATCGAAGTCGGTCGATTTTACTCACTCCTACTGTTAGATATACGTTCAAGAGATTGTACTCACCACTCGATCTCCGATCACGCCCAACCACACGTTCACACTGAATTGTCGTTGGTTTTGTCGATATTGAATGATGGGATGAGGACGATCAGCCCTATCACCCCATTCGTGCTCGTTGTGCTGATTCCATGAAGAGCATCGACCAAATTTTGCCTCATCGGTGAACAGAATGCGTCGGAGGAAGAATGGATTACGTTGGTGTTGTTGCAGTAACCAGCGACAATATGCAAGACGATGCTGCCTATCCCCGTCATAAAGTGCCATCACTTTGGTGAAATGATAAGGATGTTGGTTATTCTCATGCAGAATTCTCCATACTGTCATGTGTGACACATTTAATGCTCTTCCAATTCTCCGAGTACTTTCCCTGGGATCCTCATTGAATATTTCGAGTACTCGTTCTTCCAAATCATCATGCCCCCCAGCTCGTGGTCTGCCCACGTCAGCGTGATCTGGTACAACGTCGCCATTCTCTCGAAAACGAGCAGCGGCACGCAAAATCGTTCCCACCGCTGGATGACGACGGTGTGGATAATTTCTTGCATATGTTCGAGCAGCTAGAGTAGCATTACTATTGCACCGCTCGTAAAACAGAACCATCTGAGCATATTCATGTCGCGTATATTCCACCATTGAGAAAAATTTACTTTTTTACAAGAAAATCACATTCCCCACGTACACTTCCACAATAATAAATAACCCAATAATAACGGAAGACAGCTGAATAAAATTTCATTCACCACTTCCACTACCACAATATTCGATAACACAATGGAAATTAATTAAAACTAGAGAAAAATGGAAATGGATATTCAGTAATGAAGGACAGAATAGAAATAAAAGGATAGTATAAACCCAACGGGTGAGCTCTGACTAATTTTCGCGTGTATGCGATGAGTATGCAACCCGTTGGGGAAAAACAAAAGGCCATCGGTGTTTGGCAATTTTTCTAGTGCCACCTGATGAGGAAAAAAACATGAGTGGAACGATTGGAGCATAATTTGTAAATTCGATGATCGATTCAGAAGTTGGGAATGGTTTTCTAAAATATGGATTTTTTCTCCTAAAGACAGTGTTAAGGAAATTGAGAGCAAAATACAGATTTTTCAATTAATTTGCGAATATCTCAGAAGGTATTGGGTTTAGAAGACAACATCTTGGATTTGTTTTTGTGGAGACTTTTATGAGTTACAAAAATGTCCCTTGATTTTTATTTTTGAAACTCACTAATTCCCGAGATATTCGTTAATGAAATTTACTTTTTCAACTTCTCGGGTGAAGAAATATGATGTAATCGATTGTCTAATTATCTCGCGACCTATAGATGAGAAATACGGAGAGACCTCCGAGAAAATTTCTTAATACATCCACTAATTCTCAAGGTATTCCCCGAGTTGTGATCAACGTGGAATCGTCCCTTCACTGCTTCTCATTACAATTTTTCTCTCAAACAAAATTTACTGATCTTTAATTAATCATCAAAAGTAGACTCTGGTCATTCCTCTCAAGAAACCGTAATCGAGTATGACAGATTCGTTGTGTGCAATTGCTCAGCGACGTATCTTGTAGCTATTCCAAATCAGTGCATCCCCGCCGCACCACCGTCACGCTACTTTTGCGTAATTACAACACCACAACCCTTGCGCATTCTGTTAATCGCTCGCGTACCAACAGTGCGCCATCGGTGCGCCAGTGGTGGACAATCAGTCCACTAGTGGTGTTCCGCTCCTGCGCAATTGGTGCGTCATCGTCGCACCACTTAGAACGTCGTGCATAAATAATGCGCCATCTATGCGCCAGTGGTGCGCCACTGATAAGAAATTAAAACGTCAGCGTCGCGCCAATGATGCGCAATCAGTACGCCAGTGATGCACAAGCAGTGCGCCAGGGATGCGCAAACAATGCGCCAGCGGTGCGGCAGTCAGGCGCAGTCATTGCGTCAATGGTGCGCTATCCGTGCGCCAACAAAGCGCAATCAGTACGTCAGCGGTACGCCAGTCAGGCGCAATCAGTGCGCTAACGGTGGCCCCTCATGTGTCAATGTTGCGCCATCAGTGTGCCATCAGTGCGCCACTGTTGCGCAATTAGCAAGTCACCGTCGCGCTAGTTGTGCGCCACTAATGCAAAATAAAAACATCAGCGTCGCGCCAATGATGCGCAATTAGTGCGCCAGTGATGCACAAGCAGTGCGCCAGTGATACGCAAACAATGCGCCAGCGGTGCGGCAGTCAGGCGCAGTTATTGCGCCAGCGGTGCGCTATCCGTGCGCCAACAAAGCGCAATCAGTACGCCAGCAATATGCCAGTGAGGCGCAATCAGTGCGCTTACGGTGGCCCCTCATGTGCCAATGGTGCGCCATCGATGCGCAACTCTTGCGCAATTAGTGCGTCATTCTCATCAGTCATGTGCGATTGGCGTGTGAATGTTGCACATTCAGTGCTCTATCTTCGCGTTCCACTCTTGTCCAATTAGTGCGCCAGTGGTGCAAAATTCTTGCGCGGTTAGTGCACCACTTGTGTTCCAACGCTGCGCTAATGGTGCGCAACTCTCGCGCTAACAATACGCGAAAAAATAAAAACTGAAAAACCCCCGACGGCCTCATTGTAAACTGAATGATGGAATATTGAAAAAGAAGAAAATAAAAGAATAAAAAGGATTGAGAAAAAAATAGAAGAGCAGAGTCAGGGAGAGGGGGGGGGAGGCACATAAAATCATTGAAAAATCGGTGTCCCTCCGACTCTGCTCTCCTTTTTTTCCAAATCCTTTCAATTCTTTTATTTTCTTCTTTTTCAATTTTCCCTTATTCAGTTTACAGTGACACCATCGTGGGTTTTTAATTTTTTATTCTTCTGTCTCAATAATTCATAATCTTCACAAAAGAATGAGGATATCAAAAGATAGAGAGAAGCTTACAGCCGGATGCTGCAGTGTTGATTGGATCCGTCGAATGAAGAAGAAGAAGAAGAGGAAGTTTTCTATCTAAGTTGAATATCTTGAATTCAATTTGTGCTGCATAACCACCATAGCTCGCTGGGCTTAGTGAAACCTCGTTGAAAAACAGAAAAAAAATCAACAATATCGTGCGTACAGGGTTTTGGGGATTCATGATCCTTCCTTTTTGTTCATTAAAGCGAGGGAGGGAAGAATTAGACAGGGAATTTGTCGAAAATCAATTGAACGCTGAGTTCAACCTGTTCCACCGCATGAGCGCGCCATCTCATAATCTACTTGATCAACTACCACCTCCACCTGAAATTGATGAGGAACAAATAACACCTCAACTGTTTTCACTCATCTTTCGGCGTGATTCTAACACACCGTTGCCGTACATTCTCCACTTATTATTGCGCGCCATAACCCGATCCCGTCATTGGCCCACGTTAATTATTAATTATCCAAAAATCGGCTAAATAATTTTTTTTTTTTTATTTTTCTCGCATTCAGGGAGTGTTATTACGTGGGGGAGCGGAAGGTTTTCTACCAATAAAGATACACCCTGTATATATATATATATATAGATATACTCACCATGCTTCGCTCGTGTATGGGACCCCTAAGCGGAGTAGTACTAGAGCCGTGTTGGTGTGCTCCACTCCCCCACTCCCCAACTCTCGCGACTCCCCTCATCATCTCCCGTACGGAAAAAACATATGTATATATGTCGGCCAAAAATGACATATGTCTCTTGTATTTCGAATATATTCGTAGATATATGAAAGAATATACGCAAAATATATGCGCATTTTTATGTGAGTTAGATGTAGGATATATTCCAAATATATTGGATATTTATTTGATGATATATGTCATATATATCAGGTTGAATATAAGTGAAATATTAATGAAATATATACTCATCATATATGTAACCTACATTTAAAACATGTAGTCCACATATATGTGAGGTATATGCAACCAATAAACTATATATATGTATGATATATTCATTGTATGTAATCAACATATATTTACAATATATGCAACTTCTATACATGACCAATATTCTACATATATGCCGTGTATACACGTCCATTTTATTCGCAAGAATGGGAAATTCCAGGAGAGAAATGTTCTCAGGTTCAAGCCTCCCTCTTGGATCCTTCTTTCTCCACGAAAAATTTCAATTCATAATGAAAGTTTTCTAATTAAAAAAAATTGGAGTTGATATCTATCGATTTCCGATGAAATCTTACTTTTCTTATTTTATATATGATAGAAAAAAGAGAGGGGACTGTGAATACGTGAAAGGTTGCACGATAGAAATAAAACTCCTCAAGAGACAATTGATACAATGAAAATAAAAAAATAAAAGAAAAATCCGGAACGAAGCCTTGAACCTGGGTACTTCGAATCTGTCAAAGCGCACATTGTTCATTGTTGGAGAAATTTCCGCATATCAAATAGTTCGAAATAGTTTACAATCGCTTGCCAGTCGACTCCTATAAGTACGGTTTTTCGTATGAAAATTAATCAGCTGCACTTGAGGTCATACTGTTTACTGGCTCAAATAAACATTGTTGGTGATTTTTCCAAAATCGAATCACCTGGATTATTATTAACAATTTAATTTTACTTATCAAAGAATGTTCACAATTTGATAAGGAATAATTGTTATATCTTGGAAATTTTTCGTATCTTCCTTATTTATTGACATATGACGAGAAATTGCCATACGCGCCTCGGCGCAACGCGAAAGCTTGAGAGCGTAACGCAATGTATTGAGGTAAGCAGCATGGAATGTCATTGTGTTTTTATTTCGAAAACTGCAGGAAATACGGAAAATCGACAAAAGACAAAAATTATCTCTTATTGAATTCTGAACATTTTTTGAAAAGTCAATTTTTCTCTATCTCAGATAATTTGACTGTGGTGTTAATACAATTCAGGAGTTTCCATTTGGGAAACATAACCAACAAATTGAGAATCAGCGACTCAAAATACATAGATTTCACCCAAGTTATTTCACGGACCCCAAATCTTATACAGGATGAGCATGGGCGTAAGGACTAGAAGTACAATATTTTCATCACTTCTATTTCAATACAAAATTATTTAGAAATGGAAACTGAACCATTTAATATATATATAAAGACCATGTCTAAAAAATTCGGAATTATCATTCATATAGACGATACGAACTTAGAACAATATTCACAACAATATGAATAACGTGCGATAGCTCAGTGATAAAGCGTTAGACTGCGGATTTGTAGGTTCTAGGTTCGAATCCCGCCGATAGGAAAATTTTAATTTGAATTAATAGACTAAAATTAGGTAGGAATATGGCAGTCATAAGCAGAGGAAGATAAGTTAAGTTAATAAATGCAGTTAATAAGTGCCCCATTAAATAATCAACTTTTTGTTAGTCATACATAGCAAATATTTCATATATGTCTAATATATGACTTATACATTCTGCCATATATGTCACATATATCACATTGTACATATATAGTGTGCATGAAAACATATACATTAATTTCATCTGGCATATATATTAATTAAATAATCATTTAATTTCAACATATATAACACATGTGTTACTGAATATATAAAATCGGCCAAAAATGTGGTATTTCGTTTACATGTAAAATATATGTACCATAAATGCGCATATAAGTTAATTATATGTTTTATATAATCATGATAGACTTATGCATATATATCCCACATATATATTTTTCCGTGCGGGCCCGTTTTTCGTTACACCCGACACCCCTCTTTTCGTTACAGTCCACGCTGTAGTTGTCGACTCACTCTACCGTGCCTAAAGAAGTTTCACTTCACTTCACGCACAAATTTCTCTTGAAAGAACAGTGCAATTTGTTTCATTTTCTTGTCATCGACGCATCTACATGTATCTTAGAACTGATTAGTTTTTAAAGATGATCACCTCAGCAGTTCTTTAGTTATTTTAGTTAAATATATAAAAAAAAAAGTGGTGCATAGAACCCACGCGATAGAAGTAAAACTAGATCACAAATATTCCTACGAATAAAACTGTTCTTTGATAACAGAATGAATTTTCTTTATTGATTAATTTATTGGGGAGCTAGGTTTATGAAAAAGGACATGTGATATTTTAGCTTCTATTTATAAAACATTTATAACGGAAGAAAAAAATACGTGTTATGTCGGGAAAAACGCGCAAAGTCTCTCCCCCGTATGTGCCTATAGTCAGGTTTGCAGTACGGATCCCGCGCCCCCTTCACCGTCCATAGAGTCCATCTAGTACCCCACCACGCGCGTTTCCCCTTCCCTACTCCAAGTCTGTCACATTTTCGCTTCTCTCCCATGCCTCATTCTACCCGAGTTCCCCCACCACGCGCGCTACCCCTCCCTTTTCCTGTCGCTATTTTTCGTTTCATCCTATACTAAATTTACCCTCCAACGAGCCGTAAGAAGTTTCACTTCAAAAATCCAATTGGTTGAGTACTTCTTGAGATATTCGAGATATTCACGAACAACGATTTAAAACGAAATCGTCATTTCTCAAAAACTAATGAACCGATCAAGCTACAATTTGGTACAGAACTAGCCCTAACTAAGACCAATTTTTTACCTAAATTTCATATTTTTTGAAATTTTTTACCCGTTTAATTATTGAATCTCCAAAAAATGGCCTTGAAAAAAGTGCCGATTAACATGCGCATATCCGGACATCAGCTAAAAACATCATTTTTTTTCGTTTCAGACCATTTTACATCATTTCCAAGCAAAATTAGAAAACGCGCAAATTGAATGATTACAATGCTCCCATTCGGAAGCCAAAATTATGCATCTTATCATGATATGAAAAATCAACGACCCTCAAAGTGGAACTAGCAGAGAACATGAATGAACATTTACCGGCTTACACGAGGCCTAACAGTGCAACAACATTAAAGTGCAGATTTTTCATGCGTACCATCGTTGAAAAATTGAAATTGCCAATTTTGGCTGGGTGCCCATCTCCCCGAGACTATCCTCGGTACATTGCACATGACGCGTTCAAGCATTGACGGGCACTTCCGGTTTTGAGTACGCAAACTACCCCCATACATCTCTTGGCATGTAACGAATCATTAGCAGTCAATCATCTCCTTGAATAAGTTCACTCCCTCCTCTTGCTGAAAGCATTTCACGATTTGCATGCACCTCTCAACCAATCTCAATCTAAAATACCTGTTCACATAAGGCTGATAGCGCTTTCATATATTCTATTACCCTTTATTATCTAGATTGAAAATCAAATCTTATATTTAACAATATTATCATTTCAAACTTCATATCACACATGGATTTTCTCATTGAAAATGTTCATATTCCATTGGATTGAAATCCATCGAATGTCCACAGTATAACATTGCATGACAAAAGTTATCCATTTCACCCAGGAAGAGGTATGAAATGAAGAGAGAGAGAATGAGAGTGAGTGGGTAACAGGAGATTGGTGAAAATTCGATAAACTAATGTCGAAGACAAGATCGGTTCAGGGATGGTGCCAATAAAACAGTGGCGCTCATAGTGATGGTATATATCACGTGGCGTTGGCTGGGACGTGTTGGACGATACACTCCAATATATTACACAGATAACCATGCTAATTCGGTTCTAGTCCCGGGGTGCGCACCGGTGACTACCTTTACTACCGTACAACTGCCCCCTACTCCTTCTGCTCTCTGTGTTCTTGTCTTTCGCATCCACTAACATCATCGACCCGATACCACCTTAACCTTAACACATACATATAACAGCAATATCTGTATCTCAATGCTAAACGTACACCATATACTACATAGAAGTATCTAGCATACATATGCAGTAATCTCGTGGATGGTCTAGTCGCATTGGATAAAATCTCCATGCATCCATGGAGGCCAGTCACACATATTCACAAGCCGTGGCCTAAACACGGCACTAAGTTTTCCCCATTCTAATACAGTATCGTTATCACGTATCACCTCGATAGTCATTAGTGAATCGTGACACTTCCAATTGTTCGGTCATTGATTTTTTCGGAAATGCGGGTGATGGGAAATAGAGAAATTCATAAGGCCATGAGTATCAGATCTCAATAGTATCAATGGTGATTGGTGTGTGTCGATCGCAATTCGCTCTTTATCGATTTTATGCATGCTACGTGCTAAGTAGATAATCGGTGATAATTTATGGGAAAGGGGAGAGCGGTATTAATGATGCCGTGAAAAATTATTTATTCATTTATTTATTTGTATAGTTCCAACAGTTTACAACCAATTATAGGATCTAATTATTCCTACAATTATCTCACTTATAACTAAATATATCAACATTTTTGAAAATCATTATGAAGGTGGCGCAGTGAACACAGATAGATACAAACTCAGAAATTTGAGTAAATAAGAAATAAATATTCTTATTTATTATTAAATCTTTCTTATTTATCGGTATTTTTTATTTTATTATTAATATGAATATACCAAGGTCTCAACATATATACTGTGACATGATAAAAATCATGCACTGTTCCTCGCCAGTACTGACCGCGGTGTAAAGGGGGGAAAATTAGTAAAATACCCCAGCGGGGAGTCGGATCACCCAGAGCCACGAATAGATAATTTATTCTTTTATTTATTATTCCAATTTCTCTTTTCTTTCTATCTAAATCATTCTCACCGCACTGCGCGCGCCACGAGAGAGAACGAGAGTAGCCAACCTACCACAAGGGAAGAGAGAGAAAGAGAAATAGTGGCGACGACCAAGATCACACACACACCAAAAGCACACCAACATGAGTACGTGAGATACCGAGCATGAGCAGGCATGGCAGGCCTCGACGTTCACTCCCCACCACCACCTCACCAGTGAACCGCGGCACTACCGCATAAAAAGCGGAGGCCAGAGAATAGAGGGTCCCGAGTCAGATGCTGGGACCTGGACCATCTGAAGCGCGTGGCGCAGACGAAACGGCGGAAGAAAATCTGAGGCCGAAATGATAAAATTAAAGCGAGTTATCGCAAATTTAGAAATTTAAAAATTTCGAATTGATTTGAATATTATATAGTACACACAGGCAGAGGCTGTGTCGTACAACTAGGCTGGTAGAGGCTGTAACGGGGTGGGGAAAATATTTTGGATACGCTCCGGCGACCCAAGAGAATATAATTTTCACTCTTCGCTGGGACAGCGCGTAAGACGCATTGTGCGCAACTTATACTATCAAATTTTTGCTACTCTTCGAGTATATCGCATTTAAGTCGTCTTGGACGCAAATTATATTTTTTTTTTGTGTGTGATCACATTGGATTTTCGTTGTGCCACCAAGTGGACGTCCGACATCGTTGCCGTTGGAGAAGCTGCGAGATGGAAGCAGCAGGAGACGCGAAGCACGGTGAGCGTGATTTTCTGTTGTGAGTGCTCGCGTTAGAATTCTGATTATCTCCGGCGGCCATTTGGGCTCCGTTTGAGAAATTCCATTGAATTCTCTTTACCTGGCAGCGCGGCACTCAGTGACCTTCAGTCACACAAGTATTGAAGCACATTAGTCATGATTATTTTTTTTTCTGATTATTGATTTTTGTTGGTATGAATTTTTTTTTGTGTTGATGAATTAAGAACATTTTTTTTTATTCCACAATTTTCATTTTTTTTTGTCCCGAGTTATTCGGGGTGGCTTGCGTCCCGTCGCGTCGGGTGATCCTCGCGTGCGTGGTGCTTCACGCCTAATATTATTATCATTCTTTTTCATGAGTAAAATTTTGGTTAGGGTTCTGATTATTTTTTTTTATTATTTTATAAATCATAAAATGTTTGATGAATTAGTTTTTTGTTGATTATTATTTTCTTGGTAAATTGAAGTATTTTTTTTTGCGCTGTATCGAGTCATTGCTCGGGAGTCCTCTCCCGGTAATTGTATCATACTATTTTTTTTGTTTGTTGAACTGATTTCTGGTGGGAAATTTCTTACGTAACAACTCACCCAATTACTGAATATTAAAACCCATTTTCTTTATTATCTGGAGTTACAAATTTATTTGAATGCCACACACCTTCGCGGTTATTTCTGAGCTACCTGACCAATTCCAGGAGATTTGGGTATTTGTTTATTTCATTCAACCTTGTTCGATTGGAGGTTAAATCGGACTGGCGCCCAGTGCATCTATCCGCGTTCATCGCGGCCACGTTGTTAGAAAGGGGTAAGTTGCTGTTGCTCCTTCCGCAATGTTATCATCCGGCGCTTGCAGGGTTGCTGAGGTACACGGTTACCATTCCCCATGTCGAAAAGTCCTCACAATACATACAAAGAACTACCATATTCCTCATACCTTCATCTCAATATCGCTATAAGTACAACATTTTTCGTACTTTCATCAGTTGCGAAAGTTCCCAAATACAGTTATAATTATAAAAATTTCAGTAATCAATTCTATTCAGGCCTCAAGATTCTACATATTTGTGAGCACAATGAATAATCTCCGATACCGATGAGGACATGATGTCCAGGTTACCTCCACTAAATGTTATCAATTGATTGACTGCCTTATAAATGCGATAAAGGGAGAGAAGCTATTATGAGTCCAGAAGATGATAAGAGTAAATAGAAAGGTACTTGATATCGCAAGCATGTGTTTGGCACTTCAATAGGGAGTAATTCCAGAAATTGTGGACAGTTTATACTACTTCTCAGAAGTTTTACAATAAACAAAATAAACGTTACAGCGCGATTTTCTTTGAGTGACAGCAGATCGGAACGCTCACACAGTCCAAATATATCGCGGCCTCTTTCAGGGTATACACCATGCACTTTCCACGATAGAAATTTGAAGAATCTTTCTTGTAGATTATCAATTCTTGTCACAATTAATATTATTGATATTATTAAAAGTATATATTTATGAAGAAATCATTTCAGAGTCTACTCAAATTAGTTAGATTCATTGGAAATATTCAAAACGATCAATTAAAGAATTGCAAATATTGTTCCTCCCCTTGCTACCACAAATCCATTCAAACTCACGGTCTTTATCAGGTTTTGCTCGTGAAACTTCTTCATAAACTTCAATTCTCTTCTTTCCACATTCTCTTGAGGGAAGTCGAAGTAGTATAGATGTTTCCTGCTCTGTTACATTGAAATTTGTAATTCTAGCATTCAAGGGTAGTGAGAGTCAAAGCAAATAAAGCAATGATGACTGCGTTTTGCTGCCAATTAGCGTCACTTCGTAGTTCGTCATATCTTTTAAAGCTGGTTTTTGCTGCTCTTTTTCAGATTGACTATCAGTCAAAAAAGATAGTACGATATGCCATCAATGTAATGTGGAAAGTCGGAGTTGGGAGAGTCGAAGTTATAATAGGGAAATTCATGAA
Source organism: Coelinius sp. EB29 (assembly GCA_035578325.1). NCBI lineage: Eukaryota > Metazoa > Arthropoda > Insecta > Hymenoptera > Braconidae > Coelinius > Coelinius sp. EB29. The sequence goes on along the minus strand of JAOZGT010000020.1, from coordinate 1,473,204 downwards.
AAACAAGTAGGCCCTCGCTCCCATGCGGCTGGTGTTAAGGATTGGAAGAAATGCGTTACTATTATAATTCTATTATTATATTATGCTTCTCTTTGTTTTTCTATCAATTCTATTGGTAGTCAGCTTCCGGATGGACATACAATTCATTCTTTTAATAAAAAAAAAAAAAAAAACAATTCATTCTGTGCATACATTGATTGTCTGTATCTCAGGAACTAATTGACATATCGACTTAAAATTTTACACAGAAGTCGAACCCGACAATATCAAGTACTAGTGAAAATTTCAGATCTTTGGTCCAACTCCTAGTCGTATTATAGTACGTATGAGCGAGTTTAGAGAATGAAAATAGAAAAACAACAATATCTCGAAAACTTTCAATGGGAGGGTATATATATTTTGATTGTGCTAAGTAGAAATTATCGTGACGAACATTTTGAAAAAATAAAATCGATCCAGTAGTTTTTGAGATATTGAAGAAAATAGTTTCACACATAAAGTCGAAAATCTCCAAAACGAATGGTCCGATTGTGCCCATATTAAATAGCAACCTTTATTACCAGATAGCCTAAAATTATACCAAGTTTGAAGTTTCTATCTCCAATATTTCTAAAGTTATCATGCGTACAAGGATTTGAGCCAAAAAATCGAAAAAAGGCAATAACTATGTGACTTCTCCATGGTCCGGCTGAATTTTTAAATTGAAATCAATAGATATTTCCATGACGAATTGTTAAAAACGTTGATTGATTTCGTTGATTCTCGTATCTCCCAGGGTGGTTGTGAGGCGGAATTTAGGGAGACGGATTCATGTGAGGGATAATGATTAACACGGGGATTTAAGGCCTGAGCCAAGTCACATTTATTCATAAAATAGGCACGGAGATGTACAAAATCCTGGTATTGTGCTCATGAATAACCTTGGTTGAAGCTCACTGATAACGGTCCAAATCTAATTGATAATGGTTCGGTTGAATTACTAGATTGATAAACGTTCTGTTAAATGAGTTGAATTACGCGTTGGAGTTACGTTAGGTTTCGATTGAGTTTACATAATGTGAGGACTTTTTGACACGGGGAATGGTAACCGTGTACCTCAGCAACCCTGCAAGCGCCAGATGATAACAATGCGGAAGGAGCAGCAGCAACTTACCCCTTTCCAACAACGTGGCCGCGATGAACGCGGTTAGATGCTCTGGGCGCCAGTCCGATTTGATCTCCAATCGAACAAGGTTGAATGGAATAAACAAATGCCCAAATTTCCTGGAATTGGCCAGGTAGCTCAGAAATAACAGAGGAGGCGTGTGGCGTTCAAATAAATTTGTAACTCAAGATAATAAAGAAAATGGGTTTTAATATTCAGTAATTGGGTGAGTTGTTACTTAAGAAATTTCCCACCAGAAATAAGTTCAACAAACACAAAAAATTAGTATGATACAAGTACCGGGAGAGGACTCCCGCGCAATGACTCGATACAGCGCAAAAAACAATAATAATTCAAGTTACCAAGAAAATAATAATTACAAAGAAAAACTAATTCATCAAACATTTTCCGATTTATAAATTAATAAAAAAAATAATCGGAACCCTAACCAAAATTTTACTCATGGAAAAAAAAAAAATAATCATAATAGGCGTGAAGCGCCACGCACGCGAGGATCAGTCGACGCGACGAGTCGCAAGCCACCCCGAATAACTCGGGACAAAAGAAATGAATATTGTAGGCGGAATACTTTCCGTAATTATTAACAAAAAAAAATGATAATTCAATAATAACAAAAAATCAAGAATAATAATGAAAAAAAATAATAGTCCTTAATAATTGTTCATTCACCAATTGTGTGACTGAAGGTCACTGAGTGCCGCGTCGCAGGGTAAAGAAAATCTAATGTAATTTCTCAAACGGGGTCCAAATGGCCGCCGGAGACACAAAGGTTAACCACGCGAGCACTCACAGAAGTAAATCACGCTCACCGTTATGCGCGTCTCCTGCTGCTTCTATCTCGCAGCTTCCCCAACGGCAACGATGGCGGACGTCCACTTAGTGGCACAACAAAATTAAATGTAATCACACAAAAAAAATATCAATTACGTTCAAGACGACTTAAATACTGTGTAATTGGACAGTAGAGAAAATTCAACAGTATAAATGCGCACAGTGCGTCTTACGCGCTGTCCCAGCGAAGAGTGAAAATTCTACTCTCTTGGGTCGCTGGAGCGTACCCGAAATATTTCCCCCACCCCGTTACAGCCTCGTTGTATGACACAGCCTCTGCCTGTGTGTACTATATTATATTCAATTTAATTCAAAATTCTAAAATTTCTAAATTGCGATTTCTCGCTTCAATTTCGTCATTTAGGCCTCAGATTTTCTTCCGCCGTTTCGTCTGCGCCACGCGCTTCAGATGGTCCAGGTCCCAGCATCTGACTCGGGACCCTCTATTCTCTGGCCTCCGCTTTTTCTGCGGTAGCGCCGCGGTTCACTGGTGAGGTGGTGGTGGGGAGTGAACGTCGAGGCCTGTCATGCCTGCTCACGCTCGGTTGTCATTTCACGTACTCATGTTGGTGTGCATACGGGGGGTGTGCGTAGTGTCGTTGCAACTGCTCCTCACTCTCTCTCTCTCTTCCCTTGCGGTAGGCTGGCTACTCTCGTTCTCTCTCGTGGCGCGCGCAGCGCGGTGAGAATGATTTAGATAGAAAGAAAAGAGAAATTGGAATAAGAAATAAAAGAATAAATTATCTATTCGTGGCTCTGGGTGATCTAACTCCTCGTTGGGGTATTTTACTAATTTTCTTCCCTTTACACCGCGGTCAGTACTGGCGAGGAACAGTGCAGGATTTTTATCATGTCACAATAAATACTGATAAGATTCACTGATAGAGTTGTTATATTCCGGTAGAGGAAATAATTATACTCTAAGTTTTCTCGGAATATTCAATTTATTTAGAAGATCTAAATTGTTTAGTAGTTGGTTGGATACTAATTGTAAATGCACTCTATCGGTATTGCGAGGATTTTGGAAGAGGGTGCAAGGTGAGTTGGAGGGAGTAGGTCCCAATTATCTTATTGGTCGTTAGGAAGGTGGGTGGTTACATTCGGGGTTACTTGATGAGGTAAATAAATTTGTAGAGAGAGATTCGAAGAATCTTGGGGAATGAAAAATGTACCAAGGAACTAGGGATTAGTAGTGCAATGAATGGGTCACTACGGTTGAGAATTATGACAATAAACTAATTCAGTTTCCAGGAAAGGGATTATGGTGGACTACCGCTAGGTAAACATGTAAATATTCTAGCAAGTTTGATTACAATTCTCTTTGATGCATAAACTTAAATTCTAGGTATACAACAGAGTCTACTGATAAAGTTCACTGATAAAAGTCAATTGATAATGAGACACATAAGTCGTTGATTTAACACGATAAGTCACTGTTGAAGATCTGATGAAGGTCGTTGAAAATGTGCACACCACATGGGTGTGTACTTATACTTGCGCACCTGATGGGTGCTGATGCGACACTTCCGCACCCGATGGGTGCTTATGAGATACTTGCACACCTGATAGGTGCTGATGCGATACTTGCGCACCCGATGGGTGCTGATGAGATACTTGCGCACCCGATGGGTACTGATGAGATACTTGCGTACCTGATGGGTGCTGATGCGATACTTGCGCACCCGATGGGTGCTGATGAGATACTTGCGCACCTGATGGGTGCTGATGAGATACTTGCGCACCTGATGGGTGCTGATGCGATACTTGCGCACCCGATAGGTACTGATGAGATACTTGCATACCTGATGGGTGCTGATGCGATACTGGCTCTCTACGAGAGACCAAAAGTAAATATTCGGTTGATTCCGATGGTTGCCGATAAACCCCGATTATTTAGGGTCTGAACTTGGGATGAGTTCCGCGAGATTGGTGATTAGGGGCGGATTTTCAACACGAATATTTTGAAAAAAAACGAGGAGTGTGGGTGTGACCCTTTGCGGGTCGAACCAATAACTTCTCGACCAATACCCTTTTCAGTTGAAATTCGAAACAAAATGAAAAAAGCTCCGGAAATTTCATTTTTGAATAACTAAACAACTGTTGAGACGATTTTGTTCTCGATTCAGTCAGATTTAGTCTACACAAAGACGCATCGATTGCCTGCAGAAAATTCCAAATTGCATCATTTATTCAGAAGAAAAAGAGGAATTTGTCAAAAAAACCTCATTTTCGACTTTTTTTCGCATATTTTTTGCAAATAACTAAAAAACCGCTGAGGCGATCTTCTTCAAAAACTAATCAGTTCTAAGTTACATGAAGATGCATCGATTGAAAAAGAAACAAATCAAATTGTACCATTCGTTCAAGAGAAATCGTGTCCCAAAAAATTTTAGCATCACATACATACACACACACACACACACACACATAGACGGATATGTGTCCAAAAACATCATAGAAAGATTTGAGGAGTCATGAAACGTGGAGATATCATAAAATTTCCACTTTCGATTTTCGGGGTCATTACAATAACTTCCACCCTTCGGGTCGGGAAGTTAAAAATCGGATTGGTCAAATTGTTCTCGAGATATTGAAGAAAAACGATTTTTCGATAAAGAGTGATATCTGAAGAACCAATCGACTGATCTAGCTGAAACTTGGCCCGGAGTTTGATATAACTGATACTAATCATGGGTCAAAATTTCATATTTCTATCGATAACTTTTGTCGTTTTATTATCACAATTTCAGAAAAAAAAATGAAAAATTTGCACACTGTTACATACATACACACGGACATTTTCTGAAAACATCATATCTTTGTATTTCATAACATTCTAGATCATTTTCACACAAAATTAGAGAATGTGAAAATCTGGTGAAAACAAAGCTTCCATTCGGAAGCAAAAAGGTTGTGGCTGTTTTTTATTCAATGACGCTAAGAAGGTTTGCCCGAAGAAGAGAAATATATGAAAGAAGCGGGAGGGATGGCTGAGGTGGGAGAGGGATTGTGATGTAGGTGACGGATAATTTAGCTGAGGAGTTGAATCGGTAGGCAGAACACCTCTGTGTCGACCCCTGGGTGGTTATATCATACGTCATTAAACACAAGATGTGTCAAACCCACGTTTTAACGCCCTTGTGACATCAGCATAGTGAGTTTTTTCCCTTGGGATTGAAAAACTCGCTAAACTGGGGTTCATTTAGTCAGTTGCAGATGACAAAATAATGAGTAGCTCCATTACTGGTTTATTATTATTATTTAAGGTAGGTAGTTTTGTGCAGATGCCATTTTTCATTTTACAAAGATTGAATTATCGCATTAACTATTAATTCAATTTTAAGAAAGGAGTCTAATCCTATTTCAGAATGGAAATAACGAGAGAGGGTTCGGGTAAAGGGTAGTTTGATGAAGTTCAACCATTTTCCAAACTAATGTCTGACATTTTCTACATTCTACGGAAAAGTTTCCGATAGGTTGATATGATAATAATACTACATGTTGCAATTTGAGTTATTTTCAGAATTTTTGATTAGATAATTTTATGGGAAATTTGCGGATGAATAGTTCACGGTGAATCAGCTCAGAATATTATAGACTATGACAATTGGTGAGATACAATGGAACTCTTGTCTGCCTGATGGTTCAAAATTTTCACTACCAAGAGAAAGGCTCACCTGAAAAGGGAGTCACTAAAGTTGCAGGGATTTTGAGGTAGAACTGGAGTTGTAGAGAACTCGTTCGTAACCAGTGGTCGATTTCGACGCCCCTGTAATTACAATTCGAACAAAGTTATGCCGTTGCGAGGCATAATATAGGCTCGGGGTAAAAAAGGAAGGAGGCAGGATGAGGTTATGGAGGGACAAATCAGAGGAAGAGGAAAAAGGGTAGGAGATGTGTCAAGTATTTAATCAGTGCCTAGAGACTGCGTGAGACAATGGAGGATCCCTAAGACCATCCTTAAACTATACTACCAAAACCTCCCTCAAGACCCTGAAATTCGAGAATTACAGGGGGCTTGGGGTATTGCAATTATGTCGACCTCATCTCACGTCAGTTTACCGTGCATTGTATTATACGGTAGCTAATAGCAACTCAGTTTCATAATATGAAAATTACTGGAAGAGATTATGGAAAAGTTTCGTAACAAAATTGATTGGATGAAAATTCATGAATTTATTCATTCAAATTATCTACTATTTTTGTCATCAGTCAGGTTTATTGAATCTAGGACCATTTATAACATATTATATTTTGTCATAATTGACTGAAGATATTAGATATAAAGATATTTATGCCCTCTAGTATATTTATATGTATGTATACATACAAGAGGGCTTTGAAAATTCAAATTTAGATGAAGCTCAAATTTTCCAAGGTTTTAAGGTATCAAGGTCAAGAGGATGAAGGGGCTTGCACGAGATATTATGATTTAGGGCTCTATATAAATTGTTTCTTTCTAAGAACCTTTTTTGTGGTTTTTATTGTCCTTTACGAATTCAAAAAAATTCATCACTATCATTATTTGACATGAAGTCATCATTATCTCGAAAATAGCAGGGTTTATATCCTACAGCCGTGAAGATAATAAATGAATCTGGTTGGCTGGCTGTTCGTGACATTGCGATTGCATCTTGATAATGTTGAAATTTCGCCCTTGGTCCACCATCAAATGATAAAGAAAGTATAACAGTCTATCCCAGTCGTACATGATCTGAAGTATTTTCTGCATTTCGTTCTACATAATCCATCAGACCTCGCAATGTTCCTCGCCGAAATTGATGGGAATTCGATCGAAAATAATTTGGTAAACGGAACGTATAACTGCTCCAAGGAAAAATAATAAATTCCTTATTTAATCTAATTCCCTATATAATTCTAAGTACAATCCGGCAAATTTTGAGTGTCGGTCTCGTTAATTCGAGATTAATATAAAAATAATTGAATTTAAAAAATTAATTAAAATTTTACTAGTTATATATAAATTTTTACTAATTAATAATTAATAAGCAAGTAATAAGGGTACTTCAGCCGGCTAAATCAGCAAAGATAGAGACATAGAAAAATTATTTTGGAGGATTTTTATAATATTGCGAGGAGTGATGAATCACTCATCGAATTCTTAAGAGAAAGAGGGGTCATAAAATCTTTTGTTAGATGTTTAAAGTGTAACAATGAAATGTACACAGACATCAAGGCCAAACTCTTTAGGTGTCAGAAGACACAAACAATTATTGATTCGCACCGTAAACGGAGGAAAATGAAATGTAATAATTCACTAAGCATTTTTGATGGCTCTTGGTTTTCGGGATTTAATATTATTTGTCTTTATATTCACAATGATACCTACACACAGAAATTTCTAGCCGAGGAGAGTAGGACCAGTATATCTACAGTCCGAAAAGTTTTATATAGTATAAACAGTGTGTTAGACCAGTGGGCTGCAGATTGCGCCAGGGATAAGATTGGGGGTAGAGGTGTGGTGGTTGAGGTAGATGAATTGTGTTGGGGGGGGGGAAGAAATTAAGACTAGGACGTGCAGTGAGTGAGAAGCAATGGGTGTTAGGCTTACGGGAAAGGATATCAGGGCGATTAGTCGTCGTCGTGGTACCTAACCGGACAGCTCAAACGCTTATCTCCAAAAATCAGCCAATACGTAAAAAAACGGCTCAGTGATCAGCACGGACTGTTGGTCAGGTTACGTGGGTTTGGCGCTGAGTGGTTACCAACACATCAGGGTCAACCACAGGTTTTACCATATTAATAGGACCAATGGTGCTCACATCCAAGGTGTTGAGAGAGCCTGGCGTGAACTCCGACGTCTAGTGCCGAGATATGGGGAAGGACGAAGCGGAGTTGGATCTAAACTGAGCAAGTTTATTCACTTACGCGAATCCTCGACCTGATCGGGTATTTAATTTCTTTACTAATATCTTAGCCAATTACCATAACCCGGAATAATCTACAAAAACGTTGTGAATTCTAACTTTAGATTAGTTATTAATTGGATTTGTCTCATTTGGGTAAAGGGTTGGAGAAGTGGGTGAATCAAATTATGCGAATAGTCTTGGAATTTAACATCAACATGCGGATCGTGGATTTAGTTGAAATTATTTAATTTAACATCTTGAAAAAATGAAAAATTGTAGTTGGGTTACGGGCAGTGAGGGTATGGTAGTGAGGCTATCCTCCTCCATCACTGTACGTGTGGGGGTGACAGTCGGTGTGGGCACCCGGGTCAAGCTGGGACCCATGGGTTGATTGATCTTCGCCTAGGACTATCGCGACAATTGTTTCATTTGAATAATAATAGAATTACGCATCTGCTTGTGCTCCAAGAGTTCACCACCATGAATTTATTTATTAATTTTTTTACTCATATTTATTAAACTTGATTGATTTAATAATTATCCCAAGGAGGGGGAAGGAGGAATTCGCAGATCCTACTCTTCAATCTGCGTCCCAGGTCTCACTGTGTTAGGGTGTTGTGTAGGTTATTCTTCGGGACCGATGCATCACCACTTCCACGTAGTGGTCCTGGATAGCGCCAAGAGTGATGCAAATTCGAGTTAGTGACGAAAGTCTGTGATTAGAGGTTTTCAAGGTTATTGTTGAAATTTTCTGGCTCGAAACTCGATAGATCGTTGGTACAACTTCCGCTTTGTTGGTTTGGACACGTTTTTTGGTCGTTAAATCAGAAATTTAAAAAACTTTGTTTTGGAGTAGTTATCTTGGCTGTTTACCAATAATTTAATCGATTCCATCCATTAACTATATAACCATGAATAATGTATTGCTCAGTCAATTTTTTCGCCATGGTAAATAGATTGATTGTGTTTCAAACTCTCCATTGTCACCCAAAATACTGAACCGCTGTTACACGGCGTTTATTTCCTTTTCGTCAAATTTTCTCTGTAGACAGAATATCCATTTTGTCCTACCGAAAATAATAATGGGGACACCATTGGCTTTCCATGTTGAGATAATTTGTGCATTGTGGGATATTGTATTGATTTTTTTAGGAAAACTTTAAATTTAATATTCTATGGCACAGATTTCCTTTTCTGCCGATTATTAAAACTCATCTTCCCTGTTAATTAATAAGAAGTGAGGATTTCAGAGAATAAATGGCTCGTTCTCGATGTAGTTTTATACAATTTGACATAACTATGAGGAGACATAATTTTATTGATCATTTTTAAAAGCTTCAAATTTTCCGTCTCAAATCGTCTCAACTTTATTGCTTCGTTGGATGCAGATGAATACATTTGAGCATTCCGAGGAGCCATGTTATTGGTTGGAATACAACTTGTTGTGGCCCACGCATTGATACGGCGATCGATTTTTATACTCCTAACTCCATGATGAGTGACGTCTTCTTTCCGGAGAATGAGGCCATAGCGATAGCATTATTGTAGAATTGGATGAATCTACGGAAATGAATTCCTCATGTACTATCCACTAGGAACAACCAACGTCATTTATTCGGAAAAGCTGGCGAATTCTTGAAGACCATTCGTCTGTTATAAATGTGGAGACGATAGAAACAGTGACATTTTTGAATGATTGGTATGCTTATTGACGACCAAGTAATAATATTCGAATCATCATCGTGATATATATCAAATTTATATGCCTACTATCATTATGCATCCTATAGTACATTTCATGCTCAAGTCTTGGAAAACAGATCATCCTTCCCCACGTGCAAGATTGCCTTCCGAGCCGGAGGCAATCTTGCACGTCGCCTCGCCTCCGGCTCGGAAGGCAATCTTGCACGTGGGGGAGAGTGATATGTGTTTCATGACGAGGCGTAAACATTATTTTTCGTGTCGTGGGACCGGGGAAACGCTATTTTTGTGGCGCGCAGCGCCACGAAAACGGGGTTTTTCAGGTCCGACGACACGAAAATAATTAAATGCGCATCTCCGAGGAGAAAAATCACGGGCCGCAGTTACGGCCCGGATGCCAACCCGCGCGGAAAAAAAATATATGTTGAAATTTATTTGACATATATCTGAACCATATGACATATAAAAGCGGCAAAAAATATGGTATGTGACATATATGTGAAATACACTCTTTTTTTATAAAAAAAATATATTCCCAAATATATGTTACCTACAACGAAAAAGAAAGTCTCATATATGCATTATATATTTCGTAATAAAAACAAAATATAAATCCAGGCAATATGCGAAATATATGTCGCTTTACAAATGATTAAGATTTCGAATATATCGCACATATATTTCTGCTTAAAAAAAAAAAATTGTGCGTGTAGAAACTACGCGCGACAGAAGTGAAACTCTTCATGTAGATCATATCTCATTTATTAATTAACTAGGGGTGCGGCAAGTCTACGGAGTATTGTTGGTCGCTCGCAAGCTCGCTCCCGAATTGAAAAAGTAATTTTTTCAACAACTGTTTTTTTGCAAAAACTCGAAAACTACTGGATCGATTCCAGCCAAAATCGAATCAGATCTAAGTTACCTGAAGACGTATTGATTAAAAAAAAAAGTCAAATCGGACCATTCGTTCACGAGAAATCGTTGACTATAATTTTGACCATATACATACCTAATAGCACACACACACACACACACACACAGACAGACATTTTGTTTAAAATAGCCGAAAAACATTCGTAAGACCTTGAAACGTGGATATATGATGAAAAATCGATTTTTCATTTTCGGGGGCATTACAATAACTTCTCCTCCGGGAAGTTAATTAGTGTTTTCTGCAGCAATCGCTGACGTTCCAAATATCTCGAAATCATTTGCGTATTCATCGAGACATGCTATACTCGAAATTTCGGTAATTTCATGATGCACGACATTGTTCCTGATTTAGGTTCGTAGGTATGACTAATATTTATCGAGATATTGACATTTATTTATTGTTGCGTGTTTTGTTGAAAATTCATCCATGAGTGTTTTTGTTTCGCGTAGGGACTTGTTTTGTTCCGTCGCAGTTGCTCCCATATTACTCTTATTACTCCCATATTACTCTTTCGTCACTAGGCCCGATAAACCGCGATTCTAACCTCACTTCGTTCGGTTAAAACGCGGCTTTCAGGCATCGTAACGAAAAATTTCGTTGATCACACGGCGATAAAAGTATTTTCCGATTCATATGATTATAATCATCCTATAAAGTCACATTCGTCGAAAATACTGTTATAGGCCTAGTGACGAAATCTACTATTTTTATACGATGAGATCAAGAGTGAATGCGCTCGCTATGAGAGCGACAGAGACACTATAGTCTTTGCGTGAGAGAGAAATACTCATATTTGAATGCGTGGAGCAGGCGTGCTTAGATAAATGTTGATATCTCGATAATTATCGGTCATAGAGCCATTCATAAAAAACGATTTTCTTTGTCATAAAATTGTCTAAATTTTGTGCACTGCATGTCTCGATAACTTCTCGATAGTTTTCAAGATATTTCGAGTGAAAGTATTCACTACACAAAACATTCGCCGAATTATATCCGTCTGCGCATCGAGCCTCTCTCTCCTTATGCTCCGCTCACTATTCTCCGTCCTCGTTGGCGTGGAATATCTAACGCAATCGTTAGATTCATTCAAACTCGAGTAAGAAGTTTCACTTCAAAATATATTCAGCGAAATATGTTATATATTTCCAAGATAAATTTCTCATATAGGCAACATATATTTTAAAATATTTTCCAAGTATAGATAATGACAATATGCATGCACCAAAAAATTTTTCTGCAGAATATATGTCATATATGCACAAAAAAATTTCAAATATACCAGACATATATTTTCTCGAAACTCTTGTGGAAAATGGGTTGCCAAATTTTGACGAATGGCATGAAATCTCAATTTTTGACACATTATGTTGAAAAATTGCGACTCATATGATAATTTACTAAATTATCATAAGCATCGTAACATCAATAATAAAATGTCTTGGTGCACGTTTAGTGCTCCGAGGTGGTATACCCATTAGTGACGTTCAAAAATGACCTCGGTGCTCAGATATTGCTGCTCATCCGTGGATATATTGTTTTTAATTTTTGAAAATTATTCCATTTTTTTTAGCTTTATAGGACAATATTTACTACCCCCTCATCGAGATTGAAGTTTTTTCACCATTTAGCGTTTTTGCTTCCGAATGGAAGCATTGTCATCGACCTATTTTTACATTTTCTAATTTTGTTTGGAAATGATGTAGAATGGTCTGAAACGTAAAAATACGAAGTTTGGAGCCAATGTCCACCTGTTCGCGTGTCCACTCGGGGGTCACTTTTCCTTAAATTGACCAATTAATTGGGAAAATCATTTCCGAAAAATCTGAAATTTTGTCAGATTGTTGGTATTAGTTGGAGCTAATTCTGTGCCAAATCTCAGCTCGATCGATTGAGTAGTTTTTGAGGAATAGTGATTTGTTTGTAAATCATTTTTTGTGAATATCTCAGAAATGACCAAACCTATTTTTTTTTTCAAAATCTTTGTCTCGTTGTCTACTATCTGAATTAGCCAGCATATATATACCGGTGGATGTAAGGTTTTAGAGATATGGCCAATTTTCTGTTTTTTGCGGAAAATTGTTATAAACACGCTAACTTTCGAAAAAATAGAGATATCAACATGAAATTTGGCATGAAGGTGACTCTCATGATTGTCATATTTGATATTAAAAATGAGCTCAATCGGACAAGCGGTTCCGGAGATATTTAACGTTGTGTGTAAATCCATTTTATCGAATATCTCGAAAACGACCTAACCGATTAAATTTTTTTTCTTCTCAAAATTTTTGTCTCGATGTCTTCTATTTTAATCAATCAAAATATGTATACCCGTTGATACAAAGTTTTCGAAATATGGCCATTTTTGAGTTTTTCACTCAAAATCCTTATAAACACGCTAACTTTCGAAAAAATCGAGATATTAACTTGAAATTTAGTATGAAAGTGTCGCTTATGATTATAACATTTGGTATTTAAAATCAGCTCAATCGGACGATTAGTTCCGGAGATATTTAACTTTCGAGATATGAAATGCAAAATATTTTTGCTATAATAATACGTGAAAAGGATTGAAAGGAGCATTCGGAAGCGCTCCATCAATTGATTGATGGCGAAAAAAACGCACACGTAAAATTAACAAACTCCACAACCGCAAATCTGTAGTTACAAATATATAGCCGCATATCGCTGCCGCCTACTTGTTTTTTTATAAAAATGATGAGCTGCCGCACATTTTGAGCATTACTTTTATCATATAATGTTACTACGGGCGTTTCATTGCAATTTTTGTTTTATTTTTTTATACTAAAACGAACACCACCTCTGAAGCTAAACTCGAGTTAATTTTTGGGAGTCAAGTTAAATATGACTCTTGCCAAGTGAACCGGCAGTTTAACCTCAGAGGTGGAGTTAGTTAACTTGTCGTTAAAAAGTATCGTCGAGTTAACTCGAGACTCCAAGTTAGCTCAATCGCACTTCATACTAACCGAGACCTCTAGTACTGGGCCTTATATTCATTATATCAATTAATTTAATATTCGTTCACGAGAATTAAGAAAAAAATTAATCGGAAATGGCCTGGTCAGAATTCGAACTCTTGACGCCGAGAAATGGACTAGTGATGAGAGATCCGTTTCGCGTAAGGGGAAGGGGGGTACAGCACTACGCGCGGCGACCAGCGGTACGTATCCGCTGTTTTTCTGTCAGCGAGATCAAACGTTTAGAATACCTCCCTTTATCGTATCTTTAAAAGAGCGCGTGACATATAAACGTTATCCCCATCGGTGCTGCACAGGGGAATATGATAGACATTCCACGATTAATTGTGGAGGATCATTATTATTATTATTACCTTTTTCGTCAAATTATTCTAGGATTTTTTTTTCATTCTGATTCTGACTAATCAGGGTACAATAATTGGGGTTACGTAAAAATATAAATATAGAAAAAATACAGAAAGAGTTCAATTGAATAAAAATATTTTATTTGGAATGACAACCAATTGGAAACAAGAAACGGGAACAACCTCACGGCCGCGCTGACACTAGTAATATGAAAATTCGTCATTGTAAATTATTTCAACATCTTGAGGAAATTCGGTATCCCGCGCGTGCACATGCCCACATTTTGCACTTAACCACCACGCCCTCCTTTTGCGTTCATGGCTTATTCTGTCAGAACTAGTTCCTTATCACACACCTTCGTCCTCTCTTTTTGACGGACCTTTACTCCGAGTCTGCCGGATTCTTAGTTTTATCCCCTCCTTTTTCCTGTCGTTTTTTCGTTTCATCGGAGTTTCCATTCAAAAAGGAGAATATCTTACTCATACCCTTAGGATAAGTGTCAGATACACTTAGGAGACTCTACAATTCAATCATGACCAGCTTAACATACGCGCGCGTAGTGCGCGTACCTAGCTATAGTCCTATGCTAAGAGGGACAGCATGTCGTGAAGTTGTTTAATATGGAAACCTCTCGAAAGTTCTCACGTTCATTTCGTATTCATCAAAAGGGAGCGCGCCAGATTCAAAAACATCGAGACACGTGAGCGCGCGCCCTCAGTCAACTCGTATTTGATATAATAGTACATTGGAGTACGAGGTACGGAATTCCGTTTTCAATAAATGTAAAGTTTACAGGCCGAGCCGAAAGCGGGATCTGTACTCACATTTGTTGAAAACGGAATTCATGGCAGAGTGCTTTATACTGTTTTAGTTGAATCCGTGCGGAAGCAGAGTTAATCGCACGATGCGTGAAGGGCAGCATGTGATAACCACGGCTTGCCGCATGGAGTGTACTAAAACCCACTCATCACACTCTTTTCGTTTGCAGATTTTCTCATAAACATGCATCATTTTTGAATGATCCCCACCTGAAACTAGAAACCAATATCCTTAATTCCCGCTCAACATTTTTCACAGCATCTTCTACCTCTCTGCTCCGCAATTTTCACTACATTCACGAAAAAAAAATTCTCCTTCAATTTATGTGTTATTTATTTTGCAAAAAATAGCCATTCACGAAATCTCCCTGTGAACTCCATATGTTGTACACGAAAATTTTCGTTTCTTTTTGTCACCGTACTGCAGAACAGCCTCCACCAGAAACGGATTATGCAC
The DNA here is from genome assembly GCA_035578325.1 of Coelinius sp. EB29. Taxonomy (NCBI): domain Eukaryota; kingdom Metazoa; phylum Arthropoda; class Insecta; order Hymenoptera; family Braconidae; genus Coelinius; species Coelinius sp. EB29. The sequence goes on along the minus strand of JAOZGT010000020.1, from coordinate 1,458,087 downwards.
AAGGGAAAGAATTAGGGTGGGAGGGAGGGAGAATAGGTGGGTAAAATATAGGATTAAATTGCCAACGAGTATTATGGCAGGCATGGGAATTAGTACAAATTTCAACTGAGCTCTGGACCACGATCTATACCTGCGTCTATGCGTTGCTGTTTCACAAAAGCCCTTGATGCCCGTGTGAGCTGATGCATAATACCAAAAAAGGGGAAAAAATAATAGTAGAAAAATAGGAAAAAAAAGAAATCACCTTCACATGCTCATATTTAAAATTCTTCCTTCCGACGCATTTCCCTATGTTTCCGCGTTCTATGTATGTGTTCACGAGTGTTACTTCTCCTGACAGCGGAGGTAGTCCAGTCGTTTTGGTAATCATTCCTCTTTTCTCACTCATCATGTGATGGGTGAAAAAAGAGCATCGTATAGTCATCGCTCACATTTCATCAGACAATAGAATGTTTTTTGAAAAACTAACATAGGACGATCATTCCTAAGGTAATTCGTTCCATGAAATTTACATTATTGCGAATGAAATTGAGGTAATGGAGAAAAAAAAAATGAAATTATTGAGAAGAGGTAAAATGACGTGTGATGAAGGATCACAGGGGATTATGATCCTGAGGATTGTGCATGCAGCCACCAAAACATAAACCACCCTCGCGACTGTGATTGTCTGTCAATTATTTATGATTGGCACCAATTTGTGCAATCCGAAACTAAGCACCACTGGGGTACGCTGCGCTTAACCCAACTGTCATTCGATGCTTCTCTCTCTCTCTCCCTCTCCCCCCCCCCACCCCCTCTCTCTCACTTCCCCCCCCTCTCACTCTCTCTCTCTCTCTCTCTCTCTCTCTCTCTCTCTCTCTCTCTCTCTCTCCCTCTCTCTCTCTCTCTCTCCCTCTCTCTCTCTCTCTGTGTTTCTGTAAGTAGAAGCACACTCTTTTGCACACTGTCTTGAACGCACTATTCTGTACTGTTTTTCGCCTGCGGGCGGTTTTTGATTACAGCTACGTTGCATGCGCTTTTTGCAACCGACCTTTGGAGCTATAAATCCATTCTGTTGGTTGCTTTGCGGCTTTTTTACGGCTTAATGAAGTTTCTTCGGAGCAACATAACCTCTAAGTTTGCATTGGCTGTCTCTCTCATCTTCCTGGCTGTCTCTCTCTCTCGTCACCTGTCAATTTTGAGCTGTGGAACTGACGCCTGGCGACAGTGTGAGTAATTTATTAGCATTCAGTTGAAAATCAGTGGTTCTGTTTTGTCAACTGTGCCCAGCAAAAGTGGCCAACTTATCGACTGTCAAAAAGTCAGAGCCCCTGGGATCATCAGCGACGTATCATCTACGTAACTCTGATTAATCACGTGACTATAAGTGTTAGCAGTGTGCGCTCGTAACTGTGAGTCGGTCAGCTGATAGGAAATATAAGTCAGTACACATACAACTGAAAATGACAGCCGAACCGACTCCAGCGGATATTCTCAATGCAATCAACTGAAATTTCGTCACACTTGAAAACATGAGTGCTAGCATTAAAGAATGTATAGAAAAGCTAGAAGAACATGATGGCCGGTTGCAAAAACTTGAAGAAAAATCTAAAGTAGATACTCAAATCACCTGTGAAATCAAGGCAGAGAATGAGTGCCTTCGCAGCCAAATTACCAAAATGGCTGATGATATTGCAGTATTGAGATAAAAAGAGCTTAAAAATCATGTTGACGTTACTGGAGTCCCTTATAAAACGAATGAGAACTTGATTGACACTGTTTTGAAAATTTTTAATGCAGCTGGAATGGAGATTGAGAAAGACGGTATCAGCAGCTGCTATCGCCAAGGTAAACAAAGGGTTCTCTCTGAGAGTGGTAATGTGCTATATCCTGCAATTGTGGTAGAATTTGTGAGAGAGCAGAGAAAAGTGGAACTCATGAACAAAATCAAAGAGAGTAAAACAGTCCTTAACACTGATGAAATAGGCTTAGACTCTGATCAATCTTCAAACGTTTACATCAATGAGAGACTCTCTTCGCACAACAGAAGAGTATTCCTGGAGACACGCAGAGCTAGAAAGGAAGGTATGATCAAATATGTGTGGAGTAAAAATGGCAAGATATTTGGTAGAATTGACAACGGCACAGCCACTTTGTCTTTCTGCAACGTTGAAGAAGTTCATGCTGTTATAGAGATCTCTAATGGTGTGGAGAGCATCAGACCTAGACCCAGTAAGAGAATGAATTCTATTAAGAGCAAACCTATTAAACCAAACTTAAACAAGAGGAAAATAGTGAGAGTTGAAGAGGGTGAGGATAAGATCGCAATGGAAAATAAAAAGCTTTGCTCCAGCTGCAGAGGCAAGGATACGAAGGCATAGCAATCATTGAAGCTCAATGACGTGAGGAATAATTCGGGATGGAAAAATCTAAAAGTAGGTCACGTGAATTGCGAATCTGTCACGAATAACTTTGCTGATGTCTGTAACCTAATCGAAACATATGAATTAGATATCATGGGCATTTCAGAAACATTCCTAAAAGAATACATAGAGGATAACAGAGTAAAAATAGATGGTTTCAAACTTATTAGAAATGACAGACAAGGCAAGGGGCGTGGGGGTGTCGCAGTCTACGTTAGAAAAGATTTCAAGGTTAAAATCATTGATTGTTCGCCTAGCATGTACTCTGGCAGGCTCGAATACATACTACTAGAAGTCAAACCGCTCAACCAGGCTGCTATTCTCGTTGGTACAATCTATAGAGCTCCGAAACTCAAATTCCCGTTCGAATTTTGGGATTCTATTGAAATATCTATTCCCCTATATACCAGTATTATAGTAATGGGAGACATGAACATTAATTTAGAAGGAGAGAAGGGAGATGAAGTGGACCATCTTTGGAGATCGCTAGCGAATCTTGGCTATCTTGACTGAGTATTGTCCCGTTTAATCCCACTCATCACATATTGTCCTCTCATACCCGGATCGATCACTTCTACGTTAGTGAAGTTGAGAAAGTAGCATCATCCAGGCAAGTCAACAGGTCCATCCATGGGCATGACTGTATCATGATTGACTGGAAAATATCCCTTTCTAAACCTCCCCCAAGGACCTTTATGTATAGAGACTTAAAAAATTTGGATATTAATGGTTTGTTGTATGATCTGTCCAGTTGTGACTGGGATGAATCTTATGACTCTAACTCGATAGATTTCAAAGTCGAATGGCTAACTTGGGTAATCAACGATAAATTCACCAAATTTGCACCTCTTAAAAAAGTCACGGTCAGAAAAGAAAGAGCTGAATGGCTAACCGATTAAATAAAATACTGTATGAGAACGCGTGATGCGGCTAGAGCTCAGTATAGAAAATCAGGGAAATTGCATTTCAAAAATATCTTTGTTATTGTTCGTAATAAAGTCAAATTTATGATTCGCTCGGCTAAAGATAAACAGAATTCACATAAAATCAATCAAGCGAGAGGACCAAAAGCTCTGTGGAATGAACTCAAAAATATCGGAATCATTAAGAGTAAAAACAAAAACATTCACTTGGACAGCCTAGATGAGGCTGACAAGTTGGCAGAATTCTTTGGAACTATTGGTAGAAAAGATGTGACTAAAAGTACAGTTGAAAAAGTGGATGAAGTCAAATATGAAGATAACAATAGTATTGAGTTGACTGATGATGAGACTATTAACACAAACACAAGGAAAGGTATAAGAAATTGCTTTAATTTTCGTAAAATAACGGTAAGAGATATAGAGAAACATATTAATTATTCTAACTCAAGAGCCACAGGGCCAGACGAAATCTCATCGATCATGTTAAAGATCTGTTTACCGGTCTGTGTGCGACCTATTGTACATGTCTTTAATTTTTCCATAGTCAATGGTATCTTTCCAACAGCATGGAAGGAGGCCCATATTGTTCCAGTACCTAAAATTGCTGCTCCAAAAGGATGCTCGGATTATAGGCCGATTGCACTCACCTGCTTCATCTCTAAGCTTCTGGAAAAAATCTTATCGATCCAAATGATCAATTACTTAGAGTCTGAGAATAAATTCGATTCGTATCAATCGGAGTATAGGGCAGGTATGAGCACACAAACAGCTCTACTAAATGTACTAAAGGAAGCCAAATGGACCGCTGACAGAAGAATGCTTACAATTCTCACACTGTTTGACTTCTCGAAGGCGTTTGACGTGGTGGATCACCCCTTATTACTACATAAGCTATGTAAGCTTGGATTCTCTAACCTCACATTGAAATGGGTGCACTCGTACCTGGTTAATAGAAAACAAAAGGTGGTTTGTGAGGCGGAGGAGGGGGGGGAGGGGGGGAGAGAATCAAATCTAAATGGGTGGAGGTGGACAGAGGAGTACCTCAAGGTACCATTTTTGGACCTCTCTTCTTCCTTTGCTTCACTTACGATATAAAGCATGCCATCTTAAATTCAAATCGAGCAATGTATGCGGATGATCTGGCCGTGTATATTCATACTTCACCAAAAAATCTTAACACTGCCATAGGAAAGATGAGTGAGGATGCCTCCGCTATAAATGAATGGGCGATACAAAACCACTTAGTTCTCAATGCAAAGAAAACGCAAGCTATCATATTAGGCTCAAATAAATATGTAAATGAGGTGTACGGTGGGGACTTGCCGCGGGTAAAAGTTGGTAATGAAACAGTTGAATTCGTGAAAGAAGTGAAATATCTCGGTGTGATACTAGATTCGAAATTAACTTGGACTAACCAAGCTCAAGCTGCACTCTTCTTTTGGGTTGCAGCGATGAGATCAACCTTAAACTTAAAAGAATAGTGAACTGCAGTATTAGATTCATCTTTGATCTCAGAAGAGATGCATCCATTTCTCAATATTATATTAAACTAAACTGGCTGATGCCATGCAATCAGAGACTTCTATTTCTAGGAAAACTAACATACAAACTAATGAAGACTCACAAACCTAAATATCTATGTGACAGACTTAAACTGAAATCTACAGTTGTGCAGCGGACAAACCACAGCTCTGAGCTGGATCTGTTTGTTCCCAACTCGCGCACGAACTATGGTCTTTCCTCTTTCTCGGCATCAGCGTCAAGATTTTGGAATTCTATTCCGATCGAAATCAGAATGTCACAATCAATAGAGACATTTAATAGACTCCTTACTGAGCACCTCATCGCAAAACAAAAAGAGTACATAGAGATAAAGTCTCAATAATATCCCCTCCGTCTCTACCTTAACCTTAATGTTAATTGTCACTCGGACCCGTAGACTAAAAAGTACAGATAGCAATGTAGAAACCTAAAGAAGTAATAATTACAGCAATGATAGAGGAAAAAAAAAAAAAAGTAATAAGTCATAAAAAAAGTGATAATAATAATAATTATAATTATAATAATAATGATAATAACAAGGGGAAAAAGGGAAAAAAAACTCTTGTTTCTTTAGGAGCTACACTATATGTAGAGGAAGTAATAATAATGATGATTGAATATATAAAAGAATGAATGAGAAATGTGACTATAAGCCTATGATGATATGATATGCGAAGTATATTTTTATATGACACTACCACACTGTAAACTTTGTTATTTAACATTTTAACAGTAAAACGCACATGTATTTAACTATGTAACCTCTAAATGACTGAAATTATTTTATCGATGTATGTGTATATTGTCCTTAGGGGCCCTCTGAAGCCCAGGATATCAATAAACTGCTTAATCAATCAATCAATCAATCAATCTCTCCCCCTCTCTCCCTAAATATACATTCAGGTAATGAACTAACTAATAAATCATGTTTCAAATTTTAAATGTCTGAAAACTGATGTGATGACCAATAATGATGAAAAATGAATCTATATTGTTAAAAATAAGAAAAACAACTGTAGAACTATCTGAAAACTATGTAACTGTAAAATTTGGTTTGCCCTTAGGGTATATTCATATACCAGCGCATAATAAATACGCTTCTATCTATCTATATCTCTCTCAGTCAATCTCAGAAGAGATGCATCAATCTCACATTACTATATTAAATTGGATTGGCTCATGCCTAGCTACCAGAGACTTCTCTTCCTGAGAAAAATGACCTTCAAGCTTATGAGAACCAATACACCTACATATTTATTCGAACGACTTAGGTTGAAGTCATCAGTCATAGAAAGGACCAATCACAGCTCTAAGCTAGATTTGTTCATCTCTTGTTCTCGGACGAACTTCGGTCTCTCCTCTTTCTCAGTTTCAGCGACGCGATTTCGGAATTCTATTCCAGTCGATATCGGAGTCTAAATCGATCGAAACCTTTGGGAGACTCCTCACCGAACACCTCATTGCAAAACAGAAGGAGCACATAGAGAAAAAGAGCGATTAAATAAAATAATTATCTCCATCTGAATTGAGACAAAACCCAATTAGGAATAGTAAACTGTGTTACACTGATGGAAAAAAAAGAGAAAACAAAATGATAATAATAATAATGATAATAATAAAAATAAATAAATAAATGGATTAACGAAAAGATAAAAAATGGAGGAAAATGTAACGCAAAATGTAATGTTCCGCGATCTTAATTGACTGCTCAATGTATAGCTAATAATATTAAAAATGCTAGAGTCACCGGGTTCTACCAAGTCGAGAAAATCAAATATAAAAACGTAAACGAATGAAGAATTAAATTGAAGAATTAATGGACCTACGATTCAACGACAAAAAAAAAATTCAAATACCAGAATTTCAGTATAAACAGAATTTTAATGACTTACAAAAACTAGTAGTAAAATAGCAATATGTATGTAATGAATAAAAATATACTAACAGTCACTACCTACTCGTAAATGTATCAATATGTGTGTACATTGTCCTTAGGGGCATAATTTTAGCCCAGGACATCAATAAAATGCTTAATCAATCAATCAATCAATCAATCAATCTCTTTCTCTCTTTGAGATATATCTTTGAATTGAAAAATATTGCAAAGTTTAAAAATGAGAAAACTGATAGAGAAATTGATTTGAAGTAAAAACAAAAATGCGAAGGCTCATTCATTTATGCATTGATTTGAGCAGTTATTCGTCTATGTAATTGACTAACATTGCAGAATGATGGAAATTTACTGAATGTCTGTGTAGATTTCGAAATAGAGTGTGACATGTAAGCGAAGTGTAAAGATTTTAATTCAAAAATGCGAAGGATTAATGAATCAATGAATCAACAAAAAATGAATATTAATAAACAAATAAATACGAGGAACGAAAACAAATTTTAGAAAATTACATGAAATATTCAAATTTTATGAATATGAATGCGAAGGGAATATTTTTGTTTAAATTCTTGTATTAAATATGAAAAAGAAAAATGTAAATCTCAAACCCTAGTTCTTAGGGAATCTCACGTATTCCAGGACTTTGTTAATGAAGCTAAATCATCACCATCATCATCATCATCATCATCATCACCCGCTCATTCGCTCCAAACTTTGCTATTTACATTATTGTATGTATTGTATGAATTGAATATCTAATAAAAATTCAAAAAATTTTTTTTGAAAAAAATTACGCCAAGTACTCGTTTCATTGCGTTGGAATTGGCAGAAAAGTATTTGTTGAAAAATGAGATCCTGTGAGCCCTAAAATTACGCAAATGACCACAAATTGTTCTGAATAATTGGAAAAAAGAATGGAATGAGAAATGAGCGCCAAGCTTGCTGGAAACTATGAAGAATCAGTGAACAGAAAAAATTGGAAAAAAAAGTCAGGACCAACGTACTTGGCGCGCCTTTCAATGCTAATGTTAATCCTCATCTGAGATTTTTTGCGTTTCGTATCGAACTTGGAACTCAGAAGATGCATAATATAGTTCTTAGGTCGACAGGAAACATCGACTCTTGACTCCCTGAGTTTTTTGGAAAACCGCGCCAAGTACGTTGGTCCTGACTTTTTTTTCCAATTTTTTCTGTTCACTGATTCTTCATAGTTTCCAGCAAGCTTGGCGCTCATTTCTCATTCCATTCTTTTTTCCAATTATTCAGAACAATTTGTGGTCATTTGCGTAATTTTAGGGCTCACAGGATCTCATTTTTCAACAAATACTTTTCTGCCAATTCCAACGCAATGAAACGAGTACTTGGCGTAATTTTTTTCAAAAAAATTTTTTTGAATTTTTATTAGATTTCAATAATTTTTTCAAAATAGAAAAAATTAAAAACCACCTAAAAAATGCGTTTTTTAGAATTATCTCAGAAACTACTTCAGATACAAGATAAAAAGTGGGATACAAAATTGTAGAGCATAAAATGTTCTACATAAAAGTTCATTATGACTCCACCCCTATTTCCCACCGTTCACGCCCTCAGAGCCGTGTAAAGATTCGGGGTGAGACCAAAATTAGGAAAAAATGATAAAATTGATAGTTTTTAATTTTTTCTGTTGTTAATAGCTCCAAATATTCTCATCTGTGATTTTGCATTTTTCACCCTCAACGAGAAACAGTTTTTGAAAATTTACAATTTCAGATTGGCAATAACTTTTTAACCAATCGATAAATTTAAAAATATCTCAATCGAATCTGTAGATAATTTAATTATGAAAATTCCGGAAAAAAATTTTAATCCATCGATTGGTTAAAAAGTTATTGCCAATCTTACACGTTTTTTCTATCCCTCAATAAACCATCAAGAATCAAATCAATTTTGGAATCAATTTATTGCGCCATCTGAGTGGAAAGAAACAGACTTTCATGAGAAAGTGGCGCTGATGTCGCGTAAAACACTAGATCCGACATAGAGTCCCTAGAGTTACCGACCGATTGATGGCAATCGCTGAACATCGAAAATAAAAATGCGATTACGTTCATTTCATTGCAGCCAACTCAGTGGCTCCAATCTGGCCATTCCATACAGAGATAATAAAATTCGTGAAAACGTGCACAGTAACTCGTTGCTATGCACATATTTTCGTTAATATTAAATTAATTAAATAAATAGCGACATCAGTGGATAGCGGAAAGGCGATTTATATAATGTAACTAAGGGCAGTTTTGGTGTAAGTGGTGACATTTATTTAATAGCACCGAAAAACTAATTGAAGGTAGTGGAAGGGGAAGTTGTGTCGTGTATAGATACTTGGTAGCGCTCGGCCTTGTTATGTGAGGTTATGAAACAAGTACTTGGCCGATACGCTACCGCGTATCTCGATAGCTAGCAAACTTTTATTTTTATTCCTACAATTTGTATTTTTCAATGGGAAGTCTACTTTTCACATCCCATTTAGCATAAAATTATTTCCGTTGTAACAGATTTTAGGTGGAAATTCCAAAAAGACATGTTTCATCGCCAATTTCTTAGGCTCCAAAAAAGGTCTCTAGAAATTTTTACCTGAAATCCATTGCACCCACGATTGATGAGAAAATCAAATATGACTCATTAAATTTTTTCAGTTTAGGGTACAGATAATTTTTAGAAGTTTTCCCGCGGTCGACATGAATCAAATTGCTTTTTATGATATTAAATAATAATCGCATTAGAGAGATTCCACAATGCAAATGTGAAAATATTTTAAAAACCGTTCGATTACAGATTGGGGGGGGGGGGGGGGGAGAAAGGAGGGAAAAATTTGGAGAGCTTTGATTTTCACAATTTTCATCGTTCGAACGGCAGCCTTGTAAGAGACGACTGTACTTGGTCAGGTTTTCTTCGATTGGGGTTTTCCCTCAGCCCTCAACGATTGCGGTATAACGGGAACAGTAGGGAACAACCATAAAAATTCTACAGGATGTATGAGAAAACGAGTAGTTTAGTAATCGCATTATTATAATTTTCATCACCATCAAATTTGAAATTATTAAACGCTCAACTGCCAGATGTGAATTGTAATGTTTTCAAGAATAACCGCCCTTTATTTCCATCATTTAAGTGCTTATGTTTTCATTCGGCAATTAACCAATAGCCATAGTACTTCAAAATCACGCCACAACGTACCGGTACTTATCATTATTATTTCGACAATTATAAGCTCATTAGACACATCGGGTCTCATCATGATCGTTTTGATCGTTGATAAGACTAGTGATGCCGTCGAGACTAGACGAGAATTACTTTGGAGAGATCATCACGGTCTGGGAAAAAATCAAAGGATTTGGAATCATCGCCATCTCGGAAGACATTAGATAGTTGCATCTCGTCATCATAAGACCGAATCGTTTCATCGATTCGTTTCAATTTCAACGTTATTTTCAATTCTTCTTTCTTTTTTCGCCTCAGCTCCGCACATTTACCATATTTAAACCACCCAAGACCCCGGCCTTCCACTCACGTTGGTTTAACACTATTCCCCCATTCGCGTGTCGTAAAAAATTTCTCCCGCCGTAGTACTTTAAAACTAAGCAAGCTATATTGAGATTGAACGTATTACACGCAATCAATTTATCAACTCGTCCCTCAATTCGATAAAATAATGAAGTGGTATCCCTATTATGTTTCGCTGAGTTATTGAGAGATTATCTCGATAATCAGGAGGATCGGAGTTGTACAAACATCATACCAGCAGATTGTCAGAAAAATTCACCATCTCATGAAAAAGGAGCGACGAATGATTTTACTCTATTAGTTTTCGAGATATTCGGGTTATGAAGTTTCTATTGCAAAAATCTTCTCTTCAATGACTCTGAACCTAATAATGGCACCCAAGAGGTCATCAACCTGTCTTTGAATTGGCAATTCCCGCGGTTATTCATTGGTATAATTTCTCATTTAGTACACTCCGCATGCGACAAGTCATGTTTATCGCACACTGCGCTCCGCTCAGCGTACGATTACTCTCCTTCCGCACGGACTAAACTAACACCATATGGAGCACTCTGCGATACATTCCGTTTCCAAAGAATGTGATGACCGACCTCACCTTCGACTCGCCTGTAACTTCACATTCGTCGAAAACGGAGTTTTGCACCTCGTACTCTAATGTGTTATTCCCATCTCCCTCAGCTTCCGAAATATTTCGAGATATTACATGCTCAATTCCACCTCAGATTCAATCATCCGATGAGCCTCAATCATCATGTAGGAAAGAACGTCGGAAATCCAGTTGAGAATTTTTGAGGATCACTATTGACTCACCAGATACGTTGACACTGTGATCCGTCCGGCTTCGTCTGCAACTTGTCTTTATTTACTCTCTTTAAACTTGCAACACGTACCAAGTTTTCACATTGAAACTTCCATGAATCTCTTGACTTTATTTTACAAAAAAATTCACAGACACATGTTTCAATTCTTTTAGTTCGTCGTTCTACTTCAAAAAATTGAGAAAAAATTTCCGCACGGTAACTTCAATTTCACCTTTCACCTTCAATTGCACTGTACTGATATGTACTTGTCTCAAGATTTAATACGAGTAGGATGCAATTAGTGATCTGGGAAATTGCGCCGAATCATCCCCCAACCGAGTGGAAGACTATACACCGATAGTTTTTATTCCACATTCATTTTTCGCTGTTCATCTTCGGTTCTATCCACTTTTGTTTGTTTACCCTTCCATATTTATTCTTTCGTTTCTTTTTTCCCAGGTAGTTTGAAAACTTGAAAATGAAGCGTTGGCTTTTTCCACTTTTATTCTCCTACTTCAGTAATCGTGCAAACAGTTTGTGAGAAAAGTTACGTGACTCGAATAAATGGGAAGGAAAAGAATGAAAAAAAAAAAACTAGAAAAAGGAAAAAGATTCGAAGTTTGCCTTCTTGCCAAGCTGTGGCAAAAACTTGGCAGATTACATACATATAATATATTTTTTTTCCCTTTTAGTTTATGTCTTCAAATTATCTCAAGCAGCCCTATGTGTTGAATAAAGCGACCTTCATGGATTTATGGGGGATAAGAAGGAAAGAAAACAAAGAGGGTCAAGCTTCGAAGGTTAAGAAATGCGTGGAACAGCACTCTCTCTCTCTCTCACGCTCTCTCTCCCTCTTCCCCTCTCTCTCGCACTCTCTCTCTCTCTCTCTGTCTCGCCCTCACGAACAAAGTCACGTGGTGACACGTCGTTCAATGTTCCGCTGGGTCATTCGAGACTTCTTGTTCGACTTTCGTTTTCAACGGGAGAGATTGTCGTTTCATTCAAGGGGACGACTCTAGTATCAAAAGAGTTTTATAACTCTGCGAAAAGTCAATTAAATATTATTCGCCCAGTCTCTACTTATTATTTACTTTCTCCTGTTGTGTGAGTGATTTTATCAATGATGAGGGAATCCTCCGTAAGAACTAATCCAATATCATTGATCGCAGCATCAAAAATAGAGGAATTGTTCGTATGTTTATTATGTACTAATCATTGGTTTGTTATCTTTCCACTTAAAAAAAAGGAACAACTCCTTCTTGATGCAACTGCGTATTTACCTCTCCAAGTTTAGCTCACTCGAGAACACGTCCGTACGCGAACCGTTCACCAAACACACTGAAGCTTCAGCGTCAGGCTGGTTCGCCGGTGACATTGGTTCTATCCTCTCCACGGGCTTCAATTCACGGATGGGCATGCGCCAATCCATTCTACCCCGCTTGAGTTGCCTCACTGTATATCCCATTCAGCGTTACGACGTTGAAGGGGGTTTGCAAGGAGAAATGAGGGAGGATTGCTGCTCTTCGCTGGTGCAGAGGCAAATTGCGGCAGGGAACCCTCCGACGCGTGCCCTTTCCTTTATACTCTTTCTCTCTCCCTCTTTCTCTCTCTCTCTCTCTTCCTCTCTCCACGGGTTACCTAAACCTTCGAGACCTCGACTCCTAGGTATATGTTTAAATCTCCTCGAATACTCACGGCATATGCAACTCCACTTGTATTCTCTGCGATATTAGAGAAAACCTTATGATAGGATTCATTTTTTCTTAGGATCAAAAATTTTTAGTTAAAATCCCCATTTCCATCTTCGATCTCATTTTATACCCCTGGGAGGAGAGGTATATGCGTTTGACTACACTCAACCTCGTGTCCATAGGCATCTGTGGCAACGTAACTTTGTTATGAATTGACCAAAAATAATGTATCTGGATTAAAAAAAAAACGAAAACTCCGAGGTTTGTAAAGAATACACTCGCATAGCGTTGAATTATCCTCATCCTTTCTAATAAAAGACATCACGTAAATATCTCGAATTGAGAAAAATCGAAACTCGAAATAACTCGAATGAGAACAGAGTTCATGGGAATGCTGGTAGATGGCAGGACTTCACGAAACCAACAACCATGAACCATGACATTTTGCAATTCAACATCATCAATTTCAATTATAATGGCAATTATAATGAAAAAAAAGAAAGAATGAAATTTGAAGGAAATTATGATTTAAGAAATATGAATAATGATTGTTGATATCATTTTTGTGGATCGTGAAAATTGTGTTTGTGGAAATATGAATATCATATCAATGAACAGGCCTTAACAGATGGCACTGTGAATCATTTCCATCAAACACACGTGATTGAAAAATAAAAAAACAAATCAAGCCTTTCCGGTTGCATGTTCTGACGAGACTGACGTGTGTTCCATCCACTATAAAAAAAAGACATGACATAGACAAGGACAGAAACTATCGAATGGAACGAGATATCGAACATGGCGGACATCGAAATTTAAACGAGAATGATGAGAGGGTTCAGAGAGAACACTGAGAGATGGCACTGTGATCAAGGAAAACAGGCGCGCGAAATATAAACGTCATCCCAATCGTTGTTACACGGGGAAACGTGCGGGAAATTATATGATTAATTTTGAAAGAAAATTATTATTATTAGCGTTTAAAAAAAATTATTCTCGGAGAATTTTATTTCATTCTGATTCTGACTAATCAGGGTATAATATTTGGGGTTACGTAAGAATATGAATGTAGAAAAAATAAAATAGAAGTAAAATGAAATAATAATATCGTCGTCGTAGAGTGAAAGGGGCGTATGTACCAAAAACTCCATTTTTAAAGTGAAAGGGGCGTATGTCCAAAATCAATGTTTTTCGGCTTTTCATAGAATTTCTAATCGAAAATCCGTAAAAAAAAAAGTTCTAATAAACGGGCGTAACGACCAGTTTGTAATAAGAAAGGGGCGTATCTCCGCACTTACGCTCCTTTCATTTTTTTCAAAAAATTACACTTACGCCCCTTTCACATTACATGTAATGCTTATCATAGGATGAAAGGGGCGTATGTGCTGGAGATACGTCCCTTTGTGATTAACTTTGTGGAATTGCGCCCATTTGTTACTATAAAAATTAATCAACTCAAATCATTCCTAAGAGGTAGTACATCTAATTCCGAGGATTAAAAAAACATACGCGTCTTTGTTATTACAAAAAAAAAATTAATGAATTTTGGCACTTACGTCCCTCTCACTCGACGGCGACGAATATGAAATTTGGAATGATAATTAATTGAAAACAAGAACCGTCATCAAACGGGATCAACCTTTCTTTTTTTTTTAAACTCAAAAAAGACATGCTCATATAATCGAACATGGCAGATGCTATGGAGAGAATCGATTCGATTAATTGAAGCGCTGACTGACATGGGGCATTTTCATGGGAAGTTTCATGAAAAAACGGCATCAACAGCGCGGCCGCTAGCGGCCGCGCCATAATATCACTAGTTACTCATACCATTGATTGAGGAAAATGATTTCACCAGATCTAGTGAATAAAACGCAAATTGCCCACTGGAAGATAAAATAAAAAATGCGTTGGCACTACTGGTCTTTCATCGAGCGCGGCAGCGCGGCCAAGTTTGAAGTACAATGGGAATTCTTCAAACTCGATCAGCAAAAGTGAAGATCGCGAAACGACTCAACCGATGGGGTCGGCCGTCGAGGACACCTAGTAACTTAAGGATGTTCTGCCTAGATTGCAACGGGGGGGTGAGCTGTAGGGGGAAGGTAGGGTTTTGTGGGGAATTCCAACCCCTGAAGACGAAAAAATGAAATTTTAAATTACCCCATTGAGGTTAAATTTGGTCACTTTTATGGTGTCATTATATTCCTCATAACTCTTTTTCCTAATAAATATTCATAGGATCAATCAAAAAATTTCCGATAATCGATTTAATAATTTCTGAAAAAAACATAAATCTAGTCGTTAACAGCGGCAACGTTGGGAACTAGAGAAATTTGGTAACACGGGCTGGTACCATTGGTTGACTAGGCCACACTCGGCTGTAAACGTTTATTCATTCCCCAGATACCCCAGATTTGTATTTTGCGCGCTGCCCCTCTCTCGTTGAAAGTGTCGCGACGTTGTCGTACTTTCCAGCTGCGCGCGCAAGAAAGGTAAATTTTCGCCTATTTTGCCATTTTTTATTACTAATTATTAGTCTGGGGGATGCGTAAGAATATAACGTTTTTCCGTGACATAACGATTGACCTATAGCCGGAGTTTCATTACGCTAGATCCATTTTTCATCGATTTCACTAACTTTTCGTGAATTTTATATAAGAACATGTGTTAAATTGATATTTTTTAAAAAATCATAACTTTATTATGCAGCTCGCAGGAGAGCTGAAATTTTGCATGCGGTTCTTCAATAGATTGAAGAATCTTACAAAAAAATTTCATCAACTTCTTATATTTCCTTATAATGTCCAAAATGTAGGCAGAACATCCTTAAATGGCCGTGGATTCGAATCATTTGAAAAAGGGGAAATTAAAAAGATGAAAAAGGAAAATTGGAAATTAAAAACCCCCGACGTTAGAAACGGTGATAGAGTACTGAAATTCAGAAACGGAAAAATGAAAAACAATGGGATTAATTGCAAAAACAAAATTTAAAAAATCAAGAAATAGAAAAATGTGGTTAATCCGTGAATCCAAATCAATACAAAAAAGTAGGTAAGAAAATATATTCGGGGGCCACCAAAACTTTCACGATTCAATGTGTGTGTCCCTGACTGTATTTTGTCGCCTCTTTTTATATTCCTGTTATTGATTTGTATTTATCAATCAACCTCTTTTTTTTAATTCCCGTTTTTTTCAAATTTTGTTTTTCAATCAATTTCATTGTTTTCCATTCCTCCATTTCTGAATTTTAGTCCAGTAGAGTCTCCCTATGATTTGTGCTCCGTATGATTTCAATTGGGGAAGGCAACTTCGCCCACTAACACCATTCTCGCGTTAGAGGGAGTGAAACAAAGAGATTCTACTCTCTCTGTTCCACTAGCGTTCTCAGCGCAAAAGTGGGGTTCCCAGAACGTTTCAGTACGTAGAATTTTTGGTCCCGAAGCCAAAACGTTAGGGAGACCCTACTGTACTACGATTTTGATATCAGGGGGTTTCAATTCTTAATTTTTAACTTCCCGGCTAGGGAAGTTATTGTAATGCCCCCGAAAATTAAAATTCGATTTTTCACCATATCTCCACGTTTCATGGTCTTTCTAATGTTTTTCGATGATTTTGAACAAAATGTCTGTCTGTGTGTGTGTGTGTGTGTTACTAGGTATGTACGTGGTCAAAATTTTGGCGAACGATTTCTCGTGAACAGATTATCCAATTTGACTATTTTTTTCCCCGATCGATCCGTCTTCACCTAACTTAGAGCGGATTAGATTTTGGCTGGAATCGATCCAGTAGTTTTCCAGTTTTTCCAAAAAAAACTTTTTTTTTTTTTTTTTTTTTTTTTTTTATGGAATGATGAGAACCGGGAAGTTTGAGTTGTGAACCTGAATCGCTCCGACTTGAACACACCCAAATTCGGGAGCGAGCTTGCGAGCGACCAACAATACTCTGTAGACCGGCCACACCCCTAGTTCTTCTCCATTTCCTTAATTCGTTGGGAGTATTCGTAATTGAATTTTACTCGCACCAGATGAAGATATAACTAGGATGAGCGACAGTTCCTGCAAATTCTCCGGGCGACAACGAAAATTCAGGAGATTATGATTTTCCACGGAAAAATTGCAGTTTGAGTATGTAGATATTGTACTTTTCATCGATAATTCATTGCACAGAGAACTATTTTATCAACGAAACATCAGCGAGCAATGATAATAAATAACTGGTGTAAATAATTATTTGAAGTGATGAATTCCATCTCCGCATGGTTACTACTCCAATTAGTCATTATTTTCAGCGCTGTTGAACTTTTCACAACTAGAGCGTGCCCGTCATGGTAGTATGGTGACCTGATAATAAGGCGTACAGTTTAACATATGATCAAGTAATTGAGGTAACTGAGAAAATAATAATTCTTGCGTCATTGTTAATTCCTTTTGGTTAAAAATCAATACAAACATTTTCCGAGAAACGGAGAAATTGTTTTTTTTTTCATTCTCCCATTGGCATTGTTGATTCATCTAATCAAGAGCAATTCATTGATTCACACAAGGACTAATATTTTCCTGGCTTTTGAATGCCAACATTTGCATTGGTGATATACGTACTGTTTCCATCGACCAGTCAACCAGTAAACTCGTATACTCTGAGATTGCGACAATGTATTCACTGAACTGCAGTGATGTACTGGCCTTGGTGAAAGGAGGAACAGCAGAAATCCAATATAATAGTAGTAGTATCTATTGAAAGGTGTCAATTAAATAATAACTTGACTAGCCGTGTAAGTGTATGATTCTTATATCATAATGATAGCGTGAGCTATCAAAGTATGAGGACATGCAAAAGCAACAACAACAATTAATAATATTAATATATTTATTGATGAATAAATGAGGAGTAAAAATAATCGTATGTTGGCATACGTACATTCGTGAGGCAAGAGAATCTGGGGATACAAGTTATCTCACTTAGTTACATATTCCTAGCCACTTTATTCACTAGAGTGAAAAATTCTAGGACTTACTTGGATGATTCAGAAATATGAGAAACATAACATTTCAATAGTATATTATTCAGTTAAGCTGGTAGATTGATTGCAAGTGACATATGTTACCTGCCGAAGTTTACGAGAGCCCCTGGCGTTTGATACTTGGCCTGAGAGGCTGAGTTCAAACAATTTTATGAATGATAACATGCAGATGACGTTATGAATTAATTATTATCAACGGTTGCGTTTGACCTGGATATCTATATCGATAAATGAATATGATATACGATAAATGAATGAATAAAGTAATCTGAATAAAGACATCATTAGAGCGGCTTTCTCTTCTAAACTCGACGGACAATAACTCCTAGAAGATTGATAGCAATCATTCCAATGGATTTACCGATATAACACAACTTGTGAACCACTAAAAAAGGACAATGCATCACTGGACAGAATCGTTCAAAGTTCCATCCGCATTCGCATTGGAAAACCGATCGACTTTTTTTCATTATATTCCTTTTAATACTTTCTCTCTTCTGTGGTCTCCACCAAGGGCACATTCATATTGATCCGCTCTAGCCCTTTTCCTCCCGACTCTCCTATTCTCTTTTGACCATGCCATCAATGATCGACAAAATCGTTTAGTCCTTTGTCTCCACTTCGCCGATAACTTTTTGATTCGCCTGAAGCTATGAACCAAGAAGGTCGAAATTCTTCCGACGATCGCTCAATCTTCTCAGATTCCATTGGTTTGGGGACTAGACGATGTTATATAGCATGAAAGATTTACAGGAAAGGGTAGGTACTCTTATATATATAAACGATAGTCGAAGGACCACAGATTCCATCAAATGCCTTTCGTTTCAAGGAGTGAAAACGATGAACGTGCAACATTAACAACATTAACAGACAAAAGTAGACACGCACACATACATGACATAATTTGAATCGATATTTTTTCATTTCATTTGAAAAAAAGTGTGGGAGTCTTTTGTAGACCAATGAACCCGAAATATAAAACATGTTTTATAAGGCAAAAGTATTCTTCCCAATTCAACCATCATTCCCATAATAATTTCCTGGTGATTTTCACCAGTATCAATCACAGGAAAGGAGACGAAATTTCTCATTTGATATCAATTCGATGTATAATTCGATATAAATATACAAGCTCCGTAATACAAAATGTTGCACCTAACGGCTTACTCGAGCGAATCAACAATTCTCCACTCTGGATATAAACGTTAAACTTGTAGTGTTTATTAGCACTGCGAGGGATAATTGTAGTTGCGAAGGATGGTCAAGGTGTTATTGATAGGGGGTCCTGAGCCTATCGATCGAATCAAATTAATGGTCCTTTTTGTAGGACCTGGTGACACAGTCCAAAAAGGCACGCCGGAAACTGAACAAAGTAATTAAGGATAGCAAGAATCAATGCTAGAGTGAGCTACTCGAGGAGGTTGAGGGCAACTCATAGGGTCATTCGTATAGGGTAGTCATGATCCGCCTGAACAGCCAGCCAATGCTATATATCGCCGACATGCCCTGAGCTGTCGAAGAAAATTGTACTGTTCAGTGGCGATACTAGACATTAAAAATGCCTTCAACTCTGCCAAGTGGGACTGCATGATTAAAAGCCCTTGTCGAAATGAATGTGCCGCCGGAGGGTGGTAGTCAGCTATTTCAGCGATAGGGTCCTCAGAAATAATACAGACGAGAGGAGTACTTCAAGGCTTAATTCTGACCCCTCTCTTGAAAATCATCATATATGACGGGCTACTGAAACTGGTATTGCTAGGAGAAGTTGGACTCGTGGCATATGCAGATGACGTGGCCGTAGTGATCGTTGCAAAGCTTCTCGAAAAGATAAACTTCGCTTTTTATACTACCTTCGAGAAGATGAACTAGTGGATGGACACAGTTGACCTGAAGTTGATCGAACACAAGACCGAGCAGTGCTCATTACCAGTAGGAAGTAGGTGAAGACTTTCACACTGCAAAAGCACATGAAAAAACAGCCCAGCCATTCCTTCGGTATTTGGGAGTGATGATTAATATTTGACTCAACTTCAAGTAGCAGGCAGAGCACATGGGTGCTAAAGCATCGGTAGTCAGAGCAACCTTATCACGGCTCATGCACAGCATAGGAGGTTCGAAGCAAAGAAGAAGAGCATTGCTGTCATCAGTAGTCAAGTCTGTGCTCAAATATAATCTCTATTTGGGCTGATGCGCTTGTGTCTGAGTGTAGTGTGCATTATTCCTGGGATGCTGCCTATCAGAGCGCTGAAATAGTATACGGCGATAGCAAATACCATAGGATGCTATCACAAATGAATTTTTGACTGAGCCATGATCATGATGAAGTCAACTACTACCTGACACGAATGATCTCAGAACATGGGTACTTCTCAGCATGCCTCCATTGGCTTAAACGTGAAGATTTACCAGAGTGCCCATCCTGCCCCAGAATCTATGAAGATGCGGAGCACTTATTCTTCACGAACCCTTGGTTCTACACGTTGCGCGGTACTTGGAAGAATGTCCTTGAACAGAAAATTCAGCCAAACTCCTTGATGAAAGCTATGCTCTCATCAAAGGCAGCTATCGAAGGGCATAACAATAACTTCCCTATCTCAGGTAGCTCAAAATGTCTACAAGAGTACTCATTTTCACAAGCACTCGATCCATAGCCTCGAGTAACTCAAATCAGAATTAATGCTGAGCAGGATCATCTCAACACTTGTTTGAGTATTTAAGTAAAACTTTCCAAATTTTGGGGGATATTTTTAGATTGTTGTAGAAATACAAAAGTGCATGCACTTTTTGGGAATAAAATCTTTCCATAACTGTACTTACATATCAAACCGTACAATAGTTACACAACGACGAATGGAATTACTGAAAATTACTTGAAACTGCTCAGTACAATATACATCATTCTGGAAACTACAAGGACTATTTTCTTTGAATTCTCATCCCTCCACTACTTTGTTTCAGTCTAATTTTTAGCATTTTGAGTTTGTGTGTGTTCAATTGAATGAATTTAGAACGGTCCATGGTGGCATTCATCTCTATGATGTTATCAAATCATAAGAAAATTCAAGGGAGGTGGAGAATAAAATACAACATTAAAATTATGTCATAAATGCGACGTTTCGCTAATTATTATAGCTTCATCAGGCACTAGAAAATAAATATATAAACATAAATTCACATTTCATACACTTATCAGTGATTTCTAACCTCATATAACAAATTATTAAAATACTAAAACAGAGCTTAACATAAACAGAAAAAATTATACCTTAACATGATTAATGTCTTGTCTCATTCAAATTAAAACTCTCGAAACGGAGTTCTCCATATGTAACAAGAAACAAATAGCAAAATTTAAGAAACATATTTTTCTCGAATGACAACCACTCAGATACAGTCACACGTCTTAGTGTGTATGAGTCCCCCACAACTCAACACTCATCCGGTGATAGACAACAACGCAGCTGAACCGCGCGGGGGCAGCACTCTCCAGGCACTAATGTTCAGCCAGCCTAACATCTTACAAATTTGGCATTCCGTCGATCTATTCTCCTCTTATATTGTTTTAACAAATAGCTATATGAAGAGCTCAAGCCGCATGTATCTTCCCGTTTATTCACTGTATCATTCATGGAAATATGGATCATTTCACTAATGTTCCTCTTCTTCCAATTCTCTTCCATATCAAGAATACTAATACCACTAAAATTGACATTATGACCAGTGGAAAAATGATGATCCGCTAAGGCTGTTTTCTCAGTTTTCAGAATTTTCTCAGGTTTACAGTCATTTTTATGTTGACTCAACCTAATACCTAATCTTTGTCTAGTCTGTCCTACATAACACTTAGAGCATTCACAGGGAATTTCATATATTAGTCCAGATCTGCTAAGCTATGGTGTCTCATCTTTTAATCTGATATACAAATCTCCAACTCTCTTCAAGTTATATGATACAAATCTTGAGTGTTTTTTATGCACTTATTCAATTCTTGTGACAGACCTTTGATTAACGGAAGGCTGAAGCTCTTTTTGATCTCTAATTCAGCTCTCATCACTCCACTATCTCTCCGATCTTTAAACTTCTTGACGCAGTTCTTTATGAATTTATCTGGGTAACTATTATTCTTTAGTACATTACTCACCCTTCTTATATTGTCCTCATAGTATTCCTCACTACTTAAGCCAATGGCTCGATGGAGCAAACCAAACGCTACTCCAATCTTCTGTGAGGTCGGGTGATTAGATCTGAAATTGACTATTCTGCCAGAGTTCGTCGGTTTCTGATACCAACTCATCTTAATAGTCCCATCATTTTGTCGGAAAACTTTTACATCAAGAAAACATATCGCATTCTCTACTTCTTTTTCTACAGTGAACTGAATACGATTATGAACAGAGTTAAACTGGTCTTTCACCATTTCTATTTGATTGATAGGCACTGGTAGTAAAGTATCATCTATATATAACTTCACCCATGGGATGTTAAAGGGGAGTTCATCAATTACCTTCTCAATCACATGATCCATCACTAGGTTCGCCAGCACCGGGCTTGCTGGATTGCCCATGCTACTTCCATCTATCTGCATATATACTTCATTATTGAAGGAGAAGTAGCTTGCATCAAAACAAAATTGGATTAAATCCAATATTACTTTTTTTGGAGCGGCGACTATGGTGGACCATTCGTCCCAGTGTTCTTCCACGATGTTAATAACGAGATCTTTCGGGATATTAGTAAATAATGATACTACGTCTAATGAGACCAAAACATAACCATCTGGTAGTTTCACATCACCTACAAAATCCACAAACTCTTGTGAGTTCTTAATACTGAACTTAGAGGATTTCTGTACTTTAGACAGAAGTTGATGTAACAATCTAGCTAGCTTATAGCTCGGGGCTTTTAAGCAACTCACGACAGGTCTTAATTTAGAGAAAATTCTGAGAAAATTCTGAAAACTGAGAAAACAGCCCTAGCGGATCATCATTTTTCCACTGGTCATAATTTCAATTTTAGTGGTATTAGTATTCTTGATACGGAAGAGAATTGGAAGAAGAGGAACATTAGTGAAATGATCCATATTTCCATGAATGATACAGTGAATAAACGGGAAGATACATGCGGCTTGAGCTCTTCATATAGCTATTTGTTAAAACAATATAAGAGGAGAATAGATCGACGGAATGCCAGATTTGTAAGATGTTAGGCTGGCTGAACATTAGTGCCTGGAGAGTGCTGCCCCCGCGCGGTTCAGCTGCGTTGTTGTCTATCACCGGATGAGTGTTGAGTTGTGGGGGACTCATACACACTAAGACGTGTGACTGTATCTGAGTGGTTGTCATTCGAGAAAAATATGTTTCTTAAATTTTGCTATTTGTTTCTTGTTACATATGGAGAACTCCGTTTCGAGAGTTTTAATTTGAATGAGACAAGACATTAATCATGTTAAGGTATAATTTTTTCTGTTTATGTTAAGCTCTGTTTTAGTATTTTAATAATTTGTTATATGAGGTTAGAAATCACTGATAAATGTATGAAATGTGAATTTATGTTCATATATTTATTTTCTAGTGCCTGATGAAGCTATAATAATTAGCGAAACGTCGCATTTATGACATAATTTTAATGTTGTATTTTATTCTCCACCTCCCTTGAATTTTCTTATGATTTAGAACGGTATTCATTAGAAAACCTACATGGACACGTTTTGGATATTCTTACTGAATATTTTAACTAATGAAAAATCCAAAAATTTTTTTTGAAAAAACTTTCGCCAAGTACTCGTTTCATTGCGTTGGAATCGGTAAAATAGTATTTGTTGAAAAATGAGATCCTGTGAACCCTAAAATTATGCAAATGACCACAAATTGTTCTGAAACATTGAAAAAATGAAGGAAATGAGAAATGAGCGCCAAGTTTACTGGAAACTATGAAGAATCAGTGATCGAAAAAAAATGGAAAAAAGTCAGGACCAACGTACTTGGCGCAGTTTTCAATGCTAATGTCAATCCTCATGAGAGTTTTGCGTTTTGTATCGAGCTTGGAACTCGGAAGATGCATAATATAGTTTTTTGGAAAACCGCGCCAAGTACGTTGGTCCTGACTTTTTTTTCCATTTTTTTTCGTTCACTGATTCTTCATAGTTTCCAGTAAACTTGGCGCTCATTTCTCGTTCCCTTCATTTTTTCAATGTTTCAGAACAATTTGTGGTCATTTGCATAATTTTAGGGTTCACAGGATCTTATTTTTCAACAAATACTATTTTACCGATTCCAACGCAATGAAACGAGTACTTGGCGTAAGTTTTTTCAAACAAGTTTTTTTGATTTTTGATTAGATTTCAGTCATTTTTTCAACATGCAATGAGAAAAAACTCAACTTGCACACTTCCCAGATTACATTTTAGATTACATCATAAATTCTCATAATTTTTTGAATTTTTTATTCATGTGTTTGCTGACTATACGTAATAACTTAATTAATTTATAATAAATTGAGTAATTTTCCCCAAATGATTTGCCTTCGATTCAAGCCCCTACTGAATTTTTCAAATGATATTAGTCATTACAGCTGCTAACGATACGCCAAAAAAAAGAATAAATAGTTATAAATGAACCATAAGTTCCTAAATAATAAAATGATATCCCTAAATCATCATAAATGATTCCCAATCGATATAAATTATTTTCATTGGAAAATAACTTGATCACCTGCTATGTGTCCGTGTAACGACGCAAGCTGACGGGAGGTGTCACGTGATACATAGGTATTACTCATTTATTCTTATTTTGTTAGTTATTGACTTAATGAAACTTATTCAAATAGAGTTAATGACTTTTTTAGATTCACCAAATGATTTTTGACAAATTGGAAAAAAATAAATATTTTTGTTAAATTTTTGCCAACTATATGGTTTTATCTTTTTTTAATTATTACTAATTAGCTATAATTTTCCACATTTTGAAAATGATTCTCCAAATTTGACTAAATCATTGCCTAAATATTTCATCAGTTTCTTTTTGTAAATAGTCAATTTGTTTGTCAACTATACGGCGGTCCATCAACAATCAAATCAATTCTGGAATCAATTTGTGCGCCATCCAAGTCTACACTCCTCTCATGAGAAAGTGGCGCTGATGTCTTGTAAAATACTAGATGTGACACAGGTTCCTCTCGGGTTACCGACCGATTCACTAGAGTTTCGGTATAGTTCGACCCGTTTACCTTGCACTGATGGCAATCGCTGAACATGAAAAATAAAAAGCGATTGTGTACATTTCATTGCAGCCAACTCAGTGACTCCAATGTGACCAATAACTTTCGGAGATAATAAAATTCATGAAAATGTGCACAGTAGCTCGTTGCTATGCACATATCTTCGTTAATATTCAATTAATTAAATAAATAGCGACATCAGTGGATAGCTGATATGCGATTTATATAGTGTAACTAAGGGCAGTTTCGTTGTAAGTGGTGTCGCGGATCCCGCGGATAAATCAAATAATATGCAACAGAAAAATTAAGACGCAAAAGAAAAATCAATACGATGCCGTGGGGTGTACAAAGTCGGCCCCAGCCTTGGGATCCCACCGGCAATCAGCCCGAGGGAGAACCAACAAGAGGTAATAAAAAGGGGGGCTACAAAAACCTAAAAATGGGGCAAGGTCGCCACGACAATCGGAACTTTACCCAACGTTTTTCCCCATGGCGCGTGGACAGACGGTCGTAAACCTCCATGACTAATAGGCTCCACAATATGAGGGAAAATCAAAATTTCCACTGAAACAATACCATGGCACCCATAGTTCTACGAAAAGACATAAAAAACCAACTAAAAAATACCACTGAAATGAATCACGGGGACTCATCACAAGGAACAAAAAATGGAATCTGGACTTGCAGATAACGCGAATTAGTTTCTTATGTTAGTTTTTATGGTAATTGAAAAGTCGGAAAGGGGAGCAGTGGACCACTAACGTCACTGTTTTTTGACGGTTAGTAACAATAACCCGCCAAGATTTCATATCTCATGGGTTACACCGAGCTAAAAACCAACTGGAAATTACACCCCAGTAATAAAATTGTGGGGGAGGTAAACCGAAAACCAGGACGCTCCCCTCACCCTCCGTATCAGGATGAGTGCCGCCACGCTTGTGGGGGAGGCAAACCGAAAACCAAAGCACTCCCCTCACCCTCCGTATCGGGATGGGTGTCGCCACGTTTGTGGGGGAGGTAACCCGAAAACCAGGGCGCTCCCCTCACCCTCCGTATCAGGATGAGTGTCGCCACGTTTGTGGGGGAGGTAAACCGAAAACCAAAGCACTCCCCTCACCCTCCGTATCGGGATGGGTGTCGCCACGTTTATGGGGCAATGAAACCTAGGATGTCCACCTAGACCACCTTGAAACGCTAAGGGGTACTCAACACATGGAAAATTCGGCGGTAGTTTTTCACAAATACGGAAGGGTGGGAGCTGCACACACAGATGCAGGGAGGGATCCCAATGATATATAAGGAGGACCCCGCACCTCTAGGAGTCAGTCACGAAAAACTAATCAACACCAATTATACCGAAGCTCTGCCCGTCAACCTCTCCGTGCAAGAGAGTTCAGTACCAAGTCATTGAATTCTACAACTCTTTCACAAGAGTTTACATCTTGGTACCGCAGTTCAATTTCGATTACGAGATTTTACAAGGTTGAATCTCCTTACAAGGGCTCTACCAGTCTCAGAAAATCGCGACCCTCGTTGCGAGAGTTCTGTACCAAGTCCTGTCACGGGACTTAGCCAAGCTGGCTTATTCTGCAATCGTAAACGGCAGTGTTCTCATATTACTGGGTCTCATCCGATTACTGTTGGTAATCACCCTGTTCTTCGAGTTCGTCTGGTTCTACGAGAAAATTCGGTCCAAACTGAGGACTGCCAACCCTATCGACACCTGGGGCCGTGATTCGACTCCATGCTTCTAGAAACCTGTTGAGGTCATCAACCTGTCCTGACCCACTCTACAACCGACACCTCGGGGTTTTCCACCCCTGCTGGGATCTCCGCTCCATTGAGCCCCTACACACCGCACCTACGTCGCTACCTGCCACCGAATTCCAGAGTCTACGAGTCTGAGTGATTCATCCCATTCTTCTCTCATCAGCTACTGTAAGTTATTTTAAGAAATCACCTATCACTATTTTGAATTCCACTATCTCCTACCCCCCTTTCCTTTCGGTTTTATCTCGGGCTGTGTGTGTGTAACCTTATTTTTCCAGTAAAAATAAACTAACTTCATAAAGGGTTATAAATTATCTCTTTCTTCCTCCTGCAGTTTTCCTTTCCACTGTGACGCAACTCCATTTCGTACTTCAGTACCTAATCCCACACAATCAGATCCCAACTATCAAGGAAAACCTGACCCCTATTCTTTCGGTTTTCTTCAGTTGTAACTAGTTACGGTCCGATCAGCTCTGAGGTCCCCTTTAGGTAGGTAAAATTTAACCAGTTATTCTTTCAAAACCGTAACAGTGGTGACATTTATTTAATAGCCCCGAAAAAAGAATTGGAGGTAGTGGAAGGGGAAGTTGTGTCGTGTATAGATACTTGGTAGCGCTCGGCCTTGTTATGTGAGGTTATGAAACAAGTACTTGGCCGATACGCTACCGCGTATCTCGATTTTTCAATAATTTTCTAAAATATTTGAATCAAATTAAAAAGTACAGTTGATCGGACAGTTATTAGTTTTATCCGTGAAGGATCATACACCTGCCGCACCCTTTTGTTTTTTTAGTATACATATACAGGTAGATTCATACCGGGAAGTTTTTGATGTACCCCATCGAAGATATGCTCGCACAACAATGCACTATATACCAACCGCATTCACCTATGGAAGTGAGTTTGCGAGCAACCAAAAATGCGCCCCCAGTTCCTCATTCCGATTCCATTCTTCTAGAACGATCCCCATCGAATCTCGAGATGAAATTCCTTGGGCCACTATCGGAGTGAGCTTGGGAGCGACTAAAAGTACTGTGTATACTAATCCCACCAGTAGTTTTCGAACCACTCGAAAATGTGTGACTGAATCGATTGTATTGAATCCAATAATATTTACATTCTTTTCTAAACATTGAATATTTCTTCTGAAACATTAAAAATGTTTCCATTTCAATTCGTCAAAAATTTGTTGAAGAATCCCTTTTTTGTGTGAAATATATATAGAATTTTTGGAGTGTGTAAAAGTGAATGAAGTAAAAAGTTCTTTGAATCCTCATTTTTGCCGTACAGGATCGGCAAAATCAATATTTTCTTGAGAACTATACATTTAGTCGTAAATGTCACAACGCATCGGGAACCTCGAACATTGTCACACGATGTTGTCATAATTTTCGTATCCCGGAATCACAGAAATAACTTACTTGGCTATCGGCTAGGAAAATAATACGCCTCAACTCTACGTGATCGCGGTGCAGAAAGAAAAAAGAAAAAGAGTCGTCTACAAAAAAGGGGAAAATAGGGATGATGAAGATGCGTATCTAGGGACGCTGACGCATCTTAAATCTCAAGTAAAATGCGAAATTGAATGCGTCTCGTCGGGCATTACGCAAATACCCTCACAGAGATCTACGGAATATCGTTTTTTTTTTGTGTGTGGTACATAAGCACACTTGAATAGAAGACTTTGAATTAATGTACAGTGAAGAGAGAGGTTCTCCTTAAAAAATTGGTTCATGTATTGTTCAATCATTCTGGACATAGGAGACGATTATGGACCTATTCGTATTTTTTGTCCATCGGCGGTGTACCGCTCCGATTGATTATGATTATTGAAGAGATAAGAATATTATTGGAAGAATTTACTTTTCCTTCTTTTATTAGTTGAAAATACCAAATAAACCATTGAATAATCGTTTTTGCTGCTAGCTCTGAATGTATTCTTCACTGTTAGAAGCTCATGACCGCTTCCTCTGTAACTAACAATGACTACGATGTTGCAGTTCTCATTAAGGTTTTTTACGTTCAATTGTAAACTTTTCTTCGGTATTGGTTTCAGAATAGTAGGTAGGTAAACTTTGACTGTGCCCACACGGAGAGAAAAGTTTTGTAAAGTTACGTGAAGTTGCGTAATCGTAGGGCGAAATGCGCGTTCGAGAATTCTTACGGATTGAAACGTAATTTTTACTGAGAACCACATAAAAAAATGCGAGGAAAAACGTAAATTGTCTACTTCTTTCTGTAATTTTTCCGGTAAAAATTATGTGTTTCAATCCATAAAAATTCCCGAACGCGCATTTCGCCTCACGATTACGGAAAGTCACATAAGTTTTGCAAGAATTTTTTCCGTGCCTTTTTTCACCAAATCAATTAATCCAGAAATATCTCTCTATTATTACCTGGAATCGAACCGAAGACCTCTAACTAATACACTGGTCATACACATGGCCAAGCGATTTTGCATCGATAGACATGAAGAGAATCATTTGATTCCAGACTAGACAAATTCCGTCCGTTTATAATTATGTTGATGAGAAAATATCGAAAAATCATTATTGGAGAAATTTATTATGAATTCAAGTTATGAATAATACGCAAGAATGAACTTTTGTAAGAAGGAGAAGGGAGTTGGTGCATGCCATAGTAACTCAAAATGCACCCAGAAAAAAAGATGGCTGAAGCAAGTCGAGAAACCGACCTGACCTCATTTTACTAGCCCTTCACGGATACACCAGAGTGACTCATCACCCCTATTTTTTTATATGTAGTGGAGAATGTCAACTATCAAACGCAATTGGAATTTTTGAAATCGGTTTGATAGAAAAAAAAATCTATTTTTTTTTCTAAAAAGTCAATTTTTTGCATTTTTTCTGTGACTCTCAGTGGTCAAATCGATTTTTCACTCACTTAAACGCATCAAATTCTAATTATTCATGCATGCATCTCTTCCTTAGGAAGTAATGAAGAGATTACATGCTTTGGTTTTTGTTTTTTTAAGATAGAATTTAAACTATTCACAATTCAAGACGTGGGGTGACCAGTCACCCCAGGGTATCCGTAGAGGATATGCCCAGGAGGTGTACCCGTGAAGGACTAGGATCAAGTCGGAACCCGACTTAAATCGAGTCGGATTTCCGACTTGAATTAAGTCGATTTGATGAACAGCATGTCGGGGTCCGGCTTGATTCAGGTCGGATTCCTACTTGATTCAGGTCGGATTCCGACTTGATTCGGGTCGGATTCCGACTTTCAACCCATTTTTCCGGCTTGACCTTTTCCGTTTTGAATCAAGTCGATTTTCTACTTGAAATAAGTTGAAAATCCAGCGGGATCCAGCCATAGATATCCTGTTTGAAGCAGATCGATTTTCGACTTGATTCAGCCATTTTTTTTTTGGGTGTACACTGCACACACTCACGAATTCATGAAATATAGATACAGCCAGGATATAACCCGATACTATTCTGCAGAATCACAATTTGACGCCGGAAACCACTGCCACTCAGGTTCAGTCACTGTGAAATTAACGAATTTTTCATAATGAACACATTAACTGGATGCTGCATGAGCTCAACCAAAACAAAAAAACGGAAAAAATTAAGGAATAAAGTAATAGGATACCACTTACACATGATACCGTGACCGCAGAGTTTATCAGTGATCGCCTGTGCGTTTCCTGAAACAATTCATATTCTTGATGGCTTGTAATTTCTCAATTGAAAAATGTAAAGAACATCCCTTCACTTTTTTCCTATCCGTTAACGAACAAATGAAAATTGAAAAATTA
The DNA here is from genome assembly GCA_035578325.1 of Coelinius sp. EB29. Classification (NCBI taxonomy): domain Eukaryota; kingdom Metazoa; phylum Arthropoda; class Insecta; order Hymenoptera; family Braconidae; genus Coelinius; species Coelinius sp. EB29. The sequence goes on along the minus strand of JAOZGT010000020.1, from coordinate 1,427,509 downwards.
AAGGGACTTTGAGTATTATATTGAATAACGGAAACGTTATTCTAACAGTTTTGATTAGAAGAAAATATAGTCTGCACATGAGGCACATTGAAACGTGAATTTTGAATCTGTTATACTCCCTTCTCCGTTCAATCTACACTCCTTCCTCCTCGCCTCGTTGGTTCGGAGCTGACGGAGATAATAGGATTCGCAAAATTAATTACCCGCATTTGCATAAGCTCTCGTAAACGTTTTTCTTCTCTTCAACACAGGCGCATTGAAAGTCTAAAAGTGTAAATACCATTTATCTAATTCTCACATTACTTCGTTAGAAAATTCTCACTGGTTAATCAAAACCCGTCTCCACTCTCCTCATTAATTCAGATTAAAAGATGAATGAATTTTATGGTTGTTCAAATCAATATTTATGAATTTATCGAATTAGTGCATTATCCGAAGCGAGTAAGCATACCTAGTTAATTCACTCCCCATTTGCATAAATCATAATGCTAACTCTATTCAAATGAGAAAACTCAGTCAAATATAAGTAAGGAGAGGACGCCGTTTCTTCAGAATTACTTTCCGTGTGAATAGCCAACTAAATATTTTAGCCTAAAAAACTAACGCGTTTCTAATTTTCAATCAATTGTTTTTTTTTTCTTTCATTCGATTTGTTCTAGAATTTATCATGTTCTGGAAGATAATTTTGAGAATTAATTTGAGTTTTCTAGACAATTCTCTAATTTCCGAGAAGATTTTAGAAATTCCCAGGGATTTCCATGATGTTCTGGGACCTTCTAGAATAGAGTATGAAGGATGATCTGCTTGTTTGGGATATCAGCTCCCCAATTTGAGAATTTTTTGGACTTTTCCTTAGAATATTCGTTCTAGTTCCCGAAAATTTCCATCGGAAAACGTTTAACATTATTTACTCCATGAAAATAACTTGAATTTCGAGGCTCATTTACATATCAGTCGACTACTGCAGTTGGTCGGGCAATTATCATCCATCGATATCCAATATCATCTATCGACATTAGTTACGTTTCACTCGTTAGTTACATGGACTCCGATGGCGACGCTGGGGCATATAAAGAATTCTCAAAATGACCCCCTATAATGAAACCATAGACGTATCCACGTCAAAAGAGAAGCATAATACAATAATAGAATAATAAGAGTAACGCATTTCTTCTAATGCTTAACACCAGCCGCATGGGAGCGATGGCCTACTTGTTTTTCTCATACGTATTAATGAAGAACGTAAATATGTCATATTGACGTATACTTATCGTTCTGCATTAACTACTTATTAATTTTTCAATGAATTTTTAATCGGAAAAAGGCAACGGTAAGGTAGCCTGATCAGGCCCGAACGACAAAATACATTACATTCTTGACCAGGACCTAATGAATTAGCTGGACTCGGAATAGACGTAGGGAATCCGGCCAAACATGTCCGGCTCGGATCAGAGGGCCTATCCTCGACGATCCATGAACGACTTCCGTAAACGAAAGTGGCTCGGGGGATGAAACACCCACATGATTTCCATACTCACTTGGAGAACGAATCGAGTTCCGTGTGTGAAAACGAATTCACAAAGTTCGAGAAAAGGCCCCAGACCCGTATTAAAATTTTGAGTCGGGTGAGTGGATGCATGAAGAAAATTCTCATTAGCTGGTAAAAAAAACTCTGAGTGAAAATTGATGATCCTGGAGTAATCAAAAATAAATAAGCCTTGGCATAAATTTTTCGGAAGGTTTTTGTTGAGAGGGCAGGAGGGTAAAAAAAACTACTAAAATGTGGCGAAATTTTCGCTCCATGAATTTTCCTAGCTCGCTCATTGACAAGCTCAAAAGTTATTGCAAAAAGAACTTTATGTCACTTGGGCCCGCCCTAACCTCGTTCTTTGCAGCCCTAGGGCGATAGGTAGCAGTTAGCGGCCCTAGGGCTGCTACCTATCGCCCTTGGGCTTCTCAGAACTCGATTGGACGGGCCTCGTAACATAAAATAGCGTATGTTACACGGCCCGATAAGTATTTTTGCGACAAATATGTCATAATCCGCGCCGAAGGCCCTTGTAACATAATCTACTATTCCCATCACGGCATTGTGATGAAACGAGTTGACGGTGATCTGTATAGTGGTTAAATTTTTTTGCAGTGAAACTTCTTACGGCTCGTTGGAGGGTAAATTTAGTATCGGATGAAACGAAAAATAGCGACAGGAAAAGGGAGGGGGTAGCGCGCGTGGTGGGGGAGCTCGGGTAGAATGAGGCATGGGAGAGAAGCGAAAATGTGACAGACTCGGAGTAGGGAAGGGGAAACGCGAGGTAGGGCACTAGATGGAGTCTACGGACGGTGGAGGGGGTACGGGGTCTGTACTGCAAACCCGACTATTGGCATATACAGGGGAGAGACTCTACGCATTTTTCCCGGCATAAAACTTATTTTTGAAGTGAAACTTCTATGGGCACCTTTGGGTACGAATGAAATACACGAAAGTCCGTATGTAACGGAAGTAACCGACACCATTGAGGAGAGGGCATCGCCGTGAATTGGTATGCGCACGGCGCAACGATGCGCCCCCCCCCCCCAACGGGGAACACCGTCTTCCATTAAGTTTCACTTCTGTCGCGTAGGTTCTACGCTCTCTTTTTTTTTTATGTTCAAAAATACGAGGTGTTCAACAGATTTGGGCGTCGCCATCTTACGGTAAAGGGAGGGGTATCCTAGCAATATGGCTGTGCCGAGACTCGTCACCGGCTTGTATTTTTAAACATAAAAAAAAATTATTTAGCCACTCCAGATAACCTTCGACTCGTTTCATTACAATTCGATGATGGAAAATTTTTTTTTTCAATAATTTTTTGACCTTATCAATGAACGAGAGAAAAATCATGGAGCAAAAATTTGTACCAGTCTAGAAACATTTCATGTTTGACCTTCAGTTTTCACTCAGATCTGTTTACTTTTCTGTATACCCTACGCAATTTCTTGTATTTAGTGGAAGACCTCAGTACTGAATAAGGAGAATTTTGCTCCGTGTGGATTCAAAGATCGAAGAAAGACAGAGGAGTTTTCATTATCAAATGTTCAATTATTAATTGAAGAGGAAAAAGCCCTAAAAAACGTCGCAATCCCATCTATTCATAATAACCAGCGTCTTAATTCACCCAGTCCATCCCCTTCTAAAAATTCCCATTGAATATGAAAAGATGAAACTTATGGCCACCACAAACAGCCCAGCCCGCGGTGAAAGACCGACCTCTCCCCCTCTCCTGTCATGATCCCAGCATAACTCCAATACCATACACCATCAGATTGAAACTCGATTGAATGGTACTCTGTTTCTCCTCCACCATCGATCTCTGTGTATCCATCGATTGTGTCTGTGAACTTGAATCCCCTCGTACAATAGAACCAATGAAACGCATCATTATTGTGCGATTCCACTGTTGCAATTGTACCTTCAATGCCATATACCAAGCATGTATCTATGCGCGTCAACTCTGGTACTCTCAGTAATACCAAGCACATTTGCATGGATGTATACACAAAGGCTACATCTATTGAAGTATATGAGAGAAAAAGCTGGACAAAAAAAAAGAGACGGGATGAACAAAACAAAATCCATGTATTCGTGAATTCCACAAAATGGATACTTTTTAAGTGCACTGATTACATTGGATGTTCATGATTCTTTTTATGCCTCTATTATTGTCACTTTTCAATTGAAATGTACATGAAAATTTGAAAATCAGCTATATTCTAGTTAATGGAAGTGCACTGACTAATCACGATGATTAATGGAAATGCAATACCGAAGGGGTTAAAGCATTACGCAGATGATCGCAGTCGGATGCATAATAATGAAAGAAAGAGTCGAGCATCTCTCTCTCTCTCCCTCTCTCTCTCTCTCTCTCTCTCTCTCTCTCTCTCTCTCTCCCTCTCCCTCCCTCTCTCTCCCTCTCTCCCTCTCTCTCTCTCTCTCTCTCTCTCTCTCTCTCTCTCTCTCTCTCTCTCTCTCTCTCTCTCTCTCTCTCTCTCTCTCTCTCTCTCTCTCCCTCTCCCTCTCTCTCTCTCTGTTACTTTTGATTTTTTTTCTCTCTCTCTTTTATACCCACTTTGCCTGGGTTGTGGGCGGAAAAAGCGGAAAAAAGCGAAGATGGAGGATTTTTTTTTTCGCTTTCAATGAGAAAACGAGTGCGAGTGAGATGGTGAATAAAGTCGAACATCGAATGAAAGGGCAGTGAATGCATTTGTGAGAGTCGGAGGAGCGGAGAGGAGAGTAGAGAAAGAAGGGAGGGGGAGCGACATGCCTATACCAATTCCCTATCAGTCTCTCGCATCCCCTTTGGTTTATTTTTCCATGCGTAATGAACTCCCTTACCCATTCGATAGAGCAGAGCTTCCCTCTTTCTGCTACCATAGAAACTAGTCCTCTTGCCATTGGTATTCCGATCGTATTCAACTTGCTACCCAGTAATATCAACATTTTCTCTATACAAATCCTCTCATACCTTTGTTACTCGGGTAAAATGATTCGAGTGGACGTGTGTCCTCGGTTAAGGATATCTGATGTTACTCGGTGAAGGTTTTTGGTGAAAAGTTTTAGATTATATGGATGGGTTGGAGGTAAAAATGGAGTTTTTGTAGGCTGTAGGAAAGGTAGTGGACGGATTTTGGAAGTTACTAAGCTTCAGAACAAAGCATTGTTGAGCTTTTCAGAATTCTATGGTGGGAAAATGAGAGTAAAAATTGGCGGAGGCTCTTTTTTTTCAAATAATGCTGAAACATTCTTTATGATTGTTCTTAATTGAACGAATTCATTCATAGGTATCATTTCCGTTTCTGTAATATGCACTTTGTTATGTTTTGTCAACAAATGATATTCGTTGTTTCATCTCTTCTTTTCGAACTGGTCGATTGGGAAATTGGAGGAAATTGAGTTTTCAAAAGATATTCTAATGATTTGCATATTGAAATTTCATGCCAAACTTAAGTCAATCAACTAAGAAAATAAATTTATTAATTTGCAGATTATTCCGTCCAATGAGTTACATTCACATAATAATTTGATGGGGGAACAAATTCGAACATCAATGTATCCAAATTGACGCACATTTCATGAGAATAAATACTGTTCCACCACAAATAACAATCGCTACTCGATTCCAACGAAGTTGTAAATTCCGTCAGTTTGACTACTCAAAATCTTTTATCGGGAACGTGACACGCTGAATACATTCTTTCAAGGAATGAACTTAAGAAATGAACGAAGAAAAGGTACGGGGGAGAATGGTTCACTGGAAACTGGAATTATTTCAACGCCCAACACGAGATAACAATTTAACAGTTAGCAGTTTATTTTATCATTCCGTATATTGACTTGTTTTAGTTTCAGATTCGTTGCTTACAATACGAGATTTTGATTATAACTAACTTGAGGAAATGAATTTTCGCAAATATGAAAATTATACTAAGGGGAGGGGAAGAGGAGTAGACGAAGGGAGTTATTTGAGAAAACCGAGATTTTAATTCGTCGAAAGCAGGAGTGGAAGGACGAAAATGTAGGTAGAGGGAAAAGGAACTATTTCTTTGATTTTTGGGGCTAGAAAATTCCCAGAGCATGGATGGTGGAAAGAGGGAACCTGGAGGTTCGAAAATTGGATCAGCTAGGGACTGGAGGGTAATTTGGTGCGTAGCTGAGGAAGTAGGACAGCTACAAAAGATTAAAAGCGACACAATTAAGGGATTCGAACGATGATTGATGGGGGTGAACGCTAACGGGGACAAGAAATCGCGGGGAATAGTCATAGAGAGAACAATGAAGTAATAAACCAGTCCAGAGAACAGCATTTAGGAATGGAATCCTTTGCTGTGATAGAAACGAGGATTAAGAATATTTGTAGACAGTTTTCATTGATGAAATTCTTACAGTTCTTACGACAGTTCCATTCTTACAGTTCCATTATTTTGACGGATTATATTTCACTTAGGACAATTACTTAGACTGTTAATTGCTGAGTTATTATAATTTTGACATGTTTATTTATTCATTTTGAGTTCAACTACGTCTGAAATTCTAGCAATTTTTTTTGAGGTTGGAATGACTTGTTTTTATTAGAGGATTTTATTGATTAGAATGGTTATGTGATTTATTTATAATTTTTAAGTGGTTTATATTTGAAAAACATGAAAATTTGATAATGTTGCCATAGTGAAATAGTTGTATTAATTGTATTGTATTAATTTTTTAACAGAAATAAAGATTGCCTTGATGAGGAGCACATATAGTGCTCGAAACGTTGGCAAAATGCATATGAAGTAAATTCTTGCTAATTGACCGTTAATGGCCATGGAGAAGGAGGAGTTAATTATTGTTAAGTAGTTAAACGGTTGAAAATCATCTTTATTATTACAGTTCTTTCGAGAAAATGTAGAAACGTTTTTGTTCCAAGAGGCGCCATAGATAAGAGAACCGAGAGAGACGTTTTTACCCCAAGACGCGACAGAGTAATAAACGAAAAGGAATACAATGGAAAAATGACAGGCAGGAATATGAAGTATGGCAAGACGAGAGTGGCAAATTTTCTATAATATGAATACATTTTAATTTTATGTTAAAAATCTTCAATTGCGTGTGTCAGCAGGCAACAAATACAAAATTTTCTCAATTAGTTATGTACTTCTAATCTTCGATAATCACCTGTTAGACAACTTTATGATGATATTCCCATCCAACGAGGAAGCTGAATCACGAATGCACAAGTGTGTTTTTGCAAATTACGTGGTACACTTTAAATCCGTATAACCATACATAGCAATTACTGTAGCCAGTTGTTGCACTTGTTCTCTTTTTTTTTCTCGTTATCACCCATAAAATTTGTACTCCATGGCGATATTCATTATGCACGACGAAAACCTGGAGCACGGTGAGCAGATACAAATATTGAGATTGGAAAATCTTGGGTCCCTGGAATGTTGAAAAGAAGGGAAAAAGGGATCACAGAAAGTGAAAAAGCAAACAAATAAAAGAAATTACTGAAATCAGGTGCTGTATCCCAACTAAGGAGCCAGTTGATACATGAACTCGCTTCGAAATTCTCCTCAGCCATGTAACGGTCACATAAAGTAGTTCAAACAGCCAAAAACTTAGTCACAGAAACTCTGGTTACTAGCGCCCTCCGTAATCTTGAAAAAATCGGCAAGCCGTACTGACGTACTCGAGATTTATGTATAAACATCTAATCGCTGCCGTACAGGTCTGTAATCCATGTTATGCAAACTGACATTTCCCCTTCTATTTTCCGTCAATTATCATTTTTTATTCTCCAAATAAAGATACACGTGGTTCTGCTGTTGATACTACATGGATACTACCGCTACTCTCCCAATGTTGGTGACAAGGCTATCCCTACTAGCGACATCGGCCAGCCGCCCGAGGGAGTGCGTTGAGAAAACAGCGCAGTCCCTCGGGGTTCAACGTAATTTCCTGTTATGTACTTCCGTCACATTTACACCAAATGCCAAATCACTCCGAAGCAGAGTGTGATGGAGGCGAGCGATACGATAATTATACTTAATCGAAACAGACACACACCCACACACACATATCCACATCCGAACATCTCTTCTTCATCTTCTTCATCTTCTTCATCTTCTTCTTCTCAAAAATTTAACAGTCGGAAGTCATCTTAATCAAGAATTATTCCACTAAACAAGTAGGCCATCGCTTCCATGCGGCTGGTGTTAAGCATTGGAAGAAATGCATTACTATTAATATTCTATTATTATATTATGCTTCTCTTTTGCTTCTGAATTAATATTACATAGACACTACAGTTACTCTCCCAATGTTGATGACAAGGCTACCCCGACTAGTGACATCGGCCGGCCGCCCGAGGAACCGCGTTGAGAGAGCAGCGCAGTTTGACGTCATTTCCTGTCACATTTCCTGGGACTTCCGTCACATTTACACCAGATCATTCCCAGCCAGAGTGTGGTGAGGGCGAGCGATAAGATGTTTACACATCAAAAACGTAAAGGCAAACACTATGAGATAGCACACAATGCTGAATAGAAGTTCTGCCCCCCTTAGGTGTGCATTTCAATTGTAAAAGTGAGCAGAATTTATGTTCACGACTATATTTCATATTTCATATTTCTCGTTGAATAAGATTTTTGCGGGCCGACATTTTTCTGCTCGTGTTGCACCTAGTGATTCCATCGATAATAGATGCTAAATATTTTGGAAAGATCATCACGGTCGGAAAAAACATCAAAAGTTTTGGATTCGTCGCAATCTCAAAAGACATTGGATCAGTGCATCTCGTTACGATTCCGGAAGAACTTATCGTGAGTGAGTTTTGACTATTTCTGTTTTATCTGTTTTATTATCGTCGATATATCGTGACGATATATCAGCGATACTAAAACAGAAAATACAGAAAAACTCGAGACCCAGGTAAGACAAATCCTCCTACAATCGTGACGAGATGCACCAATCCAATGTTTTTCGAGATTGCGACGAATCCAAAACTTTCTATGTTTTTTCTGGCCGTGATGATCTCTGCAAAATATTTGGCGTCTATTATCGAGGGCATCATTAGTTGCACCTGTCAACTGGATTGGTAATGAGTTAACTGTATAATTATGTCAGTCTATGAGAACGATTCCACTTTCGAACAGGTGTGTGAGTGAAATGTTACAAGGAAAATGATTTTAGAGTTTCGTAATATGTGGATTGTTCATTTCTGCTAGGGAGGTTTTTTATGTTTTCGGAAAATGTGTTGCTGCAATTTTCTGTTGAGTAAAATTGATCATCTGAAAAAATTGACAGCTACGCGACTGAAGTGAAACTAATATCAGTGGAAATTCGAGGGTGATTATTGAAAAAAATTCGATTATATCAATAGACAAAAGATTTTTTATTCTCTTTGTATTTCACCATTTTCTACAAATGAAACTATCAGTTATCCGGGCCTTCAATTATCAATCATTTTAATGGAATGTTTTTGCAAATTATGGAATACAATGTCACTTATATCTCATTGTACACAATAACATACACCAGATTATTCGAGACCATATTTTCACATCCAAAATAACACTTGGTATATGTAACATATATTTACCACTTCAGACTGGAGAACAGCTGGCCTTTTACCGTGGGTTGAATTCTGAAGAACGCGCCATTATCGACATATGCGGCACGGTGTGCGTGACTGCTTCATATTGCCCTCCCCTCCCTCTAACATCCCACCACACTCATATACGGCGCTTCCCACTCCCAAATAGTGTCGGTTTTCGTTACTTCTGAACTCTCGTGTATTCGATTCACGCCCAAAGGCGCCTATAGAAGTTTCAATTCAAAAACAAGAAAACTTTCTGTAAAAAAACTTACCAAGAATGGGTGTGAGCTTCATTCTTTCTACAAAAAAGTTGTAAAATTGAACAAAAGCTATGCTGCTAAGCACAGATTATTGCGAAATGAGGATTATAAAAACAACTCAGAAAATTGAAGGAAAGAAAAATTATAAAAAATCGAGTCGATAAAAATTCCAAGTCAACCCACTCGGTGCGCGATTGAAGCTATAAAAGATCTTGTCAAGTAGATTGACTTGGTTTTTTTATCGACTCGATTTTTTATAATTTTTATTTTTCCTTCGGTTTTTTGAGTTGCCTTTATTATTCTCAAGTTTTCATAATTTGTGGTTGGCACCAGTGCTTTTGTTACATTTCACAACTTTTTTGTAAAAAGAATAACGCCTGCACCCGTTCTTGACGGGGTTTTTTTTTACAAATTTTCGTTTTTTTTTATTTCATCGATTCTCGTAAAGGGATGAATATTCCGACGCGAAAAAAAACTAAGAAAAAGGAGCTCCAAAATGTAGATTTGAATCACACTATTGCTTGATTAATAAGTGTGTTATCAATAATTTCCTTAGAGCTAGGGGTGTGGCCGGTCTACGGAGTATTGTTGGTCGCTCGCAAGCTCGCTCCCGAATTTGGGTGCGTTCAAATCCGAGCGAACCATTGAGGTTCACAACTAAAACTTCCCGGTTCTCTTCACCCCATATATACATTAAAAGAAAAAAAAAAAAGTAATTTTTTCAATGTTTTTTTGGAAAAACTCGAAGGGTGCTTTACGTTTCCCAGTTCCGTAATTTTTTTCATTACGAGACGTGAATTTTCCCGTCTAGTATGGAGAGGGGGCTGGCTTGACCTTGCATAGAAAGTGTGCCCCCCCCCCCACTCTAATGATTCGGAATCCATCGATTGTCGTCGGACAATTTTGGGGGTACAACTGTTCCAGCAGTGTATTGCGTCTTATTGCGTTATTCAATACGAACTAACCACATAATTAGTGGTGACAGTGGATAAATGAGTGGTAAAAACAGTTGAAAAATCTAGATATTGATACAAGTGTGTGTTCTGTGTTCCATTAACTAACGACGACTGTATTTTCATTGTAAAATTGTGCCATAGTGTTTATTTAAACAAACGTATTTAATCGTATAAATTCGACGGTGAACAATACTCTTGGAGTTTACTCAGTTCCAACGACGTAAAAAGTTGTTTGATCAGAAGGACAGGGGAATGCGTGGGAGAAAAATATATTTTGGAAATTTAAAATTGAGTTTGAATGTTAGAATGAATCTTGTTCACATTTTTTAATAAAAATAATCAGTGAAAAAAAATTCTTCATTTTTTAATCCTTCTTCTTGATCCTTATGTGCCTCAATAATTCCTAAAATTATGATCTAACGAGTGAAAAAAATCGGCATTAGAATTAATAAAAATTTAAGTTTCATTATCATTAATATTAATATCATTATTCCGCACGAAAAAAAAAATCAAGTCAGGGAAAAATTACGAATTTATGTAGGACATTTTCCTACGCAGGAGAGTCAATTTTTACGGAACTGAAAATCGTAATTTTCACCGAGAGATTCGTAAAATTTCCGCTACGACACGTACTTTTTACGCAACAACATTTCGCCCCACGATTACGTTTCGGAACGTAATTTTTACGTGACTTTTTCCGTAATTTTTCCTGAATATTTTTCTCCGTGTACTTGCTTGAGAGACGAGATGGTGTGCGTACAGAGATTAACATTCCGTTGCTGTCTGAAAAACCTACACACCATGAGACGAATAGTGAAGAAAGGAATGATTACACTCAAATCAGAAAATTGGAAACTTTCGATGAACGATTACATGATTATGGAACACTGTTTGATCCCGTTTGTGCATTTGTGAATAAATGCCAAAGGACTGAAACTAGTCTTGCAAAACAAACTGAGCTTTGGCTAACCTGAATATTCCAACTGAGAGTGATTCAATAAATAAAAGACTGGAAGATCGATTACATAAGGTTCTGCAGCTAATCGCCTTGGTAGCAAATTATTTGCATCCAGAATATCAAGGAAGACATTCCACTCATTTGGAGTCTTTCAACAGGATAGTATCCATGTTTTTGCGTGAAGAACTGGCCAATGAGGACGTTAGTGAGTTGGAAGGTTCGAGAGAATACTTAGAGGGGAAAAGGATTTTTGAAAAATCATTCAGAAAAAATTTAAAAACCTCTGACAATTTGACAATGAAATTATGCAACATTCCAAGTTCCACTGCGCAGATTGAACGAATCTTCTCCAATTGGGCATTTATATTGGTGTATTGGTCTCCCAATTTTTACCAATGCCATGATTTCTCTCTTTTTGCAAAATAATTACAATAATATAACTTAACACCCCATTCAGCAAAGTGTACTATGATGAACAATGGCCAAATACCTATCTAGCGCGTCAAAATATATTACTTACTTTTGGTAACGCAAGATGGTGGTACACGCGGTAGAAAACGGTATAAAACTTCGATGGTATTATACCTCTTTTCATACAAGTAGAAAATTTGGTAAAATACCGGAGGTATTACACGGCCCAACCCTGGTGGAGAGAATTGAGCAAGTGACGGATATATTCTATACATATAGAATCCTTTACAGTAAGTCTATCTCATTAATTTCAGCACGAAAGAATGTAATAAATATTGCCATGGATAGCTGATAGCAACATTATATAATGGAAGTATAACTCAAAAAGTGCTATGATGTAAAATTTGTATAGAAAATAAATAAAAACGGTTTCGGGGGTCATGGAGGGGGAAATTGGCTGGAATATATATCGGGCAGTAGGCAGGGGGTGTCGTCTCCATAGAAAAATGTGAAGCTTGGAGTGCGGGTAAGAAATAGTTGTAAGTGCTGTGGTTGAGGGCGCCAGCAGTTCTCTGCGCCGCGAACGCAATAGAAACATAAAAAAAATTAGCAAGCTGTTTGATTTTTTTTTCTGAATAATAATAATCTTTTAAAAAGAGCAGTTGAAAAAATAATTATTTTCTAACAATTGAGTAAGAGAAATTAGTTTTGGGACATACATGCGCTTCATCTTCTAACTGTGATGTCTTCCCCTAATGACATAAATGTGTAGAATAAGGAGCATAATTGTGGAAATTTATTTATTTTCTTCAACATCAAGAACTTAAACATTAAGAATTTTTCCCATTTTTACTGTCGTCTGAAGTCCCATTTACGATAGCAATCGTGCAACTTCTTCAGAGAAACACTTTACTCCGATGTAATCAATTGCATCACTACTGTTAATTTCAACGTTTCTGTACGTCAATGTTGAGTATTGAATCAAGGCACTTTTTGATTTTGAGGAGCTTGGGTACACGTGAAACTTTTCAATCGTGAATTTATCTTTGCAATATTGACTGAAGGCACAGACTACAGTATCAAGAACAATATTTGCCTGTAATTTAAATAAATTGATCACTATTTGAGATTTTTTTAGAGATTCATTCAGACTATTTCGACTTTGATATTTTTGCTTCCGCATGGAAGCATTGTCATCGACATATGCGAAAAGAATTGAAAGGACTATTCGAAAGCGCTCCATCAATTGATTGATGGCGAAAAAAAAATGCACACGTAAAATTAACAAACTCCACAACCGCAAATCTGTAGTTGCAAATCTATAGTCGCATGTCGCTGCCGCCTACTTGTTTTTCAATGTGTTAGAGTGGTTTGGCCACCGATTTCTCGACTACAATTCCATCAGAGGGTCCAAGAAAAGTATCCAGGAAAGTCACAGGAATACGCCTGACGTTCTACTATCTCAAAAGGGAAAATAATTATTTTTTCAACTGCTTTTTTCAAAAGTTTATTGTTTTTTAGAAAAAAAATCAAACAGCTTACTGATTTTTTTTATGTTTCTATTGCGTTCACAGCAGAGAACTGCTGGCGCCCTCAACCACAATACTTACAACTATTTCTTGCCCCCACTCCAAGCTGCACATTGTTCTATGGAGACGACACCCCCTGGGTAGGTAGCGCACCCGTTTTTGGTGACGGGAAGCAGCTACGTCCCTTGATGGGGCGTGAATTAATTGATGAATACGAATTGAGCACAAATTAGACTGAAGTTCGTTGTATTCATAAAAATATCAGAGATGAACAGAAATGTAGTGATCATTGAATGAGCCATTGAACGTCAATTTAAAATGAATACAAACAGAAAAATTTTCCGAAAATTATCTAATAACCATGGTACATATCGGTACCCCGAGTACCAGAAAAGGAGGAGAGAGTAAGTAAAGCAGGATATGTTTGGTGCACGCAATCGTTATTCGTAGGTGTCACCTACCGCTGGCGTCGTGCCAGTAAAAATCTGATTGCAACTCGTGGGGTGTCAAGCGCACGCCATGGCATATTTCGCACCCCCGGAATGCGAATGTATGTACCACACATTGTTGGGTGGGTTGGGAAAAAAAGACATGACGGAGAGAGAGAGGGACCCGAGGAAATGCAAAACATGAGTGTGTACCTCTGTCAATCGTATACAAAATGAAACAATAAAATTTGTGGTTTAAAAAATTTCCAACTGTTATTCTTTGATAATAGAAAAAAACCTAGCGAGCCGTATAGTACTCGAGATCTATGTGTAAACATCTCATCGTCGCCGTACGCGTCTGTAATCCCCACTAGCGACATCGGCCGGCTGCCCGAGGGACTGCGTTGAGAGACGTCGTGTCCGGTTACAGACTTCCGTCGCTTTACACCAAATTACTCTGAGCCAAAATGTGGTAGGGGCGAGCGATAAGATGTTTACACATCAAAAAAACTGTTATCCTGTATCTCGATTTTTTATGTCTAAATCTCATTTTTATTTAAATATGAATGTTTCTATTCGGGGGGGGGGGGGGGAGCAGAATATCATATTCATTCTCAAAACCCCAAAACCCATATACCTGTCGCACATATTATCCTCTAGGCACAAACTATAAAATTTCAGGAACCGGTTTAAACCATCGACATTCATTATTAAAATCATTTTCTACTTTATACGTGTTGTTGACATAGTTTTAGCCATCAAAAGTTGAACAAAATTTTTTAACTTCCCGACTCGGAGGGTGGAAGTTATTGTAATCACCCCGAAACACAAAAATTGAATCTAATAAAAATTCAAAAAATTTTTTTTGAAAAAAATTACGCCAAGTACTCGTTTCATTGCGTTGGAATTGGCAGAAAAGTATTTGTTGAAAAATGAGATCCTGTGCGCCCTAAAATTACGCAAATGACCACAAATTGTTCTGAATAATTGAAAAAAAGAATGGAATGAGAAATGAGCGCCAAGCTTGCTGGAAACTATGAAGAATCAGTGAACAGAAAAAATTGGAAAAAAAAGTCAGGACCAACGTACTTGGCGCGCCTTTCAATGCTAATGTTAATCCTCATCTGAGATTTTTTGCGTTTCGTATCGAACTTGGAACTCAGAAGATGCATAATATAGTTCTTAGGTCGACAGGAAACATCGACTCTTGACTCCCTGAGTTTTTTGGAAAACCGCGCCAAGTACGTTGGTCCTGACTTTTTTTTCCAATTTTTTCTGTTCACTGATTCTTCATAGTTTCCAGCAAGCTTGGCGCTCATTTCTCATTCCATTCTTTTTCTCAATTATTCAGAACAATTTGTGGTCATTTGCGTAATTTTAGGGCTCACAGGATCTCATTTTTCAACAAATACTTTTCTGCCAATTCCAACGCAATGAAACGAGTACTTGGCGTAATTTTTTTCAAAAAAAATTTTTTGAATTTTTATTAGATTTCAATAATTTTTTCAGAATAGAAAAAATTAAAAACCACCTAAAAAATGCGTTTTTTAGAATTATCTCAGAAACTACTTCAGATACAAGATAAAAGGTGGGATACAAAATTGTAGAGCGTAAAATGTTCTACATAAAAGTTCATTATGACTCCACCCCTATTTCCCACCGTTCACCCCCTCAGAGCCGTGTAAAGATTCGGGGTGAGACCAAAATTAGGAAAAAATAATAAAATTGATAGTTTTTAATTTTTTCTGTTGTTAATAGCTCCAAATATTCTCATCTGTGATTTTGCATTTTTCACCCTCAACGAGAAACAGTTTTTGAAAATTTACAATTTCAGATTGGCAATAACTTTTTAACCAATCGATAAATTTAAAAATATCTCAATCGAATCTGTAGATAATTTAATTATGAAAATTCCGGAAAAAAATTTTAATCCATCGATTGGTTAAAAAGTTATTGCCAATCTTACACGTTTTTTCTATCCCTCAATAAACCATCAAGAATCAAATCAATTTTGGAATCAATTTATTGCGCCATCTGAGTGGAAAGAAACAAACTTTCATGAGAAAGTGGCGCTGATGTCGCGTAAAACACTAGATCCGACATAGAGTCCCTAGAGTTACCGACCGATTGATGGCAATCGCTGAACATCGAAAATAAAAATGCGATTACGTTCATTTCATTGCAGCCAACTCAGTGGCTCCAATCTGGCCATTCCATACAGAGATAATAAAATTCGTGAAAACGTGCACAGTAACTCGTTGCTATGCACATATTTTCGTTAATATTAAATTAATTAAATAAATAGCGACATCAGTGGATAGCGGAAAGGCGATTTATATAATGTAACTAAGGGCAGTTTTGGTGTAAGTGGTGACATTTATTTAATAGCACCGAAAAACTAATTGGAGGTAGTGGAAGGGGAAGTTGTGTCGTGTATAGATACTTGGTAGCGCTCGGCCTTGTTATGTGAGGTTATGAAACAAGTACTTGGCCGATACGCTACCGCGTATCTCGATTTCGAACAAATCTCGACGTTTTCTGACCTCCGAACATGATCATGTTTGACTCAGCGGTTTTCCGGTTCTGCAAAGAAAACTTATGAAAACAAGTAGGCGGCAGCGACATGCGACTATAGATTTGTAACTACAGATTTTCGGTTGTGGAGTTTGTTAATTTTACGCGTGCGTTTTTTTTCGCCATCAGTCAATTGATGGAGCGCTTCCAAATGGTCCTTTCAATCCTTTTCGCGTATTATTATAGTGAATGTTTCGAATTTCATATCTCGAAAGTTAAATATCTCCGGAACCACCTATCCGATTGACCTGATTTTAAATACCAAACATGACAATCATGAGAGTCACCTTCATGCCAAATTTCAAGTTGATATCTCCATTTTTTCAGAAGTTAGCGTGTTTACAAGGATTTTCAGTGAAAAACGGAAAAATAGCCATATCTCGAAATTTTTGTGTGAACGGTTATACATATTTTGATTGATTAAGATAGAGGACATCGAGACGAAAATTTTGAAAAAAAAAATTAATCGATTGAGTCGTTTTTGAGATATCGAGTAAAATCGATTCGCAAGCAAAGTTAAATATATCCGGAATTAATCGTCTGATTTAGCTGATTTTAAATACCAAACATTGCAATCATAAGAGATACCTCCATTCCAAATTTCAAGTTGATATCTCGGTTTTTTCGAAAGTTAGCGTGTTTACAAAGATTTTCAATGAAAAACAGAAAACTAGCCATATCTCGAAAACTTTCCACCAACAGGTATACATATTTTTATTGATTGAAATAGAGGACATTGAGATGAAAATTTTGAAAAACAAGTAGGCCATCGCTCCCATGCGGCTGGTGTTGAGGATTGGAAGAAATGCGTTACTACTATTATTCTATCATTATATTATGCTTCTCTTTCTTTTCTACCAATTCTATTGGTAGTCAGCTTCCGGATGGATCTATACGATTCATTCTGTTCATACATTGATTGTGTGTATCTCAGGAACTAATCGACATATCGACCTCAAATTTGACACAGAAGTTGAATCCGACAATATCAAGTACTAGTCAAAATTTCAGATCCAGGCACCAACTCTCAGTTACATAATAGCTCGTTGGGACAAATTCCGAGAATAAAAATAGAAAATCAACAATATCTCGAAAACTTTCAATAGGGCGGTATACATATTTTGATTGTATTAGATAAAAGCCAGCGTGACGAATATTTTGAAGAAAAAAAAAACGAATCGGTCAAGTAGTTTCTGAGATATCAGAGAAACTAGTTTTACACATAAAATGCAATATCTCCGAAACTAATCGGTCAATTGCGCCCATCTAAAATAGCAACCTTTATTTTCATAAGACCTCCAGTCATACCAAATTTGAACTTTTTTTTTATCGATTATTTTTTAAGTTATCACGCGCACAAGGATTTTAGCGGAGAAAATAGAAAAAAGGCCATAACTATGTAACTTCTCGGGGGTCAGAGTGAATATTTTTATCAAGATTGATAGATATTTTTATGACGAATATTTTGAAAAAAAAAAAAATCGATCGCTTGAACCGTTCCCGAGATATTGAAGAAAAACGATTTTCCAATAAATGACGATATCTCGAGAACTAATCGGTCGATCAAGCTGAAATTTTGCCTGAAGCTGAAAATAAAAGATACCAAATATGTGTAAAAATTTCAGATTTTTCTGAAAAAATTTTGCCGTTTTATTATTCCAATTTCAAAAAAAAAATAAAAATCTGCACACACATCCATACACACATACGGACAGGCGCTAAAAATATCATATCTTGACATTTCATAACACTCCACATCATTTCCACACAAAATTGAACAATATCAAAAATCTTGTAAAAACAAAGCTTCCATCCGGAAGCAAAAAAATGAAATTGATCCAGTCATTTTTAAGATATTGAAGGAAAACGAATTTTCGATACATAGCAATATCTCGAGAACTAATCGATCGATCTAGCTGAAATTTGGCACAGAACTGGCCCCATCTAATTCCAACTATCTCACAAAATTTCAGATTTTTTGGAACTCTTTTACCCGTTTAATCATTAAATTTACGAAAAAGTGACCACCGGTCAGCATGTACACATACAGACATTCTCGCCAAACTTCGTATTTTTACGTATTTAACTTTGCTTGCGAATCGATTTTACTCGATATCTCGAAAACGACCTAATCGATTAAATTTTTTTTCTTCTCAAAATCTTTGTCTCGATGTCTTCTATCTTAATCAATCAAAATATGTATACTCGTTGATACAAAGTTTTCGAGATATGGCTATTTTTGTGTTTTTCACTCAAAAACCTTGTAAACACGCTGACTTTCGAAAAAATCGAGATATTAACTTGAAATTTGGTATGAAGGTGTCTCCTATGATTATAATATTTCGTTTTTAAAATCAGTTCAATCGGACGATTAGTTCCGGAGACATTTAACTTGCTTGGTGCTGGGTGCTTGCGAATCGATTTTACTCGATATTTCGAAAACGACTCTGGCTATTTCATTTTTCTTTTTGCTTCCAAATGGAAGCATTGCCATCGACCTATTTTTACATTTTCTAATTTTGGCTGGAAATTATGTAGAATGGTCTGAAAGGTAAAAATACGAAGTTTGGAGCCAATGTCAGTCTATTCGCGTGTCCACTCGAAGGTCACTTTTCCTTAAATTGACCAATTAATTGAGAAAATCATTTCCGAAAAATCTAAAATTTTGTCAGATTGTTGGTATTAGTTGGAGCTAATTCTGTGCCAAATATCAGTTCGATCGATTGAGTAGTTTTTAAGGAATAATGATTTGTTTGTAATAATTGAAATCGTTTTTTATGAATATCTCAGAAACGACTAAACCTATTGGCTTTTTTTTAAAACAAATCTTCGTCTCGTCATTTACCATCTGAATCAACCAGGTATATATATACCGGTCGATGCAAGGTTTTAAAGATATGGCCAATTTTCTGTTTTTTAGGGAAATTCTTATAAACACGCTAACTTTTGAAAAAATGGAGATATCAACTTGAAATTTGGCATGAAAGTGATTCTCATGATTGTAATGTTTGGTATTTAAAATCAGCTCAATCGGACAAGCGGTTCCGGAGATATTCAACTTTCTAGATATGAAATGCAAAACATTTACTATACGCGAAAAGGATTGAACGGAACATTCGGAAGCGCTCCATCAATTGATTGATCGCGAAAAAAACGCACACGTAAAATTAACAAACTCCACAACCGCAAATCTGTAGTTACAAATCTATAGCCGGATGTCGCTGCCGCCTGCTTGTTTAAATTTTCTTTCAATGTAAGAAGTCTCAAAAAGAATGGAGAAAGTGGGAAATTTCGACCGAAGAAATAAACCATTGGTCGGGAAGTTATTTGTATGACCCGTCAAGGGTCATCCACCAACTACGCCATCTTGTTATATTTCCATTCACCTATCAGATATTCGAATTTATGTCACTCGGCCCGCCCTAACCTCGTTTTTTTCAGGCCTAGTCCTGGTAAGCGCACTTACCGGGACTAGGCCTGTTGAGAACTCGGTTAGTTGGGCCTCGTGACATAAAATAGCGTATGTTACATGGCCCAAAAAGTGTTTTTATAACAAATTGGATCATAATCCACGCCGAAGGCGCGGATTATGATACATTTGTCACGAAAATACTTATCGGGCCTAGTGACATAATCTACTATTGGGCCATGTAACATAAGTTATTTTATGTCACGAGGCCCAACTAACAGAGTTCTCAACAGGCCTAGTCCTGGTAAGTGCACTTACCGGGACTAGGCCTGAAAAAAACGAGGTTAGGGCGGGCCGAGTGACATAAAAAGTGTTTTTATAACAAATCCGCCCTCGGCGCGGATTATGATCTTTTTGTCACAAAAATACTTATCGGGCCTAGTGACATAATCTACTATTTTACATTCATCCGCAACTACTGTTGTCACATATGTAGCATCGAGGATTTTTATTTTGTAGTTTTATTTTAATTATGGGGAATTACGTTAGGATATTCTATTTGTAATATTATTTCTAAATTCATATAGTCTAGATGCTGGGGAACTACGTTAGAGTAGTCTGGACGATGGGGAACTACGTCCATTAGTTTTATTACAGTAGGATTAAGAAATAGAGAGACAATTCTCTATTGTCGTCTAAAGGCCCAAGTAGAAGGGGCGGAGTAGGTGCATGGGCCACATCGCTGCAATTAAGAAGGGACAACCATTGTAAATATAGAAGCATTTTCAAAGGTTCTAGAAGAGACCAACGTGATCACGTTAGCCAAAGGACGAAGGGAGCCTTAAGACTCCAATTGTATATATAGATGAGCGTGAATTGGAAGTAGTTAGTTGGTCAGTAGACGATAGACGGTCCACTAGTTGGAAATATAGACGAAGTCCTCGCAAGAGGCATTTTGAAGAAGAGACTCTTGATGTGTACGAAGTGTGTTATTTTGAAGAGTGTTGTCTGGAACTGTGTACGAAGATTGTTGTAAAATATTCAGTGTAAATATAATTTTTTCTAGGAGTAAAGTGTAAATAAAAAATAAGCTGTTTTATCTTTTTAAATTTATAACCCACACATTTTGGGGGCTCAACCGGGATAAAACAAAAGATACAGCCAAGAATCAATGACACAGTTCAATCAAGATGTCAGGATCAGAAGGTGAACGACAGAGACAAAAAGAACGAGAGCAAGAGAGAGCACGAGAACTAGAAGAACAGCAGCAACAGCAGAATGCTGCTTTGGAAGAACGACTGGAAAAGATGAAGCTGGTTGATCTGAAAAGTGAACTGAGTAAACGCAATTTGAAAACATCAGGTAACAAAAATGAATTGACAATAAGACTGAGGGCAGCATGGAATCGTGAGAGTGAAAATGGTGCCTCAGGGAGTAGACTTCGAGACAGGTCACTAAACGATTTTTCACATAACCCACAAGGGAGTGGCGGGGACGACTACAGTAGCAGTCAAACTGATTCCAGTCATAGTAGTGAAGAGGAATCTGGAGATGAGGAGAGAAGAAGTGGACAAAATAGACGACGCAAATCTGGTAGACGACCTCGACAATACATGCTGACATTCAGAGACGTTGAAGAATCAATAGACTCCTTCAGTGGAGATGACCACATCAATGTTGTACGGTGGCTCAACGATTTCGAAGAACTAGCAAAATCATGTGAGTGGAGTGATGTGCAAAAAGTAACGTACGCGAAGAGGATGCTTAAAGGTCCAGCAAAGTTATTCGTGAACTATGAAAAGTTCACAAAATGGTCACGATTAAAAAAGGGCCTGAAAGAAGAGTTTTCTGAGAGTGTGGATAGCCATAAAATTCACCAAGAATTGGATAAATGTAAAAAGAAGTCAGACGAGTCATTCCAATCATACATTTATAGAATGATGGACATTGCAGCGCAAGGTGATGTTGAAGTGCGGTCAGTAATCCAGTACATCGTGGCAGGAATTCAAGATGATCCTGTAAACAAATCCAATCTTTACGGTGCAAAGACGCTACGTGATCTTAAAGAACGATTTAAACAATATGAAGCAATGAAAAGTGAGGCGAAGTTGAAGACCAAAATGACGAAAACAGACGATAAGAAGAAGTCGACAAAGTTGAGTGGGACAGTGAAAAAAAGTGACATTCAATATTGTTATAATTGTGGTGGTCGTGATCATCTCGGTAGAGACTGCCCTGACAAAGATAAAGGGCTTAAGTGTTTTAAGTGCAAGGGCTATGGCCACATTGCAAAGAAGTGCACAGTGAAGCCAGAAGAGAAAAAGACGTCAGCCTATGCGTCATTCCAAGCACCTCGAGGAAAGCAACTGAAGGATGTGGAGATCGACAACCAGAAATACTCAGCAGTCATCGATACAGGGAGCGACATAAATTTGATAAGTAGAAAAACATATACAGAGCTAGGGTCACCCGTATTAGGGCAAGACACGAAATTTGATGGGTTAGGCGCGAGTAATAATTGTACGTTTGGATCATTTGAGATTAAAATTGTTATTGATGGCGAAGAATTTAAAATTAAATTCCACGTGGTAGATGATTCTTTGATGAAATATTCCGTTCTCATTGGTGCAGATTTTTTGAATCGAGTAGAACTGCGATCAGTCGCAGGTACAGTCACTATACATAAAATTGTAAATGTTTATCCCGAAGACGATGCTGATATTCCTGAAGTTTTAAAGATAGACGTAATTGAAAATAACGACTTGGATTTATCTCACATCGCCAATGTGAAACTGCGCACGGAGATTGAATTGATTATCGACAATTACAAACCAATCAAAACACGAGAAGTAGGAGTGTTTATGAATATCATTTTGACGGATGATACTCCAGTGTATCAGAGGCCGAGACGTTTGTCGTTTAAAGAAAAAGCTGAGGTAGAAAAACAGATAAACCAATGGTTGGAAGAGGGGATAGTTCGCGCCTCGAACTCGGAGTTCGCAAGTCCAATTGTGTTGGTTGTGAAGAAAAATGGTGAAATTAGAATTTGCGTAGATTATAGAAAGTTGAATAAAAAAATCGTAAAAGACCGATATCCTTTGCCATTGATCGAAGACCAATTAGATCGTTTGCAAGGCGCGAGAATTTTTACAGCACTTGATTTAAAAAATGGATTTTTCCACGTTGATGTTACCGAAGAAAGTCGCAAGTACACGTCGTTTGTAACTCCAAACGGACAATATGAGTTCTTGAAGATGCCATTCGGGTTGTGCAATTCACCATCGGTTTTTCAGAGATTTATAAATGCAGTTTTTCGAGAAGCAATTGCAAAGAATATTGTGCTCACTTATATGGATGATCTCATCATTCCAGCCAGTAATGAAAAAGAGGCTATCGAGAATTTGAAATACGTTATTAATATTGCAGAGAAGGCAGGATTGATAATTAATTGGAAGAAATGTAAATTTTTGGAGACGCGTATCGAGTATCTGGGGCATGTAATTGAAGAAGGTACGGTTAGGCCTTCAGAAAATAAGATTAAAGCCGTGATGAAATTCCCAGAGCCAACATGCGTACGAGATGTACAGAGTTTTTTAGGATTGACAGGGTATTTTCGAAAATTTATACCAAAGTACGCGCGTGTCGCTAGAGCTTTGTCAAACTTGTTGAGGTCAGGCGTGACATTCAATTTTGGAATAGAGGAAAAAAGAGCGTTTAATGAGTTAAAAATGGCATTGAGTAGTGAACCCGTCTTGCATTTGTATAGATCAGGGGCGGAGACTGAGCTCCACACTGATGCTTCGAAGTTAGGGTATGGAGCCATCCTTTTGCAAAAAAGTGAAGACGATCGGGCTTTTCACCCAGTGTATTTTGCAAGTGGTAAAACGTCTCGTGTCGAAGAAAAATACAGTAGTTATGAATTGGAGGTTTTAGCGATCGTAAAATCATTGAAGAAGTTTAGAGTCTATTTGTTGGGAATTCCATTCAAAATAATAACTGATTGTAAAGCATTTACTATGACAATGAATAAACAAGATCTGTGTGTACGTGTCGCAAGGTGGGCGTTACTTTTAGAAGAATTTAGATATGAGATTCAGCATCGTCCAGGGAAGAATATGGCACATGTAGACGCTTTGAGTAGGAATCCTCTACCTGAGACATTGTTAATTGAAGAGAGTGACGATAGTATGATTGCTAGACTGAAAAAATGTCAGAGTGAAGATAAAGATTTAAGGAATGTAATTGTAGCTATGCGTGAGGGTAAAGTGACGGATTATGTTATTCAGAATGAGCTATTGTATAGAAAAACAAAAGACGACGTATTGTTAGTAGTGCCAAGACCCATGCAGACACAGGTCATTAGACAGGCACACGAACAGGGTCATTTCGGGGTAACGAAGACTGAGGCACTGGTCAAGAGGGATTATTGGTTCACAGGTATGAGAGAGAAAATTGAGAAGTTTGTGAAAGGATGTATTAATTGTATTGTGACAGAACGAAAACAGGGTAAGCAAGAAGGTTTCCTTAATCCGATAGACAAAGGGGATAATCCACTGGATACCTACCACATTGATCATGTAGGTCCAATGACACTGACGAAAAAGAGATATAAACATATTTTTGTAGTTGTAGATGCATTTTCAAAATTTGTATGGTTGTACCCAACCAGGTCAACTGATGCAGCTGAAGTAATTGATCGATTGACGAAACAATCTGTTGTTTTCGGGAATCCAAGACGTATTATTTCCGATCGAGGAACAGCTTTTACGTCGAATGCGTTCCAAGAGTATTGTCGCGAGAATAACATTCAACATTCGTTGATTTGTACAGGACTTCCACGAGCGAACGGTCAAGTAGAAAGAGTGAATCGCACTCTAATTCCAATGTTAGCCAAAATGTCTGCTCCAAAACCAGAAGAGTGGTATAGACACGTTCATACGACCCAGATGTATTTGAATGCTACACCAAGTAGAAGCACGGGAAAAACTCCGTTTAACTTGCTTTTTGGAACAAAGATGAGATTGAAAGAAAATGTAGAGATACGAGAAATGATTGAGGATGAATGGATTCGTATGTTTGAAGAAGAGCGTGATGTTACGAGAAAGGAAGCTAAGGAAAATATTTGTAAAATTCAAGCTGAGAATCAGAGAAGTTTCAATAAGAAACGTAAGGACGCGCAATTGTATCGCGAAAATGATTTAGTAGCAATCAAACGCACACAATTCGGGCCAGGTTTAAAGTTGTTTCCTAAGTTTTTGGGTCCTTATCGTGTAATTAAGAAGTTACGTAATGATCGATATGTAGTTCAAAAAGTGGGAGATCATGAGGGTCCAAAAGAGACGTCAACGTCAGCTGACCATATGAAATTATGGCTACATGATGACGATTACACAGATGAAGAATAAATGCAACATCTGAGGGCAGATGTTATTGGTCAGGAACGGCCGAGTGTAGTATCGAGGATTTTTATTTTGTAGTTTTATTTTAATTATGGGGAATTACGTTAGGATATTCTATTTGTAATATTATTTCTAAATTCATATAGTCTAGATGCTGGGGAACTACGTTAGAGTAGTCTGGACGATGGGGAACTACGTCCATTAGTTTTATTACAGTAGGATTAAGAAATATTATTTCTAAATTCATATAGTCTAGATGCTGGGGAACTACGTTAGAGTAGTCTGGACGATGGGGAACTACGTCCATTAGTTTTATTACAGTAGGATTAAGAAATAGAGAGACAATTCTCTATTGTCGTCTAAAGGCCCAAGTAGAAGGGGCGGAGTAGGTGCATGGGCCACATCGCTGCAATTAAGAAGGGACAACCATTGTAAATATAGAAGCATTTTCAAAGGTTCTAGAAGAGACCAACGTGATCACGTTAGCCAAAGGACAAAGGGAGCCTTAAGACTCCAATTGTATATATAGATGAGCGTGAATTGGAAGTAGTTAGTTGGTCAGTAGACGATAGACGGTCCACTAGTTGGAAATATAGACGAAGTCCTCGCAAGAGGCATTTTGAAGAAGAGACTCTTGATGTGTACGAAGTGTGTTATTTTGAAGAGTGTTGTCTGGAACTGTGTACGAAGATTGTTGTAAAATATTCAGTGTAAATATAATTTTTTCTAGGAGTAAAGTGTAAATAAAAAATAAGCTGTTTTATCTTTTTAAATTTATAACCCACACATATTGAATTTATTTCTGGTTGTAATCATTCGTTTTAGAATACGCTACGGTCATTCATAAGTCTTTTCCTCTATCACGCAAGCTCCTGTGTTTCGAAACGAATCACCTGGTAGAGGTGCACTTGAATCTTTAATGAAGTCGCAATTCATTAATTTTGAGTGCGCATCAGAGTTCCCTGATCTCATTAGGGAATCTTCCTAGGTCGACTGTCTTGGAGTTCTGGAGATTTTTCTTTCTTCATTGAAAGAGTTCTGGAGTTCCTCGTGTTGAATGAGCATTTTAATCTCAATTCAGACAGATTGATTTTATCATTGAGAATCACGATTTTTCACCCCCGCTAAGTCTGAGAGAAAGAGTACATGCATTCGAATACATTCAACCTCTTGTCCTGAGGCGTCTGTGTGTTCATAACTTTATCATAAATTGACCTAAAATAATGGTACTGTACTAAAAAAAAAGGTGAAACACCGAAGATTCATCGAACACACGCACGTAGCGTTCAATTACTGCTGATTACCTAAAACATTAATTAAAGAAAATGATTTCACCGAATCTAGTAAATGAACCATAAAATCCACATTGTGAGATAAAATGAAAAATATGTCGGTGTTACTTGGTCACTGAATAGTGTATGCTGAACGTATCGCAATGCTCATATAGGCAAATGGAGCTATCGATAGCTAAATAAGCAGTACTGAATGTGTTCATGGCCTTTTGGGGTTCATGGCCGTTTCATGGCCACCCCCCGCCTTGGTGGGAGGACGGATTAATAGACAATAGACAAATATGAACTGACCTAATTAATGTCAACAGACACGTATTAAAGAACGATTAATAAAGATCAACAGTCAAATGCCATGAGAGAAATGTCTATAGAAGTTTCTTGTCTCAAACTTCCCTCACGGTATGAAAAAAATGTCAGAGGAAAGATATTTCTCTCTTGACATTGCTTCCATCTCATGAGACAAATGTTAAAGGACGATTTTATTTTCTAAGAGTATACTCATGGCACCTGTAAAGTGTTAAAGGTTAGACATTTCTCTCTTGATATTGCTTCCATCTCATTAGACGAATGTTAAAAGACAATTTGATTTTCTGAGAGTATACTCATGGCACCTGCAAAGTGTCAAAGGATAGACATTTCTCTCTTAACATTGCTTCCATCTCATGAGACAAATGTTAAAAGACAATTTCATTTCCTGGGACTTTGCTCATAGCACCTACAAAGTGTCAAAGGATAGACATTTCTCTTTTGACCTTGCTTCCATCTCATTAGACGAATGTTAAGTCGAAATAAGCAAGCAGCGTCGTCTCAGGGCCCCTAAAAAAATGCCAGAGGACTTGCGTGTGGCTGAGCACAGACGAATGACGCAAGAATTGGAAGCAGTGAGTTGCCTTACGCTTTCTTCATGCACATAGCTCGGATCAAACGTCTCAACATCAAGCAACTCGCCTGAGGTCAGACACAGAGCAAAGACGTTGGAACTGGAAACATCGATCTGGCTTTATCTCCCCTCACAAGCGCGTTTTCTAACCGAAACTTTAACATCGAGAGACCCGCTTAGGCGGCAAAAGTAAGAAAACAAAAGGGATAACTCGACGTACTCAAGCGTAACAAAGAAGCTCCGAAACCGAAAATGCTAGCACACACCTCCACTAAAATAAAAACCTCCATATAAGGAAACGTATGCGACGAGATGATGCAATGCCCAAATTCCTAACTCTTTCCCTTTGTTGAAGATGAGAAGCACAGAATATAAAAAAACCCCTGAGCCGGACATCATTACCTTCACTCTAGCGGGAGCTCTTGACCAGTAACTTCAGTCAATCATACTTCAGATAAAAATCTTGCTAGAAATCCAGAGTCAGTGATATTGCACCGGGACTTGTAAACCTTGCTATTACAAAAATCAATCAAGTATATTCAATCAATAAATTCAGTGCTCAACTACAAAGATCACTGAGGGACTCCGAGTGACCCTTTATCTGCAATCCAACGTCAAAGGGATCGATCCTGGCAACACTCTCCAGTCAACTATCCACCAACAGCTCGTATCAAGGACTCTATTATCAGGGCGTACTCCCTGTATCTACATCAACCAGGCGGCTCATTCCATCACGTCAACGCCTCAAACTGAAGGACGCTGTAAGTCGACGATTATTTCCTTGCCATTTTTATCAAATCCCCTTCCCCTCATATTTGTAAAGAATACTCAGTAGTCAAAATCAATTTACATGAAGAATTAAATCGGATATTCAATCAATACAATTTTTTATCTTCTCCACGAGGCTCCCAATTATCCTTTCCTGATATCGGTACACTTTAGTGTTTTATCTAGACAGAACGTTCCCGAAAAATAGAATAAAAAAAATTTACGATCATAACCGTAACACGAAAATCAAACAATTCAAATTTTTCATTTTTTACCAATAATTATCAATAAATTCTGGTATGTGGCCATAACATTTGGTTGAGCCGCAATCATGGTGAGGTCAATTACTACCTGATACAGATCGGTTCAAACATGAGGATTCTACCTGCTTCCTACAAGTATGAACACTGCCTCGGTCTTGTGTTTTTTCAACTGCAGGCCTATACTGTGTCCATTCACTGATTTATCTTCGCGAAGTTACTATCAGAAGCGAAGTTGATCTCTTCGAGATGCTTTGCAACGATCACGACAGTCACGTCATCTTCATACGCGACGATTTCGACTTTTCCTAGTCATACCAGTTTCAGTAGCTCATCGTAGGCTCCATGACTAATCATATCAAAATCATTTCAAAAAGACAATCCATCACAAAACAAATCTAACATCCTTGGGGTCCTACCTCCGGGTGCTTAGTATCACTCCAATGTTTAATCTGTGATCAATAGGTCATGTGACAAATTTTCATGTGCTAATTTGGTAATGTGATAGATTGATGTGATGCGATGAAATGTCTATGTGATATTTAAACCTGACATCCTCATCGTACATGATTTTCGACAAGAGAGGACTCCGAACCGAACCCTGAGGTACTCCTCCCATGGCATTGTACTCTTCCAGGCCGGTCTCTGTATCGTATTTGAGGATCCTATCGGTGAAGCACCTTGCTACCACCCTCCGCAGGTATCCTGGTACGTTCATCTCAACAAGATGACGGTTCCTCCGGTAGCTCCTTCTTTTTCGCGAGGAATATTAGCCTCTGTTGCTTCCACTTTCGAGGAAAGGTACCCTCTTCAAGACACGTCTTGTATACTTCTAAGAACATCCCTGGTACTATTTTGAATGTTGCTGTTGTAATAAATGAAGACTGATTGTATATTTTAACTGATATTTATTGTAGAAAATAATAACCAACTCGATACAGCATGTCAACTCTTTATAAATCTCATTCTCAACTAACTAACACACATACTGTCTTAGTCTACTTTAATAATTCTCTTACTGGTGGCAGCACCTACTGATAAAGATACAACTGTACTCTAATTCCAACACGCCTCTTTACATTTGTACTTTATCAATTTTATCTTCTCTTCTTTACATTTATCTTAATTTCAATTCTTGTCTCAATTTAACAAACTTTGGTTTGCACAATGACTTAGTCAAGATATCAGCGATGTTCCTATCAGTATCTATTTTAACAATATCAATTTTTCCTTTTTCATAATTATCATAAACATTATGGTATTGTACTTCAATGTACTTTGATTTCTTAGAAAGATTACCACTTTTAGCGATAGATACTGCTCCTGAATTATCCTCATAAATTTTAATTGGTACTTCAAACTTAATTTTAAATACTTCATTTAACAATCCTCTTATAAAAGTAACTTCAGTTAATGCTTCTGACAATGCTACATATTCAGCTTCAGTGGATGATTTAGTCACAGACTTTTGTTTACGAGATTTCCAATAGATCACATTTCCATACAGTCTTATTACATACCCTGACGTAGATTTTCTATCAACAATATCTCCTGCCCAGTCCGAATCTACCAAACAATCTAATACATCTGCTCTTTCAGTTTTCGTGTATGTTAATTTTAAATTTTTTGTCAAATAAAGATATTTAAGAATCCTCATAGCATACTTAAAATGTGTTTCATCATAGCAACTTTGAAATCTACTTAAATAATTAACACTGAATGCAATATCTGGTCTCGTTCCAGTACTAATGTATAATAATTCTCCAATTAAATTACGATATTTCACTTGTTCATTAATTTCAACAGCTTGCTCAAGTTTCAGATTCATTTCCATTGGTGTTTTATACAGTTTAGCATTCTCCAAATCATATTTCTTAGCTAATGACTTTATATAATTTTCCTGACTCAAGGTCATCACATTATTTTTGAGATCATGTTCAATATCAATACCAATATAATTGCTCACTTGGCCCATATCCTTCATTCTAAAACGTTTTGACAGTTTAGATTTCACCTCTTGTATCTTTGACATGTCTTTACAACAGATTAATAAATCATCAACAAAAATTATTATATATACTTGATCTTTTTCATCATTTCTCACATAAAGACAGTAATCATGTTTACTCCTTTCAAATTTCAACTCATTCATAAATTTGTGGAAACACTCATACCACGACCTAGGACTTTCCCTCAGTCCATACAATGATTTACACAACTTATACACTTTATCTGTACCATCCTGATATCCTTGGGGTTGTTTTACATATACCTCTGACACAATTTTTCCATTTAAAAAAGCTGTCTCTACATCCATCTGTTCAATTTTCAATCTATTTTGACAACAATAAGATAATAATATTTTCAATGTTTCCATCTTGGCTACTGGAGAATAAGTATTCTCGATTTGTTCTTTTTGTTGATAACCCCTGACTACCAATCTAGCTTTATTAATCCCTTGTGATTTAGTCTTATAAACCCATTTAGTATCAATAACTTTCTTGCCCTCTGGCTTATCCACTAGAATCCAAGTTTTATTTTTCTCAATACTACTTATTTCATTATCCATAGCCTTTTGCCAATTTTGAGATTCATCACTCTCAATCGCCTCTTCAAATGTATTAGGATCATTAACATTGCAACAATTTACATAAACAAAATATGTTTCAAAATCATCATTATATTTTGGGTTTGGCTTTTTCTCTCTGTTAGATCTCCTTAATGAAATATTTTCTACAAACTCATTTTTCTTATCTCCAACTGACTCAGCAGATTCATAATCCGATTCACTTTTACTCTCATCATCAGTATCATCAATTAAGTTTCCATTATTAAGCTCATCGTCTTTTTCATTACTCGAATTACTATCAAAACCCACATATTTGATCTCATTATCCACAACATCTACATGTCTGGCTACAATGACTCTGTTATTAATTAATACACGATACCCAACTTCTGTATAACCTAGTAAAACCCCCAATTTAGCTTTATCATCCCACTTTGACTTTCTCTGTGACTCAGGTATCCTAACAAAAACTCGACTACCATACAAACGAAGGTATTTTGCACTAGGTTTTTCATTAAAAAATATTTCATATGGAGTTTTAGTTTCAATGGTATTAGCAAGTGTTCTGTTCTTTAAGTATGTCGCTGCCTTCACGACTTCTGGCCAATATCTTATATTTACTCTCGCATCTTTCAATAGACACCTTGCTGAATCCATTATTGTCCTGTTAAATCTTTCAGCTACTCCATTTAACTCGTGTACATATGGTGGACATGGCATTATACTAATTCCTCTTTCTCTTGTAAAATTAAAAACTTCATTGTTTATATACTCTTTGCCATTGTCACATCTCAGATTTTTTACTTTTTTACCAGTTAAATTTTCAACCAAATTTACGTATTCGATGATACATTTACAAACTTCATCTTTGGATTTGATGCAAAATACTTTGGCCAATTTACTTCGATCATCTACGAACGATAAAAAATATTTCTCACCACCATTTCCTACAGTTGGATGTGGTCCATTTAAATCAGTATGAACAATCTCTAGAATTTCTTTAGCTCGCTTTCTTTCATTCTTAAATGGTAAATTATGCATTTTTGACTCACAACATGTTGCACATTTCATTTCTTCATTTTCTAAATTCTTAGGTAATCCATCTAATAATTCATTCCTGCATATAGTTTTCAAATAATCAAAGTTTACGTGACCCAAAGTACGATGCCATTTCTCTTTTTCAGTCATTTTTTCATTTTTCTTATTATCATTTACTTGACTACTATTTACCTGTGTCACTTCTTCAGATCTCTTTATATAACTTGTCATTCTGTAAATGTTATTAACTTTTCGTGCAATTGCTATTAATTGTTCAAATGGATTATAAATTTTAGAGATATCCTCATATGAAATGATTGTATTTTTAACTGTGACTCTAGCATAGCTTATTAAGTTTTGTTTCATCTCTCGAACATAAAAGACATTATTTAATGTTATTTGATACTCGTTTTCATCGACTCTGAAAAAAGAATTGACTCTACCAATTTTAGTGGCTTTCATGACTCGACCATCACCTAATTTTACATCAACTGGATTTTTCAAATTTACAGAAACATCGAATAATTTATCGTTATTGATTATGTGGTCTGTACACCCACTGTCTAAGATCCACTCGACTTCATTTTTATCTCTATTTCTCTCATTATCTACCTCAATTTTGTTTACCTCTGTTAGAAAAGCGTTTGAATGGCTTTGTGACTCTTGTTGATGCTCTTGATGACTTGGTGTTTGATTTCCACGTCCTCGATATCTCCCTCTTTGTTGTCCTCTGTAGTTGCTTCTCCCTCGTGCATTCTCATGACCTCTGTGGCTGCTCCTCCCTCTTTGTTGGTCATTTCCTCTACCTCTCGACCAGCCTCGACTCTGTCCTCCTCTGCCTCGTTCTACTGGACCTTGACAATTCCTTTTTAAGTGCCCAGCTTTACCACAACTGTAGCACGTTGGCCCATACTGTGCCTGTGCGTTGAACGCATTTGAATTTGTTTGATTTTCATCATTATCGTTTTTATTTTTCTTTTCTTGCATGGATTTCAACTTAATCTTACTTTTCAAATAATCGACTGTTCTTTCCTCCTGTGGTAATACATCAATCAGGTCTCCAATGTAACTATATTCTGTAGGGAGAGCCTTCAACATATAATTCAAAACTTCTTGATCACTAATCGTGGCACCTGCTGCTTTTAATTCATTTACCGCTTTCTCAAACTCATCAAAGAACTTTTCTGTCGTTGAAAAACCATTTAGTTTAATTTTCTCTAGTTCATTTCTCTTCAATATCTGCAGAGCTGTCGATTCTTTCAAATACATCTCATCAAATTTTTTTATCATGTCGTACGCTGTCGGAAGATGTTTTATATACTCGAACTGTTTATTTGAAATTGAACCACAAATGTAATTCATTGCCTTCACATCGTTTGTTTCCCACGTATCAGGATTATCTTTATTGGCTCCTTCAGTTATTTCACGTCTTTCAATTGCTACTTTACACTTTTTCATTCTCAGATATAATGAAATTCTTGATTTCCAACTGGAATAATCTGTTCCATCAAATACTGGGATGCGTACATCGTCTCTCTCACTGTTGGCCATCTTGCTTTTTTGTTTTAACGGTTTTTACCACGCGTTCTCGAACGTTCAATTTCACAAGTTCGTTTCGTCTTTATTTTTTACTTATTAACTTTCTTTAATAGCTCCTAATGTACACAACCACGCTCTGCTACCATGTTGTAATAAATGAAGACTGATTGTATATTTTAACTGATATTTATTGTAGAAAATAATAACCAACTCGATACAGCATGTCAACTCTTTATAAATCTCATTCTCAACTAACTAACACACATACTGTCTTAGTCTACTTTAATAATTCTCTTACTGGTGGCAGCACCTACTGATAAAGATACAACTGTACTCTAATTCCAACAGTTGCCATCAATGCAATGTTTCGAATCCCATCGAGGCCAGGAGCTTTGGTATTACTCATTTATTACAAGCTGCTATCAACTGTTCTTGCGTTTGGCCTAGTTACTGATTTTCGTTTCTTCTTCTTTCGGGGCTGGTTCAAGGGTAGCGTTGTCTACATGCTTCTGCTTTTTGAAGTGAAACTTCTTTAGGCACGGTAGAGACATTCATTTGTAATTATTCTGGATTATGTTCATTATACGTTTCTCATAGGAATGCCCTAATCCAGGAAGTTAATGAGTAATAACACCGTCATGAATTTTCGATTGCTATTCGCACCTCCGTTGAATCGTCCTATCCTTCCTTCATTCCGCTCCTCAGACGTGAACCATGAAATTTGCTGACGTTTTTTTTAGACCTCGGAGTGGAAATAATACATTCGATTACGAGGTGCGAAATTGCGTTTTCGACGAATGTCAAGTTTACAGGCCGAGCCGAAGGCGACGTCGGTACTCACAATCGTTGAAAACGAAATTTATCGCCGAGCGCTCTATACTGTTTTAGTTCAGTCCATGCAGAAGCTGAGTTAATCGTACGATGCGTGGAGCGTAGCATGCGATAAGCCTGGCTTGCCGCATGGAGTGTACTAAAAAAAAGATTGCGACAATGAAACAAAAAGTAAACACGGATGCCTCTTGTCTTGAGGCCCTTTTCGTGAAGGTTATCATTGTCTACCTCGGCTATGTATGAGTGTGGTACCCACGGAGCATGCTTATATCATCGTGGTGCATGCCACTGTGACTTTACACACATCACAGACAATACATACATTGTACAGTGAGATTATTCGTCAGTATCTCATTTTTCTTCCTATTCCACCATTCGGAATCTCGATGGCGACCTCTGGACTCCCAACGGATAACGACTCTTGTACGCAGTGAGAGACGGACACATTTTTTTCATCATAAATTCAATTTCTTTCCATCGTCATTTCCTTTTTATATCTTTCTTTTTTGAAATTTCAGCGAGGTTTTTTTCCACTCTCCCTTCCCCTGTTACTGTGAAGTGCAAAACCTCTTCACGCGAGAAGCGCCGGCCAAACAAAGTTTGTATATACGCACTCAG
This sequence comes from Coelinius sp. EB29, assembly GCA_035578325.1. Classification (NCBI taxonomy): domain Eukaryota; kingdom Metazoa; phylum Arthropoda; class Insecta; order Hymenoptera; family Braconidae; genus Coelinius; species Coelinius sp. EB29. The sequence goes on along the minus strand of JAOZGT010000020.1, from coordinate 1,392,674 downwards.
CATCAATTAAACGTGATTGAAGGTTGTAGTAGGATAGATTGCGGCTGGCCAGGAACTGACTGTTTGCCCACCGAGTTATGCGAATTTTCCTCTCTGAGTATATACGTGGTATATAGTAACGTATATGCAACAATCCTGTGTCGGATATAGTACAAAGTTGATTTTGAGAATTAAAAGATGGTCTACGGTCCGGTTTTTTAAACCGTAATGGAATGTTTTTTGTAGCTTTCCATCGAGTGACATAATTGTATTTGACGATTGGATAATAGGTTTAAGGGAAATCCAATGAAAACCAAAAAATTCAGTCATTGAGTCTAGAGATCGCTTCAGACAACTATAGTTGACACCATCTCCCCCACAGCAAACGGATTACCTGCTGCGTCATAAAAGGTTCTTGTCATGCGGGATTAACCAGAAATTCTATCGTATTGTCAATGCGAAGATATTTATCGGAGATTGTTGTGATTTTTTATTTTGCTGATTCATCTTTAATGATCTCCTCTTGTGGTACAACCATACATCTATAGTGAGGCCCATTTGGGGATCAAGCGGAACCGTGAAGAGTGAACCCGATTCACATATTGTGATCACTAACAGATTGGATATAAAAATAACATCTGATAGCTATTTAGATTTCAGATAAAAGGGGGAACACAAGAGTTTATTGACCATTGAAATTTTCCGTTTTACAATCCAGTTCCTGGGTGATAATAAGCCACAAAATGTGAAATATTAAGAATTGAGGGAACTTATTCGGTGGCCAGAAATAAAGTCCAATACACCGAGCACTCACCCAAAGAATGATGACACCTCAAATTCCTGCAACAGTCATTGCCTGAAAGACCGATAACCCTTAATCTAACTTCGCAAAAATTGAATACGTGGAAAAAAAACCACTCCCGCCATCCTAAAAGCAAATGCCCAATTCTGAGTTACTCGTCTCCCAACTCTAAAAAGATTAAGGACCCCTTTGGCGGAAACTTACGAAATCGGTTTTATACTCCAGGCTCCTATGAATGAACCAAAACTTGGCATTTACGCTGGTGACTTTTGTGGGCATTACAAAAGTGATCATTCGGGTTAAGTGATGGGGTAACTGGTGCCTAAACCTGAAATTAGCGGGCTTTTCGAACCCTCAAAAAGGAAATATCAAAATTTCAAAATTTTATAAATAAGACGAACTCTTCTTCTACCAAGTTGAAAGACAGTGGAGACAATATTTAAACTCAAAATTCATGAAGATTCGGAAGAGCTGTGAATACCCTCCAGTCTCTCCTTGAACACTTAAAGCCTGTTAAATTGCATTAAAATTCAAGAAAATAATGTTCGTCGCGGGGTCGTAACGCACCGCATTACCCTCGTAAGGAGGCACAGTGGATTTTGAGCCTTAGCCGATTTCGAACTCAGTCGTAATGCGATGCATTCCGATTTCGTGACAAAAACATCTATTCTTTTGTGTTTCTGATTGGGTATTAAACCAAATTATCTCAGCAGTTGTTTAGTTCCTTGCATGCGTTTCTCAGATTTAATGTTTTTTCGTTTCGGATTAAAATTTAAGAGGGCATTGGTCGGAGAGTTATTGGTTCAACCCGCAAAAGGACAGACCCACACTACTCATTTTTTCTCAAAATACTCGTCTCAATGATCCCTGTTTAGATCAATCAAAATATGTATATATCCGTTCTCAGAAAGTTTTCGAGATTTTGCCGATTTCCCATTTTTTTCCTAAATTGCTTGTATGCACAAAAGCTTAAGACTAAATTAAGGGAGGATGTTGAAATCCGATAGGATTCCGACTGTGTCAATATTAAAAGTTGGTATTTTGGATAAGCGACATCTGGTGATCAGTCCCGAAGATATTAAATTTTTATAATGAGTGAAGGAAATGAAAGTTATTCAACGCATTCGATGCAGTCATAGCTTGCTGTCACATGGTTGTGATCGCCTGTTGTTTTTGGATCAATCACTATGGATTTTTCGGTGATGCGAGATCCATTCGGAAGCATACTACTAATTAAATTGGTAAAAACGAACAGAAACGCCAATTATGATGATCTGTGTCTTTGAACGCTTAACACCTGCTGCATCAGTGCTATTGCCTACTTGCTTAACTTTCGACGGCGGTAGAGGCTTAAAATCAAGATTACGTAAAATCGGACTCCTCATTCTCTCTCCCATGAATGAATCATCGAGGGTTATCGCAATCAAAATTCGTTGACGCCGATGGTTCTTTCATATTGTCATTCTTTTCATGGCGAAAAAATACTCGCGTCCGTGAGTAATTTTTACAGAGAAATTCAATTGCTCTCCTACATCCGGTAATAAAATATGAGTCTGCGTCGCATAAAATAAGAGCCGATTGGATTGAAAGAGTATCTTACTCCCACTCGATATCCACTGATACGACCGGTGCAGGCACTCTATCTCATACTCCCCTTACTCTCCTCCTTTTCTCATTTCTCACTTTGGTTGTTTTTCCCTTCTTTCATTCACTCCTCTTCTGGCTCTATCTCAACTCACGAGGCTTTCTTGCAAGTCCATGAACGCTTCCTATCATAAACATTTAATTTAAAAATGCGTTCAGAGGATTCATCGTCAGACAGATGCTCAATCAGATTCACGACGCAGTATTCAAAAATATTTTTCAATATTTTTTTTCTCTTTTCGTTCTTTAATCCAGAGGTTGAGGTTCAATGAAGGGAATTTGGGAGTGGACTGCACGTACTCTCGAAATTTTCGGAGTGAAAAAGTGAGACTTCCTTGATTCGGTAGGGAGAAGAAAAGATTACTTTCGAATAAATATATCGAAAATTGTCAGAAAAATTTCTACCGAGCGACGGAATGGTGTTCAGTTCATATGAAGAATCGTAATCAGTTCAATTGAATAAAAACTAATAATGTGACAGATCTACGCAGCATTTTTTTATGTTTATTTTTATTTGAGCATCATACCCATTGAGGTTATGCAGCTGAACAGGCAGGTCTACGCAATATTTTTTGTTGCTCGCAAGCTCGCCCTCAAAATTGGATACGTTAACCCTCTAACATGCTCAACGTCTTCATTCGCCTTTGCGGAGCAGTAGTGGGCGTATGGAGACTCCACGCCAACATTTGAGCATGGGGAAACCCCTAGTCAGACTGGTGGGTTAAAGTGGGGGCAAGCCATTGAGGTTGAGAATAAAAACTACCCGGTTTCCATCTCTCAAATTATAATTGAAAGAAGAAAATCTCGACCTCGATTTTCATGTTTTTTTGGACAAACTGTGAAACTTTTAGGTCGATCCCAGTCAATATCCAATTAGCGCTGAATCACATGAAGGTGCATCGATTGAAAAAAGTCAAATTCAACTATTCGTTTGAGAAAGATAGTGAACGGTGAATTTCAGTACACACACACACACACACACACACACACACACACACACACACACACACACACACACACACACACACACACACACACACACACACACACACACACACACACACACACACACACACACACACACACACACACACACACACACACACACACACACACACACACACACACACACACACACACACACACACACACACACACACACACACACACACACACACACACACACACACACACACACACACACACACACACACACACACACACACACATACAGCTTAGGGACGTGATGAATCCACCGCCTTGCAATTAGTCACCCAAGCCGAGGTGTGAGATACCGTACTGAATGGCGTTAGGGTAATGACGTTCCATACGGTTCCTCCTCGGGCACCAGGCCCCACCTTGGGAGTAATTAAGTGGCCTTGTTCTAGCACCCGGGGGTCTGCTAAAATGGACAGTCACCACCCTAGATACTTGTGGAAACAAAATGGAGAAAATGAAACAAATAATACAAGACAACGTAAGAACAGAAGATGAAGGAGATGGGATTGGGAATCATGCCCAATAAATAGCACTGGACGCAAGTGCTGAAATGAAGAGGATGGAAGCTTGGGATCGTATTGGAAGGCTCATCGATGAGCTTAACGAGTTTTTTGAACCGAAAGTCAACGTCCACAAAGAGATCAAAACCAAGGTAGCTAGTATTGGTAATGCCTGCAAGAGGCTGAAAACGAGTCACACACCAACGCCCTGCTATCTTGGTATCAGAAGTTGTCTGCATGACTTCACTGTTCAGTGTTCAAGCGAGCTCTAGTCTAGTCTCTGTACCAAGTGCGGAGAAAATGGCCACAAAGTCACCACCTGCAAGAAGGACGCTCTATGCGCCTTGTTCGCGGAGAAAGACAACACGAAGAATTCGGCCCATATTGATGGTAGTGGTAGATGCCCAGCCTTTCCAGAGGCACTCCAGAATGAAAGAAAGAAATGAGCATGAAGGTACTCCAGCTCAACCTCAACCACCGTGAAGCTGCGCATGATCTGCTTATGCAAACCGCGAGTGGACTGAAGCCCGAGCTTGAAATTTTCTGGAACATTCTAGGAAAATTTCATAATATTTAATAAATTCAAAATCTTCTATAAATATCTAGAACATTCTGGAACATCATGAAATAAGTACTGAGTCAAATGCTAGTAACAACGTTTCAAATTTCCTCGTCTGCAATAGAGTCTGAAGAGCAAAAAGTAGAATTTTGAAACACTTAAAATATCAAAAAGAAAATCAACATTCTCAAAATCAATTTCTGTCTGTTTTTATGCGTAAGGCATCAACTATAGCTCAATGATTGTTCGCCGATTTATGTTATTAGATCGCATTCTTTACAGAATTTTTGGTTGATTCAAAGATTTAGGGGAGGGGGGGGGGCTGGGGGGTTATATTTCGCATCCTTACCTGCTATTATCATAACTGACGTAATGATTCCAAATTCTCCTTAATGACCTTCCTAAAGTTATGTACACAGCCCATTTTAGTCAAGTTATGTTTGCTCTCCATAAGCCTCGAAAAATGCTTCCGCATTTACGTCGTTCATAAAGAAGAGATTTTTTTTATACGATATCAATCATCATCTACAGTGACATGTTTTCCGAAACAATGAAAATCGCAATTTCAACGAAAACGATATTTAAATTGAAAAGACCAATTTTAACAGAGTGTAAATAATATTCCCGAAATATTTACAATATGTTCAGATTTTGTAAGACACAATGGAGATAGAGAACATCCATGTACTATATTTTTAAAATATTGTTTTCTGAGAAATATTAGAAAATAAAATCTATCACTTATCCGCTGCCCGGAAAAGGTAGGACAGTGGCTCTCAGCGATTGTATTCTACCTAGGTAGCAGCATCGACTAAAATAGAGTTTCTGCTTTGTTCTTCACGTAAAGTTCCCGACAGTTCTCATCTCATTTGGTTCTAGTCGGAGAACTGTTTTCGAAATTTTGTTTTCATTCTGTTCCTCACGCGAACGTTCTCGACAGCTTCATTCTCATTTTGTTCTTGTCGAGAAATGTTCGGATACTTTCGTTCGCTTTCGGGTTTAGGTTTTCGAGTATTCCTGAGAACTAAACTATGAGAATGGGATTGAGTTTTACTCGGGAGTTTTTTCTTCTATTTCCCGCCAAAATTAGAAGAATTAAAAATGTAAACAATACAATGCTTCCATTTGGAAGCAAAAATGATTCAACTTTGAATATTCAGTTCCTTCTCTTCATCACCAAAAAACAAGAGCATGAGTAGTTCAACACGTGCATTACAATTACCCGTAGCTCATTAAGCCTCTGTGAAAGCTACGCGACTGAAGTGAGACTTCGTAGGAGTCGAGTTTCTGGAGATGTTACGACAATCCCCTCCCCTCCCTCCTAAGGCCCTCTTCCTTCATATACGGTGCTGCCCCATGCCCGATGGTGTCGGTTTTTTTCGTTACATACGCACTCTCGTGTATTCGATTCGCACCCGAAGGCGCCTATAGAAGTTTCACTTAGAAAAAATGAGTGCGTAGAAACTACCTACGACAGGAGTGAAACTTCCCGAGTTTTAAATATAAGTAAATCTCCTCATAAGTTTACGTCAATTAGTTTATGATTTTTGGAGTAAGATGGTGGTCGCAGGAGCGGAATTACTATGAGGCACAGTACACATATATTGAGGCAAACCAGAAATTGTCTTTCATTCAGTTTCAACATAATTTAGGAATGATACGATAGGTTTATGATAACTGAAATACGATATATACACATTAAAGGTTATTGGCGTACAGCTACTGTAAATAACCAACACGTCAACTGAACCCTCCCCACTTCACACGCAAATTCTCATTTACTCACGAGGCAGCGCGTAAACTGTGTATCCTGAAGGCGCTTGGGTCTCTCAGCGTTTCACTCCGTTTGTGACCATCCGCACTCCGACTCACTCTACCACCGGGCGAGAAGTATAAGGAGTGGGGCAGACAGCAAGTACTCTCTCCCTCACTCGCCCTCTCCAACTGAACCCATTCCCCTCTCAGCGTTTCACTTTCCTTGTGACCTATGGCACGCCTAGTTATAAACTTACCCTACCGGGCCTAAAGAAGTTTCACTTAAAAAAAAAAATGTGTGCGTGGTGGCCACGCACGACAGAAGTGAAACTTCTTAGGCTCGAAATGTCAAGAGATGATTGTTGTATGAAAAACTCGATATGCTATCCATATATAATTCTCTCTGTTGACATTCAAGGGGAAGAAGCAAAAAAGAAGCAATAAGTGGAGAATACTCGTGATATTAATGAAAAATATAAATTAGATTTCATTCGACAATTTCGATTTCCTCGCGATTTAAAAATATTCACGATATTCTCTGTTTCGTTCTGCTGCAGTCTTTTTTATTATTTTTTTATTATTCGCTTCTTCGGTTTTTTTTTTATTATTCGCTGTCTTTCACGCCATGCTCTAGTGCATCCCATACTTGTTATTGGCATTATTATTCTGCGAATAAACAAATCCTCTAATTTAACAGTACGAACTAAACACATTTCAATAATTGATTAAAGACCCAAAGTTCTTAAAGAAAACTTACCTTATGCTCTACAATTTTTTCATCAATTTTCAAATACGATAATAGATAAAATAAATAATTAATTCGGAATGATAATTACACGAGACTAACTGATAATTCATGAATTGTAAGTTATAATTTGGCGACGATTCACGCATCAACTGAAACAGCCCCACTCTTCTCGCGAGTTCCACTTTCGATTCCCCATTTAGGAGATGGCGCCTCCGAAGCGAAATGAGCAATGTCCTCACTATACCCCGTAAGCGGAGTAGTTACTAGAGCCATGTTGGTGTGCTCCACTTTCCCCACTCCCCGATGCTTTCTTACTCTAACGACTCCCCTCATCATCCCGCTTTCTGTGACGGTCCACGCTTTAGTTGTCGACTCGCACTACCTTACTTAAAGAAGTTTCACTTCAAAAACCGCGAATCTCATCCTCCTCCTCTAATATTATTAGGTGCTCCAATAGTGAAACCGTTTAGGAACAATCAATCGTTATAGAATATGACGAGCCATTATCATAATTGACACGATCATGATAACGTCGAGTGGTTCCGAGTTTTTTTTTCCTTGGATGGTTATAGCCATCTAGTGACGGCAAGTACCAGAGTGGTTACGAGTTGTCGTCCAAGATCTCCCACGATTTCCACTCCACTTATATAACGGACAGACCCTGGCTATATCACAACAACAGCACACTAAACCAAGTCGACGACGCCATCAGAGCCATGTCGGTAACGACGTGACTTCACTGATGTCACGACCGTTACGACAGCTTTGATTCCGTAATATCCTCCTATAGAAAAATATCTGGAGCCATCGATGACAGGTCTAGGGGATACTAGAATAAAGGGAAAGGTAACCGGAGGGAAATGAGCAAAAGTGTATGATCCCATTTGATAGCAGCTACGAAAAATTTCACCATGAGAATATTATAAATAAAAACGCCTGTCCATAAAAGAATCGTGAGCTAACTGATTTATTGAAACATATTTGCCAAACTAATCCGTTCAACGGGTTTGAAAGAAATTGGAATCACGAGTGATAATTATGTATACAACGATCGGTACAATACCATTAAATCTGATGGACATGGTCAATTTGAATATTCGATAACATTATCAAACAGCGATATCGAGTATAGTCCACGAACGTCAGAATTCCTCTGATGTATATCGTATCATACACCTTCAATGCATATAGATTGCCTAGATTTATAATAAGTTGATTTAGTTCGAGTTTTCCTGACGATCACTGGGCAATTACCCTCTCTCGTTGCGCAGTCATCAATATGAGTGTTCTCTCTCCGCCTCGACGCACTGGACCCTCTTCTTGTTCCCAACCACCCACCGTTCTATCCCACACGCAGATGAATGAAGCGCGTAAAGCGAGAAGTGATCGCTTGCTGTGTCACTCTCTGTATCTCACTCGACCACTCGACTCAAACCAATATACAGGGTGTCCCACGACCGACCATAATCCTGAAAGGGTATTAAAGAGCGAGCTTTTTGAAGAGGAAAGTTCCTCTTCATTTTTTGGATTTGACAATTTTTAATTTTGATTTTTTTTGTCTGACTCTTTTTTTTTTGACTGTGACTACTGATTCCAGGGCCGAACTTTATTTTCAATAAAAGGGTTCTAAATTTTTTTTTCTCCATTCCTTGGGGCGGAATGTTGACCCAGGTCCCCTGCCCTCCGCTGATCCCCTCCTCGCGCCCAAAATTATTTCGAAAATCCAAAAAGGAAATTATGAAATAGAATAATTTTTTTTTTTGGTTTTTCTTTCTTTATTCTTTTGGTGATCAGTTAGGTCTGTTACCAACCTATCAACCTGTCAACATTAGAACGTTCCATTATCACCCCCTCTCCCGCCAAATCATTTTCAACAGCCAGATAGGAAATTAAAAAATAAAATATTATTTTTTTTCCAAATTTTCTTGCGTTTTTTTTAGGTGGTCAATTAGTTCTGCTCCCAACCTATCAACCTGTCAACATTAGAACGTTCCATTATTACCCCCTCTCCCGCCAAATCATTTTCAAAAGCCAGATAGAAAATTGAAAAATAAAATATTATTTTTCTTTCAAATTTTCTTGCGTTTTTTTTATGTGATCTGTTAGGTTTGTTACCGATCTATCAACCTGTCAATATTAGAACGTTCCATTATCACCCCCTCTCGCGTCAAATTATTTTCAAAAACCAAATTTTGAAATTGGAATAAACTACGTTCGTTTTTGGTGGCCCTAAAAAGTGCCAATTGTTATTAGACTCATGCTGGCAATTACTAAAAATGGCCTCCTCCAACAGCCACGCAAGCATGAATCCTTCGAAGAACCCTTAAAAGAAAAAAAAAAGAAAAAAATGAAAAAGGAAAAAAAATTAATTTCAAAATTTGGTTTTTGGAAATGATTTGGCGGGAGAGGGGGTGATAATGGAACGTTCTAATGTCGACAAATTGACAGGCTGGTAACAGACCTAACTGACCACATAAAAAAACGCAAGAAAATTTGAAAAAAAAATAATATTTTATTTTTTAATTTCCTATCTGGCTTTTGAAAATGATTTGGCGGGCGAGGGGGCGGCGGGAGAGCGTTTTGATGTCGATCGGTGGGCAACGGACTTGATAAATCACATGAAAAAGAAAAAAAAATTTAATTTCAAAATTTGGTTTTTGAAAATGATTTGGCGGGAGAGGGGGTGATAATGAAACGTTCTAATGTTGACAGGTAGATAGGTTGGGAGCAGACCTAATTGACCACCTAAAAAAAACGCAAGAAAATTAGAAAAAAAAAAATAATATTTTATTTTTTAATTTCCTATCTGGCTTTTGAAAATGATTTGGCAGGAGAGGGGGTGATAATGGAACGTTCTAATGTTGACAGGTAGATAGGTTGGGAGCAGACCTAATTGACCACTTAAAAAAAACGCAAGAAAATTAAAAAAAAAAATAATAATATTTTATTTTTTAATTTCCTATCTGGCTTTTGAAAATGATTTGGCGGGAGAGGAGGTGATAATGGAACGTTCTAATGTTGACAGGTTGATAGGTTGGGAGCAGACCTAATTGACCACCTAAAAAAAACGTAAGAAAATTAGAAAAAAAAAAAAACATTTTATTTTTCAATTTCCTATCTGGTTTTTGAAAATGATTTGGCGGGAGAGGGGGTGATAATGGAACGTTCTAATGTTGAGAAGTTGATAGGTTGGTAGCAGACCTAACTGATCACATAAAAAAAACGTAAGAAAATTTGAAAAAAAAAAATAATATTTTATTTTTTAATTTCCTATCTGGCTTTTGAAAATGATTTGGCGGGAGAGGGGGTGATAATGGAACGTTCTAATGTTGACAGGTTGATAGGTTGGTAACAGACCTAACAGATCACCAAAAGAAAAAAGAAAGAAAAACCAAAAAAAAAAATTATTCTATTTCATAATTTCCTTTTTGGATTTTCGAAATAATTTTGGGCGCGAGGAGGCAATCAGCGGAGGGCAGGGAGAAAAAATGGAGAAAAAAAAATGGAGAAAAAAAAATTTAGAACCCTTTTATTGAAAATAAAGTTCGGCCCTGGAATCAGTAGTCACAGCAAAAAAAAAAAAGAGTCAGACAAAAAAAATCAAAATTAAAAATTGTCAAATCCAAAAAATGAAGAGGAACTTTCCTCTTCAAAAAGCTCCCTCTTCAATACCTTTTCAGGATTATGGTCGGTCGTGGGACACCCTGTACACACACAAACCCCTCCTTGTTGGCCTTAAAATTTGCATCCACATTTCGCATTTATTGGTTTAATGCCAGGGTATTAGCACTGTTTATTGAACAATCGTGTCGAATCATTGCCGACCAGGTTCACTGGACGAATTATAGCACGAATACAACTGCAATACTAGGAGATTGATATTTGTGTGTGAATGTGCCGCTATATACACACAGAACTCATACCACTAGCTGACCATCCGAGTTCACTGGTTATTCACTTTCCAAGTGTATATTTCCAGCACCAACCTCACTTTCTGGACTATTGATAAAATGTTGGAAGAACATACATTCTCTGTAAGTGCCTGAACAACGAAAATCCGGGGAGGGATATAATAGAATATATTATATATCTGTACCGCGTGTCTGTGACGTACATGCGTGCAATAATGAGGAAAAAAACGACACCACCGAGGGGGTTAGTATTCTCCGGCAACCACTGAGCCGTGACTCATCCAGCAGTGGTGGAGGGGAGTGGGGGAGGGGGGTTAATGAAATATTCCTACTGTTCTAGGAGGGAGCGGGAGGTAAATTTAGTGGGAAATACGGATGAAACTGTGCGATTTCACGGTTTTCAAAGGGCTATAACCATAATCGGCTGATAGCGCATGATGATTATTTGGATAATTAAATGCATAACAGGTTCAGCTATTGGAGATTAATTCGTTGGATTTAGATGTTGATGAAAATCAATTACTATTTGATTTCCTCATCCTCCATCGATATGCATTTATTAATGGATAATTGAGAGGGAGCGACAGTTATACTGTACTTTCCGTGAGGATTTTTTTTATTAGGAAGTTCTTTGAATCTTGATGACGCTGACGGTTTTGCGAGGAATCCCAATTTTCAAGCGCAATATAACCCTACAATTTGGCTATGGACTGCTCTATGGATAAGGTTTATACGTGCTTGCCAACCGTAAGTTCATTAACAACCTGAATTACCGTATTCGTTTTTTTTTATCGTGCCATGGGCGATATTATGCCATTCCTCATCCACTGTTTCAAGGATTTCACTGGGGTCTAACCCAGTTGAGCTTGGTGAGAGGTGGGAGGGGAAAGCTTCTCCAGGGAGATTTGGCACTGAATACTAAATTTGGTTTACTTCCTGTTGTCGATCAACAATCAGCTTAATTTCCCTCTAGCTCTCAAATTCATTCGTAATTTCAGAGTATCAAGTATTCTATCTATTACGATCATGCCCGGCATTGAGATACTGACCATAATTTCATTTCATATCTTATGGGAGGAGATACTCAATGAATGATATCGTGATGACGGCTGCAGTTATTTTGATCATGAATTTATCTTTGTAGGGAGGATGAAGAACCAGATGATGAATCATCCTACGCAGTACTAACCGACGAAGGCAAACCGAATAGTTAGCGTTTTCACCATGATTAGTTTCTCATCGTTTAGATAATTGTTAGCTAATTCTTCGCTGTTTGATCGACACTAGGATGCGTTAGGATCGTTACGTTCCAGATGTAACGAGCTATCATGCACCACTCTGCTATGAACGATGTGTTGGTTTCTGAGGGCTATATAGTATATAATGCAACGGGTGCTGGGGGATAACTCACGGCAGTGTGAAGTTTGCGTCCGAGCCGAAGGCGAGGGATGCAATCGCACGGCGTGAGTTATCCCTGCGGGACCCGTTGCGTTCAATATTTTTTGATAGTGTTTTCCCGTTTGCCGAGTGGGGTTCTGGAGTCACTAGCTAGTGAGTTTCATAACCCACGAGCTGAACGTAGAAACAGTGTTGAAAAATATTTTTCAATTCGTGATTTTTATTAGTCCATACGCTGGGAGTCAAAAGGTATGGAATATGAAGCGTTTCAGGTCCGTGGGTCGACTTCGCGTTTTTTTCTGAATTGTGGTAACTTCACTACAAAAAGTAGGATCTTAGGAGGGTTCTTAAACTAAGATCTAACGTCTTAAGAACGATAAAGAGTCTTAAAATAAGATCTATTTCGTATCTTATAATGATGTTCTTACGCAATTAAGATCCTTTATAGATCTTAGATAGAAATAAGATTCGTTTCGAATCTTAAATTTTAAGATCCCCAATTTAAGATCCAAATAGAGTCTCAATTTAAGATTCTCAAAGTGATTTAAGAACATGAGGTGTAAGACACTTTGCAAATGTAAGATGCGCGTGGTGATTAAGATCCAAAATGTAAGACTATTTCCGAGTCTTACGATAAACTGATATTATCAATTAATGAATCCGTTTATTGGTCAATCGATCGAAGTTAAAATTCATTAATTAATAAATTAGTGGTTTCTTTATTTATCCATACATTAATTAATTAAATTAGTTGAATAATTGATCCAATAACATATGTATTCTTTTGAAAAAAAATGACAATAGACAGATATCGAAAGCTCCGAATCACGGCATCAATGTTATAAGACAATGTCAAGGGAAGATTTTTTTTTGGTAATTATCAAGGGACTAATAATTTTGTTGTTCTTTAACAGGAGTATAATGCCATGTGACAAATGTCAAAGGACATTTTTTTTTTTTTTTTTTATCAAAGGACTAATAATTTTGTTGTTCTTTAACAGTAGTATAATGCCATGTGACAAATGTCAAAAGACAATTTTTTTTTTTTATTTTTTTTAAATCAAAGGACTAATAATTTTTTTGATCTTTAACACTAATATATTGCCATGTGACAAATGTCAAAAAACAATTTTTTTTTTCATTTTTTTTAAATCAAAGGACTAATAATTTTTTTGATCTTTAACACTAGTATATTGCCATGTGACAAATGTCAAAAGACAATTTTTTTTTTTCATTTTTTTTAAATCAAAGGACTAATATTTTTTTTTTCTTTCAAAGGACTGATATTTTTTTTTTCAAAGGACTAATAATTTTTTTTTTTCTTTGACAGTAGTATAGTGCCATATGACAAATGTCAAAGGACAATTTTTTTTTCATTTTTTTTTTAAATCAAAGGACTAATATATATATTTTTTTTAATCAAAGGACTTAAAAAATTATAGTCCCTTCATTTTAAAACAAGTAGGCGGCAGCGACATACGACTATAGATTTGTAACTACAGATTTGCGGTTGTGGAGTTTGTTAATTTTACGTGTGCATTTTCTTCTCACCATCAATCAATTAATGGAGCGCTTCCGAATAGTCCTTTCAATCCTTTTCGCGTATTATTATAGTAAATGTTTTGCATTTCATATCTCGAAAGTTGAATATCTCCGGAACCACCTGCCCGATTAAGCTGATTTGAAATACCAAACATGACAATCATGAGAGTCACCTTCATGCCAAATTTCAAGTTGATATCTCAACTTTTTCAAAAGTTAGCATCTTTACAAGGATTTTCAGTGAAAAACAGAAAAATAGCCATATATCGAAATTTTTGTATCAACGGGTATACATATTTTGGTTGATTAAGATAGAAGACATCGAGATGAAGGTGTTGAAAAAAAAAAAAATTAATCGATTGAGTCGTTTTCGAGATATTCGATAAAATCGATTTACGTTCAACGTTGAATATCTTTAGAACCGCTTGTCCAATTGAGCTCATTTTTATTATCAAACATGAAAATCATGAGAGTCACTTTCATGCCAAATTTTAAGTTGATATCTCCATTTTTTAAAAAGTTAGCGTGTTTATAGGAATTTTCCGCGAAAAACAGAAAATTGGCCATATCTCTAAAACCTTGCATCGACCAGTATATATATCCTGGTTGATTCAGATAGTAGACAACGAGACGAAGATTTTGAAAAAAAAAAACCAATAGGTTTGGTAATTTCTGAGATATTCACAAAAAACGATTTACAAACAAATCACTATTCCTCAAAAACTACTCAATCGATCGAGCTGAAATTTGGCACAGAATTAGTATCAGCTAATACCAACAATCTGACAAAATTTCAGATTTTTCGGAAATGATTTTCTCAATTAATTGGTCAATATAAGGAAAAGTGACCCCCGAGTGGACACGCGACAGACGGACATTGGCTCCAAATTCGTATTTTCATGTTTCAGACCATTCTACATCATTTGCAGCCAAAATTAGAAAATGTTAAAATAGGTCGATGACAATGCTTCTATTCGGAAGCAAAAAAGAAAAAAAAATTGTTCTTTGACGTTTGTCACATGGCATCATACTACTGTTAAAGAAAAAAATTGTCTTTTGATGAAAAAAAAAATTAGTTCTTTGATTTTGAATAAAACAAAAAGAAATTATTAGTCCTTTGACATTTGTCACTTGGCATCATGCTACTGTTAAAAAATAGTCCTTTAATTAAAAAAAAAAAATTAGTCCTTTGTTTTCAAATAGGAAAAAAAAAATTATTAGTTCTTTGATTAAAAAAAAAAATTATTAGTCCTTTGATAAAAAGAAAATATTAGTCCTTCGATTTAAAAAAAATGAAAAAAAGTTATTGTCCTCTGACATTTGTTACATGACATAATGCTACTGTTGAAAAAAAAAGTCCTTTGATAGAAAAAAAATTATTAGTCCTTCGATAAAAAAAAAAAAATTAGTCCTTTGATTTAAAAAAAATGAAAAAAAAATTGTCTTTTGACATTGGTCACATGACATAATGCTACTGTTGAAAAAAAAAATAGTCCTTTGATAGAAAAAACATTATTAGTCCTTCGATTAAAAAAAAAAAATTAGTCCTTTGATTTAAAAAAAAAAGAAAAAAAAAATTGTCCTTTGACATTTGTCACATGACATAATGCTACTGTTGAAAAACAAAACAGTCCTTTGATAGAAAAAACATTATTAGTCCTTCGATTAAAAAAAAAATTAATCCTTTGATTTAAAAAAAATGAAAAAAAAAATTATCCTTTGACATTTATCACATGGCACTATACTACTGTCAAAGAAAAAAAAAAATTATTATTCCTTTGAAAAAAAAAATATCAGTCCTTTGAAAGAAAAAAAAAAATATTAGTCCTTTGATTAAAAAAAAATGAAAAAAAAAAAAATTGTCCTTTGACATTTGTCACATGGCATTATACTACTGTTAAAGATCAAAAAAATTATTAGTCCTTTGATAAAAAAAAAATGTCCTTTGACATTTGTCACATGGCATTATACTACTGTTAAAGATCAAAAAAATTATTAATCCTTCGATAAAAAAAAAAAAAAAAATTGTCCTTTGACATTTGTTACATGGCATTATGCTACTGTTCAAAAAAATAGTCCTTTGATAAAAAAAAAAAATTAGTCTTTCGATTTTAAATAAAACAGTAAAAAAATTATGTCCGTCGATTTAAAAAAAATGAAAAAAAAAATTGTCCTTTGACATTTGTTCCATGATAGAAAGACAATCCGAATAAAATTAACGAAAGAGAGGAAAATAAAAAAAGATTTAATAAATCATTTTCAAAAATTAATTAAAAGAAACAAAAATAAAAAAATAAAAAATAAGATCCGAAATGCATCTTAGCCTCAAGATGAAAAATCAATCTTAAACTGAGTCATATTTGAGTACTTAGAAATTGGGACATTTCGATCTTAAAAATCGGACAAATGGATCTTGAAATAAGATCCGAATTTTTGTAGTGTTCCCGCCTTCGGGTCGGGAAGTTAATGAATCATTCGAAGAATTGGAAGCCGCGAAATTATATTCATTAATTATTCAAGTCTAAGGAATATTAATCAATAAATAATCGATCAACTAGTTATGCAATTGAAATGATAAGTCTTCGCGTTTTTTTCTTCCTGGTTCACTTTCATTTCGAAACGCTGAGACTGATCATTTGCATAAATAGATCATTGATTAGTTTTTAATTTTTTTATTATTTTATTTCATCAATGACCCAATGGTCTAGGCCAATCAAAGGATCGAATCATCACAGAAATTCACTAGTAGCAGCACAATAAAAAATTAGGTATCGTATGTACATTGATATAGACGGCGAACCGTAGATATTTTTACAGAAATCAGGATTACATACTAAACCGTCGAAAATGCTCACAGAACACAGATACAGGCTGTCCCGCCACCGATCACTTTCCTGAAAGGTATCGGAGAGGATCATTTTTGGGATTGAAAGTTCCTCTTCAACTTTTGGAACCGGGCTTTTTTTTTCAATTTTTTTTCTGCCTGACATTATATTTTTTTTCTGTCTGTTACTACTCATTCCAGGGCCGAAATTTTATTTTTCATAAAGGGTTCAATTTTTTTTTGGAACTTTTTCGGCGTAGTGTAACGAACTTCTATCGATAATTTACTCTAATTCTCATTTGAAATTTTCCGTTGCCGCGATGCTCAGTTACCAGGGTTCAAAACAGAATTTCACACGAGATTTGTTCGTCAATTAATACACTTCTCTCAATCAATTCACGGTATTATCCAATTTTCCTTTAAATTTCGGTTTGATGCGAGTTTCCTGAATTTTCTTGATGTCGCGGTGTTCTTGAAGACGTCGTCGGTTGAACAATGTCTCGGAGTTCCTCGGTTCTTCCAGTGTCACGCCCAGGTGTCCAGTTAACTTTCTTTTATCCCCTATCTCTGGCCAACGTTTCCGGAAAACTCGTATCGCGGATACGGTATACCACGGAGACCCCAAGACTTGAATAAATAATTAACCAGATGCCCAAAATGCACTGAAATTTCCACGCCTAATACACAAGAGTGTATTTTCCTATCTGTCGGTTCTTAAATTCAATTTTTAATCTCATTAGATAATTCAATTTTTAATTGGAGTGAAGTTAATGATCCCTTCAATTTTCATTTAATTAGAAAGAGGAAAATCTCTCAGTCCTAGTTCATTGAACCTTGCTTCATCATAGAGATTATCACCTCTTTTACGATCTTTATTATAAATCCAAACAAAATTAACATTTTTAATTCATAAATCATATACAGTATTGTCAAAGTAAGAATTAAACAACAAAGTATTTCTATTACATTCATCAAATCTGGTTCTTAATTTTTCCCAATGATCATTTATTTTCCTGATTCCTCCGATCACTTACTCTTTTTTTCCTCTTTAATTAAACAACTACATACTAATTAATAATTAAGAAAATCCTTCCACGTACGACTCGGTTCTCTGTTGGTATACCAGTATCCTTACGATTCGGTCGTTGGTAACCCCCCAAGTTCAATACGCGAAAACGCCGTGAAATGGCGGTTAATAGGTAGAACACGTGTGTTCTCCTATTATGAGTAGAAAGATTATTCCCACCCCAAAATCGCCAGGAAGTGGCTCTCGCGGCTCGCCCACCCCTTCCGCGTGATTTGTTTCAATTTAATTTATTCAATCCGCGAGATTCTATGAGTAGTCCTCAAGGGTCTACCGGCAAATAACTAAAGGGTTGCCTACAATTAAGTGGTACCCGCAAATCGTGACTCTAAAGGGTTTCCTACAATTAAGTGGTACCCGCAAAATTTACCTTGAAGCGTAAATGCCCACGGTACGGTGACTTGTATGAGCTCAATTGCTCAAGTCGAGATGATAAAATTTGATTTCTGGCGGCTCTTTATCTTCTCTGAGCCCATTTTTGATTCGCGAGCGAAGAAACGACAATTCGCCATCTAGCGTGTCCCTCCGGAACCCGATTATTTTAATTTCTGATTCTCCATTAGGGAAAATTCCGTAAAAGTGTAAATGCGATTTTCATTATAAAAGAAAACTCATTTATTTCATAAAATGATACAAAAAAAATAATAATAAAATTAAATTATTCTCAAAAATCATATTTTTTTTCTTTAAACTCTAACTAAAAATTATAATTGACGTGAGATCCTCACAGTAGTGCCACATACAAATTTAAAACCCCACTCACCCCCCTCCTTGGCATTTAGCGCCTTCAATTATTTCCGGAAAAGAAAAAACTAAATTGCAAAATTATTTTTTTTTCTTTCATTTTTGAGTATTTTTCATTATCTTTTTCTACCCTGCTATCCACCCATCGACAAACATACTTTCCCTTTTTGGATTCTTGGCGTTCCGAATTATTTTCAAAAACTTAAAAATAAAAAACTCAAATGAGTTATTATTACTATTTTTTTGGTTCTTCGGATGTCATTCCTTAACACAGCTACACCCAAAAAAAAAGATGGCTGAATCAAGTCGAGAAATCGACCTGACCTCATCCGAGTTGGATCAAGCCGGAACCCGACTTGAATCAAGTCGGCACCCGACTTGAATCGAGTCGGATTTCCGGCTTGAATCGAGTCGATTTGATGAACAGCATGTCGGAGTCCGGCTTGATTCATGCCGGGTTCCGACTTGATTCAGCTCGGATTCCGCGGATTCCGACTTTCCGGCCTGAATCAAGTCGGAATTCGACCTGAATCAAGTCGGAATCCGAGCTGAATCAAGTCGGATTTCGATTTCCGACTTGACCTCTTCCCTCCTGAATCAAGTCGATTTCCTGCTTGACATAAGTCGAAAATCCGGCTTGATTCAGCCATAGATATCCTGCTTGAAGCAGGTCGATTTTCGATTTAATCCAGCCATCTTTTTTTTTGGGTGTAACGAGTCGAAAAATGAAAACTCTCTGGCAGCCCAGATTATTTTAAAAAAACTCAAAACGAAATGACAAAATGAATATCAATTTTTTTAGTTTTTTTTTAGTTTTTTGAGAGTGGTCCATTAGACAAGTCAAAAAACCCACAAAATAACGAAAAAAAAAAATAATATTTATTTTGTAATTTCATTTCGACTTTTTGGGAATAATCTGGGCTGCAAGAGAATGACACCCGAAGAACCAAAAAAATAGTAATAATAACTCATTTAAGTTTTTGAAAATAATTCGGAACGCCAAGGGTCCAAAAAGGGGAAGTGTGTTTATCGATGGGTGGATAGCAGAGGGCAGAAAAAGATAATGACAAATACCCAAAAATGAAAGAAAAAGATCAAAAAAAAAATTGAACCCTTTATGAACTCGGATCCAAAAGTTGTAGAGGAACTTTCGATCCCAAAAAAGATCCTCTCCAATACCCTTTCAGGAAAGAGATCGGTTGCGGGACACCCTGTATATTTATATGAACATTTAGCATTTATTGACATATCTCTGATTGATTTAGATTGGTTTAGTTGATCAATTAGTTAAAGTATGTTTGGGTCTAAGTGATTTCAAAGAATCGTCAGCCTTGCGTGATATTTAAGACAGGTGGATATGAAAATGTCTAATGAGTCATCACTGAATGCCATAAGCTCATTAACAGCATGCAGATACGGTACAACAGAGAGTTAATAACTAAAGTTCAGCTGTTAGACGATATAGGGAAATAAAACGTAGCTTCATGTCTGGAGGGTTCTCTAGGGATTATGGTCAGTATGGGTTCACGAAATTGTGGGCAATCAATATTTTCCCTGATCAATTCCATAACAAATAATATACTAGTGATTATTCTCCTTTCATTCGACGTGAGAAGTTTGAATCGCTCACAAAGCTCAAAAACACAACAACCTCTCTCAGGGTAAATTTCTTTTTTTTTCCAGCACATAAACTTTAGGAATTCCCTATGTTTCATACATGAATTTGAAACGAAAAAAATATATACATGTTACTCGTTTTTATTAATTATTATTGACTTCAATCGACTTGGATATGTCGCGCTTCCTGAAAATTTTATTTTTGTTTTGTTTTTAAAAAAATTTCAAGTAGCGTCAAATATTTATTTCTTCGTGTCAAATACTTTCCCGAAATTGAAAAATTCCGTAGTGAAATATTCCAAGTCATGAAAGCATAAAATTTGAGAACTCGGCTTAAAATTTAGAAGGAAATTCTAATCCTTCGCACATCTGTCCTCTAAGTTTACGGTTTTTCTAAGTTTTATAGTCTTCTTCGAAATTATTCCGTTATTCCTTAGTCTTAATCCGAAATACTCATCAATCATCGCCTCAATTCTCAAAATGTGTCAAATTTGAATACTTTTCTAAAACGGTTTATTACAGATTCTGGCCTTGGGCAAAACCTCTACCGTAATAAAATTCGGAAATAGCCAATACATATTTGATCGTAATAAAAGAACAAACCAAAGATGCGACCAATTTTAATCCTCCATACCTGATAGATCCCTAATCAACCTTCATACCTGATATACTCTTTGGTTTGAGAGACCTCTCTTTACCTCCCACTCAGTACTCACCTTCTTCTCCTACCATTTACCCAATTTACCAATCAAGTGCATTGTAACAAATCCAGAAAATTTTCAACCAATCATACCTGCTCAACATCTTCCTTCCTTTTTACCCCTGACGGCTGCGCCAAAGGGGTATATGCGTTTGACTACACTCAACCTCGCGTCCTTAGGCGTTTGTGGCCACATCACTTTGTTGTGAAATAGCCAAAAAAAAAGTTTCCGTGCTCAGAGAAAAGATAAAACTCCAAGAATGTGAACGGACACACTCGCGTAGCAATAAATCATCCTTATTATTTAGAATATTGATTGAAGAAAATGATTTCATGAGATCTAGTGAATAAAACGTAAAATCCCCACTGAAAGAGAAATGAAAAAATACGTTGGCGCTCCTGGTTCTTCTAGTGCGGCAAAGTTTAAATTGTGGATAGAAAGGTTGGCGAATACCAACAATTTACCCAACCAAAAAAATTATGAATTGAAACATTTTTTTTCTGAAGCACAAAATGAAAACAACTAAACATGAAATGGGAATTGGAAATTGAACAACCTTGTCAAAAAAATTGTAAATGGAATCATTTAAAAAGCAGAAAATAAAAAAAAATTGAAAATTAAAAACCCCCGACGGTGACGCTGTGAACTGAATGATGGAAAATTGAAAAAGGAGAAAATAAAAAGATAAAAATTATTAAGAAAAAAAAACTTGGACAGCAGAGTGGGGGGGAGGAGGGCACATAAAATCATGGAAACATCGGTGCCCCCCCCCCCCCACTCTGCTGTCCGAGTTTTTTTTTTCTTAATATTTTTTATCTTTTTATTCTCTCCTTTTTCAATTTTTCATCCATCAGTTCACAGCGTCGCCGTCGGGGGTTTTTAATTTTCAATTTTTTTAAATTCTAGACTCTTATTCCGATATTGAATCTATTTTTCAGTTAGTTACGATCGTACCGTGCTTCTGACAACTAAAATCTCTTTCACGCGCATACTCAAATCCTTTACAAATTTGTATCTGTGTTTTGTGAATTTTTTTCAATTATTTTATTCTTTAAACATTGTGTAGCATCTGTGGTTTTGAAAGTAGAATTATCTTTCACATTTCCATTCAAACAAAGTGATAATTTTTGTAAAATAATCAGTGGCCATTAAATAACATTTAAACTTGAACTTGGTGTTTTGAGTATTCTCATTTGTAAAACAAATTAAAACCTAAAATCTCCGAAAATAATTTTAAAAAAACAAAATTTTCAGTTTAGTCGTATATTTTTTCGGGGGAAATTAAATTTTTCAGCTCGGAAATTCTTGTTGTTGCTCACGCGATTGCGAGAAACACCCTATGAACTCATGACTTCTAATTTACTGCGTATTCTAGTTCAGGCTATACAATGCTGCAGCCAAAGAAAAAGATGGCTGAATCAAGTCGAAAATTGACCTGCTTCAAACAGGATATCTATGGCTGGATCAAGCCGGATTTTCGACTTATTTCAAGTAGAAAATCGACTTGATTCAAAACGGAAATGGTCAGCCCGGAAATCCTGCTTGATTCAAGTCGGAAAAATGGATTGAAAGTGAGAATCCGACCCGAATCAAGTCGGAATCCGACCTGAATCAAGCCGGACCCCGACATGCTGTTCATCAAATCGACTTGATCCAAGTCGGAAATCCGACTCGATTCAAGTCGGGTTCCGACTTGATCCAAGTCGAATGAGGTCAGGTCGATTTCTCGACTCGATTCAGCCATGTTTTTTTCTGGGTGTGAAATGGAGCATTTCGAAGACTTCGACGTCATTAAAGTTTTTGCAAAGCCTACACCCAAAAAAAAAGATGGCTGAATCAAGTCAAGAAATCGACCTGACCTCATTCGAGTTGGATCAAGTCGGAACCCGATTTGAATCGAGCCGGATTTCCGACTTGAATCAAGTCGATTTGCAGAAATAAAATGTCGGGGTCCGGCTTGATTCAGGTCAGATTCCGACTTGATTCATGTCGGATTCCGACTTGATTCGGGTCGGATTTCGACTTTCGACCCATTTTTTCGACTTGAATCAAGCAGGATTTCCGGCTTGACCTTTTCCGTTTTGGATCAAGTCGATTTTCTACTTGAAATAAGTCGAAAATCCGGCTTGATCCAGCCATAGATATCCTGTTTGAAGCAGGTCGATTTTCGACTTGATTCAGCCATCTTTTTTTTTGGGTGTAGTGACGAATGCAAGTATCATTTTCGCAGAGACAACGATATTGTCACTATGACTCACAAACGTTAGTCGGTGATCAAACGTTACTCTTAAGTCCGTACTTATCAAGTCAGCGAGAATCTCCACATCATTGATGGTACAATTAGTAATGATGGGGTTCTGACAGCGATGGAATGATATTTTTTCACATTTGCTTGCATTCAGATCAAGTCAATTAATGTTACACTATTGATGTGTAAACATCTTATCACTTGCCCCTACCACACTGTGGCTCGGAGTGATTTGGTGTAAATGTGACGGAAGTCTGTAACCGGACACGACATCGAATTGCGCTGCTCTCTCAACGCAATCCCTTGGACGGCCGGCCGATGTCGCTAGTGGGGATTGCAGACCCGTACGGTGGCGATAAGATGTTTACGCATACCCAACCTCGAGTACTATATGGCTCGCGGATTTTTATAAGAAACAATCTAGAACCAGTTGTAATATAGCGGATCCTCTAGAATATTAATTATTTAAAATAGTTTCGCATCATCAGCATGAATAGGCGTACCGCAATTCAATTTATTCATAATAACATGAATAAATATATTGAAAAATAACGGTCCTAAATTGGAACCTTACTCTGCGAGTCAGATAAAAGGGTACAGATGTGCACCCATTACATGATACAATGTAAGGATTACCAGGTCAAAATATTACTAATTAATAATATTACGGTCAAAAATATTACGGTAAAAAAAGTTATGCCAAAATATTACGGTAAATATTGTTACGATCAAAAATATTATAATATTTATTATTACGATCTGAAATATTACTGAAAATGTTATTTTTATTCATTGTTTTCAATTTTACTGTGAGAATAAATCGGGTTACCGAGTGGACGTGGGGGAAATGTGATCTGGGTAATATTAAGTACTATTTTCCCTCACCACGCACACTGGTCTAGCTACATGAATTTAAAGAATAGCCCGGTAATGGCTCGCGTAATCGTAATCCAAGTTCCGGAGAAGACAGCGAGGACGTCAAATCCATGTGCAGGAGTATCCCGTGAGGATAAGCCAACAGCCACTTAACAACGACTAGATATCCAATAATAATGAGATCTCTGAGGATATACTAGACCCCCGTGAATACGGCCTTGGTCTGAAGAGAGTGCACTCTAGAGTAACCTCTCCGGAGTCAAAAAGGAGAGAGAGAGTAAGAGAAGAAAAGACTTAAAGCCCGCGTAAGCGGTGCACTGAGATTGGGCGATACCAGAGAGCAGCGGGTCGGCTGACACGGGTTGACCGGGAGCTGGCGCTATCTCAACAGCCGAGGTGTCCGGAGTGGCGACGTTTTCATAATGGCCGACACTCCGTTCTCATATACCAAGCATACACGTGTTACCAATATTCATTGTCGTTGTTTTATTAAAAATCTCTGTGTTATTGAATATTTTGTGGCACTGGGTGCATCTATATTGAGAGAGGAACTATTGTGGATAATTTAGGAAGAGCCTGAGTGCACAATTAAGTGATAAAAATTGAATAAAACATTTCCGGAGATCTCCCAAGTGGACACCGGCGTACCGGCTTGATTAGAGGCATCGACAAAGTGAGTTGGCATTGTTTTTATTAACTGTTGCTGATGTGATTGCGGTTACGGAAGATCGTTACCGGGAATACAGATCCTGCTGAGGAATTAAACTCATTTTTTTTGTTGAATAAACTCGCAGTTTTCACGGATAAACTCCGGGGTAATTCGGGTGCCCATAGCACGCGTTGGTCGTGTGGCCACGGGGCCGCCATCTTATTGCGCAGTTAGTTTAGAGGAATATTGTATAAATTATTGGATATTTTACAGCCGGTGTGAGTGGGAGTCGGGAAAGTATTCAATATATTTAGTTTTAAGGGGATAATTATCGTTGTTAATCAGGGTAATTCAGGCTGCGATCAAATAGTTGCGCATTTCCAAAAACCCCGTTATTTCAGAATTAAAGAGGGGGAAAAAGAGAGTGGGAAAGAGGGACTCAGAGTCCTCCAGGGGAGAGAGAGAGAGAAATTCAATTCAGTAGATCCGCGTAAAGAGGCATTGGAAGCACACAAGCGTCCCTCGTGGCACTTGCTCGTCGTGCTTCCCCCTTCAGTGGGGGAAAATAAGCGTAGGGAACCTACAGCCGCTTGAGGCACCTCTCTTTCGAGCGAAGACTCCTCGCACCGTCTTTCTCATTCGGACATCCGGACATACTCTTGAAGTGTATAGAGTCAGTCATCCCGGCCATTCCGGAGAGATCAATGTAATTATGACATTTATGAATGGGGAGGGTTGCTGAGGGGATGAGTCCCTGTCTGGATGTCCTCTGGAGTTATTAGTACCAGGAGAAAAAAGGAATATTAAATATTATTATCATTTAATCGGAATTACGAAGCCATCGACTAGTGTAAGCTGATCAGCCGGGTATTCAAATTAAGTTTATTTTGATTTTATTGGATTTTCATTTATTATTATTGTTTTGCACTGAAACTACGGTAGAGAGCACAAATACCTGAGGCAATTTATTTTGTATTTTTCATTTCTTTCTTTTCAATTCTCGAAGAATAAACCGAGCCACTATTTCTGAATTCTTGTACTTTTCTCTCTGCTGAGCTCAACCTATCCTTTTTTTCTGATATATTACATTAAAATTATTGGTTATCGCGGGCTCCAGCAACAACAAAGTGGTACGCTGGGGCATTGCACCCGCGTCCTCCGGACTGGACTGGTGGAGAGGACACAATCGGGCAGCAGTTCCACACGGGTCGGCCTTAGCTTCCCGCAGCCGCCTCAACTACGACGATAGCTTCCCGCAGTCGCTCCGTACTTTATTCCTATCTCTTACCCAAGCTTCCCGCATCCGCCCCACCTACTACGGAGTCATACCATTTACCTACCGATATTCCTTAGTCCTACCCCATCCTCACAAATACCCACACTCCTTTGAGGCACGGGAGGGATGAATCCCGTACCTCATTGCAAAACACCCACAATCCTATTGAGTCGCCTAGCGACAAGAGTCCCCTTGGGACTCCACCCCAAAGTCTTACACCCTACACACAATATCAAACTTCACAGGCACTGGTGAGAGTGCAGTAAAAGTGCCTCGTGACATTACAAAAGTACATTATTATTTCTTTATTTTCATATCCTTCTTACATCGATGTTTTATAATTGTTCACTAACTTCCCAATCATCTCTCAGCATTATGGACAAATGGAGTAAAAACGGCTAATACTATGAGCAATTCCACGTAAATATTCATAGATATCGCAGTTATCATCCCAGCTTTGTACAAGTGCAAGTAAGCGAATATCGACAATAAAAGACCTGGAATATTCTTATTTACTTCATATCGAAAGAGTAATGCGTTGTCGCATGATTCTATCTCTCTTCGCGCAATAATATTACGGTTTAGTAATAATATTTTATTATTTATTTAGTAGAAATATTTCAACCTATCATGACATTTTTTGTATCACTTTGAATCGTGAAAATATTTACTGTGAGATTATCAATTGTAATAATATTTACCGTAATATTATCGATTATAATAATATTTACCGTAATATTATCGATTATAATAATATTTAACTTAATATTTTGGCGTAATATTTTTAATCGTAATATTTTGACCGGCTACCCAATGTAAGACCTGTTTATGAGATAGGATAATGTTACCGAGAGTAACTGCCCCGGAACTCCAAGGCCCTTGACGAAATCCGTGTATATAATATGCTCACAAAAGAGAAAAAGAAATTTTCTTTTTGAAAATTAACGCCAAGTGCGGGTTCCAATCCGTTTTTAAAAAATGAATGAAATCAAAAAGATGAATGAAGAAAAAGGAATGCCCAGACTAATCAGTTGAATTGCATAATTATTTGATGAATTAGTTATTTATTAATCATTTCCTTGGCGTCAATTAACAATAAATTCGTGGAATGAGTCCGTTTATTTCTTTTTAATAAATGAAAACCCGCACTTGGCATTAATTTTTAAAAAGAAATTTATTTTCTCTTCTCGTCATTATTTCATTGCTTTTTGCTAAGTGTGTTACGAATTATTCCATTAACACGTAATTCCTATTTTTGCGGCGTTTTTTTCAAGCATCGCAGTAGCACCACTCTCGTCGAGTTCATTCGGCTACCAACGTGATGGCTCGAATCTCCGCTGGAAGAAAATCAACCGAGAAAAATGGACGGAAGGCATGCATGAACTTTTCTTCCAGACATATTTCATTCTTTTTAACATTAGAAAATGAAACAAGAATCGCGATCAGAAGCTCGTAGCAACATGAGGTTACACGTCAAAAACCCCGAAGCCATAATCCCCGCGTCAAAATCCCCCAATCCAAAATCCCCACGTATGAAATTCCCCCAATCCAAAATCCCCACGTATGAAAATCCCCCAATCCAAAATCCCCACGTATGAAAATCCCCCAATCCAAAATCCCCACGTATGAGAATCCCCCAAACCAAAATCCAGCCATGCTAATTTCCCCAAAATGAAGACATTTTTTATTGCTCATCAAGATATGTATTTTAAGGTACTTCCGCAGTATTGGTGGGGGAAAATAGAGTGGGGGTAAACATCAAAGGTTCCGACAGCTCGCGACAACTTTGAAAAAAATATACATTAAATAAAAAACAGTTGATTTATGGATAGGAATCAATCTGATTTGCTCACTTTTAGTTTCAAATGTTGAATAAATGAATCCGAAACGATTTTCAACCTTAAAAATTATTTATATAAATTTCTTTATGTATTAAAATTTTCCGAATATATTTGGCGACACCGCATTTTCGTCCGACGGAGTTGGTGCACTTGTCTCTTTAGTTAGTCCCTATACCACACTGTAGAATCTACAGTATGCGCCTTGATGTATTTCGGCGGGAGCGACAATCCGAGCGCTCTAACCTCCTCTCACCGTTGCCACTTTTGACCGCCATTTTGACAGAAATTCCTGACTATCGATAGATTTTTAATAATAACTCAGGATTGGTGTAGTAACATGTGTAAAAAATGATTGATAAAAATTCTTAAATGTTTCACGGAGTGATTGAGCAGGTATTTCGATTTTTAGCGGATTTCCGATTATTTTTAAATAATTTTTGAATAGCGCGTCTCATAAGACCCTGTACAAATGATATATCTTCAATATTTTTTTTTCAAGAATCTATCTAGTCCATCGTTTTGGGACTTCGGCGAGATATTTCTAGTGGCTTGCCGAATATATACTCGAAATTTCAGGTCTCTAACGGATTGTCTTCAATTCCCATTTACTTACTGAAGAAGTACCTTAAAGCAGAAAAAGTACATATAGTAAATCCATTTCATTTTTACCACCAGCATCCTTCTATTTTATGATCATTGAATCGAAAGAAAAGAATTTCTATATAAGTGTGTGTGTTTAGCTTGGCTAGTGGTGATGGTGTCTAACGTTTACTACGCATAAATTATTACAAATAAATCCGGATAATTAAAGAGTGATGAAAATTTGGTGACACATATGTAAATTGCCCAAGTGAAGATGGTGCGCAATTGTTGTGTTAAAAATTGCAAATCATTTTGGCATCCAAATGCTAACCTCTCGTTGTTCAAGTATGTAAACAAAAAGAAATCGATGAATATAAATATTCGCCGATCCTCAAGTCTATCCAATAATTAATAAATACTTTTTATAGAATCATCATTCTCTATTTTATCATGAATCAATTATTCCTGCCCTTTAAGTAGTTAGGCAGAGCGGGTTCTAGACCAAATTCCACCAGGTGGCGGTGCGGTCGCGGGTGACTCATGACGTTTGACCATATGGATGAGTCATCCATGACGCATGACGCAATCGATGAGTTATCCATGCCCAATGAGCAAGGGTATGTACCGGAATAAATGCCAGATACGTTCCTACCGATACGTTCCACTGGTACGATTTGGGTATGTACCAGGAATGTATGAGTGGTTCATATCTTCACGGACTCGATTGAGGAGGTTCTGAGGACGAACTGGGGGGAACATTCTAGATCGTGTTCCTAGAGAACGTGACAAATATCTTTCGATGGGCTCAGTTCCCGAACGTTCCGTTTTTGAACGTGCTAGGAACGTATTGGCGTGGTATAGCTGACACCATTTATATTGTTACATGTTTAAAATGTTTCAATATGCTCAATCCCAGAACGTTCCGATTTTAAATGTGCTAGGAATGTAAAGGTGTGGTATCACTAGGAACATTCCAATTTATACATGCCTAGAGTGTTTTGATGTGCTCAATGCCAGAACGTCCCGTTTTTGAATGGGCTAGTAACGTACTGGCATGGTATAACTGGGAACATTTCTATTTATACATGTTGGAAATGCACATATTGCACATACTGTTTTTTGCATACCAGTTCAAAGGTCAATTTGAGGAGTGGTTTGTAGGGCAAAGTGTTAACACCTTACGCACGCAAGATCGTGCCGAAAAGTGACCTTTTTCGGCAGGTATTGTAAAAAAAAACCAAACAAAATTTAGATGTCATTCGATATTATCCATATAAGACAATGTGCATGATTTTCAATGATTCGAGAAGTCCTGCTGTGAAAATGCGCATAGGACCTCAGGCAATATGCCTGCGTCATACATATGCAATCAAGAAATGAGCATGTATAGCCGTGTACATATACATCGATCGGCGCCATCTATTTGAGTTACAAATTTTGAAATTGAGGTATGAGCCGTGTATGTACACAACACATGCAAAGCAATAACCTACACATAGGAGAGATACGACACAGGAGTCTAGGGCCACGTCGAATTGCGCAGACGCGTCATATTAACGGTTGGTACTTTGGTGGAGACGCGTCTGATTCATTATCAAGTGACTGACGAAGGATGTTTTTCTAGTTTTAATGTGATGAAAATGATTGAAATACATGAGAAATTATGAAAATTGTATTCTTCAGTCAATTCCAGTAATAATGAGTATTTTGACAGTGTGAAAAGTGTGAAACACTCGTGGCATTCAGGCAAAATGTGTGCATATGTGAGGTTATGTTTTCTTGCGTCTATGATGTATTAGGATGTTATTATTACGATATTTGTAACATGAATTGATATCCAGGATGATTAGGAATTTTCCAGGAATTATAAATGAGAAAGTCAATTATATTCGTATTCCAGATTTTATATGGTCTATAGCGATATTAGACATGAGGTACGGCGGCAGTTCTCCAACTGCATATACAGTTTGATCGTGTATGAACATACATGTCATACTAATTATACCCTAATTAGCGTATTAATATTGATATTGAATTCAAAAATATCGTCGCCGTAGAGCTAAAGGGGCGTAAGTGCCAAAAACCCAGTTTTTAAAGTCAAAGGGGCGTATGTTCAAAATCGATGCTTTTGGGCTTTTCATCGAATTCCTGATCGAAAATCCTTTAAAACAAAAGTTCTAACAAACAGGCGTAACGACCAATTTGTAATAAGAAAGGGGCGTATCTCCACACTTACGCCCCTTTCACTTTAAAAAAAAAAGGCACTTACGCCCCTTTCACATTATGTGTTATGCTAATCATTAAATGAAAGGGGCGTATCTCCACACTTACGCCTCTTTAAGTAAAGAAAAATAACACTTACGCCCCTTTCACATTACATGTGATGCTTATCATAGGATGAAAGGAGCGTATGTGCTGGAGATACGCCTCTTTGTAATTATTTATTTTTAACATGAACAGAAACAGCTATAAACAAAAGGGCGTATGTGCTGGAGATACGCCTCTTTGTGATTAACTTCGCGGAATTACGCCCATTTGATACTACAAAAAATTTATCAACTAAAATCGTTCCTAAGAGGTAGTACATCTAATTCCAAAGATAAAAAAAAATTTACGCCCCTTTGTTATTACAAAAAAAATCAAACAATTTTGGCACTTACGCCCCTTTAACTCTACGGCGACGATATGATGATTTACCATTGAAAAAAAAATCCCAATGCTTCTACGAAGGATTTTCGGTACGTCATTTTCAAATCAGCTAAAATTTCTCAATTGAATTGAAGGTCATTCATTTCTCAAAAATCGGATGATGAGAAGAAATCGTTCTATCTATAAGGTTATATTCTTGTCAGTTTTTTTGTTAGAGTTATATCCGTATAACTTTTATTTATTTTTTTTTTTATTCGTATAAATTTTATATCTTATTTTGTATTTTGAATTGTTTGGAATTAGAAATGATCTTGAATAAAATATTTTCAACATATTTTGTTTTTGACAAACTAATATATGCCTCCCTCACCCTTACATCCTCCAAGTGCCTTAGAGCTTCCTGCAATATCCTGTTAGAACGTTCTCTGACCTGGAGAATTGGTACGTTGCCGAAATGTTCCAGTACGTTCCGGAATGTACAAGAAGCTTTTCAAGGAACGTTCTAGAACACGACTGAGACCCTTATTTTTTCCATTTTAAACGTGTCTGGGAGCTACCAAGGGTACGTACCTGGGACGTACCAAGCTACCCATAATACGTTCTGGGAACGTACTGGGACTCTAATTTTGCTGATTGGGTGACGCATGACGCAATCGATGAGTCATCCATGACGCATGACAGAAGTCTGCAAAGAATTAAGTTCATGGCTTATGAGAAATTTCCATGGTTTATCCTGGGATATCGGATTTGTATCATACTCCGAAATACGAGAGACGATTGAAAAACTTACTGAGGGTGGTAAAGTGCTCTTCGTTAAAGGATTGGAGAAGAAGAAATGGTTAGAGAAGTATTCAAATAAGCTCGTGATCAATATGGAGGATTTGGGTTGTCCAAAAATTCAAGATTCACCTAGTGATAATGATGGCGAGTGTTGGATTCATAAAGCACACAGTCTAATTGAACCATATGTTCGTGCCTACCAAAACTGTCAGAAATTTAGAACTTGGTTCAGAAAGTACTTCCCCGAAGCACTTGGAGCACCAGAGGATTTCTTTCCTTCAATTACAGACATAGAAGCTATGTCATCCAAGGATAAGCTGAATTTCGTTGGCAAGTTTCTTTTGACGTTTGGAGTAAATGAAATTGATGCATTGTGGGAGAAAATACCAGATGAATTGAAGATGTATCAGGATTTGGCAGAGTATCGGAGATGCCGTAAACACTATCAATTTTCGGGTGCGTCAGATGATTTTGATGGACCTTTGCCATTCAGAAAGAATTGCACTCTATATCACATGCAAGAATTCTATTAATTCTCGGAACTAGAGATGATTTTCATATTTATATCTCATTCGAACCACATTGAATAGAAAATCTTTCAATTGATCAGAAAAAAATATACATTTGTTTTTCTTTGATATCCTCATAATATTGGTTTCCCTTCCATCCTTCAAAGTGTATAATCCTATGGAATGAGTTTGAATACAAACTTAAAACTGCGCATGAATGTGCGCTGAGAATCTTATAACAGCGCCTTCTACAACATACTCACATTGATGCCCATTGAATAGACGTGCGCATAACCTCATTTCTTCTCCTCATGTATGTATGTGTGTGTGTATGTATGTGTGTGTGTGTGTGTGTGTGTGTGTGTGTGTGTGTGTGTGTGTGTGTGTGTGTGTGTGTGTGTGTGTGTGTGTGTGTGTGTGTGTGTGTGTGTGTGTGTGTGTGTGTGTGTGTGTGTGTGTGTGTGTGTGTGTGTGTGTGTGTGTGTGTGTGTGTGTGTGTGTGTGTGTGTGTGTGTGTGTGTGTGTGTGCGTGTGTGTATATATATTTCTGATGAAGCTCTTAGAGTGCCAGTCAACGCATACCCGTAGTTCTATCAAAATGGATCGAGAGAGGAAAAAGTTGTTACGGATAATGAGAGAAGCATCTAATTTGCTTCCTCATGCCACACCTGAACAGGTTGAATATTTCAAAACACACGCTCTTAAAAATATCAAGTTGTTGAAGAAGTATTTGAAAAAAGCTACTTCTAGTGGTGAAAAAAGTGGTATTCAGGCTACAATTGCTGAACTATTATGGTACAGTGAAGTGTTTCAATACCATCAGAAACATGGTGGTAGGATTGGACTCTCAACGAAGAAACGATCCTCAAGAGTTCAATGGAAAGATTTAAAATCAGCATTTAATAATCGAATTCGTACTGGTGCTGTGATAAACTTGCTTCATAAAGATGTAAGATCATTTTTACAAGATTGTAAAGCACTCATCACTGTGCGACTAAAGAACATTTTATCTCGCGGAGAAAATGTGAAAGTGAATTGTGTCCTTGCCTGTAAATTTCGTTTAAAGAAGGGTGATGAACTGGAAGAGGAAACATTTCACTACCAAAAATGAAATTATCCTACCAGGAACCGATTTGAATGCTTGGTTTAACGATAATGTGATTGATAATATTATGACAAAACTAGAAGATTTCCAAGATCAAGGTTCTGGTTGGACTAGAAGCGAAATAATGAATATGGTGGTCAACATTAATAACTATGAACCTCTCCAAGGGGGTCGATCTACTTTCATTGAGGTACCAAAGAAAATTCAAGCGAAAAAAGCTGTAGTGAATATACAGAATGATGATGAATTCTGTTTCTTATGGGCAGTGACAGCAGCACTTCATCCAGCGAAAGTCCATGCAAATCGTACGAGTTCATATCCAAATTTTGGAGAAATACTTAAATATGAAGGTCTCAGTTTCCCAATGAAACTTAAAAATATCCCTAAATTTGAAGATCTGAATAGTTTACGAATCAATGTATACGCTCTGGAATCGGAAAATACAGTTTTTCCTGTATATTTAAGTAAAAAGAAATCAGACAGAGACTCTATACATCTATTGATGATAGAAAATGATAGCCATGATTCAGATGAATCAATTTTTCACTTTGCATGGATTCGTAATTTATCTCGTCTAGTGAACAGTCAAATTTCGAAAAACAAAGTATTTACATGGGTATGTGATCGATGCTTGTGTCATTTTAGATATGAACAATCTTTTCAAAATCATAGAGAGGATTGTTTGAATATGAATAAAGTTAGAATGGTTATGCCTGAGGAGAGAAACAAAACGTTAACTTTCAAAAATTTTAAGAATGCTGAAAGAGTGCCATTTGCAGTGTATGCTGATCTTGAGTGCATTATCGATACCTCAGATAATGATAGACATATTCCTCATAGCATTGCTTATTACATGAAATGTACTTTTGATGATTCACTATCTGAATTAAAAATATATCGCGGTCCTGATTGTATCAAGTGGTTTGTTGAGGAAATGAAGATTTTAGCAGAAAAAGTACATGTTTATTTGAAGAACAATTGTACAATGGAGGCGCTTCCACCTATTCAAATTCAATCATTTGAATCAGCATCAATGTGTCATATTTGCAAAAAACCGTTTACAGAAAATGATAAAGTTCGCGATCATTGTCATCTAACAGGTAAATACCGAGGTCCAGCACACAATAGTTGTAATCTCAATTATCAAGATTCTCATTCAATACCCATTGTTTTTCATAATCTCACTGGTTATGATTCTCATTTCTTAATTCGAACTTTAGTTACATCATATGAAGGGATAATAAGCATTCTCCCTCTCAATAAAGAGCGCTACATTTCCTTCACGAAATACATTGAAGGAACTTGTGTAAATCTAAGATTCATTGATTCATTTAGGTTCATGGCTAGTAGTTTAGATAAACTAGCAGAATACTTGGATAATGATAGTAAAACCATAATTAGGAAATATTATCCCGATCAAACTAAATCCAATCTGATATCGAGAAAAGGAGTATTTCCTTATGAATACATTGATAAATGGGAAAAATTAGATGAAAAGAAATTGCCTACCAAGAATGAATTTTATTCTAAACTTACTGATGAGCATTTATCTCATAAGCATTATCAGCATGCTTTAAACGTTTGGACAGAGTTTAATATCGCAATATTAGGCGATTATTCAGATCTTTATCTGCAAACCGATGTACTATTATTAGCAGACATTTTTGAAAATTTTAGATACAATTGTTTGAATACATATGATCTAGACCCTCTTCATTATTATACAGCGCCTGGTCTAGCTTTCGATGCTATGTTGAAATATACTGGGGTTAGTCTTGAGCTTTTCACTGATTCTGAAATGATTTTATTCATTGAAAAGGGTATTCGTGGTGGAGTAGCGCAATGTTCAAATTGATACGCACATGCATACAATCCATTCATGGGATCATCTTTCGATCCATCATTAGACATATCATATTTAATGTATCATGATATAAACAACTTATATGGCGCAGCTATGAGTATGAGTTTACCTAGTCAGTCCTTCGAATGGTTGGATAACATGGAAATAAATTCCATAAATGTTATAGATATTGCCGATGATTCACCAATCGGTTATATTCTTGAAGTGGACCTTGAATATCCTGAGGGGCTACATGAATCACATAAAGATCTTCCTCTTTGTCCTGAACATTTCATTCCTCCAGGAAGTAAAAATACAAAATTAATAACGACTCTTTATGGGAAAGAAAAATATGTCAGCCATTATAGAAATTTGAAGCAGTATGTAGCTCTAGGTTTAAAGGTAAAAAAGATTCATCGTGTATTAAAATTCGCTCAAAGTCCTTGGTTGAAACCCTATATTGATTTAAATACAGTCAAACGACAAAATTCGAAAAATGAATTTGAGAAAAATTTCTCCAAATTAATGAATAATGCCGTGTTCGGTAAAACAATGGAAAATGTTAGAAAACAAAAAGATGTTAAGATTATTACCAAGTGGGAGGGTCGATATGGGGCGAAAGCGTATCTAGCGAAACCAAATTTTCTGCCCTCCGGCCAGAAAGCGTCAACTTCCTGGCCGCTGCGCTAAACGAAGTTTCCGCTTTCTGGCTACGTCGAGCAGAAAAATAGTATACACACCTTGGCCAGTAAATAAGAAAGCCTCAGATCACATGTTTGTCGACCTCGGCTTCGCCTCGACCGACAATTACATGTGATCTGAGACATTCCTTACTTTACTGGCCGAGGTATGTAATATACTATTTCATAGTTGTTTAGTCTTTGATGATGATATGGTAATCATTCAAATGAATCGAACATCAGTCCAATTTAGAAAACTCATTTACACTGGTTTCACAATTTTAGATATTTCAAAAACTTTTGTATATGATTTTCATTATAATTACATCAAATTGAAGTTTGGAGATTCTGCAAAGTTAATGTATACAGACACCGATAGCTTACTATATTATTTTATGGTTCCCAATATCTATGATTGTATTAGAGAAGATATCCATATGTTTGATACATCTGATAATCCAAAGAATAATATTTATGGAATACCTCAAGCGAATAAAAAAGTCTTGGGGTTGATGAAAGATGAAAATAATGGGAAAATAATGACTGAATTTGTAGGTTTACGAGCAAAGACATATGCTTTCAAGGTATTTGGTGATGATGAGGATGAAAAGAAGAAGAAATGTAAAGGGGTTAAAGCTGCTACGCTTCGTAAAATAACGTTCAATGACTATAAAAAGTGTTTGTTTGAGAAAGAAAATGTTGAAAGAAAGCAATATTTGATACAGAGTAAGAAACATGAAGTCCGAACAGTATTACAAAAGAAATTAGCTTTAAGTTGGGAGGATAATAAACGTATACTTCTATCTTACACCACAGATACTTTACCATGGGGATATATCAATAAGCATCGATGAGAGTAGGATTTTCTGAGTGATGTAATTAATTAATCGACTGTTTTAGAATTAAGGAAAAAGAATAAAAAATAAATTTTGAAAACATTTGACGGTCTTAGTGTACATGTTGGACCCATGACCCCAAATCGACCTTTTTGGTGTTATTTTTGATTCTACCGCGTATCTCCACTCTCAGTCATACTGCCAGGACCACGACGTGGACGTGGTGGAGTTGAGGTCCCAAAATTGTTTGTGGGCCAGTGCATGGTTAGTGCCAATGGCCCACAAAGACGAACTATACCTCAAAAGTCGATTTTTTAATATTCCTGACAGTTTTTCTAAGAATTATCTCAACTTACACCAACTCAAAAAATACTTTCCTCCTCCCACCTTCATTGGGCAAAATTAAATTGAAATAAATATGAAATTTGGTGTAGTCGAAGCTGTTGCACTATGTG
The DNA here is from genome assembly GCA_035578325.1 of Coelinius sp. EB29. Taxonomy (NCBI): domain Eukaryota; kingdom Metazoa; phylum Arthropoda; class Insecta; order Hymenoptera; family Braconidae; genus Coelinius; species Coelinius sp. EB29. The sequence goes on along the minus strand of JAOZGT010000020.1, from coordinate 1,355,538 downwards.
AGACCTGAGACACACTGAATCAATACCTGATTTTTTGGCTTTTCCTATTTCTGTTTAGAGCACGTGGCCACAATATTCTCAATTTTTCCTCACTAATGCCTGTCCAGTCCATACATCAACGATGTTGCTTGCGCGCAGCACATTCACCTTGCTTCCTTCACTCATCCACTCAAAAGGCTCAAATCACCAATCAACGACCCTGAATTTTTCTTAAACCATGTTAATAAGTAAATCTTTGATGATATTTAATTAAAAAATTTGGTCAAATTCACTTTTTTAGGTAATAAAGTTAATCAACGATTTGTGGTCCATCTTGTACACTAAGACCCATTTGACTTTGAAATTTTATTTATTTATTTCATTTATGGAGCAAATTATACATCGGTTTTATCAATCCAACTATTATGAGAATCATCGAAGCCTAACCACTTTACATATAATTTATTTCCTCGCTTTTTAATTACCTTCTCAATGAGATAAATATCAGGGTGTTTAACTCTAGCTAATTCTTCCTGATAGAAACTTCCTTCAATCGGATTCTCAAGATAATCCATCAATTCATAAGTAACTGGATCAGTATTTCTTATTTTACTAATTTTGAAAATTTCAGTAGTCCAATTTAGAGTGTAACCTTTTCCGAATACATGTTTATATTTACTGATTCTCACTTTATTACCAACTTTGAATTTGATATTCTTAGTTCTATTGTTTTGAAATTTTCCATAAATGCGGTGGAGAAGAAAATCCTCATTAGAATTATTCACATCCTTCGGTTTCATATGAATTGTTCGATGTTTTGTATCATTGTAAGATGATATGATTTCAGGGAGTATGTCCAACCATACATATGATCCTCGAAGAGAAAATTTTTTCCACATTTTCTCTTTCAATGTACGGTTGAAATGCTCACAAATCGATGCCTTCAAATTACTATAAGTTGAATACATATTAATGTTGAATTTTCTCAGAAGATTTTGGAATTGTTTATTATAACATTCTTTCCCTCGGTCCACATGCAAATGTTGAGGTACTCGACCTTGTTTAAGCACAGATTCCATAGCTTCTGTTACATCTAATGCGCTCTTTGTTTTGATTGGTACAGCCCAAGCAAGTTTGGAAAAAATATCAATAATTGTTAGGAGAAATTTATATCCATGATTTTCTTTCACATACGCAGACATATCAACAAGATCAGCTTGCCAGGTTTCATTGAGACCGCGTATGTCTACATGACGCCTAGGATAATTCCTACGTGCTGGTTTATGGAGTTCCTCGACCACGGCTTCCTTTTCTATTCTGAATGTTTCTTCTTTTCTTTGAATTTTTGGCTTCATTTTTAGTAAGAGGATAAGTTCCTTCTTGAACAACTTCCAAATCTCTTCTGAGACGTTTCACTTCTCTTGGAGGGTTTATAACTTCTTTTTGTGAGTCTATATTGTTCTGATCCTCAATCGATTCACTAGCATCACCTTTACCGGAACGCTTTAATGTCTTCGGTCTGTTAGCTATACCATGAATGAGTTTACGGTTCCGCGTTATGACCTTTTGAATAGAATCAATATGTGATCTGAGAACCTTCAAGGAAATTGCATCATTATCTTCTACAGCATTAGCAATATTGCATAATCGTTTGTTTTTTATATCAAACTGTCCATCTGTTGTAAGTTGAAAACCTACTCCTGGTGGTCCTTGAATATTTCCATGATTGAATTCATCACCTTTTAAATGTCGTCCAAACACATCCACACTCATTTTGCTACTAATACTTGAATGATGTATAACACTCCTAATATATCAATCCAGCTTCTCTCAATTCTTCAATAATTGAGATAATTTCATTATTATGATTATTATTACCAGCAGCTTGAGATGCGTATAACAATCGAAGTTGATCTACCAATTCATTTGGATCATTCCAATATACATAATCCATATTGCGTTTCCTTTTAGCAATCATTTCATTTGGTAATCCTTTCCCTCGTTTTATTGTAAAATTTTCAAATTTTTCTCTATTATGTCTTCTCAAACCTTTATCTGGTTTGTAATATCTCATATCAATATGTGTAGCTTCCACAACATTTGTAAATGCTTTCTTATCTTCATCTGTAATTATCTCCGCATCCGGTGCCGCTTTAAAGAGCAATTCGAGGAGTCCTGAAGTTTGGTCATAGTCATCATCACCAATTAATATTCTTCCTCGCTCGAATGAAATGGGGGTATTACCAATCACTAACCGACCATTCAGCATGCGGACTCCAGCTACACCATCTAATTCTTTAGCCCTCACTGGGTTGGAGAGCAACTGTAAATAGTTTTGCACCAGATCCTGTCCATCCTCTTCTCCAATTACTGAATGATAGTCATCAGCATTATCATCACCATCTATATCTTGGAGTTCTATTGTAGCATCATTTGCCAATGTTATTTCGTCTGTATTTATTTCCCCCGTTTCATCAAAATTTTTCACTCTCGGTGCAATTTGAAGCTGTTTTTCATCATTCCCTCTTTTTCTTTTCTTTAAATTATCAGGACTAGCAGAAAATTCTTGTGATGGTATAGCTATTGGTTTGAGAAATTCATGATTTCTACGTTTTTTTCTCCTAGGAATTTCAGAATCTGAAGTTTGTTCTATAAGTTTCTGTAATGGTGTAACCATTGGTTTGAAAACTTCATTCAACGCTTTTTCTGTGTTGTCCCGTCCTAATTTCATAAGTTTATGTTTTTTGCGAATTGCTTCACTTGCGTGAGCAATCTGCTGCAACATTTTTTTTTCTTTGTTGAGATTACAACTTGACATGATGAAGTTCTAAATGCAACTGTTTAGAAGATCAAGCGCATTATATATTTATAAAACAATCGAAACCTCTTCGATAACGCCCATCATTCAGTTCTCTATCTTTATCTATCACTAAGAAACTATATTTATCAATATTCCAACAAGATGAGCATAGGCTTTTGAATTGATTATAAGTCATATCAGTATTCACATGATCTTCATATATATGCTTCAAATTCATATCATCTTGCTTGAATAATATCAATAAATTTGTATTGTCACGTACAAGATGTTTGGGGATTCGAGTATACGTTTGACAAAGATAAAAGCAATCAACATCTCGATGTCGCCCCATACAGAAGAAAGCTCTCATATTATCTTGCTTTTCACACGCGACATCATCGAAAACAAAGATAGAATTAGGGTGTGCGTCTTCCGGTTTTATTACTTCCTCATGATCATTGAAAGGAAAATATCCGATTGTCTTTGTTGATTCTAAAACTTTCTTCAGGAACTCATATTTTGGTTGATTCAAGGATTTTGAGTATACATATACATTTTCGAATCTCAAACCATTGGGGTGTGTAATGAGAGCTAACAGTGCATTGGTTTTCCCACAATTTGAAGGTCCACAAAAAATAGCACGCACTGTATTTGGTAATAATTAACGATGGCGTTTTTTTCTCAATTTTTCACCATCATCCTGCACCATTTCATCAAAATTTAAAATGGGTAATTTCACTTTCTGTTCTGTAAACTTCATCTTTGATTAGTATTGCTCATGACTTCCACTATCAAACTGAGACGAAAACATATAAATAGAGGGTATTTATACTTTCTACATTCAGTTGAGCAAGAGCAATGAAAGTGAATGGACGTCAAAAAAGTGGTAAAGGATTAATAAACAAGGTCATCAATAAATTACCCATAGAACTCCATATTCCCGGTTATCAGTATTGTGGACCAGGTACAAAGTTATCTAAAAGGTTAGCTCGCGGTGATCCTGGTATCAATCCTTTGGATAAAGCGTGTAAGCAGCACGATATCGCATACTCGAAGAATCGAGAAAATCTTACAGCCAGACACGAAGCTGATAAAATATTGCAAGATAGAGCTTGGGCGCGTGTACTATCGAAAGACGCAGGTTTTGGTGAGAAAGCTGCTGCTTGGGGAGTAGCTAATACCATGAAATCTAAAACAAAGCTTGGAGTAGGATTGCAGAAGAAGAAGGAGAAGAAAGGGAAGAAAGTTGCAAAACGTGGGAAAAGTCTCGTTAAAAGGAAGAAAACATGTGGTTGTGGTGTTGCTCACAAGAAAGTGCCATTGAAACAGATAATCCGTGCAGCAAAACAGTTAATGCGCCCCGGAGATGCAGTCAAATCAGCTCTTCAAGCAGCGCGAGATGCTGTCCAAAAAGCTGGAGGAAAGCGTTTCATAAAATCTCCACGAATTCTACCAGTTCCAGGAAAAATTGGTGAAATCTTACCATTCTTGATTCCTTTATTTGCTGGTCTAAGTGCCACGGGAGCTTTAGCTGGAGGCGCTGCAGGAATTGCAAAGGCAGTAAATGATGCAAGTGCAGCTAAACGGTATCTCGAGGAGAGCAAACGTCATAACCAATCAATGGAAGCAATTGCGATGGGAAAAGGATTGTATTTAAAGCCTTATAAAACAGGATTGGGTCTCCATTTAAAACCAAAAAACTTATAAAGCTACCACACCGAGCCCTCAGTGATGCTGATATTATGAAATTTTCGAAGCTCATGAAAATTCCATATTTCCGAGGCGTATATATGAGGAATGCATTACCCAACAATGGACCTCGAAAGAATGAATCAGCTATAGTTAATTTAGATGATAGAGATGGTCCTGGCACACACTGGGTGGCTTACAGAAAAAGAAATAATGAAATTATCTATTTTGATAGTTTTGGTAATTTACACCCACCTAAAGAATTAATGGATTATTTCGGTGTTGGTAGCATTGTTAAATATAATCATCATAAACATCAAGAGTATGATACAATTATCTGCGGACATCTATGTCTCAAATTTCTGAATGGAGAGCTATAAATACAACTGATATCGGTGTATTGAGTTAGTTTAAAGGTGACAGCCATGGGTGAATCTTTCACATTAACTTTATCAGGGACTTCTTCAATTTTAGAAGCCAATTATTTCCCATCAATCGAATTATCCCCTAATCATCACTATAGTTTGGCTCTAGTTGAGTTATTAACATTCAATACCATTCCAAATATTGATGTAGGGAATAATAAATTTCACTATTTCGATGGTCAGAAAGAACATACAATCACAATTCCATCAGGTAGTTATGAAGTTAATGATATACAAAATTATCTGCAAAAAATTCTACAAGCAAGGGGTGCTTCCATCGACTTAAAACCAAATAATAACACTTTATGTAGTGAAATCAAGTGTGATCAAACAATTAATTTTGAACCATCTGATTCGATTGGTAGATTATTAGGATTTGATAAGAAAATTTTACCCCCCAATAAGAATCATATATCTGATTTACCAGTGAAAATTCTCAAGGTGATTTCTTTGTGTGTGGGGTGTAATATAACTGGTGGTGCTTATGTAAATACAAAGAAGGTACACATCGTTCATGAATTCTTCCCCGCTGTACCACCAGGATATAAGATCGTTGAAGTTCCAAAAAACCTCATTTACCTTCCGATCACTGTGCAAGCAATAGATCATCTACAGCTTAAATTAGTGGATCAAGACGGCGAATTAGTGAACTTTCGAGGAGAAGTAATAACAATACGACTTCATGTAAAACGAACATAATAGGTATTGTGTTTGAAACCAAAGTTGGAAGAAATTATAAAAGCACGTTGTCATCCCAGATAACGAGCAGTCATCAAAGACCTAGCAAACAGTTAACACATCAGAGCATTCAATTCCTAAAAAGTTTGAATTTGAAGCCGAAAGTGCAACGTAATTATAAATAAAATAATAAAGTGTATAATGGAAGGCATACTAAAAATACAAAAATCTATAATTTTCGATGAAGCCGTTTCTCATTATGAGATGCATTCACATCAACCTTTTGCGTCATCAACATTCGGAAATAATGATGAAATTTCAATCACTGTACAACATCAAGATTTATGTTTGTTGCCTAGTAAAAGCCATCTGCATATTTATGGGCGACTAACGAAAGAAGATGGTATAACAGCAGTCGAGAGAACAAGACTTGTTAAAGTAGCTCATCAGTACACATAAAGTCGTTGAGTGTGCAAAAATTAAACAATTTCCAAAAATTATTGTTTTCATTTTTAAATTATTTATAAGAATTATTGAGGTCATCAATATGAAAATTATAACATTTTTCGATTTTTAAGAAAGTAAAAATCAATAAAAAGTAATTTAGTTGACTAGCTTGCAAATATACGTGGCAACGCTGGATGTCAAAATGACAGGCGGGAGTCGAGTGGACTGCACGCCATAACCTCTTTACTCGAGCAGACGTTGCCATGTCGATTTCGGTTCCGGTTTCTCGTCAATTTTCACTGTTTATTGTTAATATCAATAAAACTAAACGGATAAACCTCATGAAACAAGTGTCAATATTTTTTATTATTTTTTGCTTCCGAATGGAAGCTTTGCAATCGGTCGATTTTCACATTTTCTAATTTTGGCTGGAAATGATGTAGAATGGTCCAAAACATAAAAATATGATGTTTTGACAAAAAGTCTGTATGTTCCCCTGTCCACCTGGTGGTCATTTTTTCGTAAATTAAATATTAAAGGGACAAAATTTGTTCCAAAAAATCTGGAATTTTGTCAGTTAGTTGGTATTAGTTATAGCTAGTTCTGTGCCAAATTTCAGCTTGATCGGCCGATTAGTTTCTGAGAAATAGTGAATTGTTTGTAAATCGTTTTTCGCCAATACCACGGAAACGAATCCACCGATCGGCATTTTTTTTTTTCAAAATTTTCGTCTCGATGCCGTCTATCTCATCCACCTAAAATATCTACAATCGTCGCATAAAGTTCGTAAAGGAAATGTAGTCAGTTTCAATGCATTCTGTTTACGAACTTTATGTGACGATTGTATACCGTTGGATGCTAGGTATCTGAGATATGGCTATTTTTCTCTTTTTTACTAGAAATCTTTCTGAACACGCTAATTCTGGAAATAACCGTGCGATTAATTCGAAATTTGGCATGAATGTGTCTCTTATGACTGTAATATTTCATACCAAAAATTAGCTTAATCGACCGTTTAGTTTTGGAGATATTCAACTTTGTATGAAAACCTATTTTATCCGATATCTCGGAAACTATTCGATCGATTAATTTTTTTTTTTTTCAAACTCTTTGTCTCGATGTCTTCTATCTTAATCAATTAAAATATGTACAGTCGTTAGGGCAAACGTTTGAGATATAGCCATTTTTCTGGTTTTGACCAAAAGTCCTTGTAAACACGCTAACTTTCGATAAAATTGATTTATCAACTTGAAATTTGGCATGAAGGTATCTCATATGATGACAATGTTTCCTATTTAAAATCAGCTCAATCGATCGATTAGTTTCAGAGATATTCAACTTTGAATGTAAACATATTTTATCCAATATCTCAAAAACGCCTCGATCGATTTTTTTTTTTTTTCAAAATCTTCCTCTCGATGTCTTCTATCTCAATCAACTAAAATATGTACACTTGTTAGAGCAAATGTTTGAGATATAGCCACATTTCTGGTTTTAACCAAAAGTCCTTGTAAACACGCTAACTTTCGATAAAATTGATATATCAACTTGAAATTTGGCATGAAGGTATCTCATATGATGGCAATGTTTCCTATTTAAAATCAGCTCAATCGATCAGTTAGCACCCTTCGGAAGCCCACCATCAATTGATTGATGGCAAGAAAAAGAACACACGCAGAATGAACAGACTCTACAGTCGCACATCTACAGCCGCATAGCCTCGGCCGCCTGCTTGTTTCACATTTCGAGTGAAAAATTCAGATTTTAATCTTTATTCAGAAAAAAATTATGAATTTTTCCATAAGACGCTGGGTTAAATGTTGATTTTTCAAAATTGATTTTTCGAAAAACTTAAACGGTCATTAAATCGAGCAAAAAATTCCGATTAAAAAATCTAATAACACTTTCAGGCGATTTTTTGTAGTTTTCAAAAATCTTTAAATTTTATTGCACTGATGAGTTACTTTAATAATGCTATCTGTCATTCATTTGAGGAGATACGTTATGAACTTAACGGTGTTGAAATCGATCGTTCGAAAAATGTGGGTTTGACGAGTCTCATGAAAAACTATGTATCACAAAGTCCTAACCAATGGTTTTTGTTGGAAAATGCCGGCTGGCTCAAGAATGATGATATGGAAAGTACTGAGACAATCACAGACGCTGCTGGGTATTTTGATATTTTAATACCATTGAGTTTAATTCTTGGCTTTGCTGAAGATTATCAAAAAATCATCGTGAATGCTAAGCATGAGCTCATCATTACAAGGTCTAAGACAGATGTTAATGCAATCCTTCAAAACCCAATAAGTGCGGCAAATCCTGAGGAGAAATATAAGATCATGCTACAGAAAATTGAATGGCAGATTCCTTATGTTAAAGTGTCTGATGAACGCAAAATAAAACTGCTCAATTTCATTGCAAAAGATGCACCCATTACAATGAGTTTCCGCACTTGGGAGTTGTATGAATACCCACTACTTCCTGCAGCTTCAAAACATGTATGGGTAGTGAAGATATCTAATCAATTGGAAAAACCACGATATGTTATTCTAGGATTCCAAACAGGGCGCAGAAATACTGCAACAGCTAATGCCAGCAACTTTGATCATTGTAAAATCCGTAATGTGAAACTATTTTTAAATTCAGAAAGTTATCCATATGGGAATCTGAATCTTGATATTGATCATAATCAATATTCAACATTGTACAATATGTTTATCAATTTTCAAAATTCTTATTATGGGAAAGAGTTGGAGCCGCTAATGAATAGATCTGAATTCTTGGAAAATTCCCCATTAATTGTTATCGATTGCTCGAAACAGAATGAGTACTTGAAGAGTGGTCCAGTTGATGTTCGAATGGAATTTGAAGCTGCTGTACCTTTCCCACCTGGAACAGCAGCATACTGTCTTATCCTTCATGATCGAATTGTGGAATACAATCCTATTAGTGGTGGAGTTAAGAAGCTAATGTAAACAATGTACAATAAAAAATAAATAAATCTTTCAAATAAACGTTTTATTATTTTTCCATACCCTTACTACAATTATTCTATAATATGTACCAACTATTTAAAACGAGTATTCAATACAGTTTCCCTATGTTGTTCCAATAATATAGGATTCAATGTCTTTGCACATAAATCAATTCGACGTTTAAAACGATCATTGTCTCGACCTATTTCTTCCCATGGACCATTGGTAGGCATAGTTCCAATGCACCATATGATGAACTTGAGGTTCCAATTGGAATTGAACCTTCTTCATTTGTTTTTCTTGTTTATCATTCCCCCTAGTGATATGCTTTAATAATTCCATTTTAATCCAACTCAATGTTAGGTTACACATGGATCTTCTGAAGGGGATCCTGATGAGATAATGAACATCCAAGCAGGTTCAAGCGTACAAACCATAACGACTGTTTTGGAAACCCAAAGAGTCTTAGATAATTTAACAAACATGACAACCCCCGGAGGTTGTATGGAGCTGGACAATCCAGTGACTTTGGAGAATTTGGGCTGCGAAAAGTACTCCCAAACCCATTTGAAGGCAATGAAGAAATAGAATTTAATTCAATATATTCAATATTCAACATTATCTTCAGAACTTCATTGTGAACTGTAATGAGTTAATTAATTACCTCATTTTTGATAATTTTCTATTTATCTAAAAAAAATGGATTATACGAAAGAGTATAGAGGTACCTTTTTCATGAATCTACAAATTTTCCTCAATAAACGTCTTTCGCGTGGCGGGAGCGCGTTTCAGGACCGATTGTCAAGTACCGATAAGAAATAAAGCGAAATTGTTTGAATCAAAAATGTTTGTCATAAAATGATACATCAAATCACTTATTCCACTCTCCGCTCTATCTCCAGTAGTTGATGAGATATTCGCGTTTGTGTGCAAGATAGCAGGGCAAATGAGTCTCCCATTGCACATTCAACCGTCATTATCTCGTTAACTATTAGTGATAGAGACAATAGTCTTATAACTAAATAGATGCATCGTAAAATAAGAAACATTTTTTGTTTCAAACATTTGTTTCTATCTTCATTATTTCGAGAGATATTTTCAACGCAAATCAGACTCTAACTCGTCGTGAGAGCTCAAGTGAACGAACCGCATAGTCAGAGTCGGAATTGCGTTAGAAATATCTCTTGAAATAATGATGATAGCAAAAAATGTTTGAAACAAAAAATGTTTGTCATTTTGTGATGCATCTATTTAGTTATAAGACTATTGTTTCTATCCCTAATAGTTAACGAGATAATGACGGTTGAATGTGCAATGGGAGACTCACTTTCCCCGCTATCTTGCACACAAACACGAATATCTCATTAACTACTGGAGATAGAGCAAAAAGTGTAATAAGTGATTTGATGTATTATTTTATAACAAAGATTTTCGATTAAAACAATTTTGCTCTATGTCTTATCGGTACTTCACAATCGGTCCTGAAACGCGCTCCCGCCGCGCGAAAGTGTTAGCGCGCCGTCTGAGTTGCTTCCACCCACAATACCTTTTTATCCGTGACAGTTAGGAAACCAAGTTATATGATAAAAAATGTGTCTTTTGACGTGAAGAACATTTTTTGTTTAAAACTTTTGTTCCTATCTCTAACCGTTTTTGTAAGAGGGCGCTTTTAACAATAAAATTCCCGCCTCCTAAGATAGAAATAGTAATATGTTCTAATCACTTTGAAAATTGAAAACATTTTGATGATAGAAAGAGTAATTGATCAATGCTCTTGGGTTATGGAAGTCATCAACATCTGTTTCTGTTCTTTTAGCTTCCAAAGACAACCATTGAAACGCCGAATTATATCACGATGCCTAGGGAAAGAGCGGAAGGTATGCGTCGACAAATCATCATCCTCCAGAAAAGGAATCGGCAACTGGAACGAAAATACCGTAATGTCGCTGAGCTAATAAAAGAATTGAAAAAGAAAGGTAATTGTAATGAAGATTTGGAAAGAGTGTTGATGCAGCGTTTCTCCTACTTCAATTTAGAACTCTTTAGAAGCGAAATGAACAATAAAGGTGTTCCTAAAACTCGACGTCGTTACACAGAAAAAATGAAAGAATTTGCGATGACGGTTTATTTTTATAGTCCAAAGGCATATAAATTTCTACGAACAGTTTTACATTCACCCGAAGAATCAGTTCTCCGGAGAATGATTGGAGAAACAAGTTGTGAGCCAGGTTTTTTAGATGGAGTATTCGATTATCTTAAAAATGAAAAAATTTGTTCAGGTTACGTCAGAGATGTAGGACTCATTATTGATGGTATAGCGATAAGGAGTGGTATTGCAATGGATAATAAAGAAAATTCACTTAGAGGATATGTAGATTATGGAACAGCTGCGCGTGAACTTGGTATTCAATTCAAGTCCCACGATATAGCTAAGGAAATGTTAGCCTTTCAAAGAGTCTCTTTCTCCTCGAAATTCAAGATGCCTATCGCTCATTTTTTTATCAATGGTATGACTCAAGCTAAACTTGTCAACGCTGCCATCATCAAACTTTATTAAGTAGGAGTTACAGTACATTCACTCACGTGCGATGGCACTTCGACTAATTTAAGTACTTTGGAAGAGTTAGGCTGTGGCTTAGACCTTCCAGAGCTCACTGCTCAAACAGCAATGAGTTCCGTAAAGGGTGAGATTTCATTTCAATACATTAAGAATCTTCATAATCATCAACAATCCATTGGTTTTAAATATGCGAATAAATTAACAGAGAATCATATCTATTTCAACAATAAAAAAATGAAGGTATGTCTGGCTACCCAAACCATCAGCAGTGGTGTTGCTGATGCAATTGATTTTCTTCGACAATCGAATCATCCACACTTTTGTAATAGCGAAGCTACAGTCGAGTTTATACGTATATTTGATCGATTATTCGACATAATGAACAGTCGAAGTGCCTTCGGCAAACACTATAAGTCTCCTCTCAGAATGTCAAATAAGCATTGGTGGACTGATATATTCCAAGAGTCTGAGGAATATATCCGAAAGTTAGAGCACGGGGGCCAGTTTGTCATTAATACACCAAGAAAAACTTTTGCTCTGGGTTTTATCATTAATATACATAGTTTTCAAGGCCTTGCAACAGATCTCCTCACCAACATAGCCAATCCTCTTCAATATTTCTTGACTTATAAAGTCTCCCAAGACCATATCGAGCTTTATTTTTGTTGCCTCCGATCACGAGGTGGCTGGAATAATAATCCAAGTCTTCTGCAAGCATTATGGTCGATTAGGCGACTCCTATATCGAAATTCAATAAAACCAAGCGATAATGCAAATTGTGAATCGGTCGATTTTGAAAATGTACCAATTTTTGAATTTCGTTCATCGAAATCTAAGGCTGTGAGTGAGAAGGAAGAAGAAAAAACGGTAGAAGAGAAGAAAGACGATGAAATGGTGGAGGAATTGATGAGCACATTGGAGCTTGAAAATTTGTCATTTTATCAAGAAAATGTTCTGTATTACATTGCAGGATTCATTGTCCAAAAATTCATTAAGAAATGCACATGCAGTTACTGCAACGATCTTGTTCTTTCGTCCTTCAATACGGATCATACCTACGGTAGTTTCAATGCTAAACACCCTTCAGCATTTCTAACATTCGTTAACAGAGGGAAATTGTGCATTCCATCTGACGGTGTATTCGAGATCATCAAATTTTGTGAAAGAACGTTCAGGGCTCAGATCACTATGGGTAATTATCATTTGGTGAATTTTAAAAACCAAATGACTTGTGTGGCCTCCAAACATTTTTCACCAATCATATCGAAATTATTTCCGTCTTCCCATCCTGTATTAGAGACATTACATGGGTGTTGTGAACCTCATGAGATGAAAATTATAAAAGCCATCACGACTGATTATACTAGGATAAGATTAAGAAATTATGCTAAAACACAAACACTAGAAGTTTTAGGCTCAAAAACTACTATTCGACAGAAGGTAACCAAAACAATTCTATTTTATAACGTTTGAAAGTTTATATTTAGTTATAAAGTTTGTGCAATAAACTTTATCAAAGTTAATATGATGATACTTGACGTACGAAACATCTGTGATCGATGATATTTTACGAGTTGTTTTGTTCTCGAAGACTTATTATTTTTTAACTATACCTGTTTGTTATCATGACATTATGTACCTAATTAATATAATTTTGATAATTTACGTTATAAGAAACATTGAGATTGAATTATTAGGCTAATTGATTTCTTGAGAAAGCAAAAAGTCATCCTACCCCAGAAGTGGGGGAGCTGTTAGAATGTAGCTTAGTTTTTCGAATGGATCAACCATTGCTCATGTTATGTACAAATGTTCAGGGAACATCCGGCTGTTGTTCTACTATTTAGATTTTTATTATGAATCATATTAATATTTTGGTTAAGGTGTTGGATATTCTTATGCTCATCTTTCTCTTGTATTGCTAATTATAAGAAATCTTGACTGATTGTATCTGTATGAGATAGTTTGCATCCTGTGTATGGTATATTTTCTTTTTTTACACTATGAGGATATATTTTGTTAATAATTGTCTCTATTCTCATTTTGGATTTCGATGGTACTTTCGTGCACTCTTGGAACACACATTTAATGAAAAAAATAAAACCCAAACAGAAACGTTAAATGATAAATTCTTTTTTTTTTCAACATGATTATTTTCCTTTTCCATACACATTGATGCTTGTACTTGTCAACAATTTTTATGACCGTTCTTTTGCATTTTCCAACCAATTTTGAGTTAAGTACCTGCCACAGCTATCTAGTGAAGTATGAATTATTTAGTTAGTCATTATTTATATGTGTTCTTATTAAAATACTCATGTGTATTCTTTTCAGACACTCACAATGAAATTCAACGAATACTTCAACAGCTGGGAGAACTTCAAGATTCCGTCGATGAAAAATGACATGTTGAAAATAAAATTGTAAATTTCCCTATCTTTGAGATGACGATAATCTATGAATTTTGTACATTTTACAATTTTGTGTTGTGGGCTTTTTTTTGAATTGTATATTATTTTTTTGAAATAAATTTACAGTATTCAATTATACTGTCGATATGAACACCGCATCAATAGACGAATGGATAAATTAGAATTAATTATTATAAACATAGAGCAATATTCATGGGATTTGATAAATTTAGTTATAATACTGAACTAGTCCATCACTCTCCTTCATATATTCCCAAGCAGTTACCCTACTCCATTGAGCAGTTAACGTAACTTCTTGAACGGACTGTACGACAAGGACAAGTAGCCTCACAAATTTTTTTCTCTCTCGCACAGAACTCAGAGCTCAGTACACCTTCCAGTATACTTATATTTCAGTGGCTGTAACTCAGCGATTACACTCGAGCGCGCGTAACGCTCGAGAGTGTATATCGCTGAGTCACCGACCGAGCGGCGTACACTTTTTTTCTTTGTGAGTGTATGTAAAACAGCGTGGCGTTCTACCGGGTGAAGTGTAATCGGTGCGACTACACTTCAGTCGGTAGGGCGGCAACGCTGTGTTTACACGCACATGCAATGAAAAAAAAAACATCTGTGCGTAGTGCCACACGTGACAGAAGTGAAACTTCTCTAGGCTTGAAATGTGAAAGGATGATTGTTGTATGAAAATTTCGATATGCAATCCATCAATAATCTTCATTCCTCGCGATTCTCTATTCAGGAAGTGGTGCCTTCGACGCGAAACGTGCATTGTTCTCACTATATGCCGTGAGCGGACGAGTTACTAGAGCCGTGTTGGTGTGCTTCACTCCCCGACGCTTTCCTACTCCACCAACTTTCCTGAAATTGTCCCTCTCTTTGTGACGATCCGCGATATAGTTATCGACTCGCACTAATACCGTGGCTCAAGAAGTTTCACTTCAAAAATAGAGAAAAACTAAGGGTGTGGCCGGTCTACGGAGTATTGTTGGTCGCTCGCAAGCTCGCTCCCGAATTCGGGTACGTTCAAGTCGAAGCGAACCATTGAGGTTCACAACTAAAACTTCCCGGTTCTCATGATTCCATTAGAAAAAAAAAAAAAAAAAAAATTGTTTTTGGAAAAACTGGAAAACTACTGGATCGATTCCAGCCAAAATCTAATCCGCTCTAAGTTAGGTGAAGACGTATCGATCGGAAAAAAAATAGTCAAATTGGACAATCCGTTCACGAGAAATCGTTCGCCAAAATTTTGACCACGTACATACCTAATAATACACACACAGACACACAGACACACACACACACACACACACACACACACACACACACACACACACACACACACACACACACACACACACACACACACACACACACACACGCACACACACACACACACACACACACACACACACACACGCACACACACACACACACACAGACATTTTGTTCAAAACCATCGAAAAACATTGGAAAGACCATGAAGTTAAAAAAATACAGGTGGTCATGAAGGGAGAAGTTGGCTGGTGCATATATAATTATGCCACTCTTTGGCGTCCGTGCTGCAACTGTTGTTCGTGATCCCTGACTCCTAGGATCTTCACCCCCGGAGCCTAATCAATTTTTTATGAATAATCAATCTACCTTCATTTTTTCAACTTCGATTCTGTGTTCAGAAGATACACAGTACATCGATCCAATCTAAGCGTGCAATAAAGTTTCGCGTCATTGAATCATGCTCTTACCGCGAAAGGGCCCAGAGGGCAGTTTCTATCGTTCTTTGATCTCAGCGTTCCCCAGTGCATTCTTGCGAAGGTACACCTTTTGGCAGGTATATCCCCTCCACCCCCCCCCCCCTTTCTTTCTGATATCAATTCCACCTAACAAGCGCAAGTAGAATGTTTTGACTGCACTTGGTATATACCAAGAAAAGAGAAGGAGAAGTGAAAGAGTGGGTGGATGAGTATACTCTCTCATTCCGTTTTATACTCCTTCTGTACACACTCCACCAAGCTGGTCTGAAGCAATGAGCCTATATATCGTGCAGCACATGCGTGCGAAATCGTCTTAATTTATCGCTGAGCAATTACAAGAAGCCATATATCAGCTAGGGCCTCGGCATACGTGTCTTGCTATATTGTGTAGAGTTGGGCGGGTGTTATTCAGCGGTGCGGGGGAGTGAGGATATGAGTGAAAGAAGGATAAAAATTGGCAGATTAGAGGTTCGGATGATAGGTCACCAGGTGCTCGTTGTTTCAAAACTCAAGTTCACTTAGATTTAGCAATGATTACACTCAATGTACTCTCTTCCTCATTCGACAATTCTGTATCTTGGAACAGTTGCAGCATTCAACTGGTGTTGCAGGGATTCTAAATCGCACACTTTCGAAAAGATTGCTGCCCAAGTAGGAAATGCCGATGCTTGGGAAATGGGCCGAGTCTGGCACAGGCCTGGGTTTGCCAAGCCTTGGTGCCCAAGCTTGGTCGAAGGATGGGCCAGGGCTTCGGACCAAGGCTTGAGTATGGCGGGAGGGGCGACCAGCCGACCTTTGGCAAGCGGATCTGGTGGAGCACTGGACCGAGCATTGGCATGCCAGAGTTTGGAAAACAAGACCCGGCCAGTAATGGCCCAGGGCTTGGTCAACGAGCTCCAGCCGATATTACAAGCTTATAAGAGAGGTGGGGAGGGGGAGGGGAGCATAGATTTAAAGCTGAAATCGTAAGAGTAGTTCTAATTAGATAATTATCATGTTTGTTGGTTTGGTAATGAGGATTAAATATTAATCTTTTATTATTTTTGCAGTTATGCTGATGAATTAATAATTAATTAGCGATCCTGATGATAATAGTATTCATGAAGAAGTTAAGTCAATGAATAGAGGAAATATGGATTTCATAAAACTATGGCGCGGAATTCATATGGACGATTCGAATCATCTCTATAAGAATTGCGCGGTGGTCTAGTGGTTAGACCGTAGGATTAGTAATCGTTAGGTTCCGAGTTCGATCCCAGTATAGGTAGAATATTTTAGGTTAACTAATTAGGCTTTTTCAGGGATTAATGCGTTAAGAGTTGATACATGAAAGATAATTAGTAGTGAAAAAGATTTAATTTTTTTTTTTTGATCATTATTTGTAATAATAATAGACAGTCTGGCAGTACTCATGGCGGCCAAGCCTATTTTTTTTCAATTCAGTGACCTATCGGATATAATATGCCCATGAGTGATATCCAATCACTCCGGATTTGACGGTTCATATGGAATTAATTTAATTAAATAAAAATTAATTGACCCTGGGCATCGACTGGGAACAACCCTTGGCCATGGTCTGCAGCCAAGCTTGGCCCACTGTTATCATCCCAGGGCTCAACCAAGTTCGGCGCGGTCTTGGCTCAGGCACGGGCCCCGAAGTCCGGCAGTACGGCTGCCATTCCCGGGCCAAGCTTGGCCCATTGTTAATTTCCTACCTGGGTGGTAATCAGGTCAGAAAGGTTTGTACTTTATTTCGAAGGTATTGAATTTTATGTCGGCGGGAGAGGGGGGTGGGGAACTTTCAGCTTTGCAGACAAATCATTTATATTTTGTATGCATACACGGCGAAAAATTTTTGGTAAAAATTTCCATCTCTTTTAGAAATTTATTAAAATTCAATTTTAAATAATAAAATAAATAATAACATAATAAATAAAATATGATATATAAAAATGAAATTTTATTTTTCGCTTGAGAAATATTGTCCTGATGATAATAAATAATATCCAACTTGTGTTAAATTTTACCTTTCCAGCATAGTAATTTTTGTCTAGATTTCAATAAAAATTCTAGGTTTGGTCAGTCAATTTTACCATTCTGTCTGGATAAAAATTACCCTGACGGTACAATAATTGCTATCCTACCAGTAGGATGATTTTTATCCAGACGAATAGTAAAATTTACTAACCAAACCTAGAATTTTCATTCAACTCTAGACAAAAATTACTGTGCTGGAAGGGTAAAATTTAAAACAACTTGGATATTATTTATTCTCATCGGGACAATATTTCTCAAACGGAAAATGAAATTTAATGTTCATGTATCAAATTTTATTGTTTCAAATTTTGAATTTTACTAATTGCCAATTAGGAAAGGAGAAAAAAATTATGGAAGAACACATTTACCGAACGGAATGGTAATTTTTACTAAAAATTTCTCTTCGTGTATGTAATTATTGGAGGATTGCGCGTACGACTTGTGGAGATTGAGACAAATGGGTTGAGGATGTGCTGTACTTGAAATTTTCCATCTCGTTCGATAATCTACAGTTTTGCATTTACTCGTTTATTAGTAGACTCGCACAAGCAGTCTAAAGATAGTGCACGCTTCGCGCTCCGGCGCTTCCATTTGCCGGATAAATGTCATCATCAATATCGATATCATCATTCATCCGACTTTCAAGATTTATGATCATTTCGATCTTATTTTATCTTATGCATTGATCCATTCCAGTCATGCGGATTCGATGGTAAACGTGGTAACCTTCGGTAGCTCAATTGAAAAGTTATCAAATTGGTAATCGTAAGGTCAACGGTTCAATCTCCGTCTGCGTGGATTATCTGCCTTTTCGGAATTTTCTCTGTGTTCAAAAAAGATTTTCCATTAATTTGAACAATGATAATGTTTGCAATTAAGATTATAACTGCTTCCATCGAAGATCATTTGCTTGAAGCCTAATGTAAATCATTGGCTATTCTAGTATGTTGATATACCAAACAAATCAAATTCTCTTGCCACTCAAAAAGTAATAGCACCTCAATTTTTCGCCACATTTTTCTTCCACTCGGATATGGACTTAATAAAACCTGAAGAAAAAATCATGAATCGATTTTGTGTGAAGGACACCTATGTGAATTTCAACCTCCTGTTTTTTTTTTTTTATAATGGAAAAAGCTACTCTCACGTGGTAGAGAGCATGAATTCAAGAAGCAAAAGCCATCATCCGACCCCGGTCGTGACACGCGACCTTTCGTGACGGATATCTTATATTTTCTGTCCAATTTTTCTCTCTCCTTTCCACCACTCCTATCACCACTACAGCATGAAACAAAATTTCTCACCTAAGCAAAATCTTCGCTCTCGTCTCATATCCACAGTGCTATTTGAATTTTATTTTGCAAATTGCCAAAGAGTATTGTTTGGTATAGTTCCAATTTTCACTTATATATTTTTTTCATTCTACGTGTTTGTTATTCTACGTGTTTGTTATTACGACAAAAGAGTTAGGGCAGAGAGACCAAGATAAAAGGAAGACATATCCAACTGTCATTTACATTTTACGCTGCCTATTCTTATCAGCGTCGTCCCGCTATTGTTACACTGCGGTCTATCATCCACATCACGTTGCTATTAGCTTATTCGAACAACGAAGAAAACAAGCAGCGTGTGGTGCTCCGTATTGTTATTACTGTTGACTGGAAATTCCCGAGTGGAAAATCACGGTCCGAGGCGTTACAAGCCTGATCAGGTATCAGAGTAAGGTCCTGATCCGCGACTGATCGTAGCCTTACCACAATTTCCACATGGGTTCGTTGAAAAATAAATCATTTATTCTGAATTCTTTTGAAGTGAAACTTCTTTAGCGGGGGTAGTGAAATGAAAAATCGTCACGAAAATGGGGACGGAAGTGACGCAATCAACAAGATAGATGTATTGATCCCTCTCTCTCTCCTATTCCCTTTCTTTCATCAGATATTTTTTTCTGCTATTGGGAGTGAATTGCCTGAGCGCGTCACGACTGTTGCTCAACCAAGACGGCCCTGTTTTATCTATCTGACGCGGTCCTGTTTTATCGATCTAGTTTGCAATAAGCGAGGATCTTTCGCGAAGTTTCACTTCAGTTGTGTGGCCCGGGCGCACTCTTTTTTCAATTCTTTTTTTTCTTTTTTATTCTGAATTCTTTCTATGGTTTCAATTAACTTTTCATCACTCTTAAATCCCCAATATTACATTTGAATGAATGAAATGATATACCCATAGGTAGGAACAGGTAAGTAATATAATGCGATACAGAAAAATGATTGAATTGGAAAACCATGATAGAGTGATTTCTTAATATCCAGGATTGTTTCCGAAGCTTTTTATAGACCTTGACTGGATTCTACTGGAAATCAGCGTTACATAGACTATATTCTATTATTCATTCTTTATCTCCTATCTAGATTGTGGAAAGTCGTTGAAAATGAAAAGAGTCAAATCAAAACCAAGACATGTAACTGAAGACTCTGAATATAACTATCTGAACTTGTTACATAGTTCTTGTTACCCCGGTTTGTAACTCCATGTCTTTCCCATGGTACACACGTGAAGGTACAAAACAAAAGGGATGAGGAAGAATAAATAATGTTAGAGGTAAAGAAGGAGACACGTTTCGATGTCAAGTTGACAGGGATAAACGATTTAACATTAAAATTACGTTGCCTGCCTACGTGTCACTATTGCTGGAGGCCCCATTTCTGGGTAATACAGTGGAAAGTAGGAGTGGAAGAAGTGGAGACGAGAGAGGGTTAACGATATGTACCAGAGCGTCGAGTGAGTGGAGATTGAAGAATTATAAAACGAGTAGTGATGGTGTGACCCTTTGCGGGTCGAACCAATAACTTCCCGACCAATACTATCTTCAGTTTAAATTCAACGCAGAAAACCATAAAATATGAGAAATTCATGCCAGTAAGTAAGCAACTGCTGAAATAATTTGCCTAATACCCAATCAGAATCATGAAAGAAAAGAAAAATATTCATTTGCAAAACTCAATTTCTCTAATTTCTAATATATTCAATATTTCTAATCCGTCAAACTTCAGATTAGAAAAAATCATGTGATGATTTTTGAAAAATTGCTATATCTCAGGAACTAATTGACCGATCGAGTAGATGGCAATGAGGGGGAGGGAAGGAACGTTATCTAATCGAATCGATCGAACAAAAAAATTGATAATTTGTTGACATTCAAAAAATTGCTTTTTGTAAATAACTCAATAATACAACAACCGCTGAGATGATTTTGTCCGGATTTCACTCAGTTCCGAGTTACTCAAAGACACAACGATTGCAAAAAAAAAACACTTGAATTCCATTGTTTTCTGCGGAGAAATCGTCGATTTTGTAAAAAAAATTAGTGCGTAGAAACTACCCACGACAGAAGTGAAACTTTCCGAGTTTTGAATGTGAATAGCGCGCGAACCTACTCTACCACCGAGCGAGGAGTATAAAGAGTGGGGCAGACAGCCAGTGCTCTCTCCCTTACTCGCCCCCTCCACCGGAACCCATTCCCCTCTCAGCGTTTCACTATTTTTGTGACCTATGGCGCGCCTAGTTGTCAACTTACCCTACCGGGCCTAAAGAAGTTTCACTTCAAAAACATTTTTCGTCATTTTTTCACAAGTTTTACTGAAATAACTCAAAAAATGCTGAGACGATCATGTTCATAATCTAATCAGGTCGAAGCTACATGAAAACACATCGATTGAGAAAACACACACACACACACACACACACACACACACACACACACACACACACACACACACACACACACACACACACACACACACACACACACACACACACACACACACACACACACACACACACACACACACACACACACACACACACACACACACACACACACACACACACACACACACACACACACACACACACACACACACACACACACACACACACACACACACACACACACACACACACACACACACACACACACACACACACACACACACACACACACACACACACACACACACACACACACACACACACACACACACACACACACACACACACACACACACACACACACACACACACACACACAAACATCTCTCCCAAAATGTCATGGGACGTTTCTAGGGGTTATGAAACGTGGAGATCAGCTGAAATTTTCACTTTTGATTTTCCGACCCATTACAATAACTTCCCTCTAGGATCGGGAAGTTAATAAAAATTCAACCGAAACTTCATTCCTTGATCTCAGCTGAGAAGCCAGATGCTTGCAGGTTCGTATCTGGATCGATATCATATTTCCATGTAGCCTGTAAAGCTCCTCGAATTCACTAAAATGTACAAGAACATCCAGGTGATACGTTAACGGTGTTGCAACATCAGGTGACATAGAGGTCAAAATAGAGGTGTATCTCAATGATACCACTTATGAGCCAAAATTTCAGGTTCAGTAGGAAAACTAAATCTATCACACACAGACATACAGACATTTTCATTATTTCTCCATGTTTCATAACATTCTAGATCATTTCCAAACAGAATTAGGAAAAGTAAAAATCCGACAAATACAATGCATCCATCCCGAAGCAAAAAAGAAGGGAAGAAGGGAAAAAAATAAGCAGAGACGTACCCCAAACGACCACGCAGTTTCGCACGAACGAGTTACAATTGAAGGCTGAAAACGGAGCGACTTCAACCATTGTTAATTTTTTTTTATACGTATCTGAGCGTGGACCGAGTTAATGACTACTGTCAGCTCAGAAGCATTCATCCCTTCCTCGTCATTCCTTGTTCCCCGATTTTCCCTGCCATCAATTTGCCACGTCTATAAAACACCAATTCCGATTTTACTGGAGGGAATGGAATATGCTTTTGAATATACGAGGTGAAGCATAGCGAGCCTCGTAAGAGAACAAGTGATGCCATCTGTGAGGACTGCCGTAAAACTCCTCACCAGGTTCGTAGAATTTCTTCTCACCGTCTTGAACAAGATGAATTGAGAGATGAGTATGGAAAAGTTAAAAACAACTTTCTTCCTGGCCTTGCATCACGTTTGTCATTAATGTAAAAGTTCTAAAATTGGTTCAATTTTTGAGCGCCCGTTGAGAGAAATAACATGAAACTTTAAAATGACCACGTGTTTGAGTCACACACGCAGTTATAACTTCGATTCTTCCTTGATCCCATCGGCGAGTGTCGAACCCTCTGCAGTGTAAAAACAAGAGGAAAGGAAAAAAAACCTTCAGTGGATCACTTACACTACTCACATCCCATTTGTCTTGTCGTATAGTTTATCGATGAAACAAGCGAGCGTCTCCCATAGTTGCGACCGTCTTTACCACTTTAACCGAGACTATTCTCTGATAAAACTTAAAAACCACTTTAAAATTTCTCTCTCCTTTCCAAAGCTGTGCCTATGGTTTTTTTTCCTCACTCGCTCTGAATATTATCGTGATGTGTATTGTTCAGTCGGGAATGGGAGGGTGGTGTGGAATTTAAGAGAACGTAAAATTTATCGGAAAATAATGGAACGAGAAGAGATCAAGGACGAGAAGATAGACGTGCAAGAAAGACGGAGATATGATGGTGTGAAAATGTTGAAAGTGTTCTGGTCTGACTGGCTTTAATATCCTACATCTATCGGTTCTCCTTTGAAGTTTCTAAATTGACCGTCGGTCTCGTCTAGGCCATTGCTGCACAAAAAATATTTTCCACCCGCCATCTCTTCATCTTCGCTCCTTTTACTTCTTCCTGATTCGCGTGAACTCCCTCTTTACCTTGACACTCTGCTGACGTTGTGTGTTTCTTGAATTAAAAATAATGATCAGAATATTGCTAAGAAAAAGTGATAATCTTCTGCAGATGAAACATGCCAAGTGACACTCGTGTCATCTGAGTGTAGAGTCTTCTCGTTAACTAATGATAAAGAAGTGAAGGAGAAAAGGTTTTTTTATTGGAGGGGCGGCGGGGGGGGGTATGAAAGAAACGTGGAGAAGGCTGAGACAGTGGTGAGAATGAGGGCTGCCGTCGTTACTTCGCATTTCTGGAATCTAGGTAGAGACGAGGCTGTAATTAATGACTTGAGACGTTCTGGAGCACGTGCGGGAAAGTTTCAACGATATTACACGTTCAAGTGAGCTACCGGAGGTTGAGACAAAGCGCAAGTGAGATGTATGGAAAAAAGTGGGGGGTTTACCTGGGCAAGGACCTCGGAACTGTGTTTGTTTCTACATCCGCATTTATTTAACGATGTCACTTGCCCCGAGAACTTAATATAACTATTATTCTCGATGTCTTTTTGTTTTTACCCAGGTTGTTTTCTCTTCCCTTCTCCCCTTCTTCTCTTTGAAAGCATAACCGACTGAGGATCTCTGAGTACGTTGTAAGAGTGGGGGTTTGTTTCCCTCGTTTTTATAATCTTCATTATTTTTACTTAACGAGACACTCGGATCTACTATGGCGATTTCCCTGCCTCACGGGTTACATCTGCCAATTATTTTTTTCCTTCGTGTGCTATCCCTAAGCCATTATCTTTACTATTTAGATCCTGGAATGAGGAAATTGAATAGCAAGAATGAAGCAGCAAATGAGAGTTTGGAAAACTTCCTTCGATTTAATTCTATTTTACGTTGTCATTATTATAAAGAACTAGAGGTCCCGCCGGTCTACGCAGTATTGTTGGTCGCCCGCAAGTTCGTCTCGAATTTGGATGCATTAAATTGGGAGTGAACCATTTAGGTTCACAACAAAACTTCCCGATTCCCATCACCCCATACATATATATATATATACATATATATTAAAAAAAAACAAGTAGGCTTATCATCCATGCGGCTGGTGTTAAGCATTGAAAGAAAAGCGTTATATACTATTATTAGTATTTGATTATTATAAATATTATATCATGTTCCTCTTTCTTTCCTACTAATTCGATTGGCAGTAAGCTTCCCGACCCACAAGAAAACTCCTCCTTAAATCGTCTTGGGAACCAAAAAAATTAGTTGAAAATTTTGGGGGTGTTATTGCCCTTCCCGCTCATTTCCAATTGAGAATCCTAGGAATTGCTGCATCTCAGGAACAAATAGACAGATTAACCTGAAATTTTACAAAGGTGTTTGAAGTAAGGGTATTAACTACTAGCCTAAATTTCAGAACTTCAGCCCAAACTCAAATGGCATTAGAGAGCGTCAGAGCGAGTTTTACAGGTGTAAATAGAAAAACGCCAATATCTCGAAAACTTTCAATGGGAGATATACATATTTTGATTGAACTAGATAGAAAACATCGTGACGAACATTTTAAAGAAAGAAAAATTGTATTCGGTCCCATAGTTTTCGAGATATTCAACAAAGTAGTTTTACACTCAAAGTCGAATATTTCCGGAACTACTGGTCCGATTGCGCCCATACAAAACAGCAACCTTCATAATCATAAGGCTTAGAGTCATACCAAGTTATAACTTTTTACCTCTAATATTTCTCAAGTTTTAAAGCTTACAAGGATTTTAAGCAGAAAACAGAAAAGGCGCAATACCTATGTTAATTCTAAATTACCAAAACAAATTGTATCATTGAAAAAGATAGATATTTTCATGACGAATATTTTGAAAAGAAAAAATCGATACCCCGTATCATTCTCGAGATATTGAAGAAAAAGAATCTCTTGTAAAACGGCTATATCTCAGGAAGTAATGGACCCATCAAGCTGAATTTTGCACAGACTTGCACCTAACTAATATCCATCAATGGCCAGAATGTCAAATTTCAAGCGATAACTTTTGCTCTTTCCGTGGAATAATCCTGAAAAAAAATCGTCACATGAAGGCATTTGCAGACCCACACATACAGACATTTTCTAAAAACATCATATGTTAACGTTTCATAACATTCTCCATCATATCCAACCGAAAGTAGAAAACGTTAAAAAATGGCTGTCGCAATACTTTAAAATCATCGAAAAATATTAGAAGACTTTGAAACGTGGAGATACAATGAAAAATCGAATTTTTACTTTCGGGGTTATTACAATAACTTTCTCAGCCGGGGAAGTTAATTATGAATACTTTTAAAAAATGATTCTCCACAAATTTACTCTGGAGTTCATTCATTTTTTCATAATGACCGAGATAGTATCCAGTTCATTTTCTCATCCTAAACTGAAACCTTCGACTGAAGAGTTATGGTTTGTTGTCTGCCCAACCTTCTTAAGGAGAGATCAGTGACGAATCAATTCAGGAATCGTAATAATCAAAAATCTAATTCATAAACTTTACAGATTAGATTCGCATTATTCAGTCCCGTTGGGTCTGGTGCTCGTCTGATACACAGGCGAGAGCAGTTCAAAACCAGGACTGGTGACTATTGATTTTTTTTCAAAAGCCACTCTAGAACGCCATCTAAAAGTATAATTCAAGTCAGTCGCTAAGAGACAAAAGTGTTTTTGGAATGATTTTTTTCCACAATTCCTGAAATTTCTATCATATTCTCTATGAAGGAAGGAAATTAATTATGAAGGATAATGAATTAGATACCACTTGTTTTTCACCTTGTCACTGCTTCGTTAATGGCAATCACGGAATAGGCATAAAAGGATACTGATATGGCGATAATCACGAATTGTATTAACCTCTCGACAATAGCTGCATTGACGAACCTCAGTGCGGACAATGTTTTGCCCATGGTGTTGCTTCGTTAGAGCGCATACCTACGACTCAATGGTTAAATGAATTTGCTAGGAGTTTACGAGCGAAAAGGTAGCGAGTATAACAAGGAGATACCTCAACTATGTATATTTGTTGCGATGCAATGCAATCCCGTGGGTGTAAACAAGAGAGAGTATGAATGAGGATGCTGGTAGAGGGACGGAATGGGTTTTGACACGATGAGAATTCGACGTTGAAATTAATCTCCCCTTTGAACGGAACTGAAATGGAGAACAATGGTGATCGAACCTACGACTCCATCGATCCTAAGATAGGAAATTTCAGGTTATGTAATTATGAATTCCTTGTTTTCACTTACCCATGGAATTCTAACTCATTGGGCAATGGTGTCCTATTGTTGAGTCAAAAGCATTTGATGCACTAAGGTCACAGAGACAACGAAGATCTAATCACGTAGAACAGAATTTTTCCTTGAAATGGAATTATTTTCTAGTACTGCGAAATGGGTATGACCAGGTACGACACTGTTGAACTTGGAACCAGTTTTATTATCCTTTAATAATTCGACCACTGTATACGCCTGTGTCGTATCTCTCTACTCACACACAATTAAGGAATGGGCATACATAACCGTGTACATATACGTTAATCAGCGCCATCTATTTGAGGAACAAATGTTAAAACTGAATTACAAGCCGTGTATGCATACAACACATGCAGAGCAATACCTACACATATGAGAGATGCGACACAGGCGTATATCTTTCGGGTTTCACACTTCTCATTTTTCCCCATTCCTCCCCCTTCCCCCCTTGACTGTCTCAACCTCACGCTGGAATCGCCGTGTTGTTGCGGCGACCTGAGGGCGAGGTCGTACTAGAGGAAAGTCGCCGCAACGGTACCGCAATACTCAGCTTCCACTAGGGCCGTAGCATTTCGATTTCAAATACGCTCTCCCTCCTTTCCAAATGGCGGAACACCGTTTTTTCGTCCACCATAAGTATTCCCTCGTGGTCACCACTCCACTCAGTGACTATGCTCAGCGCATGTCAACTTTCTAGGGCTCAGCTTGCATATCATACTTGTGCAATGAAGCTGTGAAATGGGCTTGGATTAATCATGTTTATCCTTCAATTAACTTAAGATCGTAGAAGACTACTCACGTTTCTCCTATAATCTATAATAAGTCATTCTTTGGTTCATTCATCTCATTTCTATTACTCATTTTCCCACGCCCCCCCCCCCCCACAATCTGACTCTTAACGTATTCTTCTTCGGCCAATAGTAGTAAGAGGCCGAGATTGGCGAGGGTTTTCCAGGAATTCCCCCTCCCCCCTTCCGGTCTGTTGTCCAGATGTTCGAGCGTCTTTTAGGCCCCCCTCCCCCCTGCCGGTCTATTGTCCAGGTGGTCGAGCGTGTTTTAGGGACCCCCCCCCCCCCCCGGGGTGACGAAGGCCCACGATATGCTCAGGGATCTAAAGGGGGGTGGTGGGTGGTGAAAGGGTTAAAGGCTAGAGTGGGAGAAAGGGTTAAATGCTAGAGTAAGGGGAAAGGGTTAAATGCTAGAGTGGGGGGAAAGGGTTAAATGCTAGAGTAAGGGGAAAGGGTTAAATGCTAGAGTGGGGGGAAAGGGCTCAAATACAACAATCTTTAATAATGAATAGATGGTGGATGGGTGATGGGTGGTGGGGTAGTGAGTGGCGGGGCAGGGGGTGGCGGATTAAAATTGGGCGACGGGTGGAAAGTGGGTGGTCGTTTGGAATTGAACGACGGATGGAAAGTGGATGGTGGGTGGGAATTGGATGGCAGGAGGCAAGCGGATGGTGGGTGCGAAGTGGGTGGTGCGGAGAGTACGTGCAAGCAACCCTCGATGTACCGATATTTTTGGCATGGACCTCTCAGAGCGAAAGAAGGACACAAGATGCTGAATGCCGGATCCGTCCTTTGAAGTGGGTGGACGAATGGAGATGATTTCGGAATTACGCGGAATTGTTGTTGTAACAAATGGAATGAATGGACACATGAGGACGACTTCTGTTAAAAATTGTCGCCAGATTCACCTAAAAGAAAAGAGTAATAAATAAGATACACTGGAATAAAACTTGACGTTTATGGCCGGAAGCCCTACCGAACAGTTTCGGCCGCCTCAATAACCCTCCAAGTTTTTTTTTGAGGGAGGATACCACCCGAAACCTCTCTCATTTCTAAGGACGCCCATCGTGCTGAAAAAATGTTCAGGGTTGAAATAAATAACACAAAAAAACAATTTTTTTTTTCTTTGACAAACCATATTTTTTCGTGTATTTGAGAAATATTTTTTTTTCGATACAATCAAATGTTATTTCAATTTTTAACAAATGGTCTGTAGAAATCAGGCATACGGTGACTACCACCCGCCATTAGATCTAAGTCTTCATAACAGAAATGGAATAATTCACCAAACACTTGATATAAATATCCCGAATTTCCATGAGGCACTGCACGATGTAACTCTGTACGGGCCCGCTGGTAAATCTCTTCAAAATCGGAAAGTATGTAATTGTGAAGATCACGAGTGGCAGGCATCCTGTTGTACTCCATGTGACCCATCACAACATTTGTAATGGCTTTAATGAGGGCCTCTTTGTATTCAGCGAGAGGCAGTGTATCCAACAAGTCTAACCAATTGTTGACCCATACAGCTTTGTCTTTCAAGATAGAGATGCTAGCTCCTTGCATATAGATGGGGTGTTTTATACGAGAATGTATAAAAGCCACAGTTAGTTGATCATAACACTGTGTAAATTTCACTTGTAAATCCCCATAGCACTTTGGAGAAAATGTGTTATTCAGCTGTGGTAGGTTCTTCTCTGGGTCAAAGTAGCCGAAAATGGTATCCAGATCCTCGTAAATAAACCGCCATTCTTCCCGTGAAAAAGGAAGTATATAACGGGCTGGCCGGACCGACTCAAATTGCACCACCGGAACAAATTTACAGAAATCGTTTAGTTGCACTCCAACACGTAGCTGTTTCGTTCCCGATTTATTTAGAGGAACAACTTGCGACAAGAACACATGTGGTTCATGGTTAGCACAACCCTTTGTAGCGGTGTTTTCCATGTTCACGAGAGCAGTTAAGCGGTGGTGGATAGATTGATTGAAGCACCCCGCGGTGCGGCACGTTATATAGCACGGCGTCTCGGAGTGGGGGGTCACGCGCGTGCCCCCACCAGTCTCATATCCAGTTCACACATCATCACACGATACCCCCCACCCGTTTTATTTACCCCTACCCGTCTTTTTTACGTCGGTGTATATTACACGTACTATCCCCACCCGTTTTATTTACTCCCACCCATCTTTTTACATATATATATATATCGCGCC
Organism: Coelinius sp. EB29; assembly: GCA_035578325.1. Taxonomy (NCBI): domain Eukaryota; kingdom Metazoa; phylum Arthropoda; class Insecta; order Hymenoptera; family Braconidae; genus Coelinius; species Coelinius sp. EB29. The sequence continues at coordinate 1,325,743 of JAOZGT010000020.1, read as the reverse complement.
AGCAGTGTTTTATACATTCAGTTCTAGTTTTTTGGAATCAACAGTGAAAAAAATTGTGGAAAAGTGAAAAAAAAAATTTAGAAGAGTGAAAATGCAGTACAATGTGGAGCGATATTTCGACGAATTTATTCAAGTTGATCAATTACCACGTAATATCAGGCTACCTCATCGTGCCAAGTGGTACTGGAGAGTGAGGATTCTTGTTAATAGAAACTCTTGCAACTTTGATGAATCTGATTTTCAAGAATGGAAGGAAATGGACTCAGAGCTTTGGAGAAAAGAATGGAGCATTATCGACTGGTCGAGTAGAAGATGTTCATGCATCGGTTCCGGGGGCCCTAAGCCAGATACACACGTGAAGTGGCAAACCCGTCGTTCAGACTATGATTCCGTATACAACGAAATGGAGACGGATATAACTTACTACGTATGTTGCAACGACGATTCAGACAAATCCAATGAAGACATATTGAAAAATTTTGGAATGCAGTTCAATCCTCCCAGACTAAAGAGCATAGCCACAGCTAGTTTGTTAAATGAACGGCGATTTGCAAAAAATAAGAACACTTTACAGCTTGTAAAAAAGGCAATATCATACGATCAAGATACATTATTGTATAAACTAACTATGAATCGTGGGTCGAAGAAGGTTCTTATTAAAAAAGTAATGCTGAGAGATGCATTTGTGGGCGAAACATTTTTCCGATTTACAGACAGTACAGAAGAAGAATTTTATCATCCAGCGGGGGAAGAGACCTTGCTCTTTCAACAAGAGCCAGTAGAGTTCTTTAGCCGTCGATAAATAGGTGCCATGATCTAGCCACATTATTATTATATCAAGCTCGGAATTAATCTATTAGTTATAAGATTAGCATTAAAAATTTGAGAAATTTCGTCGCAACGATGGTTGCAAGGGAGGGTACAGTGGGCTTCCCGGAGAGAGACGCCCAATAAGGAAATCGGAGCTATGTAAAACAATAGTCCAAAATGCAATTGGGACTTCAATTCAGACGTGGCATATGATCCAAACACAGGCAGGGTAGGTGGTTTTTTTTTCATCAATTTAAAGTGTTTACATTTTTTTTTCAATTCCTGGCAGGTATAGGGTCGCGTATTTTTTTTCTTCTTCAAGAGTATCCGTTTTTTTCTAATGAGTGTTCACGTTTTTTTCTAATTCAAGTGTTTGTCACCGCGTTTGTGTGTTCGGTTTTCTTCCTGAATCTTTCTTTGAGTGTTTTTTTTTGTATCGATAATTTTTCCTGCTTCGGTTTTGCTCAGTTTTTTTTCGGTTTTAGAATATTTCCTTTCGGTTTTCGTTTATTTTTTTTCCAGTTTCCATCTCTCTTCCATTTGATTTACATGTAATTTTGATTTGGTTTTAAACTTTTTTAACCCCCGTTTTTAGATATTTTTTTTTGATTTTCGTTTAATTTTTTCCCCGTTTTTCCATTGTTTTTCCGTGAAAAAAAATTGTTTAATCATTTTTTTTATTGTGCGAGAAAAGTTTCTCTCCCGTCAGAATTTTTTCTTTTTTTCGGTTGTTGCTATTAGCATTTTTATCTTTTCTTTCCTACCATGTCATATTATTACGTTCGTATTTTCCTAATTTTCTACGTTTTTTATAACATTTTCAGAAGGAATGAGATGAAGCTCTGAGTGGGAGGACCTGAGTAGCCTCTTCAGCAAACCCCTCTTCATGAAGACTGTACCCTGGAAGGTTGGGATCTTATATAATGGGAATAATTTGAATGTCAAACCCACAATTCATCGTCTCATTCTCAAAGAAGAAAACATCAATCACAAAATAACAAAATATGTATTCTTTTTAGTCACTTAGTTTCATAAATAAACCAGAATTATTAGTATTAAAGTATTAGAATTCTTTCCTTTTTGCTTCCGGACGGAAGCTTTGTTTTTACAAGATTTTGGCATTCTCCAATTTTATGTGGAAATGATGTAGAATATTATGAAATGTTAAGATATGATGATTTTAGAAAATGTCCGTATGTATGTGCAGATTTTTCATTTTTATTTTTTTATTTTTTTTTTTAATTGGGGATAATAAAACGGCAAAAGTATTGGAAAAAAGTATGAATTTTTTACACATAATTGGTATCTCTTGTGGTGAGCTCCAGGCAAAGTTTCAACTCGATCGACAGATTAGTTCTCGAGATATCGTCATTTATTGGAAAATCGTTTTTCTTCAATATCCCGTGAACGATTCAACCAATCAATGTTTTTTTAAAATATTCAGCATAAAAATATCTATCGATTTGAATAAAAATATTCATTCCGACCTTTGAGAAGTTACATAGTTATGGTCTTTTTTTCTATTTTTTTGCTAGAATCCTTGTGTGCTTGATAACTTAAAAAAATTTTGAGATAAAAAGTTCAAATTTGGCTCGATTGTTGGTCTTACAGAAATGAAAGTTGCTATTTTGGATGGGCGGAATCGACCGATTACGTTTGGAGACATTGAATTTTAGGTGTAAAACTAGTTTCTTCGATATTGTAGAAAATATTTGACCGATTGGTTTTTTTTTTGAAAATATTTGTCACGATGGCTTCTATCTAATACGACCAAAATATGTATACCGCTCCATTGAAAGTTATCGAGATATTGTCGATTTTCTATTTTTATTCTCGAAAGTCACTCTTACGAGCTATAATACGACTAAGAGTTGGCACCTAAACCTGAAATTTGGGCTCATAGCTGGTATAGTCAAGTTACAATGCCGTGTAAAATTTGAAGTCAATATGTCCATTAGGTTCTAAGATACAGCCAATTATTATTTTTCTTTCCTCTTCAAAGAGGATGGAAGTAGGTATTAAATGCAAAATTTCAGCAAAATTTCAATTGATTTAGATTTTTCTTCAGGATTAATTGAAATGTAATTCATAAATTTATCTAATTTTTCAAAATTTTCGTTGAATACGATGGAACAGCTCACGGAGTAAATAATTATTATTCTATTCTATTTCCCTTTCAAATGGGATGAAAATGGGCGCAAGTAGGAAATTTCAGCAGAACTCAACCATTTTGGATTTTCTTTCAACACTGATTGAAGAGTAATTCATAAATTTATTTCATTGATTTTCTGTATTTCAGTGGGTTTTCCCTTGAGGAAATGTAATTCATAAAGTTTCTACATTTTTTTCTGGGCAGAATCGATTTTAGATCCGTCAGGAAGCTAACTACCAATGAAATTGTTGGTAGAAAAAAAAGCATAATATAATACCGCATTTCTTTGACCGCTTAATACCAGCCGCATGGCAGTGACCGCCTACTTGTTCATATTTTTTAAATCAAAAACTCCAATTTATTTCTTCTACAATTCTTAACCTTTACACTGCCCCCCTTCGAAAACGCACGCTAACTGTAGCGCGCGGTCTATAAGACCGCTATACCATTTGTGGTTTTATTTTCTAACATTTTCATTAACAAATGTCTTATTTTTAATGTTTGCGATATCAAGAGGAATATTTAATATAATTTCATGTAGTTTTTGTTAATTAATTGCAATTTTTCATTCTCCAAATAATTATTTTACCCTAAATTGAATTTCTCGCTGGACGGGGTGAACCTTAAATAGAATGCTCATCGAGAAACTAATTGCTGGGCTTAATGTTATTAAATCATTGGGAAATGAGTTAATAATAATATTAATGATAAATATAAGTGTAAAAAAAAAATTCCATAATTTATCATGCATTGAATAGACTTATACTAACTGTAGAGGCCGGTCTGAGAGACTGCAACTTTCCCACTTTCGGGTATTTTTATCGATTTATCGATGGGTAAAAAATCAAAAACACCTGAAATCGATTGAAACCGATGAAATATAAAGATACTAGGAGTTTGAAATTTTTTTCTTCAATTTATAAATAGTTATGTACTATAGAAGTTTTGATAGCGGTCCCACAGACCGGGGGTTCCGTGTAAAGGTTAAAGAGAAAAGAATACAAAATTTAATCAATTTATTTTTCAAGGAAAAAAATTACATCGAGTAAAAAAATTAAAATCTATGTTTAAATTCTGTACTTAAATTCTGCACTTCGATGATAGAATTACATTTGAAGAAAAAAATCTTACTATTAATCGTTTCTCACATCATGCATCATTTCTTGAATCTGTAAAGGAGTGTTGTCGTCCCCTCATTATGGCAACGTTTTGGGCCAATCGCACGGATAATTTTAGTCTCTTGTTTCGTTATGACGTCATGGTACACGGTACAGCACGCTATTATGACAATAGAGCCAGTGGAAGGTAGATGGGCGCACCCCCTACCGTGCAGAAAGTCACACCGTTTTTTACCAATATGTATATATAATTTGATTTCTCTCAGTTTATATTCAAACGAAAACATGGATACGAGGTGGAAGCATCCCTTCACTGCCATGGTCTGTGGGCCAACAGGCTGCGGAAAGACGTTCTTTGTTAAAAGATTTTTGAAAGAAATCAAAGAGATGTGCGACACACCGATTGACAAAGTTATTTTTTATTACGCCGAGTGGCAACCAGGATATTCTGATTACGATAAAAATTTTGTTGAATTTCGCGAAGGATTGCCAAAATCAAATGATTTCGATGATAATAAGCCAAAACTGGTTGTAGTGGATGACTTGATGCGCGAATCGTCGAACGGTTCAATAGTTGATTTATTCACAAAAGGCAGTCACCATAAAAATCTGAGTGTCATGTTTATATCTCAAAATTTATTCCATCAAGGGAAGGGTCAACGAGATATTTCATTAAATACAAATTACATTGTTGTATTCAAAAATCCCCGTGACCGTGCACAGATTGCACATTTGGCTCGTCAAATATTCCCCGAGGATCCAAAATTTCTACAAGAGGCATATTTTGATGCTACATCACAGCCGCATGGATATCTATTGTTTGATTTAAAACAGACAACACCTGAAAACTGTAGATTTCGTACAAGTGTATTTCCTAGCGACCCCTATCACTATGTTTATGTGCCACGAAAGGCTTACAATATAAAAGGAGGAGACTCATCACAGCGTGTACCAGTCGTGCGTATGTAATGGCTAAGACAAGTCGTTCAAGGAGCGGCTCTGTTCGCAAGTCGATTGGGGCGAAGAATACAGCCTTGTTGCATGCCCTTGTGCACGCACCCCCAAGAACACGCCAAGCACTGATAAAACACGCTAATAAAGATTTGATTCGTTGTATTTGTGAGTGTGCTTTGAATTTATTGCACGGAAATATTCCTTTGAGAGATTGTGAAAAATCGAAATTGTGTAAACATAAAAAAATTTTGAGAAAATTGGCCGATAGAAAACAGAGTTTATCCAGCAAGAAGAAAATTCTCAATCAGAAAGGGGGAGCCTTTTTACCTATGCTGCTGGGTCCTCTCATTAGTGCTCTTATTTCAACAATTGCGAACTAATAATGGAACATGCGAGAAAAATGATACTTGTGCCTGAGGAAAGTGTGGATAAATTAAAGAATTCTTCACATGGAAATGCACACAATGTGCACAATGTTTTAACTGAATTGGCAAAAGAAATTCAACCATCAGCTCAAACTCCTGGTACTACTGAAAGTCGTTTAGATGCTCAATTACTGGAAATTTTAAATTCTAAAACACCTAAAGACGACCATGAAAAGTGGAAATTGTATAATGATGTTTTGAGGCGATATTTATTTTACACCGGACGGAACAAGGCTCATTCCTTACCGCCACAAGAGGTCAACGATACACCCCAAGGGGACCGGTACGCCCCAGAAGCCATTGTAGCTACAATACCTGTGACGTTCAAAAGAAAAGCCACGGGTATTCTTCGATATATTGATACAGCTGATACAGGGAAAAGGTTAAAGTGGGACGCACAAGGGCAGGTGACATTGGATGGTCGATTACTTACTGGAGTGAATATTGTCGATCTCATACAAGACGTCGTTCGATCACGTAAAAATTATAACGCTAAAGGTTGGGAACGTTTTGCAGCATACTTACATAGCATAAATACACCTCAAGAGTTTTTGCGTAATCCTAAATTTCAACGCCAACTGATAAACTCACCGGCGAATCAGAGTCATCGCGTAGAACCTGAGATTTCAGACGACGACAGTTCTATAGATGGTGACCTGCCACCACCACTGGGATCATCACAGTCTTACGCTGAAGGAGAAATTAGGCGCCATATGTTAACACCCAATAGATCTGTCGCTGATTTTAGGAGGAGGGGACAGAAACTCAAATTTAGGGAATCAAGGCCCAACCATAGTCCTTACGAAAAGAGAAAATCTCTTAATCTATCGTCATGGCTTCACTTTTAGAAGAAGAGAAATTATCGAAAACATATTTTGATCCTGTAGAACCTGTGGCATATACAGGTGCTCGAAATATTTTATCAAAATACAAAAAAGTAATATCAGAGAAAAAAATAAAAAATTGGCTGAATGCACAAAACACATACACTCTTCATGAACCTATTAGACGAAAATTTCCACGTTTACATTATACAGTGAACAATATTGATGATTTATGGGAGGCAGACTTGGTGGAGTTGAGATCATTGAAGACATATAACAATGGAATCTCTTATTTGCTTGTGGTTATAGACGTCCTTAGTAAGTTTGCCTGGGTCGAACCCATAAAGGACAAGTCAGCGCCTCAGGTACTCGAGGCCTTTAAGCGTATTTTGAAGAGGAGTGGCGGCCGTATTCCTGTTTGCATACAAACTGACAAGGGGAAAGAATTTGTAGCCAGTAGCGTTCAGAAATTTTTCTCTGATAAAAAAATACAATTTCGTCTCGCTCGTAATCCTGATATCAAGGCAGCTGTTGTCGAGCGTTTTAATCGAACATTGAAAGAACGTATGTGGCGTTACTTTACACACAATAGAACATATGAATATATAGATGTTTTGCAGAAAATTGTTGACTCTTATAACAATTCAAGACATTCCTCAATAAAGATGGCGCCGGCTGCCGTGACCATCGCCAATGCCTCACATGCATGGCGTAATATACAAGATCGTTTCAAATCGGAAAAACCTCGTAAAAAAACCTTTAAATACAAGGTAGGGGACTATGTACGCATCAGTAGAGCTAAAGGCATCTTCGAGAAAGGATACGAGTATAATTGGAGTAAAGAAATATTCCAAATTACTAAAACTCTATTGAAACAGTCGTTACCTATATATGAAGTGAAAGATTTAGCTGATGAACCGATTGAAGGATTTTTTTATGAGCAAGAATTAGTACTTGTCAATAAACAACCTGACGATAAATTTGTAATTGAACGCGTTTTACGTTCTAAAGGAAAAGGAAAAAATAAACAAGTTCTCGTTCAGTGGGAAGGATATCCTGTGAAATTCAACTCGTGGATACCTGCAACAGAGTTGAAAAACGTGGGGGAAAAATGAAGAGGGACGATTTCTATATGGTGCTGCCTAGCAATAGCAGCATGGACTATCATCCTGACAATACAGCATCGAGATTTACAACATTACTTCCAAAACAAATTGAGCTAGAAGGGCAATGGGCTGTGGCATTGAGCGAGATACAGTTTCCTTGTAATTTTCTACACATATCTGATAGAGCTGATGCCAGCATCTTCATTACAAATTATGCCCAGAAAGGACCCGAAGGCACTCAAACTGTTGAAGAAGTGTACACGATGAAAACATCATTCATGCCCCTTGCAGTTTTTAAAAATACGAAGGATTTCATAGAAATATTGAATGGTGCAAAACCATTGAGAGATCACTTTAGATTTCAATATTCAATCCAACAGGGTTTTGTGACCATCGGGAAAATTTGTAAATACGAAAAATGCGGAAGTCATAAGCATGGCCTGGAGTTTTCTGATAAAGTAATGGACATGTTAGGTTTTGAAAGAAAACCACTCATTTTCAAAGACGATGTACCCTCTCATGAAGGGTCTCTACCTGCTAGCCTGTCCCGAGGTTTACCGGAGAGTTTATTCGTGTATAGCGATCTCTGTTCCCCTTATGTGACGGGTGATGTACAGTCATCTCTCTTACGCGTAGTACCATTCAATTCCACTGGCTATACCTATGGTGCTACGTATTGTAGAACTTTTTCGAGACCTCATTACATACCCCTAATGCGGCACTCATTCCGCACAATTGAAATAGATATAAGGAGTCATCGCGGTGAATTGATACCATTCGAGTACGGACCTTTAAACGTGACACTTCATTTCAAGCGGATTGATTAAACAGATATGAGTCCCTACATTGCATACTACGAAAATCAGGCAGGCGGTGGGGCTGTTGCTGAAAGATACAACAATTTTGGCCGTGTTTATGCAGGAAACCCTTACCAACGGGGGCATGGAATTGGGGCTTTCCTCGGGGGTCTTTTCCGGCGCATTCTGCCGTACATTGGTAGCGCAGCTCGAGCAGTCGGTAAAGAGGCTCTCAATACAGGGTTGAACGTTGTAACCGATGTAGTGTCAAATGGAAAACCATTAAAGGTGGCGCTTGAGAACCGTTTGACGGAATCGGGGTTGAAATTGAAAAGGAAGGCTGAGGAAAAAATTGGATCTATGATGCGTGGTTCTGGATATAAAAGAAAACGAAAACGCCTCAGAGCTCATAAGCTCGTTGGACGTGGATCGGTTAAGACATCCAAAACCGGGAAGGGTAAAAAGAAGAAGAGAGCTGCCTCAAAAAAAAAGAAAATAAAAGTTAAAAGAGTGAAAAGAAATAAATCAAAGAGGAAAACTCGTGACGTCTACGATATTTTTCATTAATCATCATGTCTTTCCTACATTCTCATTCTTCGGAGTGCGTGAAATCGGAGCTGGATCTGTTCACATTACCACCTACACAGACCAGTATTGAACATTCACAATTTGTTTACTACAATCCTGTATCTACTTTATCAGACGATGCTCCAATTGAATTCATAGTTCCTGGCCATGGAGAGGAATATATTGATTTGGCCCATACTATGTTAAAAATACGGGCAAAGATTGTGAAACCTGATGGCACCGCGGTCGATACCGATTCCGTGGGACCAGTGAATAATTTTCTGCATTCTATGTTCAATCAAGTGGATGTATATTTTAACCAGAAAGTTGTTACACCCCCGAATAACCTCTATGGCTATAGAGCATACATTGAAACACTGCTCAATTATGGAAATGATGCTAAGAACTCCCACCTTGGAATGGGTTTATGGGCAACGGATTCGCATTCTGAAATGGAGACTGGCGCTGTTCCTGGTGAAAACGTGAGGCAAAACCAAGGTCTTGCAACTCGCCATTCATTTACAAAGGGTGGAAAAGTATTCGATATGCTTGGACATTTACATTGCGACGTGTTCAATCAGGATAAGTTTTTGCTCAACGGCGTGGAACTGCGCGTTCGTCTTATTCGGGCAAAAAATGAATTTTGTCTTATGGATGCTACAGCGCACGGCTACAAAGTCCACGTTATCGAGGCCTCATTGATTATCAGACGTGTAAAACTCAGCCCAGGCATATTAATAGCTCATGCAAAAACCCTAGCTAAGACAACGGCTAAATATCCCCTGACACGCGTAGAGGTCAAGTCTTTTGTACTACATAATGGAATTATGAGCGAAACAATAGATAATGCAATCCTAGGACAATTGCCTAAGAGGATCATACTAGGATTGGTGGAAAATGCTAGTTTCAATGGCTCAAGGACAAAAAATCCTTTCAATGTCAAACATTTTGGCCTCAACTTTTTGTGCCTTAATGTCGATGGTCGGCAGGTACCTTCAAAGCCCCTACAGCCGAATTTCGCTACTGGAGAGTGTCTGGACGTAGAGGCCTATAATACACTGTATGGTGGTACAGGAGTACATTTTGGAGATCATGGAAATGGGATTTCTCGTCATGCATACTCTGAGGGATATTCTTTCTTCATTTTCGATCTGACTCCTGATTTATCGGCAAGTTGTGCTAGCCATTGGAATCTTGTCAGGAGTGGAAGTGTCCGCATTGAATTACGTTTTGACAGGGCCACAGAGCAAAATGTAAATTGCATACTTTATGCAGAATACGATAATTTGCTGGAAATTGACTCGACAAGACAAGTTATTGTGGACTACAGTGGATGAAAGGGAAAATAATAATATACTATATAACAGAGGGATTACCGTACAACTACATTAGTGGGCCATAAACAGTCTTCCAGACCGCACGTGCCCTGTTACATTTTCTGACCTGGCCATTGGGCTCCACCATTGACCAGAGGTCTTTCTTATGAATACCCTTGAACTCTTGAAAGTACTACCGCATACAGATGCCACCATTGGAGGAGTCTACCCCGCAGACAGGGTCCCATGGAAATGGGTCCGGCCCTGTGCAATCGTCATCAACACCGATAACCACACACAACCGGGAAGCCATTGGGTTGCCGTTTACCTCGGTTCAAATGGACGAGGAATCTATTTCGACAGCTTCGGAATGCCCCCCTTCGACGCTCGAATCACTCAACGCCTTAGGAGAAATTGCCGCATATATGAATGGAGCGCAAAAAGACTCCAAGATGTATCGTCTGATGTTTGTGGGCAGTACTGCATTACTGTGCTTCACTGGCTTTTCAATAATCGGTCTCTACAGTCCTTTCATAAATTATTTACTTCAGACACAAAACGTAACGATCGCATTATTATGAAAATGTTCAAGAAAATCACTCGAAAATGTAATCGTAGGAATTTAAGAAAACCCTTTAAAAACTTATCTGGTAGTGGTATTTCACATTATAATCAATGTTCAACGAAACGATTTTTCTCATACCCTAAATAATAATCTTTTTTCGTAATAAATAATAATAACAATTTTAAATTCAGTAAGAATAATGTATTTCGAATAATGATTTTTCAATAAATAATAATAATTATAATCTTTTTTCAATAAATAATAATTTTAATCTTTTTTCAATAAAAAAAAATAAAAGAAAACAATTGTATGCTAGGTAATAAGACCTTTTGAATAAATAATTTATGTAATCCCATAATTGCGCATTTTGTGTTGTATTTTAACCCTTTCCCCCCACTCTAGCATTTAACCCTTTCCCCTTACTCTAGCATTTAACCCTTTCTCCCACTCTAGCCTTTAACCCTTTCACCACCCACCACCCCCCTTTAGATCCCTGAGCATATCGTGGGCCTTCGTCACCCCGGGGGGGGGGGGGGGGGTCCCTAAAACACGCTCGACCACCTGGACAATAGACCGGCAGGGGGGAGGGGGACCTAAAAGACGCTCGAACATCTGGACAACAGACCGGAAGGGGGGAGGGGGAATTCCTGGAAAACCCTCGCCAATCTCGGCCTCTTACTACTGCCAATTGATAAATCATTTGTAGGTGATAATCCAGAAAATGACAATACCATTTCCTCTTCCTCTCCAAAATTTTTTATCATCAACTATTGATTTCAATATCTTTCTTCTCATCTACAATCTAAAGCGACAACTCCTTCCAATACATCATAACCATAATAGACTCTCGAATCGCATTATCTAACACTCCTCTCCTTCTCACTTCTATCAAACAAGATATCTTTAAAAATGGTATTCCCCCATTGCTTCTCATTAGACCCCTCAGTAATTGCGTCACAGCAAACGTGCCGCGATTTCCTCCATTCTCTGCGGGTGAGGTGAACTCAAGTAGAAGAGAATGGACTGGTTGGACACAAAAGTCAAGTAGTAAGAGAGCTCATGGTCTAAGAACGAAAATGGGAGGAAAAGAAATCGAGGGAGAAGAAGCATTATCACTCGGGATCACGCTAATCTACCGTCTCACGCCCTTCTCCTACCTTTGCCCTTCATGGGCCAGCCCCTCAGGCTGATCCAACTCCACTTTTTGCAACGACTTCTTCCTATATTCTTCAGCAATCAGTAATGTTCTTAAGAGTCTGCACTACTACCTCTATAACCCTCCTTCCACCTTACCACTATCTAACAAGAACTCATCGCAGTAATTATCTGATAGACGGAAGGAATGCTTCGACTCTCCACGAGCAAAGCTGTTGATGTGTATACGTATATAAAAGATCCAAGATCCAACTCGGTTTCCAATTACGGAGTTGAGCAGCGAATGGCCCAATTTCTTTCCTCCCTACCACGTCCTCTCTAGTTTTTCTCCATCACACTCATTCTCTTCTGCCAGATTCTTTCTTCAATTCATTCTCTTTCTCTCTCTTTCCATTCTTCCTTCACTCATTTCCTTCTCTCTTTTCTTAACTTTCATTTTTCTTTGTTTTCCTTTCCACCCACAAGATTCCTCTACGTCGTTGTCACGAACGCACAGCCATCTCTACCATAGACATTTCTGGCCGACGTGCGCCTACTACAGTGAATCTAATTTTCTCTGGGCTGCAATTTTAAAAACTGAATTCGAGTACGGGGGAGGAGAATTAAAGAAAAAGTAGAGGGAGATCTTGCACAATTTTCTGGGCTATGATGATCGTTCGTCAAAACAATTTCTTGGTGGATTATTTCCGTGGCAGATCTGTTGCTCATCATACGAGACCAGTGTTTGTATCGTCTCTGAGGATGCAATCGGCGAAATAGCTTGCTAGCATCCTCCGCATGTATTTTAGTCCGTTTATCTCGGCAAGGGCTTTCATAATGCAGTCCCACTTGGAAGAGTTGTAGGCATTTTTTATGTCTAGTGTCGCCACTAAAGAGAACTTCTTCATACCTCTCTTCCATCTGGTTTCTGATGTCAATTACTCAATCGTCTATTGGATGAACATAAAGAGGTAGTTGCTATTATTATGAGGCACTAATTCTTATCTTGATCTCCAAATCTATGAACCGGATGCGTCAGTAACTGCTCACGGAGCTGAATGTTTCAGGTGTTTCACTGCTTTAATATAAGACGCTCCCAAGGTCGGTCCAAGGTCTTTACAAGGTCGGTTCAAGGTCGGTCCAAGGTCGGTGCAAGGTTGATTCAAGGTCGGTTCAAGGTCGATTTAAGGTCGGTTCAAGGTCGGGGCAAGGTTGGGGCAAGGTCGGTTGAAGGTCGGTTTAAGGTCGGGGACTTATGATCGGGGGCCCATGGTCGGCCCAAGAGACCATGTTTTTCTGATAAAGAAAATTAATTAAGTATTATAAAGCCATCAAAATAATTCGGTCCTATATTTTAATGAATCCATTTTTATCGAATTATTTGAAGTATTTTTTTCAATTATGTGTGTCATTTTTTTCAATAGTCGTGGCATTCTGTGTGTGTGTGTGTGTGTGTGTGTGTGTGTGTGTGTGTGTGTGTGTGTGTGTGTGTGTGTGTGTGTGTGTGTGTGTGTGTGTGTGTGTGTGTGTGTGTGTGTGTGTGTGTGTGTGTAAACGTCGCATCTAAGGGGGGGAGCAAGCGAAGCGAGCGGGGGGGCGAGGCCCCCCCCTGGGGTTGGCGAGCGCAGCGAGCAAGGGGCGGAGCCTCCTAGTAACTAAATAATAACCAAGTAACTGAAACGAATGTAAATTAATAATAAGTTATTAATAGCAAAATAATAAAATCACTCTGACGATGCTTAATGAGGACGCTTGTTATTGAAAGTTACTACTATTTGTGTCAAGTGATGATGATGATAATTTATATATATTGATTTTAGTATATGTGTAAATGTAGTGCAGAGTGGGAAAATGACAATGATAATGGAGAGTGTGATAAATAACTTTCAGATGAATTGCCTTTTATAATCTCATTGATACGCATGATCATTTTAAGAAATCAAAGAGGAGACTCGAGAAAACTAACATTAAATGAGAACAATGAACAAAGAAAAATAAACATAAATATAAAAATATATATATATAAAAACAAAAATATGATTGAAAAACAAAAAAAAATAAAATTAAAAACTCCCGACGTTGGAATTGAAGAAAGAAAGATAATTGAATATTGGAAAAGGAAAATAAATGATGAAACAGAAAGAATGAAAACCAGACAGCAAAGTCGGGGGGACACCAAGCTTTTCATTAATTTATGTGCCTCTCGACTTTGCTATCTGCTTTTCATTCTTTCTGTTTCATCATTTTTTTCTCCTTCCCCAATATTCAATTATCTTTCTTTCTGCAATTCTAACGTTGGGGGTTTTTAATTTTCAATTTTTTCGTTTTTCAATCATATTTTATCCCTTTCTTTTTATAGGTTTATCAAGTAGCCCGTAGTGATTTGAATTCTCAAATGATTATCAATTTTAAGGCAGTCTTTGATTTCAAATGTTTAGTAGAAATACCTCAAGCTTATATAATTTTTGCGCGCGTAAATTTTAATAGAGCGAACCCATCGGTAATGTAGCCTACGGCGTTTAGTGACAGCCGATATGATCTGCTGAAGAGTGGAGCCGGTAGCGCCAGTCATATGCACAATTTTTTTTTATTTTTTCATTCTCATTTGCGGTTATGTACGGTCGAAATTCAATCGGTCATTCAATTCCAGCAGCCCCGTAGAATACATACACCTAAAATCTGTAAAACATAATTTTGCAGGGACTGAGAACGCGAACGACTTTACGTTTTGTTCTTCACATGGAATAACGAAACTTGACGAGTAATTCTCGCAAAAGAACAAATAGAGAAAAAAAGGATCCAAACAGTTCTCGAGAAGAACAAAATGAGAACAGAACTATTGGGAATTTTACGTGACAATGGTCTCGATAATATATCCAAGTGACAATAAAAATGACTCAGAAAGAGGACCATTGCTATATAATTATGCCATTCGACGGGGAAAAATAGTGGAAAACACATATATAAGTTTTTGGGATTCCAGGACACCAGGAAATTGTTTCACGGAATTAAAAACTATGAAAATAATCGTCCACCCGACCTTTTTTGCTTTACGCCATCAAAACCACAACAGATACGCTAAAAAGTCATAAGACGTAATTCGTAGAGAATCAAATTTCCTACAAGAATGTCCGCGGGGGCATATTTTTATCTAGAAGTATTAAGCTTCCAAGCGCACTCAGAGTTCCCGCACGGAAAAGCTATTTTTTCACCGCCGCCGGAAAGCACATCTCAGGTGCAAATTCTAATTACAGGGGAAAAAGTCAAGAAAAAAATCTGAAAGAAATCAGGAAATATCTTGACTATCTATAAAATCGTTCCATGAAAGGAAAAATTTTTACAATCATTTTTAGAATTTTTAACCCTTCAGGTACGAGGCCTTCAGCGCTCAAATTGTCCTAACGGCCGGAGCTCGATGGAAATAGCGTGTATTGGGTCGGTATGACATACCGACTCCGGCCGCTGGGATAAGAAGGCAGTTCGGTATGGTACATGGAGTCCATACGTGAGGAGTTAACCTTCCTAATTTGTTTACATTTTTCATTTTTTACCTAAACTTTATCATAGCAAGGGACTAACTCATCCACTGTGAGTTTTCGCTTTTGTTCTTGTACACACACACACACACACACACACACACACACACACACACACACACACACACACACACACACACACACACACACACACACACACACACACACACACACACACACACACACACACACACACACACACACACACACACACACACACACACACACACACACACACACACACACACACACACACACACACACACACACACACACACACACACACACACACACACACACACACACACACACACACACACACACACACACACACACACACACACACACACACACACACACACACACACAGAGAGAGAGAGAGAGAGAGAGAGAGAGAGAGAGAGAGAGAGAGAGAGAGAGAGAGAGAGAGAGAGAGAGAGAGAGAGAGAGAGAGAGAGAGAGAGAGAGAGAGAAAAGCGTTTATTAAAAGTCCTGGGACATGGTGGCCCCCTAAGGACATTCTCAATCGTTACATAATTATATAAAACAGTATAAAAATTTTCTTTCTGACATTACTCAATTTCGTATACAGTTTCCAAATTTCCAATATATCAATAACATTTATGGTTTCAATAAATTAAAATATCTAATAATCATTTTCATTTGTCTTCACTATCATATTACATCATAAGTTCAATGTTCTTACCCTATCTATTGATCATACAGGCAACATCCAATATTTCATTCACATTTATAAAGTCATTAACGTCGCTTCA